>JAWZYU010000029.1:3600000-4200000 GCA_038380435.1 Ryuthela nishihirai | reverse complement strand
TGCGAACATTATTTCATTAGTACCAATCCAACTATATAAGGTTTCCTAATTATATCTGAAAAAAAAAAACAGTTCCGTTTCCCACCCATCCTGGAAGTAAAAAGCCAAGTCATTCGTATCATTGAAAACTTAATTATCTTCACATTCCTCCCCCAAAATTTAATGTTTCTAGCATATACATGGTGTCTCAAAAATATAGCTACAAACTTTTAGGGGAGGTAGATAACATCTAAAGGAATGAGAATTGCTTAGGAACCCATAACCGGAAACATCACCGTAAGTCATTAGGTGGCGCTGGTCATCAGTGTGCTAGAGGGGAAATTTCGGATTTCCTCATTCGAGCGGTAGTTGGCTTACAAAGAGCATGCAAAAGTATTCGAACAAGGAGCTGGCAGACATGCACTTAGTTTATGGAATAGCTGAGGGCAACAGACGAGTCGCTCAACGAATGTATCAAGAACGCTTCCCACAGAGACATGTACCGGGCCACCGTTTGTTGCATGTGCGCATCAAAATTTGTGCGATTATGGGTCATTAAGAAGTTGCAGAAGTGAGGGCAGGCCACGATCGACGCATACTACCGCTATGGAAGAAAGTGTGTTGGATGCCGTGGAAAGTAATCCTAGTACCAGCACACGTGCCGTTGCCTCTGCCTTAGGAGTGTCTCGTTGCAGTGTAAGAGCATGTTTTGCACGGCGAGTCCTTACACCCCTTTCATCTCCAAAGGGTTCAGTTACTCCTCCCCGCAGATCATCCTGCACGTGTACGTTTTGCGCAGTGGTATCTCCAAGAAAGTGCCCAAGATGTGAATTTCCCAGCTTATGTTTTGTTTACTGATGAGGCCAGTTTTATTCGGGATGGCGTATTCAATCAGCACAATGCCCATTTGTGGGCTCACGAGAACCCTCACAGTGTGCGCACCCATGTCACACAGTATCGTTTCGCAGTAAATGTGTGGGCAGGTTTGGTCGGCGACTGCTTAGTTGGGCCATATCTTTTACCATCCCGCATGACCTCCGCGAACTATCTGATCTTTCTGGAACACCACTTCTGGTTCTAACAGGCTTATTTGCCCATGTTCCAGCAAATGTGAGATGCAACATGTGGTTTCAAGATGATGGGTGCCTCCCAATTATGGAAAGTGTGTTCGTGCGCATTTGAACATGTCTTTTGGGCAACGATAGATTGGGCATGCTGGACCAGTTGCCTGGCCCCCATGCTCACCTGATTTAACGAGCGTTAGTTTCTTTCTGTGCCTCAAAGCTACCGTGTATGAATCGCCTGTGGAGTCTGACATGGATCTCGTGGCAAGACTCGTCTGCGCTGCTGCTACTATCAAAGAAACTCCAGGTGTGTTCGACCTTGCCCGGCAATCAATGCTCCGTCGGTGTCATGCATGCATCGCGTCTCATGGTGGAAACTTCGAGCATCTACTGTAACATTATGAAATGTATTATCTAGTAAGCCATTTGTCATAATTATGTCCAATAAATGCTTTCCCATTAATCACTGTCTTGTGTCCTTTCAGATCTTGTACCTCTGCTACCACTTTTCCATGACGTTTCCGGTTATGGGTTCCTATGCAATTTTCATTCCTTTAGATGTTATCTACCTCCCCTGAAATTTTGTACCTATATTTTTGAGACACACTGTATACGTCATTTGCAATATTGGTTTAAAATTTTGGAATTTTTCAAATTTTTTCACCGTTAGAGGGCGCAATTATAGCTTTTGGGTGATTCGGAATGTCGGATCGTAATATTTCGTCAATATCTATGCAATCTAGAAATAAATTTTTATTTGTCTCTGAAAACAAACAATTAGTTCTTAAAACAAAGAGAAGTTGCATTTTCGCACCCATTCCGGGTCTAAGGGAATTTTTTTTTTTAATAATAATATATTTATTCATCATCATCGTCATCTCACAAAATACAGATGTAGAGAGATTTTATACATTTGACCCGCAAAACTAATAGCTTATCTGCAGGAAATATTGATGAGCATTAGTTTTCATACATAAATGAACATAGTGAAAAAGAACACAAAAGTCAAATAGATACAGGTTTTCCATTGCCAACTCATTGTTGGCAATAGAAACTACGTAAGTTTCACATTCCATCATCGAAATTTCAAATTTCTAACATAAATATATCGGTTTCAATATTCGTTTAAAATTTTGGAATTTCAAAATTTTTTCAGAAATAGGTGGTACAATTATAGCTTTTGTGAGATTCGAAAAGCAAGAATTGTAATATTTCATCAATAGCTATCCAACACAAAAATTATTTTTAATTTATTTCTATAAAGAGAGAAAAAATCTCGATGTCCACCGACAGACAGATGGACGGACAAACAGACTGATAAATTTGATCTGATTTAAATGAGAGTAAAAAAAAATCCTGATCTTTTCTCATTGTTTATAAAGAACTGAAGAGAAGTGGGGTTGGTTTACCTTAGAGCGGCACTGCTGGACTAAATGGCCAAGTCACATGGATCTCGAGTGTTCAGAGTAGGTTGAGGAATGAAATCCAGTATACAGTTATTAGGAGTCTCCCGTCAATGTTCTCCTGTGCATGGGTTATCACTTTACGTTCCCATCCGACGGACGGAAGCTTTTCCAAGCCCACCGGTGTCCACTTTCTCATCGAAGACAGGGTATGGCTAGCGGATAAAATCTCAATACAGACATGGTTAAGTGTGACAAGGTCCAATTCGTTTCCTGTGGATTAAGTCGTCGACAAATATTCTGATGGGAAATGGTATTGATGGGAATTTAATAACAATGATTTGCGTGAATAACAAAATATTTCCTTCTTTTTCTTGTCTTATTTGGTTGACGTAAAGCCAAGGTTCTTAGTATTTGCATTTGCTTTCATGTCACAGACCCAAATGTGGCGTTAATTTTTGATTTTAAGTGACACAGAAAGAAAATTGGTGCGAAATTTTACCACGTGTATTCTTACAAGCTTATTTACAATTCAACCTGAAAATGATTTTCTTCCTTTTTGCAGACGTCACTGACGGAGAAAAATGACCACTCCGCTTTTACTAACAAATATATATTTTATTCACACACCCTCTTCTTTTCTTCCCTTTTTAATGGCGAACTCTCCTCTTCTGGTTACCAGAAAGAATTCCGACGGAATTTCTAAAAATGCCTCTCAACTCAAACCGCTACTTGAAAGGTGCCGCAATTTTTTTTTCTTTGAACTCTAAAATATCAGCGGCAGATTTTCGAAAGCACCGCCACATTGATATCAGTCAAAGAAGAAAATGCCAGTTTAAATTCCACACACTCCGGTCCATATCCTATGCCGTTTGGTGAGGCCGCATATCGCATTCCTTGTTCCGCGGCACTTCGCAGCATCGTCAGATAACAGAATTTGTGGTGCGAAGGGAGGCAGGCCACCAAAGATACCGGCAGCTACGCCCTTCTTTCAAGTTATCAATTGAAATACCATCAGACAGCGTTAGACGATGTTAGCAGATCATTTCCGAGACCCGCAGGCCAGAAGTTGGCGTGTCTTCCAGCGGGCAAAGCCGAACGAGCGTCAAAGATATGCCCGCAGTATTAACTGTCTCTTTTTCACCAGGTACATTTTCCATAATCTAATAGCCTTACCAGCCTATTTATATCCGTTGAGGATGCTTTTGGAATAACGTTGTTAGATCTTTGACACTGCGCGCTGCGCGGCCTGGCAATATCAATTTGGTTGCTGTAGAGGTGCCGATAGGCACACACAGAGAGAGGGGCGATGGGAGAAAGAGGGGGGGAGAAAGAGATGAGTGCGGAGGGAGGGAGGGCGAGATGCTTATGGGGTTTCTCGGCGGCGGGCCCAAAAAATTTGACTCACAGATCGGGGGAGAGGGAGAGAAGCCCTAGCGGTCGGTTCGCCGTCATTGTCATAAACAAATTTTCCCCTGTACACTGCTATCGGAAGGGATCAGATACGGCCGTTGGCAATCGCATTTGTGCTCGGGGATTGAGGCGCGACCATTACTGCTACCATAGCGCTCAGCTCCAGTAGCGGAGGAGAGCGGCCAGACCTCGTGGCCGGACGCACCCAGTTGATGCAGCGCCGGGCGCACATAATTTTCCTAGCAAGCTTTCAAATGCGTTTTGACAAGCCCCCATACATCATGGGCCGTTTTATCCATCGCACCTTCCCGCTGAGCCGGTAATTCTGTGCGGCCGGCAACGCCGATGAACGGGAAGGATGTCGAGGAGCACGTGGCCGCTGACCTTTGCCCCCCGGGGACTGAGTGCCATTTATTGCGCGTATGTGTATGTATGCTCCCGTGCGCGTGTATAGAGGGGGAGGGGTGGAGGGTGAGAGCGCTTGATGAGAGATCAAGACGAATGGGTAGGACTGAGCCAGGCGTCCAGCAAGATATTGTCTTCATGGCTCCCCAACTTCATTAGGTGTGCCCCCTGTTTTCCCATTTCCTCTATAGGAGACGATTAAAGGACGACGGCAATGATGGTTTTCGTCATCTATCCGGCTTACGGCTACTCGGGTCCCACATAACCCACACTGTTGGCGGCTTAGGCCAGCCCCCTCTGTTCTCTTCTGCCTTTATCGCACCTTGACCGACTCAGCTAATGAAGCCTATTTAGATCATGACTACAAAACCATCACTGCATGCTGATGCAAGAACCGATAACTACCAGAGTACCGATCTATGGATTTTACACGAAGCAGATTTTAGTGATAATGTTTCAGACTGCGAGCAAGTTTGTTCTGGGCACAAAACCAGTAATGCATATTTCTTTTCAGACAAATATCATCAACATACAATATTTTTCGCAACAATCTTGAATGTTCTTCCTTCCTTCGCCAGTTTGTTTTTTCCGCAATTGATAGACAACATTTCATGCAATGTAAAATTTTGCGTGAAAATATCTGACATGTGAAAGTTTCACCTTCAAGGTACATATATATTTATATAAAACTTTCTTCTGTGAATAAAATATACATTTTAAATTATAAAAAGTTCTATTTATTCGCCAAATATCGTACCAATGTTTAGTGCAATATTGAATGTTCTGTAATAATATATCGTTTCCCGAACACAAGTTGTTG
This sequence comes from Ryuthela nishihirai, assembly GCA_038380435.1. NCBI lineage: Eukaryota > Metazoa > Arthropoda > Arachnida > Araneae > Heptathelidae > Ryuthela > Ryuthela nishihirai. Next base: position 4,194,916 of record JAWZYU010000029.1, on the reverse strand, counting down.
CACCCGTCCTCATACGATACAATAAACATATTATCGAATTTTTGCAAGAAATTTTGCCTCCATATACATGAATTTCATATTTAATAAAGAGGGAAATCATTGGAAAAATATTTATTGAATATAATACATTGAATAAGATCAGAAGAGAAAAAAAAGGACCAATATCACTCTCTCTCCATAAGACAACCTAAAAATATCGAGCAGTGAGTTGTGCTAAAATGATGATTTTCAAAACGATAAACATTAAATCATCTGAATTTCTGGAGAAAACAATATCGTTATCAAATTATTAGTTTTAAATGAATATTTATTAATTATAAATATGTTTACTGAATTTGATGAATTGTAAAAAGTGTAAAATATTTAAATTTGTATTAATAGATTTTAGATTTAGAAAATGTAGATAGTAAGGAGAAAAGCATATATGTTGATAGCGATTTAGAAATGAAGAAATGGTTTAAGGCAGATAATGAAATGTTAAAAAGAATAATACTTTGTGGATAATGCATCTTAGTAAAAGGAGTTGAAAAAAATGCTGGGCGTTTTTGAAAATTTGTACTGATAATTACTTGCAGTATATTGATTTAATTATTTGGACAGAAATAAATATTTCCAAAATAAAAAGAAATTTGTCAACGTTCCAATATTGAATATTGAACTAATCATTGTTTCCAAATTTTAAAATACCGTATATTTCCGCAGATAAGACGACCTTCAGATAAGACGAGGTATAAATTTTCGTCAAAGTTTTAGTTTTAGCATATATCTGTCCTATAAGACGACCCCAAACTATCAACGGCCTATGAATTTAGTTTAGATCGGCGATCATCATCTGGATAATAATACTGAATAGCGTATACGGAATTATGTCCTATTCGCAAACATTCGCACTAATTCGGGCATTCGAGTAATGACCTTGACTATTCACAAAAGCGTCGTATGGGCTATTCTATTTTGTGGGCATACCCTACTCTGTACTAGTAAATAATTACGGTTTGTTCGTTTTTTCCTCAGTAGCTCAATAAACATAACTTTTAATATTTATTTTGTTTTAGTATTGTTTTACTGTTACAATGTAATGTATTATTTACTATTACAATGTAATGTATTATCATATAGCGTATTTAAATAATATGATAGATTTTTCGATAAGTTGTAGTAATAATGGTTTCAATTTATATAAATTTCAATCTAATTTTTTTTGGATTTGTCCTATAAGACGACCCGGATTTTGGGGGCCTTTTTTTATGATTCAACTATCGTCTTATCTGAGGAAATATACGGTAATTAGATAGATAGATTTATTCTCAGAATCTGTACTAACGTCATATTTACGTTTACGGGTTTTTTTACCTTATAGTTAGTATTACAACGAAATACATACAATTTTTGCACATCCTAGATACACAGTTTAAAGAATTACATTACATATATATATATTCTTCTTTATACATCGTTTCTTTAGCAAAAATCATATCTTCATTCATAGCAATATATATAAATATCTAATTTATATTTATTTGTGTTTTAAAATTTTACGTACATTTTTCGGTAGAAACTCGCTTGTGGAAGAAAATTAAGAGTTATGTTTTAATGAAAATGCAATAAGCTTCCGTTTCATATTTTGTCATATTTTCCTAATTTGAGAATAAATGTCATAAAGTAAATATTCACTAATTTAAAAGTTCGAAAGTACCGTTAAGAATAAATGAAGAGAAAAACATTATTTAGTAGAAAACAAAAATAAAGTAAAATATTACATTGATTTTGTACGTCAATAAATGGTCATGGCAATTTAAAAAAGAAAGCAAGATGTATCGTTATATTTTACAGAAATATAACTGAAACTGAAAACTTAGGGATGAAATTTTACCGAAAGAGATAATTAACATCAAAATTCCAAGAAAAAAATAAAATAAAATAAACTGGTTAGCTTAATATACACTGATATGCCAGTTTGTAAAGTACCCACCCCTCGTCATATAAATGGTTCATTCCAACAAGTAAAACGTCATGTGACCGAGGTGTCCAGTATAAATCAAGCAGACCAGCTCCTCGAGCACCAGTTAGAGTTGAATCGAGCCTCAGATTGGGCAAAACGAGCGACCTGAGAAATTTTGCACGTGTCATGTTTCTCCTGCAACTGATAGACAACATTTCTTGTAAAGTGAATAATTGTAATCAATATCTGCCATGTTAAAGTTTAACCTTCAATGTTTGTATAGGGAACAAAAAGATGTATATACATTTAGATACAAAAAGATTTATATGGATATTATATACGAAAAGCAAAAAACTACTAGTGATCGGCGATCCTATAGACGAAAACAATTTGTGGATCAGAGGAGTCAAAGGAGAATGGCGAAAATGATGCAAGCGAAGAAGCGGGCCACAACCAGGCAAATAACAGTATAATTAAGCGCTAGTGTGCAGAAAGTCATTTTCGAATGCACCAAGTATCGGACCTTATCGTGAATGGTCTACAATAGTCACCGACCATGTCAAGTGTCGATTTAATCAGCGAAGAGCACGAAAGCGCGTCTCCAGTGAGCGCAAGGGCATCGACACTGGACTGCTGAATGCTGGAAAAAGGTTGACTGATCAGACGAATCAAGGTTCCTTTTGTAGGATCAGAATTTGGTGCAAGAAACATGAGGCCATGAAGCCATCTTGTCAGGTGTCAACACTATAGGCTGGTCGTGGAGGTGTGTTGGTATGGGAAATGTTTTCCTGGCACACATTGGGCCCCCTGATACCCATCGAAGGACATCTGAACGCCAAACATATATTTGGACATTTTTGCTGACCAAGTTCATCCCTTCGTGGCTGCAGTTTATCATCATTCGGATGGACACGTTCATCATGATAATGCACCTGTTCACAAGGCATGTATCGTTATCGAATGGTTCCAGGAACATGCCAACAAGTTTTTCTTGCTTCATTTGGCCTGTACAATCCCCAGATCTAAGCCCTATTGAGTATCTCTGGGATGAGTCGTAAGGCTGTTCCTTAGCTTCATGTTACTTTTATGCATGCGACCATTTCCATTTTCATTTTTCTTCCTTTTTTTTATTTTTAATCTTAATTAGATTAAAGCAAATACAGAATTAGATTACAGTAATCCCACGGTTAACGAATTTTATTCGTTCCTTCAAAATTGTTTGTAAAATATAAAGTAATTTCCCATTATTTCTGATGTTATAAATTTTAACTGGTTTCAGAGGTCAAAGATTTCTCTCCTTATATAGAAAGTTCATCAATAATACAAAACAGAACAGTATCTAACTACCAAAATAAAATAACGCTAATGGTCAATTATTGTAGTTAAACGATATTCTTAGTAATTAGACTATGCATAAACAATAGTTACATCATTAAAGTTTTATGGAAAATGCATAAACCTTAGGCATTATAATATGAATGTAACATAAACAAACTTTTATTACATACTAAACTAGAAGAACGCTTATCGCCGCTGGCGCATATATATATATGATGGCAAGACCCACTAGTTCCGCCTGAAGCACTACCAGTATAGGGATAATGCCATGTTTACCACTATCTACGGCCAGGGGCAAGACAATACCATATAGATACAGCTCATCCCCGACTACCTAATGGCGAACAGTACTATACGAGTAAAGCTCATCCGTCGGTAAAAACCTAAATTTAATCTATGTCCCGGACCGCCACAATGGGATTTCTCGTATGTCGCCCTAGCGCACATGGGATTTCTCGTATATCGCATTTGGGATATGGCATCTCGATTTCAAACACAATGAAGTTTTTGGTTTATTTACTTTTTCATTAGTTAAATATATCATACGAAATAATGGATGATTGGAAAATGCAAAGAGCAGTATTTCATGAGCACGTTTACGACATGAAAAATAATTCTTTTTTTTCTCAAAGTTGAAATTTGCTTTTCTCACACCCTTCTGAGAAAAGGGAGCAATATTTGTTCTCAGTGAAATGTCCTTAACACTCTACCAACGAAACTTAAAATTTCTACCATAAACAAATCAGTTTGTAATATGCATTAAAAGTTTCGTCTTTCCATATTTAGTGACTTCTAAAGACGCAAATTAAAACCACGTATGGATTTGGAAAATGCGAATTATAATATTTCATTAGTACCAATTCAACTAAAAAAAGAATTTTCCAATTATCCCTTAAAACAAAAAAGTTTTGCATTTTTCACTACCTGGGTGTAAGAGTAACATATTGTTGAAAATTAAAAAGAATGAATGAGCACTGAATGTGAATTCAAGCAAAAATATGTAAATAAAATTTTAATACAAAGCAATTTATTACAAAAGTATGGATAAAATCATTTATAAACAAACTAAGTCAACCGGACGAAACTCTATAATAATACAAAGATAAACTTTCAGAAAAATCATTAAATTCCTAAATAACTATACACAAAACTGGGACTAAATATACTGTTTTTTCAGAACTAATTCTTTTCATACGTTGATCACACCATACACAAGACGACAACACCAGGTTACCAATATAATCCACACCAATAAAGTAGTCAACCTCCGGCGCACACAGTAAACGAAAACATTCATTCGTTAAACTATGGTGCACAGACTCTTAATTCTCCCTCCTCTTGGATCTCACAACTTCAACAACACACTTTTATCTTTCTTAAATTTCAGATCGGTTCTATGTTCCAATTCGTTGGTTAATTAATTCTCACGCAGAAGCACACACGAGCGTTCATGACACGCCCATCATAAACTCATTGCAGCACGTTCATCTGTCGTAACAATATTTTTGAATAAATAATGGAATTTTTTGAATAATAAATGGGAATTGATAAAATATTATGATTCACATTTTTTAATAATCCGAAACTATAATTACGCCCTCTAACGGTGGAAAATTTTGCAAGTTCCAAAATTTTAAACAAATATTGCAAACAACGTATTTAATCTAGAAATTTGAAATTTTGGTAGTGGATTGTGAATGCCATGATATTTTCGATTGGGAACAATGAATTGATCTCTTAGACCCAAGGATGGGGGGAAACACATCCTTTTGTTTTAGCAGATAATTGTTTGTATTTAGAGATAAACGGAAAATTCTTTTTAAGGTTCGATAGGAATTGATAATATATTACGATTCGCACTTTCAAAATATTTCGAAAACTATCATTGCGCCCTCTAACAGTGAAAAAGTCTGAAAATTACAAAATTTCAAGCGAATATTCCAACAATGTATTAATGATAAAAATATGAAATTTTAATAGTAGAATGAGAACGTCATAAAGTTTCGACTAGAAACAAATGAAAATGATAATGGAAAACTCTTTTTCATTTGATTTCGTTTGCTTTTACTAATGAAATAGTAAAATTCGTATTTTTCAAGGTTCAAGGTGTTGTAGGTTCATGGTGAAATTAGCCTCCAAAGAGGTACTCCCTACACCAATAAATATTAATAATTTTCAAATACTTAGCAGTTTTAATATATATATTACGTGATTAATCCGGTGATTATGCATAATCGCCGGTTGTTATGCATAATCACCAACGATTTCGGTAAATGTGATAAATTTATTTCATATATTGCGAATTTATTACATTTACCGGTGATTATGCATACTCGCCAGTTCGTAGTGGTAAATATGATAAATCGTACTTAATTAATCAAATTTACCGGACATTCTGCATAATCGCCAGTCTAAGATGGTAAGAATGAGTGTCTTGAATAAATCTGTTTACGTTTTATTTATTCTTAATCGAAAGATCCATTTCCGAGGATCTGACAGTAATAATGAATGATTTTGATAGTTAATGGGTAAAAGTCGTTATGTGCTTCTCATAATATTTATAGTTAATGCGTGAAAGCAACATTACAGTATATAAAAATTGAGGAATATTTTATTGTTCTTATCTTAATTTAGTAATAATCATCGACTTATTAAGTAATGGATATTTGTAGCTCTTATTTACAACTTCCATTATGTTTTCATAACGAATTTATTATTTCACAAATTACATGGGAATTATTAACTTTTGGATATGTGTGTAGAACGCTTTCTCATACAGTATCATGCTGTTGTTTAAGATTTCTAACAAAGAAAATTTATTGAAATCGGATGAGTAGATTTTACGCGATTGCCGGATAAACGTAATAGTCGCGTTATAGAAAAACGGCCTATACACCTAATTTTTTGCTATAATTAGGCACTTAAAAAAATATCTATTTATGATAAACAGCTTTTTATTGAAGGATCCACTTTTTTTATATTCATTAAATCGTTTTAATATTAATAAAACAAAAAATGTGTTTTGTTTCATTATATTAAAATTTATTTAAATCCATAAGTTACTTTATTGAAACAACAAAAGGTGGGAAATTTCATGATATTTATCAAATTTACGATATTTATTAAATAACTACATTTTGAAAATTATGCAAAAATCGTTTTAAGAGTAATATATTCAGCGATATTTATCAAACTTACCAAATTATTTTGGAATTATACATAATCGCCGGTAAAAGTGAGAAATTATGGAATATTTATGATATTTATTAAATAACTACATTTTGGAAATTATGCAAAAATCGTTTTAAGAGTAATATATTCAGCGATATTTATCAAACTTACCAAATTATTTTGGAATTATACATAATCGCCGGTAAAAGTGAGAAATTATGGAATATTTATGATATTTATTAAATAACTACATTTTGGAAATTATGCAAAAATCGTTTTAAGAGTAATATATTCAGCGATATTTATCAAACTTACCAAATTATTTTGGAATTATACATAATCGCCGGTAAAAGTGAGAAATTATGGAATATTTATCAAATTTACCAACTTCATTTGGGAATTTTGTACAACCGCCGATAAAAGTGACAAATTTAGTGAAATTTATCAAACTCACCAAAAAGATTGGTGATTATGCATAATAACCGGCGATTATACATAATCTCAGGTTAATCAGTTTTACCCTAATATATATATATATATTTACACATCACTGAAATTATGAAATGGTAGAACTGTTTTCGAGTTTTACAAGTAATATATCACTGAAATTTGAAAAATTAGTAATAGTTTTTATCAGATATTGCACTGATAGCAATAATCTACCTACTATTCCGCGATAGATGTGAGAAACGCAACTTTTTAGATTTAAGAATTAAAAGACGATTACTCCTATGTTGTATAATTAGTAAAAAAATACTATTTGCATTTTTTCCATCATCCGCTAGCTCAAATGAAAACTTTTAAGGAATGAAACAGTAGGTAAAGGAAAAACTTCTTTCTCTTTGAAAACAAGATTCTCATATGCGCCAGAGTCGATATGAGTCCTTCTAGTTTTAAATATAACCAAGTCCCGCATTGTTGGTCACTTTTGCTAATCTAAATTTTAGCTTCTACGGTTTGAGAGAAGAAGGAGTTCGCATATGCGAAAATTGGCTTGTAAATTGAAAAACAGTTATTAATTTTCATAAGAGAAAGCTGGTACAACGTTTGCTCATTTACCGAGGAATTATTGTATTATTTTTCAGACTAAAGGAAAAAAGTCAAAGAAAACTATGTAACTTTGCAGAACAACTGCAAACGTTTTTTGTAAAGTCTTCATGGAAGAATAAAGATTCCATTTAAAGAATACAAGCGTCGCCTCACAACGTAAGTTATGTTGTTTAAAAAACATCCTCGATGATCTTGACTGCAGTGTCCATCGACTCCAAATCTTGCAGAATAAGAATGCAAAATAAAGTGACCTTATAACTCTTCTGTGTGCCGCCGAATATGCTTCGTAGAGCAGTTAATCTCTTTCGTGGAAAATGAAAAATGCTAGAAATGCTGTACGAAAGAATAAACGCTTAGCAAGTAAAAGTTATAGTTCCTGAAGTCTGGTTTGGAATTCCAAAAAAAGCGTGAATGTTTTCTTCCTAAAGAAATGTGACCAGCCCCACCTTATCTATGCCAATTGTAATGATTGGTTCTGAGAAACTTCCGCAGCTCCAAAGTGAATCTCATTTATTGAAGTAATAATCATATTTCTAATATTTCGATAACACGGAGCAGTTTTAATGCTTTGCAAAACAGTGCAAATTTCACCTGAAGTAAAAATAATGTTATATATTCAGGATACGCATAAAAGTTAGACTTAGTGTTTTATATCGTTAAATTTCTTTTTAAGGATTAGAGAACTAGGATTTAAGGTTGATTTGAAGGTTAAATCGCTCCTGGATCCTAATTTGAAGTTCTCAGGTTTGAGTCCCAACTGCGCCTTCTGTTAGATTTTTTCAGCTCGCCTCCTCTCTGTCGTCGGTGAGAAATGTAAAACGATGGATTTAGAAATACTACCGTCCGTCGGATGGGACATTAAGTTGTGATCCCTTATAGAAGACTCTTAACCATGGACTTCAAAGAATACGCCTACGGCCGTGACATGAGGCTTCCATGTGCTTCTTAACAGCTGTCTAGTTGATCCTTTCCCCAACAGAGCTCTGAGTCATTAGAATACTTGTCAGAAGCGTCTGATGGGCCTTGCAACCCACGCGAGGTGGGGAATCCCACGGTTAAGGAAGCCTCTGCAAAAGATTTTAAAAACATTTATGGGAAATATAACGTATTAGTATTTAAATGAACAGCTGAATTGTTTTTCAAATGCTGTGAAAGAATAATATCAGACCTATGTAATATAAGACCTTTCGTTTTCCCTACTGGAAATTCCTCTTCTAGCTGCCTGTGCACGAGATCTCATTGTCTCAAAGCCTTAGCTTGGCCATGAACTTCGTTAACATCAGGCCATGACAGCCGTGGTGACGTCATTTTTTCCCTCCGAACAGCGATTTGCTCTCGATAAGTTTCGCTTATTTAACTCAACACTAGAAAATATTTCCAATATATTTACTAATTATTTTTTCAATTTTCCTTATTCTTTGGTTGCTCTTATATCATTTTCTGTAATTGAAGATATTTACCTACACAAGAAGGTTTGAAGGGGAAAATGAATCATCATCATTATCCTCAAGCAGCTGTGGGTTGCTTTAGTTCTCAAAATGTATCTCTATTTTAGTCATCCTGTGGTAATTGAAACATTCCCAGATAAAAAAATTCTGTAGTAATTTCATCTCAAAACAACCATTAAGTGAATGGGACCATTTTAAACGTTCTCCTAGGGATTTATGTAGTTTAAGTTTAGAAATAACGAAAATAACTTCAGAATGTGGTATAGGGTCAACATTAATGCAACGAATAATGGGAGTAGAACTAACCACATTGTTTAGAACATTACTGAGATGTTTAGCCTACCAAGGCATGAGAGAAACTTCGCCTTCTATAACCTTGCTTTGTTTTTCCTTCAATCAATGTATAACTGTCCCTTTCCTACAACACAAAACATTAACTATCTGGTACAGCTCTCTGCTCTTGTGCTGTCTAACTGCTTCCTCGGCTTTGTCAGTCAAGCCATCAAGCCAAATATTCTTATCAGTAGCTAACTGATCCGTTACACGTTTATTAAGCTCTCTGTAATGCTTTCTATTAGGACTAGTAGGTTATTGATTAAGGACATTCCTACAGTTCTTTCTTTCTGAAACAAGCTCACGTGCCTTATCACTCAAATGATTCTGCCTCCTCTCCTTTTTTCCTAAAAGAGTACTGTTAGTTTCCAAAAAAGCCTGTTTAAAATGGTCCCATTCTTCCTCAACTTCAGTAGTAAGCAAACCACGACTGTCTTAATGACTAACTAACCTATCATGGTAAGCTTTAGCTAAAACTGGGCCATTCAGAGTTTCAGAATTAAAAGTAAATCTTTTAACCTTGCACAACTCCTAAGACCAGTGGGGCATGTCCTTGTGTCTTTATACGTTGTATTAGAAACCAATCCTTTTTCATGAATTAAAAAAAAATCTCTTAAGTTTAAGTTGCAAGACACTTTCAAAAAGGTATTGGTCAGATCCAATTTCAGCTCCCCTATACGACCTGGTGTTCCTTACAGAAGTTGCCAATTTGCTGTTAATTAATATATAATCAATCATATTCTCATGCAGCCCATCTGGTGAAACACATGTATACTTATGTATGTCGCGGTGTTTGCACTAAGTGTTAGTTATTTTCAAACCATTAAGTTTACTTACCTGTAGGAGACGTTGTCCAATTCCATTTTAGCTACAAATACTAAGAGGGCCTATCACCCTTCCTGAAAGGTCAGTCAGTACCAACTTTGGCATTGAAGTCGCCTAAAATAAGGGTACTATCTCCTTTCTTGACAGAACTCAAAATATCCTGAAGTTAAACCTATCCTTCTAATTCTCATAGGCATCCTCAGTACGAGCATAACAACATATAACATTCAAGTCTTTAATGCTTGTCTGAAATGTAGCTCTGAGAAACCTTTCATTAATTCACTCATATCCTAGAAGAGCATCGCTAGCGTGTCTGCTAAGAAGCAAAACTACGCCTTGGAAATACTTTTTGTCTTCCCTCCCTGAAAAGAGAAATTTAAGATTATTTTTAAGAATCTGACCTTTATCCATCTGGGCTCTTGCAAGCCGAGAATATCTAAATTACATAAAATGGTGGAATTCTTGTGTAAGGACTTTCAAGGAGTAATCTCTATGCAGACTCCTCACATTCCAACTACCTGTGGAGAGAAAATAGTTAGTGGACGTTTTAAAAAATGATGCTTATTGAAAGAGAGAATGCCGGCAATATCAAACAGCCCCTTAATCGGAGGAATGGATCAAATGCCAATCCCCCCACTGCTAGTGACTGAAGCTATCTACACTAGAATACTTTCTCTAAAGCAGGATTTGACGATGCCCATAGAAGCAAAACGTTCAGGTGCCTGCGATGACCCCTGCTCAGGATTATCCACCAGCTGATAAAACATATCCTGTGAATCTATTCACTTGGAGCTGTCAGCCCACAAAAAAAACAGAAAACCCAGAGGATGATTTTCCCACCACAGAAACCCACCAGTGCAGCAAATTCAGGATCCATAATCAAGCTCAGAGCCTATTTCCAGTCCAGTAGGTTTATACGGTCAGCACGAGGACCCTATGTGGTTGACCACTCCTCAGAAGGGTATAAAAAAAAAAGAAATGTAGCCACAGTAATCCAGATCAGTAGGACAGAGTGAACTGGCTCCGCTTACGTTCCCTTCCACAAGAGTATCTCTTTTGAAAGGCACTAACGGTCCGCACCACGGGGGATAATTGCATAAGATATTTAAAATAATTTAGCTCAAACTCTATGTACGGTTTCTAGTGCAAATTTTGTTCCTACGCGTCTGAAAACAACTGAAGCAATATTTTGTGAAGTAAGTTAAAAACATTTTTTTTTTAAATCTCGAATTATATATTACGAAAACCGAATTATAAGTCATTTATTATGCACGTATTCAAAAAGTTAAAAATCAAATGCATGATGGTGCATCCCGTACGCCACTGGTTCCTTGTGATCTCACTATTTAAGCCCATCGTTTGCATAAAATTGCTATTCAGAAGTGAGTCAACAAAACCCACGTTAATTTGTCTTATACTCCTTTGCATAAAGAAATTTATTTTGCGGCAGCATAATTTTTAGGTACGCTTTTCTTTATCATTGTGACCTAAATGAACAAGAGAATCGACAGTGGATACAAAATTTTTTTGTGTATTTAAATTCCACCCTATCAATTCGAAATTCTTCAGTAATTAGAAAACAACATTTATCTATCAAGTCGTCAAAAGTTCTCTTCTACTTCATTTTCTATTCATTACGCCTATTGCGTTTTGTGTTTACTTCACAAAATCAAAATGTATATATATTTCTTTAATTCATGCCTCTTTAATTCGAGAGAGCAAACTCAGAATGACATCATTTGGCTTTTCTAACAACTATTACATATCGCTTTTCACAATCCATGTTATTTTGCAATTTAGAATTGTAATCATTTCTTGCAATGTAAATCGTAGGTGCTCTTATGATAAGTCGTAATTGCATATCGTCTAATGTGTGATCAGTCCTAGAGCAGTCAAACCAATACTCAGTGATATTTTCAACCACAAGAATGTCCGGTGGTACAAGAGGAAATATTTAAAAAAACACTAAAAAATATCGTATATGCCATTCTATGGCATATACGAAAAATTATAAAATAAAAAATAAACGAAAAATTGAAAACAAAGGGTACCACTGCTGAAATCACTTACTGATTCATATTAACTTCAAAGGAATATAGAGCAACAGCAATTTCCATTCACTTGGTTACAGAAATCAGATTTGGTGTCCTTTCATCCTTCGAAGTTAAAAAAAAATAAAATAAATACCCCTCAAGCAGCTGCTTGCCACAGAGGTCTGACAGGAGCCTGTCAGTTTATATCCCACAGTAGAAGATCTGAGAGGATGGCAGGACCTCAGTAGAAAACAACACGAAATTTATTAAGTGATTTCAACTTTGTACGTTTTACTTGGATTTTTTTGGTACTTGGATAACTTAGATTCTGCTTGTATTTTCATTCTTTAGGGGGCATATAGGCAGAACAGTAAGTATTGTTTTTTCTTTTTTTCATTTATATTTTTCACTTTTTGTGTTTAGTGGCATTTTCGAAGTGAAAATTTGTCCCTAAACACCTCTTTTCCCTGCCTCGAGCGAAAAGAGTGTTACATTATGTATGCTCTTTTGCTCGTCTTCAGCTTTCATTTAATTAATATATGACTGGTAAAGCTCGACCCTGGTTTAATTTCACCCCTCTTTTTGATAGGGCAAGAAAGAAGGGGTAGTTCACGACATTTCCGATGTCAGAAGCTATCTATATCGATCACTATCTATATCTATCTATATCTCTCTTTCTTTGGGTACGTCCCCAGTGAAAGCTCTCTCTCTTTATGGAGAGAATGCTGGGGAGGGGGAAACGGATAAATTGAGGTAGTTCATGACATTTTCGTGTCATTTATGTCAATAAAGGATTTCGACAAGTAGAGAAAGGCGAGTTCTATTCTTCTAGTTAATGCCGTTCCTTCATATATGAAGTTTGAAAATCGTAATTTACACATAGTTAAGTTTTATATCTCAAAAGAGATTTAAATATGATGGTTTTGGAAATATTTTAGCATTTCCAACTTTTTTTCCAATGCTTGTATATTTTAATAATAAAGTATCGCAGGAAATGGAGGTGAATTCTATGCATACGAGCAATAATGAACTTTGAAACATACACTTGAAAGCTCATATTTTACTACCACTGTAACAAATTAGGCTTTATTGCGCCTGCATTAAAGATATTTCTGTTTCGTGCAAAAAAAATGGTTACACTCCATAGACGTATAAATACGATACGAAAACTACGGCAGAGTAAACAATAATGAAAATTCAGGCCTGCTCCCGAGTTCCCAGTCAATCTCATGGTTTTCTGACCTCTGACCTGATACAGCGATTGCGCCAATAAAGCTGCATCCTTCTGCGTGGCTGGGGTTGATCGGCGGCAGCGACCGCTAGGCCTAACGAGGGTGTCAGTAATTGAACCCAGGTCTCGTGGGAGTGCCAAGGAAAGAGAGTGCTGGGTCCACCTGTCCATCGGGGATGGGAAGTTCATAAATGTATCATGTTCGGATGCGGGAAAAACAGATAAGGATGCAGCGGGGATCTTCAGAGGGTGTGGCAGAGAATTCGAGAAAGACGTATCGCAAAGTGCTAAAGAAATGGAAGTTAGATATCAGGAAGTAAATTGTAAATAAGTAAATAGAAGTGGAAAAAAGAACAGATATCTCAAATATAATGCGAAACAGAAACTATGCAAGTTGAAAACATGGCAATGAGGAAAAAATAAAGATATGAAAACATATTTTGAGAAATCCTGCTGAGACGATAAAGGAAGCAAGAACATCCAGCATTCCTTGCGAATAAGCTTGAAATTATATGGCGAGAACTTTACCAAAAAATGATGATTGGAATAACAATGGACATCTGTTGAATTTTTTTTATAGTAGTTTTTTGCGACAGAGAAAAATCCATTCCTAACTTTTACAGGTATTTTCATACAAGGACATGTCCTACCAAGAGAGAAGTCACTGCTAACCACTGCCTCACTTAGAGCTAACATAGCACACAAAGTTTGTCTTGCTGGAACAGGCTAGCTGCCTAGCCACTATGCCAGTTAAGGCTTGTTGAAAAGGTTTCATACTCCAATGGTTGTTAGTAAAGAAAATTAATTCGGTAACTAAAATTCACAATAATGAAAAATAATCATGTGTCAAAATAATTTTAATCTTTACACTTTTTAATTACAGAATTTCTCTAACATAAGCAAATTCGTCGTATAATACTAAAGTATAACACAGTCAGACAAAACAATGGTATTTTTTGTTGCCATTTTACTTTAACACGAAAGATACTTCACAGAACAATATTGATCAATAAGTTAAATTATAACGCAACTCCGTTTTCTGATTCACCGGGGGAAAAAATCACTCTTCAAATTGCTTGTTTTCCGGGAAGTAAAATACATTTTGACTCTGAAAGAAGATCTGCGAGATATGCATGGATTTTTAGAATGAAAATCAATTGCGAACATTGGCTTTTTAATAGGGAAAGCAATTGCAAAAAGCACAGCTGAAATTGAACCTGAACGCCGTTCGCTACTTGATTTTTGATCATTTCAGTTCCAGTAGTTCTATTCCTTTCAAAGCAACTATTCTTGAAATCAAATTTGAATCTAGAAAACAATAGGGGAAAGGGAAAATAAAGCTTCAATCGGATCAGCTATATTTTTTCATAAATTATTCCCGCCAAATAGGAAATCAATAGTTTGTCAAGAGAATTCCCAAACTAGCGCCATTTGCTGACATGAGATGACAGTTCTTCAGGACTAAGAGTCGGAAGGTGAAAAGTTACCAACAACTCTTAAAGCTTTCAAAGTACGAATTCTCAAGCAAACGTTGTAGCTCTTATGGGCATAGATTTCAAAATCTTTTAGTGTCCCCTTTTGAAAAAATGGGTAGAAATTAATTATTACTAATGAATCTCGTGAGATGTGTGGAATTGTCTGCACCTTCTAGTGGTATGGAATTGGTTAAGTGCAGCTACATTGAATTACGTTTTCAACAAACGAATTGTTTCTGCATCAAAAATTGATTGCCTCCCACATCTGTCTGTAAACATAATGCGTGATCAACTCAAAGGATCATTCTATGGATACAAATGACACAAAGGTGATGAAGGCTAAATATAACATTTTATAATTTATGAGTTATCATCATCATCATCATCATCATCATCATCCTCAAGCAGCCATGGGCTACGGAGGTCCAACCAGACCGTGCAATTTAGTTCTCCAAGCAAGTCTATCCTGAACTACGTCTACTACATCTAGCCACTGCACACCAATTCTAACAAGGTCCTGTTTGATATTGTCTGCCCACCGCATCCTAGGTCTCCCCCTCCTTCTGAGGCTTCTAGGCACACTGTTCAAAACCCTATTCACCAATCTATAATTATCCATACGGGGAACATGGCCAAACCAACGGAGTCTCTCTCTGCACAATATGCTGCTTAAAGGAGGTTGCAGACTCCTTTGCCTAACCTCATCATTAGTTACAAAGTTGAACCACCTAATGCCCAAGATGCTGCGTAAGCATCTGGAATAAAAAGCATCTAGTTTCCTGTTATCTTGCTTACATAGCGTCCACGTTTCACTACCATAACTAACCCTAGAAAGAACAAATCTATTATATAGTCTAATTTTAGTCTTTAGGTGTATACGCCTATTTCTCCACACTCTCCATAGATCCGGCAGCAATCCCTATTCGTCTGTTAATCTCATGCCGCACATCACCATTATCAGTTACATAGCTCCCAAGATAATTAAACTGTGACAACTGCTCAAGACTGCAACCATTCAGAGTAACTGAATCACAGCCTGCCTGACCAATTTTCATCACTTTAGTTTTCTCTCTGTTTATAACCAAACCTACTCTACTACAAGTCTCATCAACAGCTCGAATGCAAGAGTTCATCTCATCAACATCATTTGCCAAAAGGGCTAAATCATCAGCATAATCTAAATCAGAAATTTTCCTATCTCCAGTCCATTTAAGGCCAAAATCTTTCCCTTGAAGTGAATTTTGCATAACATAATCAATAACCAAGCTAAAGAGAAAAGGTGACAAAATGCACCCTTGTCGAACACCAGAAGTAATGCTAAACCAATTGCTACAAGACTTACCAACTCTCACACACGACTCAGTGTTATTATAGAGAGCTTTCATTATGTTAACTAACTTGTCAGGTATACCATATGATTTCACAATCAACCACAAATTATGACGATCAACAGAGTCGAAAGCCTTTTTGAAATCAACAAAGCTGACAACCAAAGGTTTCTGAAACTCTAAACATTTCTCAAGAATCTGCCTGTGATGTTAGCTCTTCGTTTGTCGGCCTATTGAGACCACTTAGGACGTTCCCTCGGTTCGATCGCTATACGCGACGGGTGAAAGAGTCTTTCGGATAAAATCAACGGTTTATTCACAATTGCAGAGAACTGATACTGAGGCTCCTTCCCCATAAATTAGTTCAACTTCAGGCTTTACTTAGAAATAACAAAGATTTATTTAACCTTCCAAACATACTTGCTGGACGAGGACATATGCTCAATTACATAGATTACAACAACACCAGCTTACTATGCCTGTTCAGCTGTATTTACAGAGCCAATGCCGCTATTACCAGTCGGCATTTCACAGCTTTACCATTTTGCGTCCGTCTCCTTCCGAAACTCGACCGGCTCTCTTTTCATCGTTGCCAAACCCTTTCTTCCTTTCTTTTCTATGCTTCACCATCTGGGCGTCCGTTAGCCCTCAGGGACCCGGGTCACTTGCCAGCGGACGCTAGCCATTCCCTGTACACTGCTACTGCAATTAACTTTCCAGATGTCGGGAGAGAGAGCCTCCCCGTAGCATATGACTATTTTGGCGAAATCCAAAATAAATATACACAGCCTGAACAAAAAAAAAATCTAAAAAGGCCTCTAGCCTGACACCTCCCTGCCAGAAGTCAGTAGTTAGTCCTGTTAACTGCTGACTAAAAAGTCATGTTGAATGCTGAAAATCAGAGTTCATTTTCGCATTAATCTTAGAGTTCAATGCCACAAGATACAGAGTTCTAGGTTGCTTCATGAATTCTATAAATTCTCTGCGAATTGGCACATCTTTTACACATCTATGTACACCACACTTAAATATAAAATAACCCCTAGGTATATACTGGTGCACTGAGTCTAGATATTCTTTTTGCTTCAAACAATAAAAAACCTGGTGACTGAAGTAGCTGTCCGAGAGTAAACAGTTTATAAATTAATTATCTAACTAACAACTGTCTTTGACTAAGGAATGCCATACCGGCGGTGTTCATCGTTCACAGGTGATATCCCATGTGAAAGGCTATGCACACCTTTCATAACTACCTAGATATCACCTTCCCGTACGTACCCTCAGACTCTACAGGCTGAAAGTCGTCGACTTTGGCGTCGGCCTGACCCATTGTTACCTCCAATTGCCATGTTCGCTCCCTCCCCTGCATAATTTTGATCATCGTAGACATCGAGTCTGGCAGATTGCTGCACATGTTTGGGCTGGGAGATAGGATGGCGCTGATTGGACGGTCTCCATGGAGCATACATTTCCCTGTTACTAACTGGAATTTCTCTACCTCTTT
This sequence comes from Ryuthela nishihirai, assembly GCA_038380435.1. NCBI lineage: Eukaryota > Metazoa > Arthropoda > Arachnida > Araneae > Heptathelidae > Ryuthela > Ryuthela nishihirai. Next base: position 4,177,238 of record JAWZYU010000029.1, on the reverse strand, counting down.
CATAGTAGCTTCCTCGATTGGCCCACGGCTCGTGGATTTTCCTCCTGAGGTTACCAGTTACAGGCCTTCTCTCCTTCTTTCTAATTAACTTACCATATGCTTCCACACTCAGAAGTACCTCCTTCCGCAGCTTTGCTACTACTGCGCATAGCACTTTAATTTCTCCGCCACTCACAGTGCTATTGTCTGTACCATCAATCAAACTTAAAGGCAGCTCTTTTACCTCTGCCCTTATGGCATCACCAAACGGCCCATGCAACAACAGATGGTCTTTTACCGGGTGCTTTTCTTCTTTCAGCATCCCCTTTCTGATTACTGTCAGTTCTGCCCCCGAATCCACGACTGCTCTAGCTGTCTGGTCGCCACATCTGATTCGAACCTCTTCATAATCTACTGGGATACGTATCTCTCCCTGTCCCATTACTTGACTGCTTGGACTTGGCTTTGTATGTGTCGTAACCCTTCCTATTGTTGCCTCACAAACATCTTTAGAATTCTGATCCAAGGTGCTAACTTGGTACACCTGAGTTCGGTTCTCACGGTCCCCAGTTCTCAGTGGGCAATCTTTCATCAAATGTTCGTCAGATCTGCATTTATGGCACCTCCTTACTTTTGGGACATTTCTACATTCAGCTAAATTTACTGCCGATTGATACCTTCTGCTCGCATAATTTCTCTCTGAGTCTATCCTCTGCTGGGGGGAAACAACACGTTCTGCATAATGTCTATGCCTTACCTCTTTAAAAGTTAGGACCTCTTCCGTTCCGTTTACACTGGCTAGATGGATTTCTGCCCACGTGGCTATTTCGTCTGCTTTTGCCCATGACTCTGCCTCTTTCTGTACTACGTAAGCATGGGTGTCTTGAGGAAGGCTATCACGTAATTTATCCGACACTATCAGGTCCATAAGCTCCTCAAAATTTGTCACCTTCCTACTGCGGACGTAGTAATCCCAGCTATTTCTGAGCCTCGAGGCTAATTGATTATATGACTCATTCGGTTCTTTCGTGATAGTTTCAAACTTTCTCTTGTACGCAGAGGGAGTGAGCTTAAACTCTTTTAATACGGCCTCTTTAACTTTCTTATAATAAACAAAATCCTCTGCACTTAATTTTCGAAAAACGTGATTTGCATAATTACCATCTAAAAAAGAAATGATGACTTTGCCTCGAAATTCCTCTGGCACTTCATATATCTTAAATCCCCTTTCCGCTGTCTCAAAGAGCTTTATCACCTCTTCAGGGTTTTTAGGGCTTCCAGCTAACATATTTCCCAATAATTTTATATAATTAGCCAGCCGCGCATCTGCTGGATTACTAGATACTGCCACCGTTCGCCCATCACCCCTCTCCTCGTTTGCATTCCTCATTTGCAGTTCCAGCATTCTATACTCATGCTCTCTCTCCTTTTCTCTTTCTGCTGCCTCTCTCTCCTTTTCCCTTTCTGCTGCCTCTCTCTCCTTTTCCCTTTCTGCTGCCTCTCTCTCCTTTTCCCTTTCTGCTGCCTCTCTCTCCTTTTCGCTGCCTCTCTCTCCTTTTCCCTTTCTGCTGCCTCTCTCTCTTCCCTTCTCAGTTGCATCTCTAACCTCATCCTCTCTAATTCAAAATCATATCCAATCCTTTCTTTAGCTCTCTGCTTTCTGGTCCCGCTCTGCAGCATATCCGTATCGTTGTCATTGTCATAATCCCTCAACCCTCTCATGTCTATCACAGCATCAGACTCTCTGTCTATTGTCACCTCCTCGCCTCCCAGATCATTCCCTGAATAACCACCCTGCGCGCTATCCCTCTCTGTGACTATGAAGCCTCGCCTTAACTCATCCCTTTCCCTATCGCGACCTCTCCTAAGCTCCATTTTAGCTCGTACAGGCCTCTGCCGTATCTAACTACTCGCCCCTAGAGTAAGAGGATACTTACCTCCGATGTGATGACAGGAACGAAGGGCCTCGTCAGTCTGCCACCCGAAGCACACAGTCGGAACACTCTTGGCAGTATCAGCCTTGCGTCGGTCAGCTCCCAGTGGATGTTGAACTTTTCCGTCACCTTCACAGCTTTTTCCACAGTTCGAACGTGATGCACGATTCTTCAGGTACCTTCACAGCTATTCTATCGCCTGAAGCACACCGCAGGACACTCTTGGCAGTATCAGCCTTGTTCTGGTCAGCTCACAATGGATGTCGGAACTTTTCCGTCACCTTCGCCGCTACTTTCACCGCTGTTGCGTACTGTCGGCCTGCGCCACTTTGTGATGTTAGCTCTTCGTTTGTCGGCCTATTGAGACCACTTAGGACGTTCCCTCGGTTCGATCGCTATACGCGACGGGTGAAAGAGTCTTTCGGATAAAATCAACGGTTTATTCACAATTGCAGAGAACTGATACTGAGGCTCCTTCCCCATAAATTAGTTCAACTTCAGGCTTTACTTAGAAATAACAAAGATTTATTTAACCTTCCAAACATACTTGCTGGACGAGGACATATGCTCAATTACATAGATTACAACAACACCAGCTTACTATGCCTGTTCAGCTGTATTTACAGAGCCAATGCCGCTATTACCAGTCGGCATTTCACAGCTTTACCATTTTGCGTCCGTCTCCTTCCGAAACTCGACCGGCTCTCTTTTCATCGTTGCCAAACCCTTTCTTCCTTTCTTTTCTATGCTTCACCATCTGGGCGTCCGTTAGCCCTCAGGGACCCGGGTCACTTGCCAGCGGACGCTAGCTGTTCCCTGTACACTGCTATTGCAATTAACTTTCCAGATGTCGGGAGAGAGAGCCTCCCCGTAGCATATGACTATTTTGGCGAAATCCAAAATAAATATACACAGCCTGAACAAAAAAAAAATCTAAAAAGGCCTCTAGCCTGACACTGCCTAAGTGAAAATATCTGATCCACACATCCCCTACCACTTCTGAATCCACATTGCTCATCACGCAATTGACTCTCAACCAGATTCTTAATTCTATTAAGCACAATCATGGAAAGAACTTTACCTGGAACAGAGAGTAGGCTGATACCCCTATAGTTATCACAAGAATTGCGATCACCTTTTTTGAAAATAGGGATAACAATAGCTCTGGTAAAATCTTTAGGGACCATGCCTTTATCATAAAAGATATTCAGAATTTCAGTCATCCAAGTGGTAACCGAACCAGCTCTAAGCATTTCCGTAGTAATTTCATCTACCCCTGGGGATTTATGAAGTTTAAGTTTAGAAACAGCCAAAATAACTTCAGAATGTGTTATAGGGCCAACATTAAAGCCACCAATGCATCTATCATTATTGCAAACAATGGGAATAGAACTAACCGCATTGTTTAGAATATCACTGAAATGCTCAGCCCACCTAGCCATGACAGAATCCTCACCTTCTATAACCTTACCTTGTTTGTCCTTCAATCCCTGTATACCTGTTCGTTTTCTACCACACAAAACATTAACTATCTGGTACAGCTCTCTGCTGTTGTGCTGTCTAACTGCTTCCTCGGCTTTGTCAGCCAAACCATCAAACCAAAGATTCTTATCAGCAGCTAACTGATCTTTTACACGTTTATTAAGTTCTCTGTAATGCTTTCTATTAGGAAAAATATAAATAAATAAATACCTCCTCAAGCAGCTGCTAGGACTAGTAGGGTATTGATTAAGGACATTCCTGCAGTTCTTTCTTTCCAAAATAAGCTCAAGTCCCTTATCACTCAGATAATTCTGTCTCTTCTGCTCCTTTTTCCCTAAAAGAGTACTGTTAGTGTCCAAAAACGCCTGTTTAAAATGATCCCATTCTTCCTCAACTTCAGTAGTAAGCATACCATGACTGTCATAATGACTAAGTAACCTATCATGGTAAGCTTTGGCTATAACTGGATCTTTCAGAGCTTCAGTATTAAAAGTAAATTTTTTAACCCTAGCACAACACTTTTTAAGTTTAAGTTGCAAGACACTTTTAACAAGGCAATGGTCAGATCCAATTTCAGCTCCCCTATATGCCCTGGTATTCCTAACAGAACTAGCCCATTTGCTGTTAATTAATATGTAATCAATCATATTCTTATGCAGCCCATCAGGTGAAACCCATGTGTACTTATGTATGTCGCGGTGTTTGTAATAAGTGTTAATTATTCTGAATCCATTGAGTTTACTTACCTGTAGGAGACGTTGCCCATTGGTATTGCAGCTACCAATACCAAAAGGGTCTATTACTCCTCCCCAAAGGTCAGAGTCAGTACCAACTTTGGCATTGAAATCACCGAGAACAAGGGTAATATCTCCTTTCTTGACAGAATTCATTAAATAAATATATTTTAGAGAAATGCAATATATTATGCTACACTGCAATTCTCCTAACACTTCATAATATTTTTACAGTACTTACATACATACATAATCCTCAAGCAGCCATGGGCTAAGGAGTTACAATTAGACAGCGAAATTGAATTCTCTAAACAGTGCCCTGAGCTATAGCTGCTATATTTGGTCACTGCAGACAACTCTGACGAGGTCCTGTTAGACATTGTCTGCCCTTAGAAAGGAAAAAACAACTGTACAACCTTATTTTAGTCTTCGGATATACACGCCAGTTTTTCCACGTTCCCCACATATTTTTAAAAGTCACAGAAGCAATCCCTATTCTATTCCGAAAGTGGGAATTGTAATATTTCATCAATTCCTATCCAATATAACACAAAAATTACCATTTATCTCTCAAAACAAACATTTATTTCTTAAAACAAAAATAGTTGTATTTTTTCACCCACCCTAGGGGCTAAGGATCAGATCATTTCTCCCAATGTGAATCTCGTGACCTTCACATTTCACGAAAAAAATTTCGAATTTCTAACATAAGTACATCGTTTAAAATATCGGTTAAAGTTTTGCAATTGTCAACTTTTTCCACCGTCATTGGGTTATAGGTTTTGGGTGATTCCAAAATTTTGAATTATAATATTTCATTAATACTTATCCAACACAAAAATGATTTTTACTTTATCTGTAAAAACTAAGAGTCGAATTTGTGCAGATGAAGAGACAAACGACGAAGTGAAAATATTTTCTTGTTCTTTCGAAAACGAGGTGAAAATATATGCACAGGAAAACAGAGTGTACAACAGAGATTTAATGATTTTTGCAGCTGCATATTAAATGGTACATGAATATTCGTTACTTGTTGATATCGAATTTAACGAGTTGGTTGTTTTGCCTCTGAGCGGCAGTTTTTTTCACACCATTGGTTAAATGGCTAGGTCACAAGAAGCCCAAAGGTTCAGCGAAGGTTGGGGGAGGGGGCCCACTGGAACAGCTGTTGGAAAACAGGTGGTAGCCTACGTCAAGGCCATCCAGGGTGTTCTTTAACGTACTCAAGATATGGTTCTCCCGCATACCGACCGCGGCTTAATGTCCCATCTGACGGACGGTGGCCTTTTCAAGCCCGTCGGCCATCGGTGTCCCCTACTAAACCGTGGACAGAGGCGGGGAGTTTTGCGAAGATAAATCTCATCGTTGACCCACCTGGAACTCGAACCTGGCAACTGCAGATTATGAGTCTGGCGCGCTACAGACTGAGCCACCCGCGCCCTTGGGAATTTAATGAGAGAACAGGTGATTATGTCACCTACGAATATGTTTCTTGAATGGAACAGTGGAACGTCGCAAACTGGGGTATGGTTGTATTCTCTTAAATCTAATCAAAAATGACAGATAAATTACTTAATCAAAAATTATCTGCTTGTTAGAATATTTTAGGTCAAAGAGGTAAAATGTACTTTCATACACAAGAAATGTATGACTCCCAAGACTCTGAGATGATTTGAATACGATTTAATAATGTGCTACAAAATCATTCGTGGACTTTGTCCTTTAATCCCGAAACAACCTTTCTTTCACATAATTACTAGCAGGACTAGACAACACCAGCTGTGTAAAGACATCTCATTTGCAAGAGGAGATTCCAAACACCATTTCTTTGTTTATAGAGTAGGAAGAGTGTGGAATGATCATCCGGAGGACATTGTCAGTTTTTAATAAGCATTTACGAAGCATAGACTTAAGTAAATATCTCAAATGCTGTCAGTTTTAGATCTTCAAGTGCCTTCATCTGAAGATTTCTAAAGGAATCATTTATCTGCAGTCTATTTCTCATATATGATGTTGCGCATAATCATTAAATTAATTTTATGTTTGTAATACTATATCTGTGTCTTAATTCTCCCAAATGGAGTCAGTGTAAACAATATTTATTTGAAATTTATTATTATTAAATTGAATTAGAGTTTAGGACATTTCATTTCCAATTTTATGTAATGTCTATTTATCTTTATATGTGGGCGATACCTTCATTCCTCTATCTTCTTTAAATGTTGGTTTTACAATAAAAAAATCACAACAAATGCTAGCCAAATTTGAAATGCAATGCACTAAAAGTAGGATTAAGTTGAATGCCTTTTAATATTCACTCTTAATTTTTACAAGCGACTTGATGACCTTTAAAACGTTAAACGTTTTGATGAAGACGACAGTTGAAAAGATTCTGCAAAATAACTAAGAATCTTAATTCATAATAAGCTTAACTGCAATCGTCATGCTATTGAAACTGTTAAATATTAATTAAATTAAATTTTATCAAATAATTTAATTTTTAGTTACTATTTACTCTCTTGGGAGAATAAGCTTCTACTATATAAGACCTGTTCTTTGTTATGCCTCACCAGTGGGGTGTTAGAGTAGAATTAATTGCCTGAAGAAACGTGTCTTTTCTGAATGAATAGCCGAGATCACAGGAGTTCTCGGGCCGCGCTATTTTGGTAATACTCTCATTGAAATTTCTAGCAATTTTCAGTTTATTAAAGAATCTTCAGTTAAGTTCTTCGAAACTGAACAAACTCGCATTCTTACTATACCTAAGTTGTCTAACGTTTTGAGATTCTGGAACAAAATTAAAAAGATCTCGAGCTATTTTCGTTTAAATAGTTGCTGTAGCCTTCGGACTCCGGGTTTTCCAGTAAAGTTATTTCTTTTTTCTTACTTATTCTTCCACTACCAACGCAAGCGCAACATTGGACTCGACGAAGCAAAATCTGGGCTTCTTGTAGGTCCAATGCTCTCTTTATGTTGATCCGTAATCCATGGAGAGTAAAAATGCAGAACAGTGTTAATCTGACACTAACAGGGAAAGTTCATAAAATATAACAGAAGGATGAAAATTAACTGCCTTATAATTTCTCGATATGATTTCGTTACTACGTTACCACGTTACTACGAAAAGCTACTTAAAACTAGAATTTTAAATTTTTGAATAGAAATAATTTTTTATCATCAGTATGGTTTTAGAAAAAATGTAAGTACTGAGGATGATATATTACAATTGTCTTCTGAAGTATAAAGATCTATAAATGATAATTTGAAAACTGTTGTGCTATTTTTGGACATCCAAAAAACGTTTGATTCGGTTTCGCATGATTTGTTGATAAAAAAAAATTAAATAGCTGGAATTCGAGGAAATGTTTTGAAATGGTTGGAAACATATTTGAAAAATAGAATTCAAAGAGTAAAAATGAAAAATTTGTTTAGTAAGGGAATTGAACTAAAATATGGAGTTCCACAGGGTTCTGTGTTGGGGCCAATATTATTTAATGTATTTATAAACGATCTTTGCAATCTTAAACTAAAAGGAAAAATAATAACTTTCGCTGATGATACAGCTTTGATATATGTGGCTGACAATGAGAATATTTTAATTGAAGAAATAAATGAAGACTTGGGTAATATTAGAAAATGGTTCTTAAAAAATAAATTGTTATTGAATATTAATAAACGAAATATTTGTATTTCAATTTAAAACGTAATAAAGTCGATAAGTTAAAAAATAAATTATTATATCATTCTGTAAACTGTATAGGACATCAGTGTGCATGTGAAGCAATTGAAAGAGTAGAATATAATAAATATTTGGGCGTATATATAGACAGTCAGTTAAATTGGAATGAACATATTAAATATTTGATAAAAAAATTAATTCAATAATTCCAAAATTGTTTTATATTAGAAATTTTATGAATCTTACATTTTTAAAGCTTATATAGAATGCTTGGGTTAAGTCATATTTAAGTTATGGAATAATATCTTGGGGAGGAATGTTTTACAGTAATATTGAATCCTTAGTTACTATCCAAAATAGGGTAATTAGATGTGTATTAAGAAAAATAAAATATGACAGTATTAAATGTTTTTATAATGATCTGCAAATCTTACCATTATGGGAAATTTATGTTTATAATATGATTTTGTGTTTAAAAAGCACTATAGAGAAAGTGACATTAAAAAAGTAATGCAGAATACCAGAACAAGTGCACATAATAATTTCATTGTACCACTTCCGAAGAAAACCATTACGCAAAAACATTATATATTTTTGGCGCCTAAAATTTTTAACAGGTACCTGAAACTAAAAAGGATGAAATAAATTTGTATGCGTTTTCTCGAAAACTAAGATATTGGATTTGTGATATCGATGATATAGAAAAATTTCTTTAAGGTTGGAGGGATTGCCCCTATATTTCTGATTATTATATTCTTTTATTCCTTTTTTTTTGTTTTGTTTTGCTCTTTAGGATGTTAAAATTTTGAATAAAAATTGGTGTATTTATAGTTTATTTACTGATTCTGTTACTATGTTGTTGATGTAAGCATGAGAGAAAGTATTAATATCGAAATATATTTAAAACGTTGTTTCTAATGTTTATATATGTGTTTTTTATTTTAACCTCATACTCCACGTGCATATGTGAAAATAAAGGCTACTACTACTACTACAATTTTCGGATTAACCGGCCTTTCGTTCATCCGGTCAGGGTTGCGGTATATGCATATATGTTAAAAACTATTAAAAAGAATTGTTAAAAAAATGTAATTCATCAGTATGACTTTTGAGATTTAGTCTTCTCGACAAAATGATTCAAATTAGGAGTGTATTTAGAGAATTGATAGAACTCTTTTATCTGTTGTTTAAAAATGGCAGAAGTGGGAGACAGCATTACCATGCAAAAGAATGACAATTAATCACTACCGGTTGCTTATGAAATAGCGCCTGATGTAGTCGTTTCAGTTTTGCACAGAGATCATCAGTAACCATTTGTTTTGGGAACCAACTCGAAATGGATAACTCCGTTTACATTTCATCAAACACAAAGCATGATCTTTACATATAGTTCAAATTTCAATAAACGACTTCCCTTGGTCTTCGTGACTTCAATGCCACAGTTGGTACTGACTCTGACCTTTGGGGAGGGGTGATAGGCCCTTTTGGTATTGGTAGCTGCAATGGCAATGGGCAACGTCTCCTACAGGTAAGTAAACTCAATGGTTTCAGAATAACTAACATTTATTACAAACGCCGTGATATTATTATCCTTAAGTACACATGGGTTTCATCCGATGGGCTGCATAAGAATATGATTGATTATATATTGATTAACAGCAAATGGGCTAGTTCTGTTAGAAATACCAGGGCATATAGGGGAGCTGAAATTGGATCTGATCATTACCTTGTTAAAAGTGTCTTGCAACTAAACTTAAGAAGTTTTGTGCTAGGGTTAAAAAATTTACTTTTAATACTGAAGCTCTGAAAGACCCAGTTATAGCCAAAGCTTACCATGATAGGTTACTTAGTCATTATGACAGTCATTGTTTGCTTACTACTGAAGTTGAGGAAGAATGGGACCATTTTAAACAGGCTTTTTTGGAAACTAACAGTACACTTTTAGGAAAAAAGGAGCAGAAGAGGCAGGATTATGTGAGTGATAAGGCACTTGAAACTGCAGAAAGAACTGCAGGATTGTCCTTAATCAATACCCTACTAGTCCTAATAGAAAGCATTACAGAGAGCTTAATAAACGTATAAAAGATCAGTTAGCTGCAGATAAGCATCTGTGGCTTGATAGTTTGGCTGACAATGCTGAGGAAGCAGTTAGACAGCACAACAGCAGAGAGCTGTACTAGATAGTTAATGTTTTATGTGGTAGAAAACGTGCAGGCATACAAGGATTGAAGGATAAACAAGGTAAGGTTATACAAGGGGAGGATTCTGTCATGGCTAGGTGGGTTGAGCATTTCAGTAATGTTCTAAACAATGTGGTTAATTCTACTTCCATTGTTTGTAATGATGATAAATGTATTGGGGTCTTTAATGTTGGCTCTATAACACAATCTGAAGTTATTTTGGCTATTTCTAAACTTGAACTTCATAAATCCCCAGGGGTAGATGAAATTTCTGTAGAAATGCTTAGAGCTGGGAATGTTTCGGTTACCACTTGAATGACTGAAATTTTGAATATCTTTTATGATAAAGGGTAATTCCTAAAGATTTTACCAGAGCTATTATTATCCTTATTTTCAAAAAAGATGATTGCAGTTCTTGTGATAACATGTAGGGGTATCAGCCTACTCTCTGTTCCAGGTAAAGTTCTTTCCATGATTGTGCTTAATAGAATTAAGAATCTGGTTGACAGTCAATTGCGTGATGAGCAATATGGATTCAGAAGTGGTAGGGGATGTGTGGATCAGATATTTTCACTTAGGCAGATCCTTGAGAAATGTTTAGAGTTTCAGAAACCTTTGGTTGCTAGCTTTGTTGATTTCAAAAAGGCTTTCTACTCTGTTGATCGTCATAATTTATGGTTGATTGTGAGATCATATGGTATACCAGACAAGTTAGTTAACGTAATGAAAGCTGTCTATAATAACACTGAGTCGTGTGTGAGTGTTGGTAAGTCTTGTAGCAATTTGTTTAACATTACTTCTGGCGTTCGACAAGGGTGGATTTTGTCTCCTTTTCTCTTTAGTTTGGTTATTGATTATGTTATGCGAAATTCAACTCAAGGTGCGATAATTCCTGATGTAGATAAGATACGAAAATTTCTGATGAAGATTATGGAAATGATTTAACCCTTTTGGCAAATGATGTTGATGAGATGAACTCTTTCATTCAAGCTGTTGATGAAACTGGTAGTAGAGTAGGTTTGGTTATAAACAGAGAGAAAACTAAGGTGATGAAAATTGGTCAGTTAATCTGAAAGGTTTCAATCTTGAACAGGTGTCACAGTTTAATTATCTTGGGAGCTATGTAACAGATACTGGTGATGTGCGGCATGAGATTTACAGACGGATAGGAATTGCTGCCGGGACTTTTAAGAATCTATGGAGAGTGGGAGAAATAGGCGTATACACCTGAAAACTAAAATTAGAGTGTACAATAGTTTGGTTCTTTTTAGGGTTAGTTATGGCAGTGAAACTTGGACAGTTTGTAAACATGATAACAGGAAACTAGATGTTTTTGATTCTAGATGCTTACGCAGTATCTTGGGTGGTTCAACTTTGTAACTAATGATGAGGTTAGGCAAAGGAGTCGGCAACCTCCTTTAAGCAGCATATTGTGCAGAGAGAGACTCCGCTGGTTTGGCCATGTTGCCCGTATGGATAATTATAGATTGGCGAATAGGGTTATGAACAGTGTGCCTAAAGACTTCAGAAAGACCAAGGATGAGGTGGGCAGACAATGTCAAACAGGACCTTATTAGAATTGGTATGCAGTGGCCAGATGCAGCAGATGTAGCTCAGGACAGACTTGCTTGGAGAACTAAATTGCAAGTTCTGGTTGGACCTCCGTAGCCCATGTATGCTTGATGATGATCATGTTTTATTTTGCAATCGGTTCTAGTTCTTCATCTTTGCCAATCATCGTTTCCCGCTCTTCATGTTAACGTACTGGGCTCACTTCTCATGTCCGCTAACGATTCGATGTAAGAATAGCTTGCGATTTTGACGTCAATAGATGATAAATTGGTGAGGAATTTATTTTCCGAGATTTTTCAATTTCCCGTGGCTTTAAATTGCTTTATATGTGCCAATAATCCTCTATTTAACATTTGGCATGTTAAGCCCATACATGTAAATTGTTCAATTTGTCCTGATATAAATATTCGAGTTTGTGACACATCTTTTGTAATCGTTTTGGTAAAGAAAATATTTATTTCCGAGCAGATAAGCAAAGATTTCAATTCATTTCGAATAGCCTTTAGTGGAATTAGCTACTGCAAGATATCAAGAAAACAATAGGTGGACCTAGGGTGGGTTACAGGAGAATTAAATGATTTCTTAGGGCAGCCAAATTAAAGGTGACGGCCACTTTTACAAGCACATGTGATTTGTCTCTTTTGTTTTCATTAAAATGAGGGAAATAACCATTTTTTCTAGGTGGTCAATGAAACCATAGTACATCTTTGTTATCATTACAGTTTTGCTAATCCCTTTTTATTAGCTGGCAATTTTGCAAAATGTTGTTGCAGTCTATTAAAATGTCGATTTTTTTAAACAAAATCTCAGTTACTAATAAACAGAAATGTATCACGTTAATTAGCAAACGAAACAGCATTTAATTCTGATAATAAACCATAGGATATTAAATGGAGAAAGAAAAAAAAAACGATATTAAAAGAGAAAGACGTCATGAAAGCTCTTTTGTAGCGAATTGTTATGCTCAACAAATATCCTCTTAGCAGTTGATGCTTAAATATACCTAACCTTTTCAAAATATAAGAACACTGATTCTGTATAGCAACAATAGCAAAATATTTTATTAAACATAGTTTTTACTATTAATTTTGTTTTGCCAGATACCGTTATAAAATGTTATGTGCCTGACAGTTCTGTCTGTTACATTGAAATGGATACTAAAATGAGGGCAAAAAATTCGCTGCAATGGAAGATAAAATGAGTGTACAAAAATGAAAATTAGTGCAAAAAATTCACTGCAATAGCCATTTCGAGCACATTTTAAAAATGCTGAAAATGTATCTCCTTTTGAGGTCAATTGCTCCCTAATAACAAATTTTCGCTACACAGCTACACAAGATACACTTTCCAAGTGTGTGTGCATTAAATCAAGTGTGTGCATTAAAACATACGAAGTGTCAATAGACTAGGTATTATTTTTAACCAATCCTGCTTTAATAAAGCGTAATGGATGATATATTTAATAACAAGCAAAGATAAGCAAACAGTACGTTGTGGAAAATCTTAAGTGTAGAAGGAAAATTGTCTTGAACTGAATGAAATACAGACTCAAAACGACATGTATTACAAACATATACCAAGTATTAATTTCTACTTTAAAGGCCTTTCAATATTATTGCATTTAGGAAGTCCATCTGAGAGAATAGTTTGTGAAACAATTAGTTTAAGGCCCAAATTGAACGATATATATATATAGGAAAATAACATATTCTAAAAAATATATATTTCTCAAGGAGCCCTAATCATATTTGTGCTTTAAACCATATTTTAAACTATATATTTACAGAGATAATAATATTTTTGGAGACTGCTGGCGACGAATTTCAGGGCGGATTTTGACACTTTTCTAGCGCTCTGATTGTCGTTGTTTGCAGCCATGAACTTTGATGAAATGCCTCTAGATGTTAAAGTATGTACTTGACAATATAAGCATGACCCCAAACCCTGCCACCGAAAACGGAAAATGCTACCACTTTACGGTGAAAGTATCACCTTCTCATCTCCGAGCTAGGTAATTTCAACCGCTCTTCAAACTACAGAAGCCACGCCACAAATAAATAGCCGAGCCTCTCCCTTTCCCTTTTCCCATATCTGTGGGTTTTATGTAGATACGTGAGACAGAGCTCTTCCGAACACAAAAGGGTCAGGCAGACCTCGGCGATGACTCGCGGTTTCAATCATCTCGTCTTCAGCTCGCAATCACAACTGTTTGCATTACTTCCACTAGGGGTCGTTAAAGTGGCATTCAGACACGTAAATCCCATTCAGGCTATTGCCGCTCCTGGCTGTCTGCCTTCGTGCCTGCATATGCCAGGGAACACGAAGAGCGCGCTCTTGGCGAGCATGTTGTAGCATCAACTTCGTGGTCTGTTTTCCTCATCCAGACTCTCCGCTATCACACATAGTGAGAGTGGGGCAGTAGCCACAATCACAGCACTCTGACTTGGGAACGCGGCGGGTCCTCCACTGTGCCGTCTGTGTGGGTGAGCGAAAAAACCCTGCCATTTGCATTTAAAAAGGATTTCAAGTGCACAAAAAACGAAAAGAGCCACTTGAAGAAACGCAAGGGAACCACTTAAAGGACAATCACAGAGGACGGGTAAGAAGACGGGGAGGAAGCAATTACACGGAAATTGATAATTTAGGATTGTGTAGGGGAGCTCGTTAGACATGAGGGGATTTTGTGGCTGATCGTGGAACCAAAGCGATGCAAGATGGAAATGTGTTATATTGAACTGAAGCCAGGGGAAATTATACGAAGTCTCCAAGTTGGGTGAGAACGGATGAGTTTTTTCTTGGGGACTGAAAATGTGGAACTGCTGCTATGGCTTCGGATGCAAAAACCCGACTGCTTCCAAATGGATAAATTCGAATCCAAAGAAATGTTTCTTTTCTAACAAAATCAGTTTAGCTTTATAGCACTGGCCATTGAAATTCAAGATGTGGTAAGTTTTATGTTTTATTTTTGCCAAAGGCAAACGAGTTTTAAATAAAACTTTTTTAATTGTAATTGCGAAAAATAAAACTTTTAGACGTTATTGATGAAATAATTTCGTCTGGTAATAGTTTGATCGAAGTTCAAATGCATGGATACCACGAAACCAATCAAGTTTCCATTTCTCTCTTATCCTTTATATTCATTAAAATTTTTCTTGCTCCGTGAACATAACTAATGGCGGTGAAAAGAATTAAAAGCTGATAAAAAAAGTTCCAATATTTATCTACCTATTTCTTTAAAAAAAATAAGAAATGCCGATATTGATGTATCGTACTTATTAATAAATATCATGGAGAAAAAAATAAAATGAAATTTATCTCTGTTTTCATGTGTGAAAAAGTCTGATTATTGGATTTTTCTATATTCCAAATTATAACTAGTTTATACAAGCAGAAAATAAAACAGGAAAAAGGTCGTATGATCAATACGTTTTCTCCTGCTGTCAGTTGTCATGGAACTTTCGGAGATTTTCATTTGAATAAGTGAGAAGGACGAGATATTCTGAAAGTTAAGTATGAAGTGAATTCCTAGCAACAAGTGAAGAAAATCAATTGTGAATTAGTTGACATGTTATTCGTGAATAAAATATGTATAATATCTGTGTAATTTTAGAACGAAGCTAACTTCAAAATGAGCGTTAGAAAAAAGGTTTTACATCGGCAGAAAATTTTATTATTTGCAATTTTGAGTAACAATGTAACTAATTATAGTAGAATTGTAAATAGAATCTTTGTGAATAATAATATACGATTATTTTAATTATAATACATTAACAACAATTAAATAATTGTGATTTCTCGTTTGGCATAATTTCATATTTTGCAAACAAAGTTTATATTTCCTTGGACTCCTTTCTTTAATTTCTAAAACTATTTTAAATGATAATGGTTTAGCACAGTACTTTGAGTAATCTCATAATTTAACATCCTTGGTAAAGCAGTATCCTATTTTCATTACCTATCTTCCTATTGCTTTCGTTCGCAATTTGTCGGTTTGACTATTTATCAGTTTATCAGTGTGACGGTTTGTGGATTTGTCAAAACAGTTGTTCCACCATATCTTTCGAACTCGAAGAGCAAATTTAATTATTTATATGTCAAATGAAAGCTTGTTGCTCGTGAAGTGTCATAGGCTATGAAACAAAATTTATCCCCTCGTGCTTTCTTCCTCTCTAAACAAGAGGGGAATAAGAAAACGATTGTTCCGTTACATTTTTGGAACGCTAGAGCCTTAGGTAATTGACTACGTGTCAAATGAAGCTTGTGACAAGAGGAGTGTCTTATGAGCACCGTCATCGATTAATTTGAATTATGCACCTTCCACCATTCTCCTCTTCCTCCAAAAGGGGACGGAAATTTCGAGGAGGTCGACCTTAATGAGTTATTCCCATACTAAAGCTCGTGAGGACTTCGATGTAATGGGCTTCCTCAAACACGACTCCAAAGAAGGGAAAGAAAATGTGTCACAAAAATGGAAAAAGTGTAATATGTCGATGTTTATAAATCAAAATATATCATCCTCCTCCTCATGTAGCCATGGGCTGCAGGTCCAACCAGACAGTGCAATTTAGGTCTTCAAACATATCTGTCCTGAGCTACATCTACTGATCTGGCCACTACACAACAATTGTAAGAAGGTCCTATTTGACATTGTCTGCCCACCACATCCTAGGTCTCCCCCTCTTTCTGTGGCCTTTAGGCACACTGTTCATAACCCTATTCGCCAATCTATAATTATCCATACGGGCAACATGGCCAAACCAAAGGAGTCTCTCTCTGCACAATATGCTGCTTAAAGGAGGTTGCCGACTGCTTTGCCTAACCTCATCATTGCTTACATAGTTGAACCACTTAATGCCCAAGATACTGCGTAAGCATCTAGAATCAAAAGCATCTAGTTTCCTGTTAGCTTGTTTACAAAGTGTCCAAGTTTCACTAGTTTCACTACCATAACTAACCCTAGAAAGAACCAAACTATTATACAGTCTAATTTTAGTCTTTAGGTGTATACGCCTATTTCTCCACACTTTCCCTAGATTCTTAAAAGTTCAGACAGAAATCCCTATTTGTCAAAATACATCTGCAGTTCCCAGGTTCGAATCCCAGCTGAGTCAGTGAGAGATATTGAGATTTATTTCCTCGAAACTCCCCGCCCTGCCCTCGGTCAGTAGGGGACACCGACAGGCTTGGAAAGGGCGCCATCCGTCGGATGGGACGTAAATCTGTGGTTCCTTGTGCGGGAGAGCCATACCCTGTGCACGTTAAAGAATACGCTGGGTGGCCTTGACGGGAGACTACCATCTGTCTCCAACAGCTGTTCCAGTGGGTCCCATTCCTTTACCCTTTTCTGAGCTTCCGGATCCTTGTGACCTGGCCATTTAGCCCCTTGTGTGCAAAAAAAGGCGGCTCAAAGGTAACCCAAAATTAGCAGCTGTGAAAACTGTTTCTAAAAGAGTTTTTTAATCCATCGGTATCCCCATCCTTCTCCGAGGTAGGGAGGAATTTCAACGGAGATAAATTTCAACGCTGGCCCAAGGAAGATTTTATTCTGGGAACAGCTGATTATAAGCCTGATGCGCTACCGACCAGCCTTATAGTTTCATTTTCCACCACTACAGGGATACTAGAGTGGAAAATAGTAAAGTTTCGAACGACAGAGGGAATCTAATTCCCTCCCCCGAATCAGAGTGTGTGTGTGTGTGTGGGGGGGGGGGGGGGGGGGGGGTTGAAAAAAAGTCCCTGCAAAGTTGTCACTAAAAAGCCAAAATGTAAAATTACGCATATTCAAAAGAGAGGGAGTTGGCACGTAAATCTGACCTTTCCAGATTCGAGTAAGACGCTAGTAAGAGGAATGGAGACAAAAAAATTATTGAACTTGTGAATTTTTTAGGAAATTTTTTAAAAACCTGCTTGGGGAGGTACCATAATCAAAGCTCTCGAATACGCTCAAAATCATACTGTTAGATGTGCATTGCAAATGAAAAATGTGATAGTATAATAAATGTCTACATTAAAGAAAATATTTTACAAATTAGGAAATTGTACGTTTTTCAAATATTAAAATATGTTAAAACCCATTGGAATCAATTTTATTTTCGAACATTTCCAAAGCTAACGCGTTTTTTTTACGAGGTATCGTATTGATGGATACCCTAGCACATAAAACACTTGTGCAGAGACATTTTATTTGCTTATCTAGCAAATTTTTCAATGCTCTACCCACATACCGCAAAACAATTAATAATGAAAGAGAATTCATTGGAAAAAGGAGGAAGTGGTTACTTAATCTGGAGAATGTACATGTTTTGTTTTAGGACAGTTAATCGGGATTATTTTGTTTTTATATTCTTATATATACAACAGATTTGTACATGACAATGATAATATTGATAATGTACATGAAATTTTTTCCTTCCAAGTATAAATTGTTCTGTTGTATACTTACAAGTCTTTTTGATATTTATGGTGTATTTATATTTGCTGCCAAATTAACTTATTTCTTTATTGAGTTGCATAACGTCCTTCAAACGCAAGTGTTTCACTCTAATGAAGGCTCATATTTATTTTCACTATCATTGTAAATGGAACAATGAGAAATTGCTCTCTACCAGTGGTTCTCAACCTTTCAATGCTTCACGTACCCCCTGGAAATGTGTATGTAACTGGCGTACCCCTTGTATAGATAGATAAAACTATAGTTATATTATAACAATGATTATTTTTATTTTGTTACTAGATCTAGCGACTTTTGAGCTCTCAAGGCGTACCCCGAAAAATTTTACCGCGTATCCCACGTTGAGAACCCCTGCTCAATACTTATAACAATTACACAGTTTATATTGTTTTATCTGAATTCAAGGTTTTCTATGATGTACTGGATGTATACAACATGCTTTTTTCTCTTTTTTTGTTTCGAAAATCTGGAAAAATGCTCAATATCACAGTTTAACAATATCTATTGCATAAAGAGTGTTTTTGTTGTATTGTGAATATGTGAAAATAATATCCTCTTCTTAAAATGAAGGAAAAATGTTAATGGGGGCAAACTCCCTCATTTAATTTTTTCCGGCTCGATTGCGTCGCTTGCACTCCCCACCACTCCCTACTTTATTTATTATTTATTTCTTTAGATCTGGAACTTTGAAGACCATGCTGAGAAATTTAGCGAACATTTTTCCGTTCTTCGGGATGTCTTGAAAATTGAAGACTGGTTTTAGACGAATGTCGTCAGAAAAGTTTTGAAAGACACAAATCTGGAGTATTTATCACGTAATTACGTGACTCGATTCCGTTGGAGTTATCCATGAAATATTTGACAGGTTTTGCAGTTAAAACTTAAAATAGAGAAAAAGAAATGGGATAAAAAATAAAAAAAAATAGATAAACTAATTTTTTTCAGAAAAATTATTTATTGATTTAATGACTTCAGTGTCAACAGGTAATCTGTGTATTTACTATTGACCGATTATCATAAGAAATAATTTTTCCTACCGCAATCCTTGCTCTCCTGATTACCTGGAAACAGTGAATGCACTTGCAAAAAAAATGTTACGTAAGCAAATACGGCATATTCTAGGTATCGCTTGGCTGGTGAATTCCAGCCAAGCGATACCTAGAAAAATGGGAATTTCAAATTCGATTAAACGTGCAATTGAGTAATTAATAGCAGACCCCATAAACTGTTATATTGAAACTCAATTCAATCTTAACAACAGAAATAATTAATAGACCACCAGAAACAGACTTGATTAATACCCTCGAGTAATATAATTAATTAGCAGAATAACAGCAATAAAATTAATTTAGTAAAGTAGGGTGATTGTAAAGTCATAGCTATAGCATAAGTGTAGACATAATTGTTGAACAAGGTTCATTCGCTGATTTGGATATCTCTTTTCGCAACGTATGTAATGGAGAAGGGTCCTAGATACCCTCCTGGTGTGTACATGCCTTCTCATGCAAGGACATGTCCTGCTAAGACCGAAGTCACTGCTGATCACTGCCTCAGTTGGAACTAACACAAATCACAGAGTTTGCTGGAATAGTAGAACCTAACCACCTAGCCAGTCGCAGCCTTTTAGTAAGTTTTTAGTTAAGATTAGTAAGCTTTTCTGTTCTTTATAACAAATTAAAATAGCAAATCTGTACGAAGTAAACATTTCGATGAAGAATTTCCGTTTTTCGCTCTCTACATGGTTATCACAGATTTATAAATACGACCTATAATAACAATAGTTATTATCTGCTTCGTAACAATTATCAGTCCGGTTTTACACCTCATGACCTCTAAACAGAAGAAGCTGTATATTGTGCAGTTACTATGCTTAGCCGTTTTTTCAATCTTCTAAACAACAAATTATATTTTTTCTTTCACAATCATAAAAAGAAGCGTAATATAATCGAAATCGATGTACGAATTTTAACGATAAACACGAATAACAGATTTCATTACCAAATATTGCAAATATTAATGTAATATATATTAATATTATATGTAGTATATAATTTATAACATTCAATATGCAGTAGCATTTTAAAATGAAATCTTTCACTTTCAAATTAAAATACTTATTGTCCTCGTTTTTCCTTGCTCTGGTAATGGCCAAATTACTCCAAATTATCAATACATTGCGACATTTTCATGCTTTGCGAAGGGAAATCTGCATTCGAAGTTCCTCAATTTCCAAATACGAGTTTTGTAGCAAAATATTACGGGAAATTAATCTTAAAAAAATTCCCTTAATCTCATTTTTGATTAGCATTTAACAGCAAGTGTTACTAGTCGTAGGAATTTACTTCAAATATTATATAGCATTTAATAAAATAAATGACTTTAGAGTTTGATAATATACTTTATAGTTTCCATCAGCTTTGAAAAGGTGTTTCGGATGAGAGTAACAGCAGCGTGAGCTGTCAAATATTTCAGCTGCAATAACTCTTCAAATATTCGATATACCGTGTAATAATTTTACCCCTAACAATCTCCATCAGAAAGATATGCCTATTTGGCATAAGTACGAACAAAATATATAAGTAAACCACCCTTAGGTGGGCCCCTAAGGGCAAACATAAGAAAAGCTAAAAAAAAGCAGTAAAATTGTATCATCATCATCATTATCAACATCCTCAAGCAGCCATGGACTACGGAGGTCCAACCAGACCGTGCAATTTAGTTCTCCAAGCAAGTCTATCCTGAGCTACATCTACTGCATCTGGCCACTGCACACCAATTCTAACAAGGTCCTGTTTGACATTGTCTGCCCACCGCATCTTAGGTCTTTCCTTCTTTCTGAGGCCTTTAGGCACACTGTTCAAAACCCTATTCGCCAATCTATAATTATTCATACGGGCAACATGGCCAAACAAACGGAGTCTCCCTCTGCACAATATGCTGCTTAAAGGAGGTTGCAAACTCCATTGCCTAACCTCATCATTAGTTACAAAGTTGAACCACCTAATACCCAAGATACTGCGTAAGCATCTGGAATCAAAAGCATTTAGTTTCCTGTTATCTTGTTTACAAAGTGTTCAGGTTTCACTACCATAACTAACCCTAGAAAGAACTAAACTATTACACAGTCTAATTTTAGTCTTTAGGTGTATACGCCTATTTCTCCACACTCTCCATAGATTCTTAAAATTCCCGGCAGCAATCGCTATTCGTCTGTTAATACCATGCCGCGCATTACATAGCTCCCAAGAAAATTAAACTGTGACACCTGCTCAAGACTACAACCATTCAGATTAACTGAATCACAGTTTGCCTGACCAATTTTCATCACTTTAGTTTTCTCTCTGTTTATAACCAAATCACTTTAGTTTTCTCTCTGTTTATAACCAAACCTACTCTACTACCAGTCTCATCAACAGCTCGAATGAAAGAGTTCATCTCATCAACATCATTTGCCAAAAGGGCTAAATCATCAGCATTATCCAAATCAGAAATTTTCGTATCACCAGTCCATTTAAGGCCAAAATCTTTCCCGTGAAGTGAATTTTGCATAACATAATCAATAACCAAGCTAAAGAGAAAAGGAGACAAAATGCACCCTTGTCGAACATCAGAAGTAATGCTAAACCAATTGCTACAAGCCTTACCAACTCTCACACACGACTCAGTGTTATTATAGAGAGCTTTCATTATGTTAACTAACTTGTTAGGTATACCATATGATCTCACAATCAACTACAAATTATGACGATCAGCAGAGTTGAAAGCCTTTTTGAAATCAACAAAGCTAACAACCAAAGGTTTCTGAAACTCTGAACATTTCTCAAGAATCTGCCTAAGTGAAAATATCTCAACCACACATCCCCTACCACTTCTGAATCTACATTGCTCATCACGCAATTGACTGTCAACCATATTCTTAATTCTATTTAGCAAAATCATGGAAAGAACTTTACCTGGAACAGAGAATAGGCTGATACCCCTATAGTTATCACACGAACTGCGATCACCTTTTTTGAAAATAGGGATAACAATAGCTCTGGTAAGATCCTTAGGAACCATGCCTTTATCATAAAAGATATTCAGAATTTCAGTCATCCAAGTGGTAACCGAAACATTCCCAGCTCTAAGCATTTCGGTAGTAATTTCTTCTACCCCTGGGGATTTATGTAGTTTAAGTTTAGAAACAGCCAAAATAACTTCAGATTGTGTTATAGGGCCAACATTAAAGCCACCAATGCATCTATCATCATTGCAAACAATGGGAGTAGAACTAACTACATTGTTTAGAACATCATTGAAATGCTCAGCCCACCGAGCCATGACAGAATCCTCCCCTTCTATAACATTACCTTGTTTATCCTTCAATCCTTGTATGCCTGTCCGTTTTGTACCACACAAAACCTTAACTATCTGGTACAGCTCTCTGCTGTTGTGCTGTCTAACTGCTTCCTCGGCATTGTCAGCCAAACTATCAAGCCACAGATTTTTATCAGCAGCTAAGTGGTCTTTTACACGTTTATTAAGCTCTCTGTAATGCTTTCTATTAGGACTAGTAGGGTATTGATTAAGGACATTCCTGCAGTTCTTTCTTTCTGAAATAAGCTCAAGTGCCTTATCACTCACATAATCCTGTCTCTTCTGCTCCTTTTTCCCTAAAAGAGTATTGTTATTTTCCAAAAAAAAAACAGTTTAAAATGGCCCCATTCTTCCTCAACTTCAGTAGTAAACAAATCATGACTGTCATAATGACTAACTAACCTATCATGGGAAGCTTTGGTTATAACTGGGTCTTTCAGAGCTTCAGTGTTAAAGGTAAATTTTTTAACTTTAGCACAACACCTTTTAAGTTTAAGTTGCAAGACACTTTTAACAAGGTAATGGTCAGATCCAATTTCAGCTCCCCTATATGCCCTGGTATTCCTAACAGAACTAGCCCATTTGCTGTTAATTAATATATAATCAATCATATTCTTATGCAGCTCATCGGATGAAACCCATGTGTAATTATGTCTGTCGCGGTGTTTGTAATAAATGTTAGTTATTCTGAATCCATTGAGTTTACTTACCTCTAGGAGACGTTGCAATTGCCATTGCAGCTACCAATACCAAAAGAGCCTATTACTCCTCCCCAATGGTCAGAGTCCGTACCAACTTTGGCATTGAAGTCACCAAGAACAAGGGTAATATCTCCTTTCTTGACAGAATTCAAAATATCCTGAAGTTTTCCGTAAAACCTATCCTTCTCATCCTCATCGGCATCCTCAGTGGGGGCATAACAGCAGATAACATTCAAGTCTTTAATACTTGTCTGAAATTTTGCTGTAAGAAACCTTTCATTAATGCACCCATATCCTAGAAGAGCATCGCTAGCGTGTCTGCTGAGAAGCAGACCCACGCCTTGGTGATGCTTATTGTCGTCCCTCTCTGAAAAGCGAAATTTTAGATTATTTTTAAGAATCTGACCTTAGGACATCAAGAGAAAAAGCTCTGTGCAGAGTCCTCACATTCCAACTAGCTATGGAGAGAAAATGGTTAGTGGGATGTTTAAAGAAACTATGTTTATTGAGAGAGGGAATGCCGACAATATCAAACAGCCCCCTAATCGCAGACATGGGGCAAAGACCTGTTCCCCCATCACTAAAGGCTGAAGGCATCTACACCGGAAGACTTCCTCCAATGTAAAATTTGACGATGCCAATAGAAGCAAAGTGTTCAGGTGCCTGCGATGACCTCTGCTCAGTATTAGCCACCAGCTGATAAACATATCCTGTGAATCTATTCACTTGGGGCTGTCAACCCACAAACAAACAGAAAACACAGCGGAAGATTTTCCCTCCAAAGAAGCCCATTAGTGCAGCAAAATCAGGATCCATAATCAAGCTCAGAACCATATATCTGTCCAGTCTAGTGGGTTTATATGGTCAGCACCAGGACCCTGTGTGGTTGACCACTCCTGAGCAAGGTAGAAAAAAAAGAAAAGTAGCCATAGTTGTCCAGATCAGTAGGCCACACTAATCTGGCAGCCCTCCCCTTCCGTTCACTTCCACAAGAGAGTATCTCTTTTGAAAGTTACTAACGGTCTGCACCACGAGAAGGCGGGGTCGGACATTAGGTGCTAAGCCTGGCCGGTTCTACGCATCATCACAGATTGTTGTTGCATAGCTCTCCTTCCAGTGACTACCTAGCTACAATTTAAGAAACCTAAAACGGGTAGGTCTCCTCAGAGATCGCTACCATTTTAAGCCTCTTGTACTTGTTCAAAACAGTATGATCGTAAAGAATCAGAGAAGAAATAATCTCATTTTGATTATTGCTTACAGTCACAAAAAATCTTTTGAGGTGCGTTTTATATGTATGTGTGTGTATATATATGGTCGATGCCAAGGTGTTTATGGAGTTGTCTGCTAGTGAGAAACCAGAGGGCATTGACCGAAGTTCTCAAAATCCTGTTCTGTATGACTTGAATCTTACGAATATTGGTGGGTGTAGTATTTGCCCATATGGGTGAAGCATACAGAATCACCGATCTGATGATCATATCATAGAGTAAAAGCTTATGATCAATCATTCAAATGGAATTTCTCCTAAGGAGTGGACCTAGCTGGCCGCTCAATGAATTGACTTTGGAGATTATATTATTAATGTGATAATCCCACTTTAACCTCTTATGTATAACAACCCCAAGATATTTGACTGAATCACTCCAATCAATAGGAATATCTTGTAAATGGAGGCATGAGAGATTCATAAAACGCTTTCCAGTAAAAAAAGGTGGCAGAATTCTTGTCAGAATTAACCTTTATCTTCCATTTTTCGTACCATGTGCCCAACTCGGTCAAGCTATGCTGCAACCTCTTCACAGCGATAGCAGGACCGAGGGAGGGAGATAGTAAGGCAAGGTCATCTGCGTCAAGTTCAAGATGAATACGATCAAAGGAAGGTAAATCGTATAAGTATAAAGAGAAGTGTGTAGGGCCCGAAAGGGAGCCCTAAGGCGCACCCGCAGAGGTGACTCTTCTTGTAGACATGGAAGATTTAATTTGCACTTGAAATGTCCTATTGGAGAGATATGATTGGATGAAGCAGATGAATCCAGATGGCACTTTGGCTTGTAGTATAAGCTTGTGTAAAAGGCCGTCCAACCAGACACGGTCAAAGGCTTTGGCCACGTCCAGGAAGACAGCTGCAACGGACTCCTTTTTGTTAAGGGATTCGGCGACTTTCTCCACCACCCTAAGGACCTGGTGTTCAGTAGATCGATTCCGTCTGAAACCAAACTGGATCTCAGGCAGAATAGGGTGGCAGCCAAGAAAGTCGTCAATTCGATCGAGCAAATCTGGTTTATGCAGAAACTTGACGATAACATTTTTCCAGACGTCAGAAAATATAAGATTTCGAAGTAAATAAGTAAATATCGAACAGAGATTCACAATGGCTTTCTTTGGAAGATGCTAGAGCATCCTGTTCGATATTTTGTCTTGACCCGAGACTTTATTCAATTTTTGGCGTTTGATTGCCAGCTAAATTTCCAGCGGTGATCTAAAATTCACCCTGGTCCGATCCACCTGATCTAAATGGAGAAAAGTTTCCCCCACCAATCCACAGGTATGATGGTCAGAGAGATCAAAGTTCTCACGGAATTGCAATTCGAGGGCGTCCGCAAAAGCCTCGGATTTATCTTCATCACTGAAATTTAAACCAGTTTCTCCATGTATAGGTGGGAAATTGGTAAATGATTTCTTTAAAGCTTTAGTCATCTTCCAAATG
The DNA here is from genome assembly GCA_038380435.1 of Ryuthela nishihirai. NCBI lineage: Eukaryota > Metazoa > Arthropoda > Arachnida > Araneae > Heptathelidae > Ryuthela > Ryuthela nishihirai. The sequence goes on along the minus strand of JAWZYU010000029.1, from coordinate 4,151,460 downwards.
GAATTATCGGTTGTAGACAATGATTCAACTTTCTTATTCCATTGTTCACTTCTAAAAGCTTTGAGGCTGGATTTGACTTTGAGTTTTAAAGAGTTGTAAAGCCTCTTATCAGATGTAAATCCATGTCTCTGCCATGCATGTCTTACTTACTTCTCCTTAATGAGGCAAGAGAGATGCGATGGCAGAACATAAAAATCCCGCTTTGATGTAAAATACACGCTAGCTTCGGTTTTGGAAGTTAGCAATAGGGTTGTAAAGTAATTTATGGCATAATTAAGGGATCTACCATTAGGAAGTTGGCAGGTTCGAAGAATCTTGCTGTTTACAAGAACCTTATAAAATTGCCAATCAGTCCTGACTAAACTAACCAGTCACAAGAGGCGTGGAAAGTTTTAAAGTCAGACAGACCGGCAAATGATCAGAGTTGAGTTGGTTCATGACACTAAGATCATAGTTTGGCAAGAAGTTGCCATAAATGGTCAGATCAAGGACGTCAGATCTATGCATAGTATTGAAGGGGTAAAACGTCAGCTCACAGGGAGCGTCGACAATAAATCCCTTGTCAGTAGTATATTGGAGTAAAATACCTCCATTTTTGTTGCAGACCCTTGAATGCCAAGCAGTATTTTTGTCATTAAGGTTACCTGCAAGCACTGTAGGAAGATTGGAGTCAAAATGGAGTTCAGATCATCATTCATATGCCAAGCATTTGGTGGCTTATATGCAGCAACTAGGTGTACAGTTCCTATGTTGGTATCTAAAATAGCCACAGCTGTAGCTTCAAGTGTTATGAGGTCTAAAGTAGGTAAAAGATGATGGTGAATTGACCGCTTCATTACAACAGCTGTGCCTCCTCCACTGTTATGCAAACGGTCTGTACGATAGACCTCATAGTTAGACATTTTAAAGACATCTGAGGCACGAAGATGCGTCTCACCAAGTAAGACAATGTCTGCCTGGGTATCTGTCAAAAATGAATAGAACTCAGGCAGATCAATAAGAATTCCGTGGCAATTACAGTAATAAATCTGAAGATGATCCCTTGTACATTTATCTGCCATCTGAGACAAAAGTTGAGAGTACAGTATCAATAGCTTTCATGCCAATTGTAAGTTTGGCTATCAAGCCATTGGCTTTATGATAATCGGCTATAATAGACTTGAGAGTAAATAGTATCTTCGGAATATTAAAACTCTTGAATAAAAGAAAAATGTCTTTAAGATCATTCAAAATGTTGGCGTCGAACTGATCACCAATGGGCATTTGTTCATCAGATGGCTTGGTCGCCTTAGAAGTAGCCTTTGTTGCCTTAGAAGTAGCCTTATGTGCCTTAGAAGTAGCCTTAGTTGCCTTAGAAGTAGCCTTAGTTGTAGATGTTGGCTTTTCTGTGTTCACTTTTTTGGATGCAGCCGCTGCGTAGGATAGATTTGGAGTTACAGTAGAGCTGGTCACTTTCTTCTGAGGGACATTACTTGGTTTGACATTATTATTTGTCACCACTTCCCTCTTTGGGAAATGGACACACCCTTTATAGTTAGCGGTGTGTCCAAACCCGCAGTTAGTACATTTGGGGGGGACTGTCCTCTTTCTTTCTAAGACAGTCCGTAGTTAAATGATTACCTGTGCATTTCATCCTTTAGCTGATAGGTATGAAACTGGAACTTGGATGTCTCAAAATACTTAATAAAGGACCTGTAGTTATCTGAGCACTTCGTCTGAAGACGGACTATGTCTCCAGAAGTCTTATCTGTGAATGACTCCACAGCAATCTTAATAAGGTCTCTGTGTATAACAATTCAATTTTTGGGTGACCTCAAAATGACAGGTGGAATTTTCCCAGCATTGGCTTTTGAAGGAGCACCACCAGTTTTCATTTCCGAGACCTGTGGGTCAAGGAATTCCTCCTGCAAAACGGAAAAACGCGTTTTGGAGGTATATGTAGATTCCACAGTAGGAGAAAGGGAACGCTTGTGCCTTTTCTTCGTCTTGTTTTTGCTAATGCATTTTCCCTTGGGCTTTTTAGCAACTTCGGGGGAAACAAATTTTGAATAAGTATTCATTCTGTGCACATGATCTGAAGATCTATATGAATATTGTTTAAATTCAAGATTTCGATAAATTTCATTCAGTTCTATAATTTAACTCCTGAGGTAGTTTTCTGTAAAATGTTTATTTCTAAAGTTATGCAGTTTTAATCAGAGCCAGTGCGAGGGTGGTGCGAGTGGAGCAGCCGAACCAGGCCCGAATCAGTTATGTCAAACTATCAGTGCACTGTGTTTTACAACACATAGTGTATTTGATTAACGTCGATAAATCATCGCAAAATCAATACAACAAGAATGGGATGCTGACGGCATAAACAGAACAAGAAGTAGCATATCTTCCATTAACGAAAAACGTGTCCCATTCGAGCTATTGAACATGTTTAGTTATTAATTAAGAAATGCAGCGAATAACTTATTTCAAATTAATAAATAACTTTAATTTACCACTGATCATTGATCACTTTCTCTTTCCCCTGGGTTATTTTAAATTCAACTGATATTTTTAACAAATACATAGTATTCTACATTTTAGCGTCTTATTAGGCTTGTTTTAGTATACCATTTAACTTGTTATCCACAACTAATCTAATAACATCTTGTGAGGTGTGTAACTTTTCCTTAAGAAGTATTACTTTCACTTCGAGGAGTTTAAACTTTGCGGTCAGATCCCGATCTAGAAACAATTAAGGAGGAAGGGAGGAGGACAAATGACTGGGTCGCCGTTATAGTATAAAACTTTTCTTTCCGTTTTAGAAGACTAAAATTGTCTGAAAAAATACTATTTAATATTTTTTCGCCTTGAGCCTACTTTTAGAAGCCTACTTTTTCCGTTTAGAAGACTAAAATTGTCTGAAAAAATACTACTTAATATTTTTTCGCCTTGAGTCCTAAAACTTGAGCCTACTTTTTCCGTTTTAGAAAGACTAAAATTGTCTGAAAAAATACTACTTAATATTTTTTCGCCTTGAGTCCGGTTACTAGCATTCTGTGGGTGGCATAATTCCTCCATCCTCTACCTTCAAGCATTATTGTAGTATTGAAATATATATGATTAAGATATGACAGCGCTTTAAACGGTCAACTTCAAGCTATGAGGTCTTTTCCCTCTAGATTTAATATTTTATGATAAAATTAATACTTATTATATATATAAATTATTTATAAATTAAGATTAATTAATACTTATGGTAGTGGCATACTAAGATATGCAGCGGGCCTTTCCGCAAGAAATGCCTCATGTGCCCTTTTCCAAAAATCCATTAGCTTTAAATTATTGAAATTTTGTAATCGGATTTCATATTTATCTTTGATTTAATATCTTCTTTAGTTTTTCATAATTAAAATTCTTAGAACCCATAAATATTTTACGTAAAACCAAAATTAGTACACTTTGCTACATAAAATACAAATGTGTCTGCGTTTTGATTTAAACGATTCTTACTTTTGCATCCACTAAATACCAATAAAACACTTTTTTTAAAGAAAGGGGAATGAGGTACTACCCTACACAAAGGACAGGGATAACCTATTGGGATTGTCCTGGTTTCTCATACAACCGCATATACACAGGGGCATGCTCGCTAGTCTATTACGCTAACCACTAGACCAACTTCGATTTCCAGGGTTTAAATCCTGGAAATCTTAGGTTCCAGGGTTTTAATTTTTTCCGAATATGATGATTATATTTAATATAACTTGAAACTCTAATTAATTCCTGCAATTTTCTTATAAATAATTCAAATTATTTATAGTATGAAATTTTATAAATTCCCAATCGTAATCTAAAATTTCATTTATTAATATAGTTAAATCTGTTTTAAATATTTCTTTATAATTCATATGAATTTTATCTGAATTCAGTTTTAAATGAATACCTAGGTAATAATGGTCAGTTAGTGTGTTTGAATAAGGTAAGTATTTAGTTTATTTCGGTCTGGTAGTCTTGCAAAAATATGATCTAAGCACGTTTTGGCAGCTTCTCTATTATTAAATTATTTGCAACATAGAATCCTAGGTGAATAATCAAATCTATATATTTTTCGCTTATTTGATCTCTAGTTTTGATGTCTATATTCACAACACCAGTTATAATAAGATAATATTTATTTATTGTATTTAATTTACATTTCTAATACTTTAATAAAATCTGACTTTGAATATAAATGTGACCTATAAAATGCCAATAAAGTACAGATAATATTACCAAACTTAAATTGCATTTGTACCAAGTCTGCATTTACCAATGTAGTGTTACAAGAGATAACAATAAATTCATCTTTTATGCACACTAAGACACCTCCAGCTCTGTTTCCTAATTGGCATTTATAATAAATACTATAACCCTGCAATTTATACAATTGTATTTCATTTTCTTTTATCCATATTTCATTTAATACAATTATATTTTGGTAAATATCTGTAAGATGTAAAATCAAAGAGAAATGTTCAAATTTTTTTCTCATACTTCTAATGTTTCCCATAATGATATTTAAACCCTTTCCCCAAATATATTTTTATCATATATATTTTCTCTTGATATAATATTTATTTTACAATGATTTGTTAATAAAGAATTTTCAATTTTACTGTTTGTCTGGTTAAAATTTAATTGTTATTTTAAAATTTCATATGAAACATTCATATTAATAAACGATAACATACATTAGTATAACTAAACTTTAAACCTAACTAAACCTTCTAAAGTTCTTATTCTAAGTACTTTTGCCTTTTCCTCTTTCCGGATGAAGATTTTGCCATCCCTAACCCAGACAAATTTTAAGTTTTGTTCTTGTTGTAGTTTTTTACTTTCATGTAGTAATAATTTATTTTTTTGGGTCAAGTGTTCATTTATGAATATTTTATCTTCATGAAATCCTCGATGAACCTCTTTAGCAAACAGCTTCTTTTTTACTTTCCAACGAGCAAGGCAATGATCTTTCATTTTACGAGATGCCAATTGTATGATAATTGGTTTACGTTTTTCTTCATTTCTAGTAGTAACTCTATGAGCAGCTTGGATATCATTACTATTTGCTTCTATTTGTAATGCTTCTGCTATATTTAAAACAATTTCTTCGGTATTTTCATTGGCTGTCTCAGGCACTCCAACTGTTTTAAAGTTTTTATTTCTGCTTAGCTGTTCAAGTTCATTTATCTTCCATTTCAGCTCTTTTATTTCATATTTTAAGGAGCAATTTACTTTGATTAATTTTTCATTTTGTTTTTGAACTTCTTTCATCTGCTTGGTTAATTCTGAAATTATTGTTAAAAACTCATCTATTTCATTTGAACAGTAGAAAGTGCTCTTATTATATTCTCCAATTTCCTTTCATAATTCTTCCTTTAAATCAGCATTACTTTGCATAAAACTTTTTTAAAGATGTCATATGTTTATCAATTAGATATTCAATATATACTGCTCAAAAAAATTAGGGGATATATTACCGCTTCATATTCATTTTGAAATATCCCCTAAATTTTGTGAGCAGTATATTTTTCCTCTTCAGATCTACTCTTATTTTCTCGTGCAGATTCTTTGAGGTCTGAAATGTTATGACCTTTATCTTCTGACTTTTGATTTATGTCTACGATTTGCTTATTTGTTGTTTCTGATTTGCGTTTTTGACATCTCCATATTTCTTTTTCCAAATTTTGCATCTTGTTAAAATTTGAATCTTCAAATCCTATGCAATAATAATGATAATAAAACTTGCAACGACTTTTGCATTGAACAGTTTCAAGTACATCGACTATTTAAACTTTACATCTACCATAAAATAAATTTTCTACATCTGAAGATTTATCTGATGTACAACTTTTTGTTTCCATGCCAACTGTTGTTACATCACCCGATGGCACACACTTTTGTTGCTGTAGTTTCTGCTGATATTTTTTGAGCTAGGCTTAGAAAAGTTACTGGGAAGATTGATACATTTCGAAAATAGCCAGTTCTTTTTCTTTTCTAAAGACATCTTAAAATTACTTTGCTTCAACCCAACACAATAAAAATGGACATAGCCACTACATGTGCCTTGCAATGAAGAAATTCACTAATACCATCAAAATTTAATTTACAAAATATACACATGAGAGCCATATTAACTCGAATATAAATGCGTGAATATATGTAATTTTGTTTGGGTTTTATAATTTAACAAAAATTTATAAGCTCTCTAAAAGTTCAAACACTACTAGAAGTAGGTTATGCAAATAAATATGCAAAAAAGTCTTAAAAAACAAAATAGCTCAAAAATAAAAATGCACAGACAAATTATACAACTCACCACACTCAATATGTTGTTGCCATCTTTATATCAAATCTTTCATATCCTAAGAACATTTTAATTACAAGCTTATTCGCAAATTTCGTTTCCTTTCAATTTCTTTCACTCCTTTTGGTTTCACTGCGTTAAAGTTGAATTGCAAAATATGCAATTGGTTTAACTTATAATTAATACCATTCATTTCAACCATTTACGAATGCTAAGGTTTTAATGTTGGACAAATAATTTGATTATTTTCAGTCTTCATTCAAATTTAATCAGAAAAATTTGTACAATAAGTTTATTAAGGTTAACATTATTCTTGATTTCATAAAATTACATGTCTAAAGTATAGTTTATTCTATACATAGGAATCCTACTTTTTTTCAGATGAAAATTTTAAAGTGAAATTTGATAAATGCACAATATAAATTTATTCTTCTATTAATTAGAAAAGAAATTTTATACCAGCATTTCATGATTTATGGATCAATTTTTTTTTATTTATTACTTAAAATATTAGGAATGAACTGTATCAAAGACATTTCAAGAAGAATATAAAATCTTTCGCAATGTAGTTAAACGACATTGAACAACGATATAGAACTGTTGTCTAATTATGTTTGGATTTGACTATATAAAAACCGGTTGTCACCTTTTGAACCTTTGCCTTTATTGCATTTTTATTTTTGTTCGATTATTAAAAATATGTAACTAGTTCCTGTATAGGATAGGAAGAGCAAATTGCTCGTTCTGCCAGTCAATATGAAAAATATCTTCATCTTAATTCTTTTTATTATTATTTTGTTTTATATTTTGGTGTATCGAACTGATAACAGTGACTCTACCACCACCTAGTTTTATAGACAAAAATTTTATTTTATTTTCATGACGGAAGCATCAGATATAACTAGGGAGCGTTTGAAAATAATACTTGATAAAAGTTGGTTCAAAAAGATTAGAGCTTTTTTTATAACAAAATTCATGGGTTATCGCATTAATACAAAATTTGCGTAAATCTCCTATATCCAGGGATACTTGTGCATCTTTCAGTTTAAAAGCATTAGGTTATTAATATCTTCAGCGAAATTTCTTTCAACTGACTATTGCGGGAGCAAAGAGAGATAGTCTCATAACATGTGGGAAACACGTAAAGAGAAGGGAATAAACAGTCAAAACGAAACGTATTTCAGTTTCAACCCAAAGCATCAAAAATTCTTTATTTAAAGTGGAGCATTAATTAAAATAAAAGGTTATTTTGCAGCAAAAATTTCATTAGTAAGTTTCACAATTAATATTCTTTTACTACTAATTGACATGAGGTCTGGCGGGCTTTGATGGCTTTGACGAACTGAACCTTAGCCCGGGTGGTAGGGACGTACCTAAAATATTTTCCAATTTTCCTATCAAAAATAATAATTAAATTTGCAAAAATATTTAATTGCTTATTATACTTTTTATACATAATATCATAAATAATATATTAGGATCAACTTACTTTAACTCACCCACTGGTTCCTAAAAATACACCTTACAAGAAACGAAAAAATGTGAAGAAGCTTAATCACCGAAACAGCTTCCATCCTGCGTCTCCCGTAGTCCCCATCATGACACACTGTGGCAATCTTGATATAACCAAGACCAATAGATTATTTTCATACAAATAGAGATGGAAAGACAAACCATATACCAAGTAACGTTCAGGTGTAAAAAAAACTCACTTTCCTGGATACAGGTAAACGGACGGACAGACATTATTGCTCAACACGCTCAACAAACGTAGTTCGTTTGGAGTGTTAAGTGGTATTGTTCGCTCTGTTACTGACGGGCTTTATTGCTTATAAGGCAGCATTTGTGTTCTGTCATTTGATTTAATTTCGGGTCCTATGCAATTGAAAAATTATATAAAAAGAAAACATGCTGCTCTAACTCTCGTTAACAAGTTAAAAGTGATAGAACAACTTGAGAAAGGCGTTTCTGAAGAAAAAAATCTGAAGAATTTGGTTCAGATTTCAGATTTGAGTGTCATTATTTCTGAACCACCTTCGAATATTTTTGATTCGTTTGTTGATGAATAAATGTGCCGTCCCTTTTTTGTTATTTTAAAATAAAGACTCAAAGGTGCAATGTCCGTTTACTTTTTTTTTTATTTTTTGGATAAAGACTCAATTTGTGGTGTTTGTTTTAGATAGAAACTCAATATTATGAACAGAGAGTGACTCTACACGTTACAAATTTAATATATATTTATTTATAAAAGAAGTACTTTTCAACTTTTAGGACCATCTATTGCTTTAAAAAAATAATAAATACCCCCTAAAGCAGCTGCTTGTCACAGAGGTCTGACAGGAGCCTGTCAGTTTATATGCCATAGTAGGTCTGTGAGGATGGCAGGACCTCAGCAGAAAACAACACGAACATACATAATTTACCCGGGGCTCCAACCCAAGTCCTTTATATTAGTCGCAATACGTATTATCCGAATTAATTCCAGTTATTCTGGTTTAACGAGGGTTTACTGTGTAAGAATAATAAAGATTTCACATAATAATGTAGATTAAAATTTAATTGAGTAATCTCTTAAGGGGAATGCAGAATCCTCCATCTTGTATCCGCCTCGGCATGATGGGCTCGAAATAGGACAGGAGACTTCAAGCTCAATCATTATTTGAATTTCTAATCTTTCTTCTTTGAGAAAAAGACATCTAAAAATTTTAATGCAATTTTAAATTTCCAATCAGTCGTGAGTAATAAAAGAATATATATCATTCATTTTTGAATTTTTTTATGTATTATCTCTGATTAGCTTTATACAGATATATTACACATGTAATTTTCAGTTTCTACGAGTTATTTCTAATACAAGTAAGATTAAGATTCTAATTTTGACATCAAATATTTATCATCGTTTTAAAATTTGCAATAGCCTATAAACGAACAAATAGAAATGGTTTAATAGCATTCATTTATGTTATATAAGTTTTAGAATTTGTCAGAGAAATGTTTTCCGTAACAGGGGTGTACTCAGTAATTATCGATATGATTCGGACTCGAATACCCTATAATCAGTAGCCAAGCGCGCTAACTACTAGGCCACCGGACGTCTTGGATATAAATTGGTTATAATAAACTCCATTGTCAAAGGCTAGCAAAAATCAATAGAAACTGATATGACTAAATAAACTGATTTTGGTTTAATTGCAAATTTTTAAACAAAGCGGAAAATATTTAATTGCTTGTAATTAAATATTTTCCGCTTTGTCAATTAAAAAAAATTAAGAATTAATGGCAAAATCTTAATCCGGCACATAATATTGACTTGTTAAAATGTCTTCATAGCACGTTTTTTTTATAAAATTTATATATATTTTAGTATTTAATAAGGGTAACAATTTTTTTGTTTTGTTTTAGTGTTATTTGCTTGTACCTGTCCAATCTAAAAAGTTTTTTTCATTCCTCTCTTAAAACAAAAAGTTGCCTTGATCCACCCACCTTTAGAAGTAAGGGGTTTGTTTCCTGGGGTCGGGGGAAACCCAAATTTCAAATTTCTCGCACGGATCGATATCTTGTAGAAGATATTTAAAACTCTGACATTTTCCAACTTTAGCTCCCTCTAACGGTCAAAATTAAAAATATTGGAAGCTTCAAATAAGTGTAATTTTAATATTACTTTAGTACCTATCCAATCCAAAAATATTATTTTCTTTTTTCTCTAAAAGCAAAAACGTTGTTTGAATATCTACATTCCGGCACGGTATAGTTTGACCTTGGGGGCAATGAACCCCAATAACAACAATACCTCATTTTTCGAAAATGAGCTAAAAAGGAACTTTTCTGCATAATTTCTGCATAAGTAGCTGTAAAATGATAATAACATTAAAAACTCTAACTCAAGTTATTAAGGAGGGTAAAGGTTACGTGAGATTTCCTACATATTGTTAATGATATTATCTTTCGCTATTTTCGAAAAATCGTTCTGTTTTATTTGAAAATAAAACTTTTATGTTTATGCTAATTTAATTTCTAACCTTTCACGCTTTATCGGATGACAAAATGTACCTTAAATGTCGTGTCCATTCACATAATATTGAAGTGTCCCAATACGTATCGATATATGCTATGTATCATCACAATCCATATCATTTAAATTCTCAGTTTCGACTGGCAAGAGCGAGAGTTATTGGAATTGCTTTTGACCATGAATATTTGGAACTAGTCTTTTATTCCTTCTAATAATTGAAAGGGACATAATTTTATTGATGTTTAAACAAAATGTAACCCTTGAATGCTTGAGCCCCTAGGCAAGTGCTCAACGTGCTTATGGGAAATCCGGCCCTGGTCAAGTGGATCTCCTACCACCTCTGAATCATTGGAGTCTATGACTGGCCATAGCCCATTGTGCGCAAATAAGTGTGTTACTCAGGAGTAAATCAATCCAAGTCAAATTCCAATATAGTGCCCACTGAAATTTTTCTATTAGGAACAACAGTTTTAATAATTAAAGCCATAGATATATTATAACATTTCCAAAAGAAATGAAATTTTCAGAAACTCTGTTTCAATGTTTTAAAAGAAAAGATGAAATTTTTATTAAATAAATATATAACAATAAATTTAAATTTTTTTATTATTTTCCAAAAATAAATTTTACATTTTTTTTTTGCATTCGCAAAGGGCAGATAATACCTAGATGTTCTATCAGGCTTGTCCTGGTTTCTTATACAACATAGAAACACATATAGAGTCACACAACCATACCGTGCCGGGACTTAACCCAGACTCAAGCAGCTGCGGTGTCACCGGGAACCAACGCTTGACTTTAGTTTCAGGTGAAGAAAGTATCAGTTTCCCTCTATAAATGAGAGCCTAATTGTACTTTAAACTCAGCTTCACGTTTAACCGAAAAACAGAACTAGTATGGTTCGCAAACATGATTCCTGCGTCAATGATTGAAATCAATGAATTGTCTCTTGAATTTGTTTTATAGAAATCTCATGAAGGTAAAATAGCTTTGCATATTACAGGAAGAGCCATGATTAAATGTGGCAATTGATGAACGCCTATCTTTCGACTACCACAGTTTAACCTTTTTTCATTGAGTTAGGAAAAGAATCTCAGCATTGGCAAGGATATGAATCTGCAAACCTCAAGTTACGATTCTGTCGCTTTACCAACTGAAATGCTGAGAACCCTTCAAAAATAAAAGTTTCTTCATCATCTTTCTTGGAGACACGACAGAATTATCCACTTCGACTTCAATTTCTCTATTCATGTGCAATGGATACAATGCTAACGAGCTTTGCTTTCCTTCTCCCAGTTTAAGCAAGAGACATTGCGTTCACTCGATGCTGAATTTGTTGTCCTGATTGATGGAGAAGTGAATGGCGAAGAGAGTTAATGTGCAAAGCGCAATAGGGTACCAACGATCGAAATGCTTAGGTGGGAAAAATCCCAGCTCTATGTCTTATAAATCAGCGGTGAATGAGAAACGCTCTGAGACTGCTCGCATCTGCTGCTGCCTGCAGAATTGACAGAGTATGGGGCAAGCAGTCACGAGGCTAACCGATGCCATTGACATCGGAACCTCTAGAGCCTCTTATCGCTCTTTGGTATCGCATTAAGACGACCACCTCTCCATACAAAACGCCTCAAATCAGCCTAGAAGGGAGCCACAAAGTGCTCCTACCTCTACGCAAGCTGCAGCCTACGACCGTATAAAGACGGTGTTCATCAGGCCAGAAGTGGAGCCGACAAATGTTCGCATTTGTATGTGGGCCAGCGATCGTCCACCGACGGCTGGGAAGCGAGCCCGCGAACAGCATCGAGTCTCGCCCTTCCATCTATAACAGCTCGACTTTTTGACAGAAATATTTATGGTCGCCAGCGCCGTCCGCAAATACTGTTTATACTTGGCTGCTTTACAAGGCGCATCGCTTGACAGAGGATAGAAGAGGCGCGCGAAGATAATGTTTCCACGCGGACAACCAGCAGCACGAGAAAGTATGGTTGCTCGCTGCTGTCAATAGGAGATAAATAGTTCCCCCGTCCTATCTTATGGGCCCGGGCCGTCCACACTTCGGTGTGTTGCCTTGCGCATGAGTTTAATCAAGGGGAGCTTCCGTTTGACATATGGCTTTCATCTCGGCTGGTTTCATTCCGGGCAGATGAGACCCCCAACACCTCCGCGGAATGACAATTGACCCCCGCGCGACGTAGCCGACGCAGAGCGCCACTCTCTGCGGGTTATTAGCTATTAATCTCGTGATACATCATCCTGACGGCAGTCTGGGTCTGAATCTTAACTCTGCCCTTGTTTCTTCGAGAGCACGAGGAGCGAAGAAAAGAGGGACACCTTGGCCGAGAGATGGGGCAAATGGCTGACACTTTAGGAGGAAGCGGAGGAGAGAGGGAGAGCTTATAGGCAGGAAGGAGAAGAATGGCAAAGATTTATGTTTTATTTGGATTGCTGGTTCGTCGTCATTCTTTTTCAAACAGAAAGATTTTGCACGCTGATTTTGCTGATTCTAATTCACCTAAGATTTAATCTATATTAAAAGTAATTCATATTTGTCGCAAATATTTGAAGAGTAGCATTCCTCTGATTGAATGCAATGTTTTAGCCATATAAAGTAAAACTGCATCATCTTCATCGGACGCAAATTTTCTGCAAAAATTCTCATCATTAACGGGAGACTTTCTCATTAGAACTGTGATGAAAACAGCCGAGAAAGTAATATAAATCGTTGAATTGGCAATTCTGCATTACGTGCTATATTATTATTATCAACGTTTCATCAATTGAATTATTTCTGAACGCTTCCTCACTTACCAAAGGGATTTCCTTAGCAGTACATAATTTAAATTTTCTGTATTCTGAACATTGTTTTAAAGGAAGGGTGAAATCGATGAAATTCTATCTTATGCACGTGACGATTTAAATAGTAACACCTAATGCGTGCATTTCACTCATTTTTGTTTTGTTTCTGTTTTGTTTAGATATTTAGCACAATTCTATTCGCTTTTAAATTTAGTAAAGTACCTATTATTATTATAATTTAGTAAGTATACTTTGCCATTATATATAGACTTTAAACTTAAAATTTAATTTAAAACTTACACATTAAGAACTACTCTACCTTCTGTGCTTTTGTATTTCGTTATAGAGTTCAAATTGTGTTGTTCAAAACATAAAGTCCATGAAATTCGGTTTCGTCACAAAAAACGTAGAAACCGATTATTCAGAGTTCTTTATGGAGCAAATTGCTGCAACTGATGAACATCGTGTCTTGGTCTGGCAAAGAGCACGAGCTACTCTTTCAACCGACGAGTTTAGCCTACAAAGGTCAACTGTCTCAACAAATTATTGTTGTTCATTTTATTGTTGTTCAATTCAGCATATCAAATACTTTCGTGTAATATAATTTTAATATATCAAGTACTTTTGTATAATATAATTTCAATATATCAAGCACTTTAATATAGATTAAGTGGCCCTCTTAAACACATTAAACATCACCATAAATCCGAATTTATAGTGCGGCCGCCATCCTGTAAATATATTGGCCACTTTTTAGCACTTTTGCTCATAAATCTTAAATAGTAAAATATATCCAAAAAAAATTTAAATACAATGCTAATCCTAGAAAAATTATGAACAATTTGTTAATACAATTTCTTTTCTAATCTCAAAGCTTTTTTTTACTTAAAAATAATAAATAATGAATTTAAAATAAACTGAATTTTTAAACAGTTCCAAACAATTATTAATTTTATGCGAAACTTGTGAACTGTTTGTAGTTATCTTGTCCTCTCAAGTGATGGTAGACGCCCAAACTTCCTTTTAATTCTTCGTTAATTATTTATCTTACTCCTGATTCTACATGAACACACCGGTCAGCTGGTTGTTTTACCCGTGTGCTTCGATGTACGGCAGCGTGATGTACCTCGATGAGAGAATGTCCACTGGACTATGCAGAGGACGACACACCATTTTTTTTGCGTTTTTACATTCACACACACACATATATATACTATTGGAATGCATTTGATTATGTAGCCTTAGCTGTGCTTAAAGCTCTGCCGAATAAAATGGCTCAATTTGATGTGCTTTGGAGACTTTCTCATAAGCTTAATATAGCTTGAATGCTGCTTTGCTTTCACAGACCTTCACTTAGTGAGGTGGAAATCTGTACTTTTCCGTACTGAAACCATTTTAAACACATCAGAACTCGGTCAGAAGATATCTTAATCCCTGCCTACTTAGTCTGGTTCACATTAGATCCACATCGTGCTCCTTTAGGGTTTCCAAGAAAGAGCTCCGTCACTTTGACAGAAAAATGAAAGTGACTCTTAGTTCCTCAGCTACTCCCTTTCTGCATCTCACCGTGTTTCTGTCGATGATTCACACCCTAACTCCTCCGCTACAAGTGGGCACAAGTAACGGAGATGCCATAAAGCCATTTACTATGTTCACTTCAGCAAGCATCTGTAAAACTGCACAGCTAGGCCACAAATGACAACAAATGAGCAATATTCAATCTAAAGACACTTCTGAAAATATACCTATAACAGAGATATATACACAAAACAATAAATTAGGAAATAAAATAAATTAGAGGGACACGACATTAGTATTGTCGTGTCCCTCTAATTTATTTTATTTAGTATAATTAATATATATGATCATGATAATACATATGATCATGACAATCTTCTCTGCGAGAGAGATTGATTGGGAAGATAACCCATTATTAACAGTGCTGAAACGGGATTTTTGAACTAGGGATAAGACAAAATATATTGATTCTGCGAAAAGAAATCTCTCCTCCCCAAAAAAAATAACAAAATAAAATAAAAATAAATTACGCTTTACCCGAAAGAGCATTTAAAATATCTTGGACAAAGCGGAGGTAAATGTGTCCGGTTTTCGTTTCTATCGCCTTGAACAGAGCACAAGCAAATGGTGAAATGCGAGAATTGCTACTTTATTAATGGAAAAAAGAAAACAGAACAAACTGCAGAATATTCGTGTCTTCCGGTGGTCGGAAATAGAAATATTACAGAATTTGCTGAGAACTGGAAATTGAAGAATTAGAAAATCACCCCCGTTGGAAAACACTGGTTTAAACAAAAAGATAATACAGAAAAATTAGTTAAATCAAATTATTTAAAATTTCATGTGTGGCTGTCATGTCCCTCTAATTTATTGATTTTTATTTATTGTTGCATTGCATTTTTTATTGTATTTTTGCATTTTTATTGCATTTTTATTGCATTTTTGTTGCTGTAAATATT
Organism: Ryuthela nishihirai; assembly: GCA_038380435.1. Taxonomy (NCBI): domain Eukaryota; kingdom Metazoa; phylum Arthropoda; class Arachnida; order Araneae; family Heptathelidae; genus Ryuthela; species Ryuthela nishihirai. The sequence goes on along the minus strand of JAWZYU010000029.1, from coordinate 4,135,859 downwards.
TTTTATGTATTAATTTTGTGTTCTTGGAAGTGCTTTGTGGGGATGTGACTCATAGATATTGTTTTCCAGTCTGAGCTGGCTGCCTGCCTAGGTTTACATGCCCGAAAAGTCCTTTTATGGTTTTTTACAACTAGCTGTTATGCACTGATTTTACATCAAGCATAACGATCTATTTTTTTAAAATTATTTCTCACTTGATTGAGTTTTTTTTTCAACACAGAGAGAATACACGAACAGATTTACGGGGTGGACATGTTAGGAGGGGGCGGGATTCGCAGCTGCCCAGACGGGCCACACACAGAGAACACCCAGCGCCCAGATGACACGACACAGCGCCCCATGGGTGGATGACAGGCGGAATCACCATTTATTCTCTTGCAGTGTGAGGTCCGGCCAGAATGGTCTGGGGGTGCCAAAGACTGCTGACAGCTTTAGTGCGATCTCACACGGGAAGCTGTATTCGGGAAATCGTCCCCCACATCAAATACAGATGTAGGACTGGATATCGTCCAGTTGTTTACAGTAACGAACGAGGAATTCTGTTTCCCAGGCGGCGATGTCAACCTCAAGTGCAGCGACAGACCTCCTGGGGGGAATTTATTACTTGTAAGATCCTCTGCAGATGCTACATATGGTAAACATACCATTTTCGGGAAAAACAAGGAGAAAAGAACGTGGGGTAGAGTAGCGAGACAGGGAGGGCTTCAGTTGGACCGAGATTTTGAACAGAGCAAACAGCACTGAGATTTTAGAGAGATCAGTTGGAAGGGATGGCCAGAGCTCTGGGCACGCCAGATTCAGTATCGGCATATCGGAATCATTGGAAATGAGTGCAGGACTTTGAATCAAAAGCAGTGTAATTTGATGCATTAATGCAAGGACATCCCTATGAATGAGTGGTTTCCTAAAATTAGAAGCAGAGAGACTGGAATTTGCTTCCAAAGCGCCTAACCAGTGAAGAGCACCCTCCCTCTTCCAACATAACACGATGATGCGGCGACCACCTCTCTTTGACGCAGCCAAATTACCCAAAAGCGTATGTGATGGTCAACTGAGGGCCCGTCTCCACATCAGCCACAGTGCGACGGAGATATTTTCCCAGTCATCGGCTAAGGGACGAATTAAGGAGATGGTCCCCACCCGAAGCTAGAGTGACGACGACCTGGCCGTAATCCGATGCAGCTGACGAACGAACTGAGCACTTAGAACGGTATGCTTACCCTTCCTTTAACTTATAAGTTGCTATCCTTAATTTTAGATTTAATTGTATAGGGGTTACACAGTTCCATAGTCCATTAAATTCTTTAAGTTCTTCCTTTTTTTTTAAGTCCACGATAGATGATTGATTATTAGAAAGATTAATTGTTCTGCCTGTACTTTTAAATATTTTGTCTCAATAAATATTGTTATTGTTTTATATTTCCATAAACTTCAGTTGCGCTCATTATTGTTCATATTAATAAAAACGTCTTCCCCTAAGGAGACGGCCTGGGATTTTTGCAGCCCACATTGTCTAATTAAGGGGATAATCTGTAATTGGGCAATGTGGGAAACACAACGCCACAGATTTAAATTTGCATATTTCTACCTAAAAATTGAATAGTTAAAAAACCGCGAGGTGCACACAACACTAGCCTGGGGCACGAGTGTGAGCGCGTGAGAGGTTCAGGCAGAAAGGAAACAAGAGTCTTGAGCGTCAAATGGGAAGGATGTTTGAACACGCGTCAAGAGACGCCGTTCTTACTCAAAGAAAAACCCGTAAGGAGAGGTTTCGATTGTATATGAGAGTAAAGATTCTTGGTCAATCAAATACAGTTCTCTGGAATTTTTAGTGAACCACGTTGTAGGCAAAGATTGGATAGATAGATCAACGTTACAAAAAACATGGGATGTCCTTATTCAGGCTTTCCCAAACAAAGATTGGATATCCTTTCGCCGAGTTTTAATGTCGGTAAAGTAAGAATCTACAAAGTGCGGTTCTCTATCTCATTTGCATAATTGTTTACAGCAGCAAAGCAGCAAAGTCCTATGTAGTCGAGTGCATGTCCAGCATGTGATTGTATACAAGTGAGAATAAACGATGTTATACCCACACAACTCTCGTGCGTGAATATTGTTGAACATATTTCTGTACATCACTTGACGCAGCAAGTCTGAGTCATACGTTGGTATGGGTGTAACAATCCGCGATCCTGTTATTTCACCAAAATAAGGGTGAAGGTAATCAAGGGATCATCCCCTTACGACTGCCCATCACAATTGGTGCAGTATATCACAGTGCCTTTTTCGGAGTTTAAAAGTTTTATGGAGTTTAAATCTCTAGGGACTTTTCATAGGGACTATAAAATATCCCATAGGCATTTAAACTCAAAATCGTCGTATGGATTCTATGGATCTATTTAAACTTGCCAAAAGACACAAATTTCAAAAGAGCAAAATTAGACATATATCTACCTTTACAACAGATGTTGAAAGTGATTTCCTACAACCTGGATGCAGGTTCGTACCCGTTTCATGACATTTGCAGCCACCTTTCGTAATGTTTGTCTTCTTATGTTTAAAATCTCTCTTTCAATGTTAGCCTTCATGTCTTCTGGTGTATGAGGATTGTTTTGAAACACTACACATTTTAGATATCCGCAAAAAAAATCTGGAGGAATAAGATCTGGGGATCTTGGGGGCCACAATTTGTTTGAAATCAAATGATCACCAAAAAATTCCTGCTACGTTACCATTGTGTCAATTGCAGTATGGGTGGTCACGCCATCTTGTTGAAACCAACACTCTCGTTCATTCACATCCAATAGTGCAATAAAATGTTGGATGAGGTCACGGTAAACTTCACCAGTTACAGTTGAGTAAAAAAATAAGGGCTTTATCGCACAACGATGGCAAACTGCACACCAAACACTAATTTTCCTTGTGTGTAATGGTCGTTCGTGAAAAGTGTGAGGATTTTCACTGCTCCATATTCGACTGTTTTGACTGTTCAAGTACCCTTCTAAGTGAAACCAAGCCTCGTCACTGAAATAAACACGGTCGAACACCTCAATTCCGTTTTCATCAACAAAAGAACGAAACCAACGACAGTACCGTAAACGTTTCTCATGTTCTGGTTCTTTCAGTTCATGAGCGACACCAATGCGGTAGGCATGAAATTTTAACTTCTTTGCAGCCCTGAAAACAGTAACTGGTGACAGTCCAACCTGTGAAGATAACTTTCTAAGAGATTTTCTGGGTGAGCGAGTTAAACACGTCATCAAGAATTTCGGCAGTTAACAGTGATGGCTGGCCTGGGCTCTTTCGATCATATACAGACCCAATGTCACGAAATTTATCAATCAAACGCGATATTGTAGACTTGTTGGGAACTGCAGACTGAGAAAACTTCAACTCAAACTCCTTTCTCACACGTTTGCAAGATTTGTACGCACAATAAGTCTCATCAGTAAATTCACGTTCGTTTTTTGAAAACGACATAGCCGACACAACACAAAGAAATGAATGCTTGAATGAGGCTAGCGTGCGACAAGGTCATTTCAACTGCTAAAGGCTGTTAACCTTGAGTATAGTAATGCCAGTTGACTAATATTGTGGCATAAAATGTACGTGCATGAAAGTTCTACTCTTTTATATTTAGGGTTGTGTCCTTTTTGAATCACCCTTAGAAGTCCTTGGAGAGGAACCTTTAATATCTTTCAAAACAGATAATATTATTTTGTTAGATCTTTTATTTCACTATCCTTCTCTATAGTTTCTTTTTCATTCACAAATCTCACTGTGCATTTGTTCACTTGTGAGGAAAGCCTGGAGCACTCGTACTTCAAAGCATGTACCACAGCTGACCTTAAGGATTCACCTTCCAACATCCTCAGAGATTGTTGAGTCTCGAGGTCAGCAATAGCATCAATAAATTGTAATTGAGCTAAGTTATCTTGAATTTCTGATGGAATTTCTATAAGCCAATCTAGCTAGACGCTCAATATCACTAGCAAGTTCTTGCAAAGTTTCACCACTCTTCTACATACGATGTTTAAATTGAGTCATGTAATAATATTGTTTTAAATAACTATCACCAAACCTGAGTTCTAAAGCAGAAACCAAACTTTGATAATCAAGTCGTTTTTCTTCTGGAAGAATCTTCTGCAGCAGAATTTCTTACGGAAGCTGCAAGAAAACTGGCCTTCTGAAATTCATTCCACTCATTAGCTCTAGTGATGACTTCAAACTGTGTTTTGAAGACTGTCCAAGACGACTGACCATCATATGTGGATGGTTTTAGTTGTATTTCAGTGATATGTGTAAAAACATTATTGTCACTAAAATTACCTTTTGTCACAAGACGAAGGTAACCTTTCATTTCCTAAAATCTGAAACTGACGTTCACAATCAGTTTTCACACTTTCAATTTGATGCTTAACACTATCAAGTTTTGCATTAAAATCACAAGTGATTTCATTTACATTACATCTTACATCTTCAATTTCAACCTTTAGTCTATCACATTGTTTGTTCAGTTCGGTTTTAATGTCCTTACACTGATCAGTGATCAAATTGATATTTTTTATTCAGATCATTATTCTGATCAATAATCTTACTTGTTTGAGAAGTCACTTCAGCTATCAACTAATTATTTTGACTAGCAAGTTCACCAATTTAGTCTCTTATATCAGTCATCAGCTTTACTAACTCATCCATACTTCTAGTAAAAGATCTTCTCATTAACATCTAAATCAATAACAACAATTGGAAAAATTGCCTCTCCTGAAGTATAGATGGAGCCAGATCCGCCACATCTCAGTGAAATATTTATAAGGTATTATTCTTAAAGATTTTTTTCACCCGATGAGTGATGTAATGGTAGCGTGCTCTGGCATGAATCTGGAAAGTTGCGGATTTGATTCCTGCCGTGTCGGCGATAAATTTTTTTCAGCAATATTAACTAATGTTGAAGTCTATTTCTACAGGTGATTTGTGCATTTACTATGGATGGATGGTATCTCCTTCAAGAATAATGTTTCATTTAAACATGGAAACTCAATGAAAAGCAGTGATAGAAGAAATAGTAGATTTATTAGGAAAACGTCGAAAAGCAAAGGAAACAAATCCGTAGGAAAACAAGCGCTAATGAAGCTTGAAAATAATAGTACCTTTGGATTCCGAATAAAGAGGAAGAATTACAAAATGAAAGATAAACGCGAACGATAGCCTTTAATTATGTAGGAAGTAAGAGATTTACAGATTCCCAGAAAACAAAAAGTGGATTATTGTGAATGCAGGACATCGACGAAAGTCAAATGCCAGCAGGCATGCGAAAGCGCTAACTGATCGGAGGTAAATCTATTCAACAGCACTCTGTCGTTAAGGAAGTTTCTGGGGGTGTTGGTAATTAGGCTAGGGATTGCGATGGAAAGGAATGAATTGCAACTCAAAGAGGTGTGAAAATGAGAAGGGATGGAATTCACCCGACTGACTTGTGCAGAGATGGTCTGCTCGGACAGTGAAGGTCACCAGTCTGCGAACACTGAAAGAAGTAAACTGAAGTTATCTACTTCTGAGTGGCAGAAACGTTTGTGCACTGCAGTAAATTAACTAGACAGTCTTCAGGTGAGGACATTGTTCACCAGCCAAAGCCAAGTGTCATGGACATTAGAGTGACAAAAGGCATGAGTTTTTAAGTATGGTAAAACCTGATAAAACTCTTTGAGGAAGTGACGTGTCATGTCCCTCTAATTTATTTATTACTGCATTTTATTGTATTTTTGTTGTTGTAAATATCTTTATGTGTATTAAATCACTTTCACATTTTCAAATCACCGATGGTTACGAAATTCAGAAAATAAAAACTTTATTTTCTTTGAAAACGAGCATCCGAGATTAGCCCAGAGGCGATATGTGATTCTTCTAGCTGAAAAATAAATGTATCCTAACCGCATTCTCTTGGTTCTAGATAGTTCCTCTTTCTGTTCCCCCAATTGTTCTCTTCAACAAAATCGACGAATGCTTCCAAGGATGGACACGACGAGCACCACAACTGGAACACCTCAAAATTCAAAAAAATTATATTAGTTTTTGTGAACATCGTTATAGAAATGTGGAATGTAAACTATGCTTTTTTTAAATAATTAAAATAAATTATTTTCAGCAGTGATTGAAAGAAGTTCTTTAAAGTGTTAGCGTCAAATACATAATAACACTGCTTGCAACGTCCTCGGCTTTGTCAGCCAAGCCATCAAGCCAAAGATTCGTATTAGCAGCTAACTGATCCTTTACACGTTTATTAAGTTCTCTGTAATGCTTTCTATTAGGACTAGTAGGGTATTGATTAAGCACATTCCTGCAGTTCTTTCTTTCTGAAATAAGCTCAAGCGCCTTATCACTCAGATAATTCTGCCTCTTGTGCTCATTTTTTCCTAAATGATACTGTTAGTGTCCAAAAAAGCCTGTTTAAAATGATCCCATTCTTCCTCAACTTCAGTAGTAAGCATACCATGACTGTCATAATGACTAAGTAACCTATCATGGTAAGCTTTGGCTATAACTGGGTCTTTCAGAGCTTCAGTATTAAAAGTAAATTTTTTAACCCTAGCACAGCACTTTATAAAAGTTTAAGTTGCAAGACACTTTTAACAAGGTAATGGTCAGATCCAATTTCAGCTCCCCTATATGCCCTGGTATTCCTAACAGAACTAGCCCATTTGCTGTTAATTAATATATAATCAACCATATTCTTATGCAGCCCATCGGGTGTAACCCATGTGTACTTATGTATGTCGCGGTGTTTGTAATAAGTGTCAGTTATTCTGAATCCATTGAGTTTACTTACCTGTGGGAGACGTTGCCCATTTCCATTGAAGCTACCAATACCAAAAGGGCCTATTACTCTTCCCCAAAGGTCAGAGTCAGTACCAACTTTGGCATTAAAGTCACCAAGAACAAGGATAATATCTCCTTTCTTGACAGAATTCAAAATATCCTGAAGTTTTCCATAAAACCTATCCTTCTCATCCTCATTGGCATCCTCAGTGGGGGCATAAAGCAGATAACATTCAAATCTTTAACGCTTGTCTGAAATTTTGCTGTAAGAAACCTTTCATTAATGCACTCATATCCTAGAAGAGCATCACTAGCGTGTCTGCTGAGAAGCAGACTCACGCCTTGGTGATGCTTATTGTCGTCCCTCCCTGAAAAGAGAAATTTAAGATTATTTTTAAGAATCTGACCTTCATCTGTCCATCTGGTCTCCTGCAAGTCGAGAATATCTAAATTATAATGGAGGAATTCTTGTGTGAGGACATCAAGAGAAAAAGCTCTGTGGAGAGTCCTCACATTCCAATTACCTATGGGGAGAAAATGGTTAGTGGGATGTTTAAAGAAACTATGTTTATTGAGAGAGGGAATGCCCACAGTATCAAACAGCCCTCTAATCGCAGGCATGGGGCAAAGACCCGTTCCCCCACCACTAAAGGCTGAAGCCATCTACACTGGAAGACTCCCTCCAATGTAGAATTTGACAATACCAGTAGAAGCAAAGATTTCAGGTGCCTGCGATGACCTCTGCTCAGGATTTTCCGTCAGCTGATAAACATATCCTGTGAATCTATTCATTTGGGGCTGTCAACCCAATAACAAATAGAAAACACAGCGGAAGATTTTCGTTCCACAGAATCCCACCAGTGCAGCAAATGCAGTATCCATAATCAAGCTCAGAGCCTATTTTCAATCCAGTAGGTTTATATGGTCAGCACGAGGATCCTATGTGGTTGACCACTCCTCAGTAGGGTAGAAAAAAAAAAAGTAGCCATAGTTGTCCAGATCAGTTGGCCACACTAATCTGACAGCGGATCATACATATAGATATAATTACAAAAGGCATCAGTTATCCTTCAGTAACCTATTTCTTATTTACTTTAAGAAAAACAGTCGAAAGAGAACAAACACTCTTTATTTTGGAAATATTAACATTCTCTTTGAATTCTTTTTATATCTTTTATCATTCAAGAGCTATGTGAATAAAAAAAATGAATGTCATTTCTAAGATGGTAGCGCCATAATTTAATATTTGGGAACCCATTCAATATATATTTGTGAAAAGTGATTAGGTCCTGTAATTAGATGAGACTATTTCCTCAGAATTCCTGTTCCATTTGACAGTTGACAGCCCACCACCAGCAAAGCTTACACAAAGATGTGAATATTTAGTCGCAACGTAAAAAAAAATATAAGTTTTACAGCGGATTGCAACATGCCTGCTTAAAATATTAGTGCCTGTTTGCACCTGAAAATGTCGCTTTAAACACCCCAGTGTTTCCAAAGTGCGGATGCTACCCACTTGAAGGTCCTGACTAACTGGTTACGGGAACAAAATCTTTTAAGAAAGTTTTATGGTAAAATTGAACTGATATTAATTCTCAAAATGTCAGAGATCGATTTAGTTTCAAATTGCTTTTATTTACCAACACTTGCAGGATCGGTCCGTGTAATTAGAATATTTCTTCAATCATTGCATCTTTTGCACGATTTGAAATTCAACATCACAAACGTAGCAGTTGCTTCTTGATAGTTGGCAACGTTGTCACGTGCATTTTTCAGTTGCTTTGTCTGCCCGCCACGTCTCAACAATTGACGTTCCCTGTGCCAATTGTAGATACATTGAGGAGCGTGCGATGAAATCTTTGCTAAACTGAGGGGGCGCTATTATATAAAGTTCGGGAACTACTGATAGACAGCATGAAAATTTTTAACTGTAGTTTTTCTCTGTGGCTGGGTTGAGTTGTTTAATCTCTAAGCAGCACTTTTTTTGCACACCATGGGCTAAATGGCCAAGTCACATGGAACCTAAAGGCTCAGAGAAGGTTGGGGGAGGGGACCCACTGGAACAGCTGTTGGGAGACAGATGGTAGCCTCCCGTCAAGGCCCTCCAGCGTGTTCTTTAACGTGCACAGGGTATGGCTCTCCCGCACACGGGGCCACGGCTTAACGTCCAATTCGACGGACGGCGGCCCCTACTGACCGTGGGCAGGGCGGGGAATTTTGCGGAGATAAATCTCAACGCTGACCCAGCTGGGACTCGAACCTGGGAACTACAGATTACGAGCCGGGCGCGCTACCGACTCAGCCATCCCCTCCCCACATTCTCTGTGGCATTTGTAGGTTTGTTAATTTGCGAATTTGTCAAAACTTTGTTTAATTTATTTTCTCAACTTGGTGAAGAATCATAAAGAGTTATTTATACATCAAACTAAAGCTTGTGATATGGCAGTCCCCTAGGTTATAAAACTTGCTCCTCTAAATCTTATCCCCTTCCCTACTCAGAAAGGAAAAGGGGGCGCTTTACCCACTATATCTTCTAAACAGGATCCGACAGTAAAGTGTTATAATGGCATTGGCGTCACCAGCACAGCAGTGATAGAGTAGATTCCCGATTATCCAGAATGAATGGGAAAAAACAATTCCAGATAATCGAATTCGGGTTAATCCGACATCCATAAAAATGTAGCATGGACTTACTTTATTCATTTAAGAAGGGATAGCAAGAAGTTTGCTTTTTCCCTCCATTCGCCTTTTGGCGAACTGCGCTGAGAATGCTGTGCTGCATAAAACTTTTTACTGTATCGCATCATATTTAATTACTATTAAAAAATTATATTTTTTATTATCGCATCGTATCTTAGCGACCGCTTTTTTGCATTTCATATTATTTTTGGGCATATATTATTATACAACATTCCGGTTAATCCGATCCCGAATGATTGAGAGTCTGCTGTACCACCTTTCCTGATAGATCTAGCAACAGTTTGCCAAGCGTAAAGGTCGCATGTTGAATTTGAGTTTTCCGATATAAACTCTGGTTTCACTTTTGGTTGTCTCTGAAAATGTTATTCATCTAAGGATAGTTTTAAGAGTTAAATGCGTCTCGACAAGTGTCCGATGAATAGTGAAAATCAGAACTTCACCAGATATAAATTTTGATAACTTGTTTATTTTAACTTTTTTTTTAGTTTAATTATTTCGTAATTTATTCCTTCATTTTATAATACTTTTGCTTCTTCAACACTAAATTACTTCTCTTGGTATAATCAGAGAAATTTCCTACCTACAATCACTCAAACTCATAATGCTATTAAACCGCTGCATATCATTGATGAACGTGATAAAGTCAATTGTCATTACAGTAATCTGTTACAGAAAGGTCATGGCTGTTTCATCAGATTCTGAAACTTTGAATAAACTATCTTCCACACCGATTTTTTCTACCTTACCTTCAATTCCTGTGCGATAATTACTGGGAATAATATAAAACGAAACGTACTTCATAATAACTATTACCTCAAAGAGAGTCTTAAAGACAATTTTTGTAAATTCATATTAAATGGCAATTTGATTTTCTCTCCAAAAACAAAGACTAACTCAACAAATTAATTTCTGTTGAAAGTTTCAGCAACAATTCTGTAATATTGTAGAATTCTTATTGCTTCAGTTTACAGGATTAATCCTAAGAGTTGACAGACAACATAGTGATTGAACCATTATTTATGCTTTAAAAAACCTACCCCAAAATTCTAAAGAATAATTAGTTATTAAACAGATCTTATTACGAAGCCCACTGCCTCCTGCTCTACTAACAAACTGCCATTATACTTCACTATTCTTATTCCTCCCAAAGTCTATATAAATTTTATGAACGAAACTGCTAGATCTTCTACTGATCCTTCTCCTCTCTACAGATTGTGCAACCATTTTGGCTATACAGCCAGCTCTTGCAACGGATCTAAAAGATGCAAACGATTGAGCAGTGAACACTTCTTACATGAATTGTCCTTCAGACACTTAGATATACCCCAACTGTCTCTTGGGAAGAAACTCAAAAATTACTTCGTAATTGTCATGTCGTCCCTATATAATAACATTCGTGCAGTAATTGATGGACAGTTCGTATTCTTCATTCAACACCAGTTTCTTCAAAGTCATACAGTGGCACGGGTGTAAAAACCCGCGAATCTGTGATTTACATCGAAGTGAAATAAGCAACGTCATCCTCTCTCTCTCTCCTGTTCGGCCGGTTCACTACATCTGGCACAGTCGTTCAGAATTGTCACTTGTATGCCGAAGAAGAGGTCCATTAATATAAGAGAAAAAGAGGAAAAGAGTTTTCGGGGAAAGAAGAAGAATTCCCTGAAAAATTTGTGCTTCTGTGGCAGTGATTCCAGAAAGTGAGGAAGCTACAAGTAGCTCAGTGCGCTAAGCCGCATCCAGTGCAGTGTTCTGCAGAGGTAATTTCCCCAAGTACGACATCATCGAGATCTTCGCTGAGGTTCAGTGTGCAGAGGTCTGTGAGTGCAAGTCCCAAAGTACTAAGTCACCGAAGTATTTGCCGAGGTCCGTCGCTGTGAAGGAAATGCCCAGTTGTGCAAAGGAGACTCCAAGCAGGCAGTCAGCAGAGCCGATCTTCACGGGAAGAAAAGGTCTGTGATTTTTCTGTGATTTTTATTTTTAGACTAGTTTGAGTTGCCAATGATGCTTAGGAGTCGCAATAAAACTATGGGTGGAACGGAACAGGACGGGAACGTCGAAATAAACACACACATTGAGGCTGGGGAAAGTGGGGAAACTACTGAAATTGATAGTATTGGTAGCGATGTTGGGGTAGAACAGGGTGCTAGTGGTTGTGGTTCGAATTCGGTCGAAATGAGTGGTTCAAGCCCGAAATCAGTCTTGGAGATGGAGATGAAATACCAAAGAGAGAAAGAAGAAAGAGTAGGGAAGAAAGAAGGGAAGTAAGAGAGTGGGAAGAAAGAATGAAAATAAGAGAAGAAAAAATTAGGAGTGAGGAAAAGGAAAAAGATAGGCAAGAAAGGGAAAGGGAAAGGGATAAGGAAGTAGAATTGAGGAGATTGAAGTTAGAAGAGAGAAGATTAGATATACAGGGGGAAAATAACAACAGCAGAGGAAGTCAAAATTCAGTAGATTCTAAAGATTTAAAATTAAAAAGGTATATAACTATCCCTTGCCGAAGAAATCGGAAGAATTACCGGCGTATTTCGAAACAATAGAAAAATTGTTCAAACAATGCGAAATAACAGATGACCTGCAAGGAATTTTAGTGCATCCTTTGCTAGGAGAGAAGGCACGAAGCATTTTCACGATACTCAACGATGAGGAAATTCAAAGCTACGAGCAAATTAAATTGTATTAAAAGACAGCCGATTGATTCCGTTGGAATACAAAAGGAAGTTTGATTCAATGTTCAAATTTTCCACAGAGACCTGGACTCAGTTTTCATCGCGAATGAAGAGTCACTTAAATTATTATTTGAAGAGCAGGGAAGTGGATGATTTACAAATATTAAAAGAGTTGATTTTGGCCGACAAAATTAAAGATTTATTAACGCCGGATGCAAAAAATCATGTCATATTGCAGGAAAATGTGTCCTGGAAGAGTTGCCACGAAGTGGCTGAATTGGCAGAAAACTTTCTGCAGGCACAAAAACCCTGCAAGATTTATTCGCGAGAAAAATTGAAATCCGAAGATAGGGAGAGCAGATTTGGCCAATCGGCTACAAAATTAAGTTTCAGTCGCAGAAATCTAGGACAGAATTCGAGCCCACGAAATAGATTAGAGGAAAATAAAAGTACGGATTTCAAAAGAAAGCAAGGTGATAGCTCTTCTTCCGGATTGTGCTTCCTCTGTAACCAGAAAGGTCATTTGGCGAAGGAGTGCAGCAAAACTAAGAAGGTGGCCAAAATGTACAATGTAAGTGCCTCAGACGACTCGAGCGAGTCCGCTGAACGGGATGTAAGGATTGCGAAAATTGGTTGCCTGTTTGTCACGGCACTAGAGTCCAAAGCAAAGTTTGTAGGCGGTAACACACAAAACAGGGAAAGTCGAGACCTACATCCTTTAACAAAAGTTCGCATTCAGTGTGGGAAGAAAGCATTTGACGCTATTGTGGACTCAGGGGCTGAGGTTTCGGTCATTAAAAGGTCGCTAGTTCCGGTGGAATCGAAGGTAGTATTAATTAATGTTTTCGGAGGACGACAGGAGGCCCCGTTAATCACTGTCCCCCTCGGGCTGGCTGACAAGGGGAGTCTGGACAGTGGATATGGAAGAAAATGCGAAATTTTATGTGCCATGGCAAATTATTTGAGTGACAGTATGATAATTACTCCGAGTTCTCTAGCTGCCCTAGAAAGGTTTAGTGCAGATAAGGCAGGAGGTAATAATAACTCTTATAGTCAAAGTGGGTATAATGAGATTAATAAGAGTAATAATGAAAGTAAAGTGTTTAAGAAAAGTGAAGGTGCCTGAGAAGGAAAAATGGTTTAATAAATCTAAAGGTACTACGCGAAAAATATTAGATAATACTGTAGATATTAAGAGTCATGGTGTCAGTAACTTGCAGAGTAATGGATGTGAGATGAGCAAGCCAGCAGAAAAAGTGATGATGACGCTATGTCGAAGGTTGGGAAATGCCAGAAGTTTCTTAAGTTTGATAATGGTGAGAAGCCAGTAGGTAAAAAGATTTCTGACGAAATCAAGTTTGGGCCTAATGCAACTAACAGAACCATTAGAAAGCCGAAGACTGATTGGATAGATCGGAGTATTTTTCCGTTAAAGAGTCTCCACGTTGACACCAAGGTCCTTGATAATGAGGTAAATGGTACGAATGAGCTGTTCGATAATAAGATAGAGAATGTAATTAAATTTAAGGTAGAGAACGAAGTGCCTAAATTTACTGAAAGAAATATTTCTCTAAATAATGAATTTGAAATGTTCGATAAGGTATCTGACGAAGAGATAGGTGATCGAAAAATATTATTATCAAAGAGAAAGATTTAGAACTTAGTGATTTCACTAAAAGCGAAGTAGATAATAATGTAAAGAGTCAGAAAATTAAATATCAGAAGGATAAGTTAGATTAAAGTGTGGATCTATGTAGTACAGATGTGGCTACGTTTGGTAAAGTAAATATTTCTCTAGATAACAAGGGTGAAATATTTGGTAAGATATCTGATGAAGAGATAGGTGATAGAAAAAACGTTATTGTCAGAGAAAGAAATTTAGGGCTTAGTGAGTTCGTTAAGAGCAAAATAAATAATAATGTGAAGAGTGAGAAAATTAAATGTCAGAAGGACAAGTTAGATTTACACAAAGAGTTTTGTAGTAGAGATGTGGCTACATTTGGTAAAATAAATGTTTCTCTAAATAATAAGTGTGAGATATTTGATAAGGTATCTGACGAAGGGATAGGTGATAGAAAAAATATTATTATCAGAAAGAAAGTTCTAGAACTTAGTGATTCCGCTGAGAGCGAAGTAGATAATAATGTAAAGAGTCAGAAAATTAAATGTCAGAAGTATGAGATTAAGATAGATGTAAGTAAGGATTTATGTAATAGGGCTGTAACTAAATTTAGTGAAGAAAATGTTTCTCTGAATAATAATTGTGAAATATTCTGTAAAGTATTTGATGAAGAGATAGGGATAATAAGAATATTATTATCAAAGGGAGAGATTTAGAAATTAGCGATATCGCTAAGAGCGCAATAAGTAATAATGTAAAGAGTAAGAAAATTAAATGTCAGAAGGAGAAGTTAAATTTAAGTAAGGATCTATGTAATAGAGATGAGGCTAAATTTAGTAAAGAGAATATTTCTCTAAATGATAAGTGTGCGATCTTTTATGAGATATCTGATAAGGAGAAAGGCGATGGTAAGAACGTTATTATCAAAGAAAGAGAATTACAGCCTAATGATTTGATTCAGAGCGAAGCGAGTAGTAATGTACAAAGTGAAAAATTAAGTGTGAGAAGCTAGATTTGAGCAAGGATTTATGTAGTAGAGCTGTGGCAAAATTCAGCGAGGAAAGTATTTCTCTGAAGGATAAATGTAAAATAGTGAGTAAGATAACTGATGAGGAGAAGGATGGTACTAATGATATTGATATCAGAGAAAGAAATATAGAGCCTAGTGTTTTGAGAGAAAAGTACGTAATTATAAAGAGAGCAAGAAAATGAAATGTTAGAAGGATGAGATTAATATGTATTTCGTTAAGGATTTATCCGGTAGAACGGTCGAATATGATAGCCTGTAATTATCCAGGAAGTAACAGACTTCCAGATGCCCAGAAGACAAAAAGAGAGGGTCCTAGATGGGTCACCAATACAAGGCGTCGGACCAAGGTCAGCTGTCAGCATGCCTGGAGAAGCTCTTGGCGACTGGATCAGGGCCATTAACCACAGCACTCTGCCTTTAGGGATAAATTCGGGGGGGGGGGGGGGGTGTTAGTTATGGCTCGGGGTGTACAATGTGAAGGGGACTGACAACTTGAAAGTGTAAAAATGGGAGTGATGGAAGATCACCCATAGGTAACGCTGAAGGTACTCAAGTTTATTACTTCTGCGTGACAGAGACATTTGAACACTATATTTAATTAACTGGACAGTCTTCCAGTGGGGACATTCATGCACAAGTGCCTTGAGGAGGTCCAAGGAAATTCGAGTGACAAAGAGGCTATGAGTTTTATAAGTCTCATATGAACAGATAAAACTCTTTGAAGAAGGGGCGTGTCATGTCCCTCGAATTTTATATTTATTTATTTATTTATTTATTTATATTTTTGTTGTATTATATTGTTGTATATATTTTTATGTGTTCTTTGAAATGTTTGTGCTGGGATGAGTCACTGTTGTTGTTTTCAGGTCTGAAGCTTGCTGCTTGTTGAAAGAATCAATGCCAGAAATTGTTTGTGCCATATATGACTAACTAGCCTGCAGCGTAAAGTCCGCGCATGAGGCTAGGGGAAGGAGTTGGAAGTATCAGTCTGTGCGTTAGCTGTTGAACGAACAAGGTCGTTGCGACACGTGTGAAAGGGATGCCGCCTTTCTCAAATTAACCCTTGAAGTCAGGGTGCGATTCCAAGAGGGAATCCAGATTCTTGGAGAATCTTCTCTTTTATTCTTGTGGTTCATGATGAGCCACAGTTAGGCAAAGGAAAATCCTTTCGCCGAGTTTTTGAGGTCTGTAAAGTGAGAAATTTCAGAGTGTGCAATTCTCCACCTCATTTTAGTAATATTTGCAGTAGCAAAGCAACAAAGGCTCACGTAGTTGAGCGACGAATTTGATAGTAGTTTTGTGGATTCATAAAGAACCACAGTGTGAAGCAGCAAGGGCCCACGGAGTGGAGTTCATTCCCAGCACTTAGCTGTATATAGTGTGAATAAAACTTGTGTCGTCCCTATATAACTCTCGTGCAGTAATTGATGAACAGTTCGTATTCTACCAGTTTCTTCAAAGGCATACAGTGGCACAGGCGTAAAAACCAACGAATCTGTGGATTCGCCGAAGTGAATTAAGTAGTAATGTCATCGTCGTCTCTCTCTCTTGTTTGGATTAGGTCATCACATCTGGCCCAGTCGGAAAGGATCCAAACACCGGGACACGACATCTGTCACAGTCTGACAGGATCAGAACCCCCGATTATCACAATAATGATACTAAGAATGTTACCGATGGATTTGCTACTTACTTGTATCCCAATCAAACTAATAAATCTGTGATAGACCTTACAATGACTCAAAACAAAAATATTATAATTACTTAATTGGATCAAATTTCAGGATATTCTTGGCAGCGATCATTTTTCTTATCTTGAGAGTATTAATTTTACAAACTAGAAAAAATTCGAGTTATTTAAACGTAAACAGAAGTTTCTTCTAACCTAAATGACTATGTTACTTGCACGAAATTTATCAAAGAATAAATTGAAGAATGTAGAACTACTAGTAGACACAGAATCAAAAATATTCACACAAATCTATAGGCTATATATATAAACTTATGTCTAAGAGGGAGCTTTAAAGTTAAAAAAAAAATTTCAAATTTGAAAACCTGGCATACTAACAAAAGAATACCTTTGTTCGAAGTAAAATCTAAATTTTGTATATTAATAACTGGGAAATATATGAAGAGTTTTCGAAAACAAAATAAATTGTTAAACTGCTCAACTTTTTCTTGGGGTAAAATCTCTCCTCAAAAATAAAGAACCAATTTTCAGCATAGCCAATAATTTTTCTACGAGTATTTTTCGTGAAAACTTTTGTCACTCTCAGAACGATGAGAAAATTTAAAATAAATTCTTAAAAAATCTTTCTAAAAATTTCCGTTGAAGAAGATTTCGTTATTAATGAACTTAATCTTTCATTTACATCAACAGAAAGTAATAAAACACCTGGAGTTGAAAACTTCACCAATAAGACTTAAACGTTTGCGGCCTCATTAGAGAAAATATTCTCTAACATACTAAATAATATTTGGAAAAATGCCAATTATCCTGCAGATTAGGATTTTCTGAACATTATTTTCATTCATAAGCCTTCCAAACCTGCTTCTGAATATCTTTCTTACATATCAATAACCTTTAATGTTTCTGAAATATTTGAGCAGATGATTTCATAAAAAATGAACGTTTTTAAATAAGCAATTGCAAACTTGAAATTTATAATATCAACTAGTCTCTTTAACTTTATATCAGATACAGGGGTGAAGAATTTCTTTTTGAGTAAGGGAAGCAATTACCGAAATCAGTAGTGCTGCAGCTAAATCGATACGCCATTCCGGTACTCGATGTTTTCGAATCATTGAATAGGAATTCCGTTTCGACACTCAATGTTTCCGAATCATCTGCTGTTAAATATTCCCGTTTCAATGACTCTTTAAATATTGATTGAAGATTGTTGAAATTTGACTCTGTCACATTGCCTCCATATTGATAAAATCTTTAAAAAATCGTCATACAAACTTCAGATATTAAATTTGTGTTAGTGAGCAAATTGTAACAAGAATTGTGTTTTATCTATTAAAGTATATTTTATACGTGTCAAAAGTTGAAGATAAATGCTGCAGCTTCCATTATTTTTTTAATATTAAACGAATATTGAGGGAAATATATTTAGAGAGATTTTAGTGGCATCTATAATTTATCGCCAATAACAGTTTTCTGGCAAAAGGTTTATTTCAATGTTAGGGAACTTTGAAATTGGCTTTCCATTCACATAACATGAAAGTGTCCGGACACTTCCGTTGAAGAAGATTTCGTTATTAATGAACTTAATTTTTCAATTACATCAACAGAAGGTAATAAAACACCTGCAGTTGACTGGAAATTGGAAATTTTTATGTCTTCAAAAAGCATAACAAAATAGAGGTATTTTCATCCTTTGAAACGCAAAAAAAAGGTCTTTCAATGGCGCCATACAAGGATGAGGCAACAAAAGCGCATGCCTTGGTTGGTGCAAAGCTCCAAGGGTCGAAAGAGACACGTGCTTTTATACTTCTGCAAAAAATATGTCTTAAAAACTGTCATTTAAACTTTTTAAAATATCTGTAATATTTTAGAAGTATTAGAAATTTTTTCCCAATTATAAATATACACTCAGTACTCACTGAATTATGGCCACCACCCTTCATGTTATGTCAATGGAGGGTAACTTCGAAGCTCCATAACTTCTAAAAAGGAGTTTTGTGACAGAATGAGACTGAAGATAAATGTAAGATTTCAGTAAAATCTACCTAGATTTCAATTTTCAACAATATTTCCTTAGTATTTAAAGAGTTGTGAAATTTTGAAAATTTAACAACAGCAATGCCTAATGTTAGCATTTCTCAGAAGAATAATTTGAATAAGAAGTATTATTTCACACCATTTAATACAATAGATGCATATTTAAAAAGTTAATGTAAATAGTTTTTTGACATTTTTTAATTTTCCTAAAACTAGCATCATTGCTGTTAAATATTCAAACTCCATAACTCTTTAAGCGCAAAGTTAACATCTTTGAAAATCGAGATTTAGATAGATTTGATTAAGATCTTTAATTTATCTTCCATTGCATTTTCTCTTAAAACACTTTGTTTAAAAGTTATAAAAGTTGTAGAGTTATAGAGCTTCGAAGTTAGTTTTCACTGACATAACATGGACGGAGATTGTCATAATTTCGTGAGCACTGAGTGTACACATACAGTATGTATAAAAATCATGTCATATTTAATAATTTTTATTATTTGCGATTTTCTTTTTTGTGAATTTTATTAATAGGAAATTTTTTATGCTTATGTAGATTACTTTTGTTTTTCCATACAATTTTATTATTCCATAAATCCGTAATCCTTCACTGGGGGGTGGGCGAAAATCATGGTATTTGTCTTGGGTGTGATAATACCTAGAATTCTGACGCTGCGTTGTAATGTACCTTCGATGTAAATGTTCTACAGACTTTAGGCCTTTTCCAAAGCAAATGAGATCGTAGATCTCAACAGAGTTATACTCTGAAAATTCTTAGAAGGTTTGCTACATATCAAGTAGACATGGAATAAAACTTTTAATCTCTGCTTTTAGGAATAATTCTTATCATACCAGAAAATTTACCATATTCATGGCAGTCGAATAGGTTTCGTTTACGCAACAAAACATTCAAACGCAAAGATTAAAAAATATCCCGATCTTGACTTGCATTTCCGAAGAATTTGTATGCCGTAACTTTTCTTCTGCCATGTACACGTATACGCCGTGTATGTGAATTGCCCACGTCTGCAACAGTCTGACGCTCCGAGCGGCGAGCAAGCTGCTTCGTGGCGGCCAGTGCAGGAGCAGCGAGCCGAAGAGATGCCGGCCGCTACCCGCCAGTCGATAGAGTGGCCAATTACCGACGCACAGCCTACTGGTGGGCAGCGCGGCTGGTGTGAACGACTACGTCCGCTGGGACATCCGGCAGATCCAAGTCACCGCCGCACCTTCTCCGGCTGGCCAGCTTCTTTACCTCCCGAAGGACGTCGCCTACTGTTTCATTGGTGAAGAAGAACGTTGCCAGAAACCAAAGTCAAGCAACTTAGAGTAGAAGTGGTAGTAGTAGTAGTCGAAATAGCCGTAGGGGGGAGGGGAGAGGGGAGAAGCGTAGTAGCACGGAGAAGTTCGTCATTTCTCTAAAAATACGAGACGTCTCCCTGCGGGAGGAGAGCCGGGCATTTGATCTTGTTAGCCAGCCATCCACGGCACGTGAAAATCAAGCTACACTAGGGACCGGACTTCCCCAATAGAGCGCCCCAACGCCTTCCCCTCCCTACCCCACGTAGGTCCGGTTGACCATGGCAGAAGGACAGCAATGTATTCAGCTCATTTGGCTGGCCTGCTCCCTTCCACGCTTATTATTAACCCGATTAGGGTAAATTGTCGGCAGCCTCCATTTGATTTAGGTCCATTGTTGGGACGTCCAATCAGGAGTGAGGGCGGAGATGGCTGACGCAGCATGAGACTTGTGCGGCGGTGGCGGTGACGCAGCCTATCCACCGTACAAACAGTGGCTGATTGCTGGACACCGGACAGCCACCAGTCCGCTCAAACAGAAGGTCGTTTCTTCGCATAACGACCCCTTTCATGCGAAGCAGGCCTGCATGACGGAGACCAGAGAAAGTGAAACATTGGAAGAACTCGAGACTCGGCGATGCGTCGCTTTGGCTTGCCTACGACTCTGCTCGGTAAATATTAGCTGCTTCTGTACATCGCAAATCCAAGCTCTACCTCACATTGGAAGAAGAATATTTCGCTTCTACTACATTAGATGTTTGTGCTTGTGAAAAGAGGCAGTCCTCGAAACCTTTACCCAATCTGTCTATGGTAAGACTATTTTTTACAACTTTGCTCCGGTGAACCGGTTTAGCAAATCAATATGTTCAAGAAAATTATTAAACAAAGCAAACAAGGAAAACAAAAAACTGTTGTTGGGAAAAGTAGGAAGAAGACAAAAAAAGTAGATATAATTCAATGAAGAACACCGATGTTTGTTTTCATTACCTCAGAAATTATAATTTTTTTCTGTAGAAATTCGATTGGTTTTTGCTATTATGTTTAACTTTTCTAGGATGTGGTTGGAAAAAATAGATTCCGTATTGTGCTTTTTAAATTCGAGTGAAAAGCGATCTGATTTGAAATCTTTACAAAGGAAGCTGAAATTTATATCACTTCTTCCTCTTTTATTTCTGCAGAGGCGTCCAACTGTCTTGAACGTTGAAATGAATTTGAATTGATTCACCTGCTCTTCTGAGAATCATTTTGTTATCCACCGGGACACAAGGGGTTTTTCAGTAATAGCCAGGATCGAGGAAGTGCTGATGGAAGGGCTCCCCTGCGTTGGACGGCTCGTCACGTCATCCAAGGTCTACTGCATAAGCATTAAATTCTCCACCCCCTCCCGATTTCCGCGAAACTCCTGTTTATGGATAACTTTGTGCTCCAATAATGTACTGCTGCATTCATAATTTTAAAATCTCCACTCATAATGTACGCAACTGCAGCGCCCCAGAGATTTCGGACCCTTGCGGCTAGTTTAATGCCGACCCGTCTCAGCAAGAAACTCGATCTCTAAACCTTAGGCACCAAGGCGTAAATGGGACCACCATATCAAATTTCGCACCGATCGGTCGAATACCTTACGAAATTATGGAGAGCCAAAAAACTTCCACCACAATGTCGTCCGCGCCAACAAAGTAACGCTACTAGAGACGACACTTTCAGTCCAGTGACAGTTGGATCGGTCAGATTTCTATTAGAGAAGCAAGAATGCTCACGGAGCCTTGCAAACCTATTGAGAAGAAAAGTGAATGTCGTTAAATAATGCTTTTCTAAATGATTAAGATGAGCTGGGTATTAATATTTTTAAAAAGTTCATTAAATTTTTATAAGTGTATTAATTTAAATGAAAAGAATTTAATTCGTACTGAGCATATTATTTCCGTTAAAAAACGAGGAAACCGAAAATTGTTTTTCTCCGATTTTTAATGTTTATGACCAAAAACAGAGAAAAAATTATTTTTGCTTTTAATACAAATGTTGAAATAAATTATCCTTAAACTTACTGAAAGCATTATTCCAAATCAAGCCAGAATGATGAAAACTACGGATACGGAACGCCGTTCCACTTCAAATTTTTTTCTGTCTTATTGGTTTCTAAAACATCCTCTTAAATATACCAATTATATACGCTTAAATGCTTTTGTCCTTCATTCTGTTTACTAACATTCTCAAGAGATTTTTAGGGAAATTAATTTAAAATGAAGAACATTTTCCTAAAGATGTCACTAAATAAAACGTTATGAACATTTTCCTGGTGTTATAACATTAATGTTATAACTTGGTCTAATAACATTAACCTTTCAGCCCTGAATTTTTAATATGAAAAAAATTTGTTTTTCAATCACATCAATAATTGAATGTAAGACATAGAAGGACTCCCCTAGTAAGTTTGAGCTGGTTTCTGCCATAGGTTTCGAAACTAGGAAAACGTGGCAAATGCCACCATCAGGTCTTACAGATAAAAATGGAAGCATATTTTTTATTCATTTTAAATAATGCTTTTATACAAAGATCTTCTCAAATTATTTCGTGTGAAAAATTTTGAAACAATTTTTAGATTTCGATTTCAGATCGGTAATTACCAAACATGGTGTTCAGGTTATTAGCATTCATCTTGAATAGCGGAACAATACGGGTCACTCAGATATATAAACACTCACTTCTTGTTGAACCATGTCATGAAATGTGACTCATATACTTTGTAGAGGTGACCTCTAGTGCTTTATGGTGAAACTAGATACTCAGCCAGTAGCTAGAACGCTTTATATATTAAGGTGGCAAATGCCATCGGCAGGGCCGAAAGGGTTATTTTTTAATTGCAAAACTTTTCATGTTTTCATTAAAAAAAATATCAAGTTTCACCTAATTGGGGAAAAAAAATGAATGCAGGATATGATTTAAAATCCAAACTTTCTTACAGGTTAACTGCATCTGCTGTTTTTTTTAACAAAACTTTGAAAATTACAATCTACACTAAATATATAAATACCCCCTCAAGCAGCTGCTTGCCACAGAGGTCTGACAGGAGCCTGTCAGTTTATATGCTATAGTAGAAGGTCTTGGAGGATGGCAGGACCTCAACAGAAAAACAACACGAACATCCATGCCTTACCCAGGACCCTTAGATCAGTAGCCATGCGCGCTAACCACTCGGCCACGGGTTATGCCTATTCAAATTATTAGCGGAAATGAAAAGCTATTAAAAACTTCAACTTAGGTGGGAAGTGTGTGTCGGGGAAGTAAGGATCAGCTTCTTCTTGAAGAATTTTCATAACTTAAACGGTGGAGAAAAAATATGGTGACCCCATTTGTTATATGCATTTTGGAATATTTTTAAAAAGACCGTTAAACAAGGGAAATATATATAACTTTTTTTGAGCAGAACAATTTAGAGGGACACTTAACCCTTTTCGCCCTAGGGAAATTTCATCAAAATATATAATATCTTTCCATATGTACCAAAATCGAAATCGTTTTTCCTTTAACGAAATGTAATCATATTTGCGTATTCTTTTTTCGAACAAAAAATTTCTTTTTTTTTTGTTATTTTGTTTTAGAGAATCCTTACTTGTATTATTCTACCTTGTATTATTTGATTTGCTTTCCATCCCCAACAAAAACATTTCTGCCGACGTCAATGTTCTTAAAGCAATATACTTGGAAAATATTTTATACCCAAAACCCCCCCCCCCTCTTTCTAATTATTTTTCCCATGTCTCCTAAGACATGTATTACAGCAGGATTTGTTGGAGCAGGGGAATTTAATGACTACTGAAATCAATAACCAGAACGAAGACATAGAACTATCTATTTCACATATTTGGCAAGTTTTTTTTAAATACCATTTCAAAAAAAGGGAAAGAGACATCTCATTCGTTTTGCGAGAATTTTTGAAACAAAATTTGTGAACAACGTTGCTACTCCCATCGAAAAGTCCGCAAAATTCCTCCCCCCCCTGCCCACGGTCAGTAGGGGACACCGATGGGCTTGGAAAGGCCGCCGTCCGTCGGATGGGACGTTAAGCCGTGGCCCCGTGTGCGGGAGAGACATACCCTGTGCACGTTAAAGAACACGCTGGATGGCCTTGACGGGAGGCTACCATCTGTCTCCCAACAGCTGTTCCAGTGGGTCCCCTCCCCCAACCTTCTCTGAGCCTTCGGGGTCCATGTGACCTGGCCATTTAGCCCATGGTGTGCAAAAAAGTGCCGCTCAGAGGTAAAACAACCCAACAACCCAACCCATCGAAAAGTGAAAAAACACACGCACTCACAAAAAAATCTATTGTTCTTTATTAGTGAATTTGGAGATAGATAAAAATGTAAATTACATACATACAAAATAACATGCAGCCATGGGCTACTAATAATATCCTACCAGACTATATAATTTTCGTCTACACAGCTGTCTGTCTTTAACTGCATTTGGCTACTGTAGGCCAATTCTAGCAACGTCCTGTTTGACATTGTCTGCCCAACGCATCCTAGGTCTTCCTGAAGCCTTTGGGCACACTGCTCATAACCCTATTTACCAATCTATAGCAATGCATATAGGCAACATGGCCAAACCAACGTAGTCTCTCTCTGCACAAAGTGCTACTCAAAGGAGGTTGCTGGTTCCTTCTAACCTTATCTTTACTTACAAAGTCAAACCCAAGATACTGCATCAGCATTTAGAATCAAATGCATTAAATTTCCTGTTTTTCTGCTTACAAAAGGTCTATGTTTCATTATCGTACAGTCGCTCAAAAAAATATTGAACACTATAGTTGATTACAGAATTCAAAAAATATCTGGCAACGATTTTTTTAGAAATTACTAATCTGGCAACTTTTGTGTACTGTACACGAAGGTTGCGAGATCACTAATTTCTAAAAAAAAACCTTGCCGGATATTTTTCTGAATGCTGTAATCAACCTTAGTGTTCGGATATTTTTTGAGTGACTGTACCTAACCTTAGAAAGAACCAAACTATCATACAGTGAAATTTTAGTCTTTAGGTGTACGCGTCTATTTTTTTCACACTCTCCACATATTCTTGAAAGTCACAGCGGCAATCCCTATTCTTCTATTTATCTCATGCTGCACATCATCAGTATCTGTTATATATTCTTGGACAAAATGTGTTTACATCTGCTGAGACACTTGCTCAAGAATACTGAAAATACCCAAGCTGAGACACTTGCTCAAGAATACTGAAAATACCCAAGCTGAGACACTTGCTCAAGAGTTCAGACATTCGAAGTAACTGAAGCACCATCTGCCTGACCAATTTTCATCACTTTTGTTTTTTTCCTTGTTTATCACGAAACCTACTCTATTACCAGTCTCATCAACATCCCTAATGAAAGAATTCATCTCATCAATATCATTAGCCAACAGGGCCAAATCACATACGTAATCTAAATCAGAAATTTTGATATCTCTAGGGGGCAGAACAATTTAGAGAGAATTAGCGAAAATCTTTCCCTCGCAAAGAATTTCGCATAATATAATCAGTAACCAAACTAAAGAGAAATGAAGACAAAAGCAGCCTTGGCTAACTCCACTAGAAAATACTAAAGCCAATCGCTACAAGCCTTACCAACTTGTACATGCTTACATATTATTACTGAGCCATGTGTAATTTAGAGGGGCACTTAACCCTTTTCACCCTAGGGAAATTTCATCAAAATATATAATATATATCTTTCCATGTGTACCAAAATCGACATCATTCTTCCTTTAACGAAACGTTTGTGTATTGTGTAAACTTACACGACTCAGTGTTATTATAGAGAGCTCTCATTACAGTAACTAAATTGTCAGGTGTTCCATATGATCTAACGATCAACCACAAATTATGTTGATCAACAGAGTCAAGGCTTTGAAATCTACAAAGCTAGTAACCACAGGTTTCAGAAACTAAACATTTCTCAAGAATCTGCCTAAGTGAAAATATTTGATCAATACATCCCCTACCACTTCGGAATCCACACGACTCATCACGCAGTTGTCCATCAACCAAATTCTTAATTTTATTAAGTATAATCATACAAAGAACTTTACCTGGATGAGAGAGTGAAACTAATTTCCCTAAAAGTATCACAAGAACTACGATCACCTTTTTTTTTTTGAAAATAGGGATAATAATAGCTTTAATAAAATCCTTAGGAACAATACCTTTATCCCAAAAAATATTCAAAATTTCAGTCAGCCATGTGACAACACAAGTGTTCCCAGCTCTAAGCATTTCAGTGGTAATTTCATCCACCTCTAAGGATTTATGCACTTTTAATTTAGAGATAGCCAAAGCAACTTCAGAATGTGATATAGGGCCAACATTAAAACCAATATTGCATCTGTCCTCATTACAAACAAAGGGGTAGAACTAACCATATTGTTTAGAACATCTCTGAAATGCTCATCCCATCTAACCATCACACGATACTCACTTTCAATCACCTTACCGTGTTTATTTATCAAACCCTAACTAAGTAACTAAGTAACTGTCCGTTTTTTTCCACACGAAACACTAACTATCTGGCACAGTCCCCTGATGTTGTGCTGTCTAACTGCTTTTCTCTGCTTTGTCAGCCAAGGCAAAGATTCTTATCAGCTCTTAACTGTTCCTTTACACGTTTATTAAACTTATTGTAATACCCGTCTGTTAGGACTGGTATGGTCTTGATTCATATTATTCTGCACTCCTTTATTTCAGAAATCAGTTTCATAGCTTTATCATTCAAATAATTTTGTTTCATCTGTTCCCTTTTAACCAAAAGAGTACTATTGGTCTCAAGAAGAGTCTGTTTAAACTTCTCTCATTCTTTCTTAACTTAAGCAGTAAGCAACCCACGATTGTCATAATGACTGCTTAGCTTATCATGGTGTGCTTTGCGACATCTGGATTTTTTATAGTTTCAGAGTTAAAAATAATTCTATTAACCTGGGTACAACATTTCTTATGCTTCAGTTACAAGACACTTCTGACCAGGTAACGGTCAGACCCAATTTCGGCTGCCCTGTATGATCTGTATTCCTAGCTGAACTACCCCAATTTTTGTTAATTGAAATATAACTATCACATTCATGTGCAACCTATCAAGTGAAACGCATGTGCATTTATAAATGTTCCGGTGTTTCTAGTATGTGTTCGTTATTCGCAAACCGTTAAGTTTATTTACCTGTAAGAGACGTTCCCCATTGCCATTAGAACTGCCATTGTCAAAGGGACTTAAACTCCTGCCCAAAGGTCAGAGTCAGTACCATCTTTAGCATTGAAGTCACCTAGCACAAGAGAAATATCTCCTTTCTTCACAGAATTCCAAATATCCTGAAGTTGGCTGTAAAACGTGCACTTCTCGTTCTCATCAAAGTCCTCGGTGGGAGCATAACAACAAATGACATTCAATCTTTTAATTTTTGTTTTAAATTCTGCCGTAAGAAATCTTTCATTACTGCAGTCATATCCTAGAAAGCGTTGCAGCGTATCTGCTGAGAAGCAACACTACACCTTGGAGATGCTTTCCATCCTCCCTCCCTGAAAAGAGAAATTTAAAGTTACTTTTAAGTATCTGTCCATCTGGTCTCTTGCAAGCCTAGAATATTTAGGTTATAGCGCTGGAATTCCTGCTTGAGGACATCAAGAGAATAATCTCTACGTAATGTCCTCACGTTCCACGTTCCTGCAGACAGAAAATGATTAGTAGTATTTTTAAAGAAAAAACGTTTATTGAGATAGGTAGGACCAACAATATCAAAAGCCCCCTAATCGCATGCATGGGGCAAAGACCTGTTCCCCCACCGCTATCATTCAAGCAAAATAATAATAATTATGAGTTTCGATTTAGCTAGATAAATTGGAGAACTTCATTGGAACTGCATCAAATACACACCGAGATGCCACTTTATTCGGTACACCTATCTAGTAGCGTTTTGCGCCTCCTTTGGCCTACAGAACATCTAGATTTCGTTAGAGTATGGAACTTACAAGATGCTAGATAAGTTGGTCAGGAATGTTGTACCATGCGGAAATGATTATGTCTCGCAGTTGCTGCAAATTGGACGGCTCCACAATCTTGCTGTGAACAGTCCTTACCACCTTTTCTCAGAGATACTCAATAGGGTTTAAATCTGGAGACTGTACAGGCCAAATGAAGTAAGGAAAACCCGTTAGCATGTTCCTGTTAACGTTCGGTGACAATACGTGCCTTGTGAGCAGGTGCATTATCACGATGATTTATCATCTGAATGAAGATGAATTGCAGCATTAAGGGATAAACGTGGTCAGCAAAATGTTCAAATATACTTTGGCTTTCAGATGTCCTTCGATGGGTATCAGGGAGCCAATGTGAGCCAGGAAAACATTCCCCACAGCAACATACCGCCACCACCAGCCTGCACTGCTGACACCTGACAAGATGGCTTCATGGCCTCATGTTGCTTGCACCAAATTCTGATCCTTCCATCACCATGATACAAAAGGAACCTCGTTTCGTCCGACCAGGCTACGAGTTTCCAGCACTCAGCAGTCCAGTGTCGACGCTTTAGTGCTCACTAGAGACACACTTTCGTGTTCTTCGCTGACAACACTCATTCGCAACATGGTCCGATACGTGATATATTCGAAGATGACCTTCTGCACACCAGCGTTTAATTTCACTGGGATTTGTCTCCTTGCGGCCCGCTGTTCGCTTGCACAATTCTCGCCAGTCTCCTTTAATCCCTCTGATCCACAAGCTGTTTTCGTCCACAGGACCGATCACCAGTAGTTTTTTTTTTATTTAAGCACCATTATGAGTAACTTCTTGAAACGATTGCGCATAAAAAGCCCAATTTAGCTATTTAAATCCACTCATTCTAAAGACACAAAAATTATCAGTTCCCTACTTTAGTGAATATCAATTTAGCTACTTAAAGTTCCCTCATTCTAACGATATCAAAATTATCAGCTCCATACATTAGTGAATATCAATTTAGCTACTTAAAGTTCCCTCATTCTAACGATATCATAATTATCAGTTCCCAATATTAGTGGATATCATAATTATCAGTTCCATATATTAGTGGATATCATAATTATCAGTTACCTGTATTAGTGAATATCAGTTTAGCTAATTAAAGTTCCCTCATTCTAACGATATCAAAATTATCAGCTCCATACATTAGTGAATATCAATTTTGTTACTTAAAGTTCCTTCATTCTAACGATATCATAATTATCAGTTCCCAATATTAGTGGATATCATAATTACCAGTTCCTTATATTAGTGGATATTATAATTATCAGTTCCGTATATTACTCTGTAAATGGTAGCTAGGTAGTCACTGGAAGGAGAGCTATGCACCAATCCCCTGTGATGATGCATAGAACCGGCCAGGCCCAGCACCTAATGTCCGACCCCGCCTTCTCGTGGTGCAGAAAGTTAGTACCTTTCAAAAGAGATACTCTTGTGGAAGTGAACGGAAGGGGAGTGCCAGATTAGTGTGGCCTACTGATCTGGACAACTATGGCTACTTTTCTTTTTTTCTACCCTGCTGAGGAGTGGTCAACCACACAGAGTCCTGGTGCTGACCATATAAACCCACCGGACTGGACAGATATATGGCTCTGAGCTTGATTATGGATCCTGATTTTGCTGCACTGGTGGGCTTCTGTGGAGGGAAAATCTTCCGCTGTGTTTTCTGTTTGTTTGTGGGTTGACAGCCCCAAGTGAATAGATTCACAGGATGTGGTCTATCAGCTGGTGGATAATCCTGAGCAGAGGTCATGGCATGCACCTGAACTCTTTGCTTCTATTGGCATCGTCAAATTCTACATTGGAGGAGTCTTCCAGTGTAGATGGCTTCAGCCTTTAGTGGTGGGGGAAAGGGTCTTTGCCCCATGTCTGCGATTAGGGGGCTGTTTGATATTGTCGGCATTCCCTCTCTCAATAAACATAGTTTCTTTAAACATCCTACTAACCATTTTCTCTCCATAGGTAGTTGGAATGTGAGGACTCTGCACAGAGCTTTTTCTCTTGATGTCCTCACACAAGAATTCCACCATTATAATTTAGATATTCTCGGCTTGCAAGAGACCAGATGGACAGATAAAGGTCAGATTCTTAAAAATAATCTTAAATTTCTCTTTTCAGGGAAGGACGACAATAAGCATCACCAAGGCGTGGGTCTGCTTCTCAGCAGACACGCTAGTGATGCTCTTCTAGGATACGAGTGTATTAATGAAAGGTTTCTTACAGCAAAATTTCAGACAAGCGTTAAAGACCTGAATGTTATCTGCTGTTATGCCCCCACTGAGGAGGATGATGAGGATGAGAAGGATAGGTTTTATGAACAATTTCAGGATATTTTGAATTCTATCAAGAAAGGAGATATTACCCTTGTTCTTGGTGACTTCAATGCCAAAGTTGGTACTGACTCTGACCTTTGGGGAGGGGTGATTGGCCCTTTTGGTATTGGTAGCTGCAATGGCAATGGGCAACGTCTCCTACAGGTAAGTAAACTCAATGGTTTCAGAATAACCAACACATATTACAAACACCGCGACATACATAAGTACACATGGGTTTCACCTGATGGGCTGCATAGGAATATGATTGATTATATATCAATTAACAGCAAATGGGCTAGTTCTGTTAGAAATACCAGGGCATATAGGGGAGCTGAAATTGGATCTGACCATTACCTTGTTAAAAGTGTCTTGCAACTTAAACTTAAAAAGTGTTGTACTAAGGTTAAAAAATTTGTTTTTAATACTGAAGCTCTGAAAGACCCAGTTATAGCCAAAGCTTACCATGATAGGTTACTTAGTCATTATGACAGTCATAGTATGCTTACTACTGAAGTTGAGGAAGAATGGGATCAATTTAAACAGGCTTTTTTGGACACTAACAGTACTCTTTTAGGAAAAAAGGAGCAGAAGAGACAGAATTATCTGAGTGATAAGGCACTTGAGCTTATTTCGGAAAGAAAGAACTGCAGAATGTCCTTAATCAATACCGTACTAGTCGTAATAGAAAGCATTACAGAGAACTTAATAAACGTGTAAAAGATCAGTTAGCTGCTGCTGATGATTTTTGGCTTGGTGGTTTGGCTGACAAAGCAGAGGAAGCAGTTAGACAGCACAACAGCAGAGAGCTGTACCAGAGAGTTAATGTTTTGTGTGGTAGAAAACGGACAGGTATACAGGGATTGAAGGATAAACAAGGTAATGTTATAGAAGGTGAGGATTCTGTCATGGCTAGGTGGGCTGAGCATTTCAGTGATGTTCTAAACAATGCAGTTAGTTCACTTCCCATTGTTTGCAATGATGATAGATGCATTGGTGGCTTTAATGTTGGCCCTATAACACAATCTGAAGTTATTTTGGCTGTTTCTAAAATTAAACATCATAAATCCCCAGGGGTAGATGAAATTACTACAGAAATGCTTAGAGCTGGAAATGTTTCGGTTACCACTTGGTTAAAAGTCCCGGCAGCAATTCGTCTGTTAATAACTTTTATAACAGACGAATATTCTGAATATTGAAATTCTGAATATCTTTTATGATAAAGGCATGGTTCCTAAAGAATTTTACCAGAGCTATTGTTATCCCTATTTTCAAAAAAGGTGATCGCAGTTCTTGTGATAACTATAGGGGTATCAGCCTACTCTCTGTTCCAGGTAAAGTTCTTTCCATGATTGTGCTTAATAGAATTAAGAATCTGGTTGACAGGCAATTGCGTGATGAGCAATGTGGATTCAGAAGTGGTAGGGGATGTGTAGATCAGATATTTTCACTTAGGCAGATTCTTGAGAAATGTTTAGAGTTTCAGAAACCTTTGGTTGCTAGCTTTGTTGATTTCAAAAAGGCTTTCTACTCTGTTGATCTTCATAATTTGTGGTTGATTTTGAGATCATATGGTATACCAGACAAGTTAGTTAACGTAATGAAAGCTCTCTATAATAACACTGAGTCGTGTGTGAGAGTTGGTAAGGCTTGTAGCAATTGGTTTAGCATTACTTCTGGTGTTCGACAAGGGTGCATTTTGTCTCCTTTTCTCTTTAGTTTGGTTATTGATTACGTTATGCGAAATTCACTTCAAGGGAAAGATTTTGGCCTTAAATGGGCTGGAGATAAGAAAATTTCTGATTTAGATTATGCTGATGATTTAGCTCTTTCGGCAAATGATGTTGATGAGATGAACTCTTTCATCCGAGCTGTTGATGAGATTGGTAGTAGAGTAGGTTTGGTTATAAACAGAGAGAAAACTAAAGTGATGAAAATTGGTCAGGCAGGCTGTGATTCAGTTAATCTGAATGGTTGCTGTCTTGAGCAGGTGTCACAGTTTAATTATCTTGGGAGCTATATAACAGATAATGGTGATGTGCGGCATGAGATTAACAGACGAATTGCTGCCGGGACTTTTAAGAATCTATGGAGAGTGTGGAGAAATAGGCGTATACACCTAAAGACTAAAATTAGGCTGTATAATAGTTTGGTTCTTTCTAGGGTTAGTCATGGTAGTGAAACTTGGACACTTTGTAAACAAGATAACAGGAAACTAGATGCTTTTGATTCCAGATGCTTACGCAGTATCTTGGGCATTAGGTGGTTCAACTTTGTAACTAATGATGAGGTTAGGCAAAGGAGTTTGCAACCTCCTTTAAGCAGCATATTGTGCAGAGAGAGACTCCATTGGTTTGGCCATGTTGTCCGTATGAATAATTATAGATTAGCGAATAGGGTTATGAACAGTGTGCCTAAAGGCCTCAGAAAGAAGGGGAGACCTAGGATGCGGTGGGCAGACAATGTCAAACAGGGCCTTGTTAGAATTGGTGTGCAGTGGCCAGATGCAGTAGATGTAGCTCAGGATAGACTTGCTTGGAGAACTAAATTGCATGGCCTGGTTGGACCTCCGTAGCCCATGGCTGCTTGAGAATGATGATGATGATGATGATGATGATGATGATGATGATGATATTAGTGAATATCAATGTCAGGCTAGAGGCCTTTTTAAATATATTTTTTTTTGTGTTTTGTAGGTTATTTTGGATTTCACCAAAAAGGTATATGCAACGTGGGAGGCCCTCCGTCCCAGCAACTGGAATGTTAATCGAGGTAGCAGTGTCAGGGGGATGGAGGTCACCCACTGCTGATGTCCGCTGACAAGTGACCTTGGACCTGGGGGTCAGCTACCTTGCCACATGGCCGAAGAGAGAAGGGAGAAGAGTGTTGGCAACGACGAAGGGGGAGAGCCAGTCAAAGGAGGAACGCGTGAAGACGTAAAATTGTAAAGCTGGTAAATGCCTACTGGTAATAACGGCATTGGGCTCTGTGAAAACAGCTGAACAGGCATAGTAAGCTGGTGATGTAATGCTATGTAACTGAGCATATGTCCTTGTCTATCAATCATATTTGGAAGGGTCAAAAAATAATTGTTATATTTAAGTAAAGGCTGGAGTTGAACCATTTATTTGGGGAGGAGCCTCAGTATTGAGTCCTTGCAATTGCAATAAAATATTTGATTTTGTCTGAAAGATCCTTTCACTCGTCGCGTATTGCAATCGAACCCGAGGGACATTCATAAGGGGTTCCAACAGAC
This sequence comes from Ryuthela nishihirai, assembly GCA_038380435.1. Taxonomy (NCBI): domain Eukaryota; kingdom Metazoa; phylum Arthropoda; class Arachnida; order Araneae; family Heptathelidae; genus Ryuthela; species Ryuthela nishihirai. The sequence goes on along the minus strand of JAWZYU010000029.1, from coordinate 4,102,391 downwards.
AGAGGACCGAAGAAGAAACATCACAATCAATTCAGCTAATTAAAGTTCCCTCATTATAACGATATCATAATTATCACTCCCTATATTAGTGAAGGTCTGTAAATGGTAGCTAGGTAGTCACTGGAAGGAGAGCTATGCACCAATCCCCTGTGATGATGCATAGACCGGCCAGGCCTAGCACCTAATGTCCGACCCTCGTGGTGCAGACCGTTAGTACCTTTCAAAAGAGATACTCTCTTCTGGAAGTGAACGGAAGGGGAGGGCTGCCAGATTAGTGTGGCCTACTGATTTGGACAACTATGACTACTTTTCTTTTTTTTTTCTACCCTTCTAAGGAGTGGTCAACCACACAGGGTCCTGGTGCTGACCATATAAACCCACTGGACTGGACAGATATATATATAACCACTGGACTGGACAGATATATGGGTTTATATGGTCAGAACCAGGACCACACAGGGTCCTGGTGCTGACCATATAAACCCACTGGATCTGGACAGATACTTGTGATTCTAGATGCTTACGCAGTATCTTGGGCATCAGGTGGTTCAACTTTGTAACTAATGATGTGGTTAGGCAAAGGAGTCGGAAACTGCTCTGAGCAGTATATTTTGCAGAGAGAGACCCCGTTGGTTTGGCCATGTTACCCGTATGGATAATTATAGATTGGCGAATAGGGTTATGAACAGTGTGCCTAAAGGCCTGAGAAAGAAGGGGAGACCTAGGATGCGGTGGGCAGAAAATGTCAAACAGGACCTTGTTAGAATTGGTGTGCAGTGGCCAGATGCAGCTTGTAAATGGTAGCTAGGCGTAAACTGGAAGGAGAGCTGTGTACCAATCCCCAGTGATGATGCACAGAACCGGCCAGGTCTAGCACCTAATGTCCGACCCCGCCTTCTCGTGGTGCAGGCCGTTAGTACCTTTCAAAAGAGATATTCTCTTTTGGAAGGGAACGGAAGGGGAGGGCTGCCAGTTCAGTATGGCCTATTGATCTGGTCATCTATGGCCACTTTTTTCTTTTTTTTTAACCCTGCTGAGGAGTGGTCAACTTCACAGGGTCCTGGTGCTGACCATTTATACCTACTAGACTGGACTTGTTTATGGATTTGAGCTTGATTATGGATCCTGGACTTGCTGCACTGGTGGGCCTCTGTTGAGAGAGAGTCTGCCGCTGTGTTTTCTGTTTGCTTCTGGGTTGCCAGCTCTAAGTGAACAGAGGCATGGGATACCTTATATCAGCTGGTGGATAATCCTAATCAGAGGCCATCGCAGGTACCTGAACCTTACTTAGCTAGTTGCGCATCGTCAAGCCTAACCTGGAGTAATGTGTCTCTGGTAGGCCATATGGTTCTTGAAAAAGTCCACTTGAAAAGGTGGTGCCTGAAGTTCCTACCAGCATCGGTGACTTCAGCCTTTAGCGGAGGAGGAACAGGTCTTTGCCCCATGCCTGCGATCAGGGGGCTGTTTGATATTGTTGGCCCTACCAATCTCAATAAACCTAATTTCTTTAAAAATCCTACTAATCATTTTCTCTCTGCAGGAACGTGGAACGTGAGGACATTACATAGAGATTATTCTCCTGATGTCCTCATGCAGGAATTCCAGCGCTATAACCTAGATATTCTAGGCTTGCAAGACACCAGATGGACAGGTAAAGGTGAGATACTTAAAAATAACTTTAAATTTCTCTTTACAGGGAGGGAGGATGGAAAGCATCACCAAGGCGTGGGTCTGCTGCTCAGCAGACATGCTAGTGATGCTCTTCTAGGATATGAGTGCATTAATGAAAGGTTTCTTACAGCAAAATTTCAGACAAGCATTAAAGACTTGAATGTTATCTGCTGTTATGCCCCCACTGAGGATTCTGATGAGGATGAGAAGGATAGGTTTTACAGACAACTTCAGGATATTTTGAATTCTGTCAAGAAAGGAGATATTACCCTTGTTCTTGGTGACTTCAATGCCAAAGTTGGTACCGACTCTGACCTTTGGGGAGGAGTAATAGGCCCTTTTGGTATTGGTAGCTGCACTGGCAATGGGCAACGTCTCCTACAGGTAAGTAAACTAAATGGTTTCAGAATAACTAACACATATTACAAACGCCGCGACATACATAAATACACATGGGTTTCACCTGATGGGCTGCATAAGAATATGATTGATTATATATTAATTAACAGCAAATGGGCTAGTTCTGTTAGAAATACCAGGGCATATAGGGGAGCTGAAATGGGATCTGACCATTACCTTGTTAAAAGTGTCTTGCAACTTAAACTTAAAAAGTGTTGTGCTAGGGTTAAAAAATTTACCTTTAATACTGAAGCTCTGAAAGACCCAGTTATAGCCAAAGCTTACCATGATAGGTTACTTAGTCATTATGACAGTCATGGTTTGCTTAATACTGAAGTTGAGGAAGAATGGGACCATTTTAAACAGGCTTTTTTGGAAACTAACAGTACTCTTTTAGGGAAAAAGGAGCAGAGGAGGCAGAATTATTTAAGTGATAAGGCACTTGAGCTTATTTCAGAAAGAAGGAACTGCAGGAATGTCCTTAATCAGTACCCTACTAGTCCTAATAGAAAGCATTACAAAGAACTTAATAAACGTGTAAAGGATCAGTTAGCTGCTGATAAGAATCTTTGGCTTGATGGCCTTGCTGACAAAGCTGAGGAAGCAGTTAGACAGCACAACAGCAGAGAGCTGTACCAGATAGTTAATGTTTCGTGTGGTAGAAAACGAACAGGTATACAGGGATTGAAGGATAAACAAGGCAAGGTTATAGAAGGTGAGGATTCTGTCATGGCTAGGTCGGCTGAGCATTTCATTGATGTTCTAAACAATGTGGTTAGTTCTACTCCCATTGTTTGCAATAATGATAGATGCATTGTTGGCTTTAATGTTGGCCCTATAACACAATCTGAAGTTAGTTTGGCTATTTCTAAACTTAAACTTCATAAATCCCCAGGGGTGGATGAAATTACTACGGAAATGCTTAGAGCTGGGAATGTTTCAGTTACCATTTAGATGACTGAAATTTTGAATAACTTTTATGATAAAGGCATGATTCCTAAAGATTTTACCAGAGCTATTATTATCCCTATTTTCAAAAAAGGTGATCGCAGTTCTTGTGATAACTATAGGGGTATCAGCCTACTCTCCGTTCCAGGTAAAGTTCTTTCCATGATTGTGCTTAATAGAATTAAGAATCTGGTTGAGAGTCAATTGCGTGATGAGCAATGTGGATTCAGAAGTGGTAGGGGATGTGTAGATCAGATATTTTCACTTAGGCAGATTCTTGAGAAATGTTTAGAGTTTCAGAAACCTTTGGTTGCTAGCTTTGTTGATTTCAAAAAGGCTTTCGACTCTGTTGATCGTCATAATTTGTGGTTGATTGTGAGATCATGTGGTATACCAGACAAGTTAGTTAACGTAATGAAAGCTCTCTATAATAACACTGAGTCATGTGTGAGGGTTGGTAAGTCTTGTAGCAATTGGTTTAGCATTACTTATGGTGTTCGACAAGGGTGCATTTTGTCTCCTTTTCTCTTTAGTTTGGTTGTTGATTATGTTATGCGAAATTCACTTCAAGGGAAAGCTTTTGGCCTTAAATGGGCTGGAGATACGAAAATTTCTGATTTAGATTATGCTGATGATTTAGTCCTTTTGGCAAATGATGTTGATGAGATAAACTCTTTCATTCGAACTGTTGATGAGACTGGTAGTATAGTAGGTTTGGTTATAAACAGAGAGAAAACTAAAGTGATGAAAATTGGTCAGGCAGGTTGTGATTCAGTTAATCTGAATGGTTGCAGTCTTGAGCAGGTGTCACAGTTTAATTATCTTGGGAGCTATAAAACAGATAATGGTGATGTGCGGCATGAGATTAACAGACGAATAGGTATTGCTGCCGGGACTTTTAAGATTCTATGGAGATTGTGGAGAAATAGGCGTATACACCTAAAGACTAAAATTAGACTGTATAATAGTTTGGTTCTTTCTAGGGTTAGTTATGGTAGTGAAACTTGGACGCTGTGTAAGCAAGATAACAGGAAACTAGATGCTTTTGATTCTAGATGCTTACGCAGTATCTTGGGTATTAGGTGGTTTAACTTTGTAACTAATGATGAGGTTAGGCAAAGGAGTCTGCAACCTCCTTTAAGCAGCATATTGTGCAGAGAGAGACTCCGCTGGTTTGGCCATGTTGCCCGTATGGATAATTATAGATTGGCGAATAGGGTTATGAACAGTGTGCCTAAAGGCCTCAGAAGGAGGGGGAGGCCTAGGATGCGGTGGGCAGACAATGTCAAACAGGACCTTGTTAAAATTGGTGTGCAGTGGCCAGATGCAGTAGATGTAGCTCAGGATAGACTTGCTTGAAGAACTAAATTGCACGGTCTGGTTGGACCTCCGTAGCCCATGGCTGCTTGAGGTTGATGATGATGATGATGATGATGTTTATTGAGAGAGGGAATGCCGACAATATCAAACAGCCCCCTAATCGCAGATATGGGGCAAAGACCCGTTCCCCCACTACTAAAGGCTGAAGCCATCTACACCAGAAGACTTCCTCCAATGTAGAATTTGAGGATACCAATAAAAGCAAAGAGTTCAGGTGCCTGCGATGACTTCTGTTCAGGGTTATCCATTAGCAGATAAACATATCCTGTGAATCTATTCACTTGGGGCTGTCAACCCAAAAACAAACAGAAAACACAGCGAAGATTTTCCCTCCACAGAAGCCCACCGGTGCAGCAAAATCAGGATCCATAATCAAGCTGAGAGCCATATATCTCTCCAGTCCAGTGGGTTTATATGGTCAGCATCAGGACCCTGTGTGGTTGACCACTCCTCAGCAGGGTAGAAAAAAAAGAAAAGTAGCCACAGTTGTCCACATCAGTAGGCCACACTAAACTGGCAGTCCTCCCCTTCCGTTCACTTCCACAAGAGAGTATCTCTTTTGAAAGGTACTAACGGTCTGCACCACGAGAAGGCGGGGTCGGACATTAGTTGCTAGGCCTGACCGGTTCTATGCATCATCACAGGGGATTGGTGCATAGCTCTCCTTCCAGTGACTACCTAGCTACCATTTACAGACCTAATGATATCCCCTATATTAGGGGATATCATAATTATCAGTTCCCTATATTAGTGAATATCAATTTAGCTAATTAAAGTTCCCTCATTCTAACGATATCATAATTATCAGCTCCATACATTAGTGAATATCAATTCAGCTACTTAAATTTCCCTTATTCTAACGATAGCATAATTATCAGTTTCCTACATTAATAACGTCATTCGAACGAACTGAATTAATACCTAACTCTGCGCTTTTTCGTATCTTGAAGAGTATTTTCGAGCACTCACAAAATTAAACCTTTACATTTGTCACAATAAAACAGTTGCAAAATTGTTAAATAGCTCTTCTAAAACTCGTCTTAAACGCATTTCTTATAACTATTTAAACAAAAATATTGGAAATACTATTTAAAAAAAGTACTCAATTCAATGAATAAAAGCAGAAGCAATGAATTGCTCCCACCTTGCAACGATGGAGAATATGCATCCTGCAGTCTCAACAACGATATGGATGATACAAGCAAAGGATGTAGAAGGAGTAGTGCTTGTATTATATTTTAATTTATATAAATTTCTTATTTGGTTATAGACGCATTTAATGGGTCTTTAATCGTGCCAAGGATAAGCGTCTAACTCTGTGCCTTTCATCATGAAAGTATGTAAATTAGGGCTGAATGAAAATACTTAGGTCAGAACATTCAATTCATTAGGGAATTGATCACCACATGGTTCCAACTCTCTAAACCAAAAATTGTCCCTGAACATATAAAAAATTAGCCAACTCTGCTTTTCGCATTTTTTTATTTTTATAATTTCCTCCTTTAAGTTTAGTTCCGATTATCCTTAAGCATTTCCTTAATCTCTAAAACTGTCCTTCAGATTAAAGATACTGGCATTCATATTGTTGAGACCTCCCATCCCAGATCTAAAAAAAGAAAAATAAAGTGGAGGGCAATTATTTGATCTGAATGAAAGGGGAACGGAACGCTGTTCACGCTTTCCCTTTATATTAGTAGTCTAAAAAAAATTCTACCAATATACGGGTAACATATTTACAAAATCTTTTAGCCTCCTTTACAGTTACTAGCATTCTAAAAAGTGGGGTTGTGCATGTTCTATTATCCATACAGTTTCGCCCCTCGGCCGTGGAGACTTCAGGTGCAGACTCCAAGGTGCGTTACAGAACAAGTACTAAAGCAATTGGGGAGGAACTGTAGAAAGGTGTTGCCAATTAATTAGCAATGACCTCGCCAATCGTTTCAACACTGGACTCGTTATATACTGCTCACAAAAATTAGGGGATATATCAAAATGAATATGAAGCGATGAAATACCCTCTAATTTTTGTAAACAGTATATGCAGGAAAAAAATGAGTAGAATAAAAATGAACTCCATTTTAAGAATAAGGATCAATTGCATGATACATTTCCTTCTTTTTTCAATTCCATAAAATACTATTATTATCATACTCACATTTTTAATTAAAATTAAACAATTTTTAACTCAATGAAATTATTTCTGGTTTACGCAATTGGTACGCACAAGCCCGACTTAGTCTTTTAGGCAAACTTCTAAAGAATGCTTAGCTAAACGTACATTTTGAACTCTTCGAAATTTTTTTAAATAAATTTAAATTTTAAGATCCAAAAACCAAAATTGCCTTCGCAGGTCTCATGTTGTGCATACTGGTCTAGATCAGAAAACGCGTTTTAAAACTCTCATAGTCTAATGTCTCTTCTCATTACAAACCATGGCTTAACATCCCATACGATGGACAACTTACTTTTCAGACCAAGGTTTCAGAGCCAACTTTTGCATCGAGAACAAGAGGAGAAAATAATGCATCTGGCGACAGGCAAAATTGTTGCTGCCAGTCTGGTTTGCTATCTCCGGCGCCATCTCGTAGTTTAAGGGGCGAAACTTAATTGTTAATGTTTGTTAGATTGCCCTACTGACTGGTTGACGAAATTTTCTATTTCAAGTTTATTGTTAATTCATACTTCTTATTTGTCATCTATATATTGTTGTTGTTTTTTTTTTTTCTTAAAAAAAGGCTCACCAAATAGAGGCAGAAAAAACGAACAGAGGATTGAAATTAGAGTGATTGTTAGAGTGTAAAATGTAAAATCATTGCATTTCTATTTAACCGGCACATATAACGGTAGGAAAAAAAGCCCTGTATATTCAACCATATTCACTAGATTATAGGCCGTGAAAGAATTATAAACTCACTTTTACAAAAACCTCTAATATATACCAGCACCGGTCCATATTATCCCAATCTTTCGCAATCCATCGAAATATTTGAAATTAGATGACAGTTTGTGAAATGCGTTAGAAGTCATCCGTTTAATTCAACTTCACCGAAATGTCGCTAAAACTGAATGGATGTTTAGTTAACTTGAAAAAGTTAGTCCTTGAAGAGTTTAATGTTGAATACTTCCTTTTCCATGAATTCCTACCATTCTCTTTTTCGAAATAACCATACATTATGGTGAACCGCAGTTATTAATATCCATATTGATTTCTTAATCAGCAACAGGCCGCGAAATTTAGCAAATATTCGGATTATCTTCAAATATTCAGAATTGAACAACTTAATTTTTCAAATGATTGGCTGTTCTTAAAGATCAAGCTGAGCTAAAACTGGTTAGAGTACTTTTAATACACACACAAATAACAACCATCGGGGCTTAAAATTTTCTACAGCGCAAAATCTAATAAAACATTAATTTATACAAAATAAAATCGTCTATGAAAGAATGCCGGCATTTCGAGTCATCAGGTGTGGAAAATTTTAACCACATTGCTTTCGTTGGGGAGGAGGGAAGATTCTGATAGTGATTAGGAAAATATTTGATCGCGATATACTTTTTTTAGTTTTAGTAATGTGTATAATTACATGTAATAAATAATAAATGTCTTTAATAATCTTTAATGATAATAGAATAAATTTTTTTCCAAGTTTGTAAAATAAATATCAAAATGACACAAACAAGTAATACAATGAAATCAAAACTTTAGTTTCGTAGAATAGCAAAACAAAGCAACAAATTTCGGAAAGAAAAGAATAATAATAGTTCCTGTAGAAACCAAGGAGTAGTAATATAGTCGTCCAGGTTTGTAAATAAATTTTTACATTTACAATTTATGGCAACATTGCGCAAGAATTTTTCATCTAAATTCAAAACAACGTTAATATAAAAACAACATAAATAATAAAAATTTAGAGTTTACAAAACAGCAACATAAGATTACAATCTCGAGTATTTCATCATAGTTGCTTAACAACCTTTTCTTTAAATTTGATAAATTAATCTTCCCTATTGTAGTTAGATCTAAACTGTTATACACTTTCAGTTCTATCTACACAAAATGATGTCTCAATATACACAGTCGTATCAGAATAATATGACCACTTACTATACATATACTATTGTAGGTGGTCATAGTATTCTGATACGACTGTATATATTTATGTAGCAAAGGCAGTGTGAATTTATCTTTTCCTCTACTTATGTTATAAGTATATAGTGTTAGATAGCCAATGTTTATTCATAAATAAATATATAAATCTGCCTTATGTTGTGAAAAATGATAAGTTCCCAGTAATTATCCATTTGTAAAAGTTTTTACATTAAATTTTAACTTATAATAAACTTTCTTATGAACTGTAAATAAATTATGTAAATTATTTTCATAATCGCTTCCCCAAACACATATACCATATTGCAACAAGGAAAAAAATCATGATTAATACAAAATACTTAAAAAATATTTTGACAATATTTTCAGAAAATAATAAAATTTATATAATACGTATCTTAGCCTTTTCGTTAATTTATTTACAGAAGTTTTCCATTTTAAATTTTTATCCAAAAACATTCCTAAATACTTGTAAGTGTTAACTCTTTCCAGAACGGAAAAATCAGAGTGCGTAATTAACGCAATCCAACTGATGATACTTAATATCGAAAATAATATTAGTTTTTAATAATTCAAAATGTACAAACGTAGTTTTTTGTGTTTAAATATAATTTCTTTATAGTGAACCATAAATGAGTAGTGAGTAAATCAGATTAAACACAATTTCTTAATTGTTTTAAATTATCAGCATTATAAACTATTGCCGCATCATCTGCCAAACAAGTCAATGAACCATTCAAATTTAAACTGCAAAAATTATTCAGTAAACCAAAAAAATATAATTAGTCCTAGAACAAATTCTTGAGGAACTCTTGTTTTTACACTCAAAAATTGTTAATTTCTTCATTTAGCCTAGTAGCCAGTTTTCAATTTGACAAATAATTTTCGCTTATTTATTTTTCTCTTATTATAATTTGACAATTAATTCTTCTTATTCCATTATTATACAGTTTTCTTTTTCAACAAAATTGTATGATCAACAGAATCAAAAGCTTTTCTTATAAAGGGTGATTCAAAACTCGGTGATTCAAAACTCTTGGGCCAAACTTTAAGGGGTGATAGAACATACCTAAACTAGCACTTTTTGTCATACAATGCATGGTCGGAACTCAAGCGGTGAAGCGCTAGAGGCCGCGTTCCAGTGAACACTTATAAGCGCTGGTTTTCGCACTCGTCGTCATTTCTACCGTCGATTGCAGAACGGATGGATTGTTTCACGAATCAGGAGAAGGCGGGCATGCATTTCACGTACGGAGCTGCGGACGGGAATGCGAGGGAAGCCCAAAAACTAATTCGTATTAATGCTACATCACGTAGAACAAGGATCGTTGAACGAAATCGAGTAGCATGAAGATTTCAGAATGGTCAAACTTCAAACTTCTTTACAAATTTTAGAAAAGAAATAGTCAGCTTACTCCTCTCACTTGAATCCTATCGAATATGTAGAGGAGATGCCGGTAGCCGAGAAATTAGCATTCTTGGCTACTGATCAAAGAAACCTGGGTTCAAGCCTCGTATAAAGGCATAGATGTGTCTTATGTTTTCAGTCTGCTAAGGTATTGTCGTTGTCACAGACTTTCTATATTGCATTTTTCAAACTGACAGCTCCTATCAGACCTGTGAGGCAAGTAGCTGCATGAGAGAATATCTATTTATTTTTATGCTAGAAAGGTATCTGCCAAAAATTCTCATCATCAACATTGTCATATCTTTTATTGGCCCTTTGCAGAATGAAACAAATTATCCAGAAGACCACTGATATCACTAGCAAACACCGAAACTTCCATTTCAGGAGGAGTTTGACATGTTTGAGGCTAATGGAGTCAGGGACGGTGCTTCTTTCTAAATTCTTGATTTTTGGTGCTTCCATAGAAAAAATCCCCAACAGGAAAGGGGATTAAGAGTGAGCCAGCACTTAAAATTAAACGTTTTCAAATAAAAATGCAACGATTGATTTGATAAATTTGAAAAAAATCAAAATTTGAGGAGCAGAAGTAGAAAGTAAAAGTGGCATACACATCAACCCAAGTTGAAATTCAAAACGACAGATCGTCTGCTAGGTGGACAGATAAATAAGCAGATATATATCTAATAGACACGCAGGAGACGGCCATCCGCCTTCTCGATATGGGCAATTTTCGCTTCTTGTATAAGCAATTTATCCGTCTATACAGCATATGCCAATATTTCGTCAGCTGTGAGCGCGGTCTTCGTCAAGCACCCCGTTGCCATCAGCAGAGCCGGCCATTCTGTCTGCCTCCTCCTCTCCTCAGCAGCCAGACAGAGAGTTCGTCACCGCCCGCGCCGCCGCCGTCTTCGCCGTGGCCAACTCCTTCAGCCGACGTGAGGTGAGTACGCAACCGCGGTTGGCCGCAGTCGTGACCGTTGACAGAGCTTCTCGAAATGCGTCTGTATGCGTGCGTGCGTCGCAGCTCAGCACATACACGCACAGACAGACTGGTCAATTTGAATGTTTGTGTTGTGTATGATATCAGTGTGGCCGATGTGCTTGGACTCAAGAAAACTGGCAGCACGCCACGCGAAATTTAATTAACCTCCTCCGAGTGCACACGCGGGGCGCATGTTTACAAATTTGTAACAACAGCAACGTTCCACCACAACTACCTGCGTGCAGATATGTGTGTGTGTGGATCGTAGAGATGTGACTCCCGACCTAATAAAGAAGGAGCAGAAATCTTCTTGCTCTGGACGCGCACGTCCGCGAAGTGTACCCGACCTGCATAGGAGAACATGGAGAGGGAAACATCCCATGAGGCGCTGTTGCCTGGTTCTGGGATTTCCTTGTTTCCTCTTCTTCAAAGAGAGAGAGAGAGCGAGTATTTGAAAAAGCAGCAATCCGAGAAAACATTGCTTAGTCATTAGGAATAGTCAGGGCGTGTAATTAGACGGAGAATTGGCCATTAGTTGGGAATGAGGCTCTGCACGCTGTACATTCCCCTACTCCATCAACCAACTGCCAGGGCAGAACGAGTAAGTGAGGAACAGGAAGTAAGAGAGGAAGAATGTTTTATTCATCAGAGTGGGGATTGTCCGCACTTTTCTCACCTCCTTCGGGTTAAAGGGGAGGCAGTTTGGCCACTTAGGTGATAAGGTCGCGCTGATCACTTCATTTACTGCACCCTGCGATCAATGGAGTGGTTGGCCGAAACACTCTAACCCATCCTCTACTCACGGACTTGCTGCATTAGGTCTCGAGGAAGGAACGAGAGGAGATACAGTCATCCTTGCAGTCTGTTCTGTTGCCAATCCCCCCCCCCCCCACCTCTTCTCCCGTCTCGAGCTCAGTGGGTTGTGTGGACAAATGCCTTGTATGGTGATGGTGATGAGAGAAGTGAAAAAATTGACAAAGCCGAGGAAAGTAGACATTCCTGCGAATGGGGAGAGAAGAACTTGCTTTAGAAGATGGATGACTCTCGAGCTATTGAAATCATTTCAGCAAAAAAAAGTGACATTTAAGGTACTCATGTGGCGAAAATAGACAAACTACTCCAAATCAGCAAGAATACCAAATTATTTAAGATAATGATTTATTTTTCTCTTTCTCTTCTTATAAAAGGAGAAATTTGAAATAATAATTTGGTAAAAAAAATTTCCTTTTTGTTGCAAATCTACTACTTGTGAAAATGAAGATTTTGTGTCTCATATTCGTCCTCCATGGAATAGAATTTCCCTAAAATTCAATTTCCTTTTACATCATTGTGATTCAATTGTTTTCGTTTCGCAAGCGGGCAACAACTTTCAAGCTGAATGCGAAGGACGTGCATCACGCCTAACCTACCGCTTAAGAAATACATACCTGGGGATAATAAAATTTTTAAAAACTAAATTCCCCTCAAGCAGCTGCTTGCCACAAAATTCCGACAGGAGCTTTTCAGTTTAAGTTGCGATAGAGCAGATCTGTGAGGAAAGCGAGACCTCAGCAGAAAAACAACAATTACTAACCAAGGTTCGAAACAGGTCCCTTTGATCATAAGTCAAGCGCGCTAACCACTCTGTCACCGGGATATTTTAAAAAAAAAATTGTTCTTGGCAGGACCTTACCGAACAATTGAAGTCAGTGGAAATTCAAAATCAGAAACTCGATATCTTGAATATTAAACTTTTTATGGGAATAAGATTGAAGGTAAATTAAATATCTAAATCAAATCTATCTAAATCTTGACTTTCAGCAATATTCTTTCGGTATATAAAGAGTTATGACAGATGGAAATATTTAACAACAGAGTCCCAAGTCCTTAAAAAAGTTTCTTCAAAATTAACGATAATTTAAAGAATTATTAGCAAACTTCAAAATAAGTCAATTCCGGAAACCGTATGATATAGCAATTATCACTTTGTTTTGGTTAGGCTTAGAAATAAATTCTTATGATTCTCAGGACTCCCTGTTAAATACTTCTGATACGACTGTAAAGCAAATAGTAAATAGAAGGGGTTGAGCGCTGCAAATGGGCCACACTTCTTTATTGTCATTTAGAAATAACATGAAGCGGATTATAGTGACGTAGTGAATATATTAAAAAAAGAAGGACTTTACCTGAAATTTTTTTCCGAAATGTGTATTCTACTTCGTGAACAGAATTTTACTTTCGGTACAAAAAGAATTTATATCGAGAGAAAACTAGCTGTTACAGTAATTAATGAAAACTGACTGGAAACTGCCATTAATTCATGTTTGGCAACTTATGGCAGAAGCCCCAAAGGGTCAAGACCCTATTTCGCACCTTAACGTCATATTTTTTACAGATCAATGCCAAATGCCCAGAACGCAAGATACAATTTCCAGGTTCTGCTGTTTATCTCCACAAAACTTCCCGTATTGCCCTCGATCATTAGGGGCCACTAATGGGCTTGGAAAGGCCGCCGTCCGTCGGCCGTGGTCCCTTGCGCGGAATAGTCATACCCTGTTCACGTTAAAGAGCACGCTAGATGGTCTTGACGGGAGGCTTCCATTTGTCTTCCAACAGCTATCCAGTTGGTCTCCTCCCCCAATCTTCTCTGAGCTCTCGGGGTCCTTGTGACCTGGACACTTAGCCCATTGTGTGCAAAAAAGTTCCGCTCAAAGGTAAAACAACCCATCCCAGATCACAAGAACTCAACGCTCAAGTTAGGTTTGGAGAAAGAAATCCAAAAGATAGCTGTCAAGAAACATGGCGCCTTCCGTCAAATGCATTTTTTTACCTGCTCTACACTGCAATGCTTCACCTCGCACCTGCAGTGGAAACCACAGGTACAGCAGACATTATACAAACTTCCTGGTGCTTCGATTGTTAAACAACAGGCTCATAAATTCGATTTTCTGAAAATCCTTTCTACTAGAGTATCTGTGATTTTTAGTGCCCTCAGCTGCTTAGAACACAACGCAACTGATTAAGACTGCGTTATCTTTAAGCAAAATTTGATAAACATCATTAACGACAAAAGTAGTTTGCGAAAATTGTCATTTTATAAAAATCTCAGAAGCGAAATAGCCGTTCTATGGCGTCATTATTGAAATCCAAGAATTCTTTCTTTAAATGATACCTTTAGGAGGTTTAATTAGAAAATTTTTAATATTTGTTATTCTAAATAAAATTTCCGAAAGTTAATTATTTCTATTCTGCAAAGAGATTTTCTATATAATGATTATATAATTTAAAAATAATTAGGAGTTGAAAAATGTAACTCTTTGCTTTTTTATTGTTACAACAAAAAAATTGAAAAAAGTAAATTAAAAATATTTTCCTGTTACTCCGAAATAAGTTGATTTAAGTTTCGCTCATTGTAGAAATAACGTCATTTAAAAATTACTGTTTTTATTTTAAATATAAAATACCTTTAAAATATTGCTTTGCCTAGACTTTCTCACAAAGCACAAAGGCAGAAAAAAAAGTAAGATTTATGACCCGAAGATAATTTGAAAAATGCAGAAAAGAAATAAGGAAATGTATTCGATATTGCCGCCACCCCCCAAAAAATATGTTTATATATTCAAAGCAAACGAAGAGCAAAAAATAGTTAACATACTTCAATCCTCAAAAAAAAATGCCCTACCTCGAAGGAATGCCGTGCATACGATACATACGATGTGCTAAAAGGTAGTAGTGTAACAAAAGATCATGTTTGCAGCCTGTTAGTGAGGAAAATACACGAATATTAGGAACAATATCAAACTATCAGTACGAAGAGCAGTATGAAATGTGGCCGCCTTTCGTGGCAATTAGCATTGATACGGTTAGGAAGCGAGTCAAAAAGATTGCTAATCAAGTCCTGGTCTATGGTTTTCCAGATCTGCTGCACTTGCACCTAAAGATCCTAAGCGCCGAAGTCAGTTCTGTTCTCAGACCTCGTTTCATGATCTGCTAAATCGTCGATAGATCCTGCGATAGGCTGTAGTAGAATGGGAACGGCTTACAGATAGTGATGGTAGCGTGTGCGGTATGTAATCTGGCATTGTCGTACTGTAATGTGACGTTACAGTACGACAATGCCAGACAATTACTCGCTGTCCGGCACTTCCATACATATTTGCATAAAAGTAGCCCTACTGCTTCTGGGTGAGGCAATTTTTTTGTTGTTGTTGAGGAGTGTATACAAATACAATTGCGTGTGCCTTTAGTTTCATGTTAACCTCTGATTTCACAAAAACACCGAAGTTCAAAAGGAAAAAAGAAATCGAGCCAGCTTGGAAATGAATTTGAAGATCCCTGGAATAAAAAGGACAAAAAACGATTGCAAACAAACAAGTCAAATTCCTTTCTCCTAAAACGCTATAAGATTTTAATGCATGAATAACGGCTAGAATATGCAAGCGCCATTATGGACCTATCTTAATAAGAAATAATAATTCAATGCGAATAATTCAGCTTTCAGTTAAGTAGCGCTTTTGGCTGTTTATGAGCTATCGATGTCAAAATGCAGATAATAATTGCTGCCATTTGTAACGCACGTCACGACAATCTAATGAGGCATGGAAATGGCAACTCTGATGAAGCAGAACATGCAGTTCCGTTTCTTTAGAAGAAACTTATGTACCTTTGAGCACGAGCACGATTCGCGGTGGGTGTTCTCATTGGTCTCACGTCGTCGCGCGTGCTGTCTCCGCTCATGTCCACCTGTTGACCTCCAGCAGCACGTTCCCGCCCTTGCGCTAATCCGACATCGTACGAAAGGCGACTCATTCATTACGAGCGATGACGAGCACCAGTCGCGGAGTTCAGAGAGATAATTTCCACTTCCAACTTCCTACCTCCTAAAACAAAGAATTCCGAAGGTGGAGCTGGAACACTGACTAACTTAAGTCGGCTTTAAAATAAAATAAAATTGCCTCGTAAGCTTTAGTTAAGGTCTTCCACGCTCTGGGGGGAGGGATGAAATTTTAATGAAATGGTCTTTTTGTTTTTTCTTTCCGGAAACAGAGAAGCGTTCAAAAATGATGTGTATTTTTCCGTGGCCGAGTGGTTAGCACGCTTGTCTACTGATCTTAGGGACCTGGGTTCGAGCCCCGGGTAAGGCATGGATGGTTTGTGCCGTTTTTCTGCTGAGGTCCTGCCATCCTCACAGACCTACTATGGCAAATAAACTGACAGGTTCCTGTCAGACCTCTGTGGCAAGCAGCTGCTTGAGGGGGTATTTATTTTTATTTATTATTTATTATTGAAGGGAAATGTATCTGTGACGCTGACCACTTTAAATAATATCTTATATCATGATCTAGAAATATAAAAGAGGAGGGGGGGATTCGATTCGATTTGCAATGTGGCATTTTCCCTCGTCGTTTAAGAAGTTTTTAAAAAAAAATCATGAAAAATGCTTGAAATATGCAAAAGTTAAATAATTTTGGACTTTATTGCTAACATTCTTAAAGGGGAAGCAGAGGGGCATGGTGCAACCCCCCCAGCAGTTTTGTTTCTTATTATGATGACGCGTTTCCTTCGTTTCAAATGTGTGCCCTAGATGAGTAGTTCTCAGCACCCCTCGCCTCAAGGCCAGGAAAACTTCATGAATATGATCGCGCACCCCTTTGACAAACTCTAATACTCTCTTTAAATTCCCCTCCACCCCTCAACATCTTCTGCGAATTAATGCATTAAATACTACAAACTTTTCTACTCAAATGATATTGCTAAAACTTTTTGAGACTTTTTTAATATTAAAAATTAAAATATAGCGTATTCTCGAAATTTCCATTGCTTATTTATTTGTGTAATTAGTTTTAATAGCGAATAAATTGGTCAAACGAAAATTATCCGTGGCCTGGCAGAGTGGCTAGCTATTGTTCCAGAAGGCATACTTTCTGTGATGTGTAGGATTAAGTGATCACTGAGGCAACGATCCATTAAACCTGACTTATGTCTTAGTAAGGCGTGATGTCCTTGTAGGACAAGCCAGGGTTCTTCTCTCCCAACAGTTTTTAATTAGATCTTTTGAAAAACGTTTTTTATGAATGATATCAAAAATAGGATTCTGAATAAAATCTTAACACTAGATATCTAACATATATAGATAGGTATATTATTATTATTAGGTCTATTTTATATAAAAATTAGAAATCTATTTTTATTTATTTATTATCAATTCTACTTATTTTTTCGTATTGACTAATAAAGGGGCTGGATGCCCCTTTTTAGTAAGACTTTTTTATGTTAATTAAATAGTGTTTGATATTCTGTTTAAGCAATTTTCACAGAAATCACAACTTTGGTGCCACTAGATTAGCTGTTCGATGGCTATCGGAAAGCCTAAAACTCTGTTTTCAAATGTTTATGATATCAGGAGGTATGTTTTCTGTTTATTTCACCTGCAATCGATTTCAGTTTAATATAAAGTCCTAATAAGCTTGAATTATATCCTTTAACTTCTCTTCATATGAGTATTCCTTACATGACATAGCAAAATGCTTTATGAATAAACAGCGGAAGTAGTTTATGTCAATATTTCATATAATACTTTTCTTTTGCAGTTTTTCGATAGGAAAAATTTCGTAATCAGAGCAGAAAGAAAAAAAAAATGGATGAAAATCACAATTTCAACAAATATTTTTTTAGTTGCTATACGGTTTGCAACTATTACTATTTTTTTGTTGAATGAGTTCTTAGGAATACAGAGTATCAAACAGATTTTAGGCACTTCCAATAAAAAGGTAAGATATCATCTTTCTATAATTTTTAGCAGCTGTAATAAGAGCCTAAAATTAGCGTGTTAAATATTATTAAAAATAACTGCCAAATTAGTACACTGATTATAAAATATACAATCCAATGAATGCCAATTCCTGATGCTACCGTTGCCAGGTTGGCCTGGTAGCATGCCAGGCTCGTAATCTGAAGTCCCCAGGTTCGAGTCCCACCAGGGCCAGCGTTGGTTTATCTTTTCTAAACCCCTGCCCTCGGTCAGTAGGAGATACCGATGGTCTTGGAAAGCCAACTCTGACACTACCTATAAAAATATATATAAGTAGGAAAAATGGCACAGTAAGTTTTAACACTCTGAAATCAAAATCATTTTGTTTCGTTGAATCCTAATATATATATTTGGCAGAAACAGCCTGAAAAACATTGCTTCTCTGTTAGTTAATGCTCGACAAGTTGCGGCAAAGACGATTCCGTTCACCCTCACTGAGGAACGGAAAGGGTACCATTCAGAATGGAAAAACAACCATTTCTGATCAGAGACGTAAGTCTTGTCACAGTGTTGAAGAAAGTCGTGCAAAAACACATTGATGTCCTTGGCGAAATATACCCTTGTTTCTTTCAGCTGTGAAGTACGGTGAAAATAATTTTTTTTAATGTGGATTTTGTTAATGGGAAATGATACCCACGAAAACTTCTTAACAACCACACAAATTTCATCTTATATAAAAAAAAATTAGAGCTCCGTCATGCGCTTCAGTTTTCCACCTTTAACAGATTGGCGGAAGATCTCGCATTATTTTCTTTTCCGATGCAATTCTTCTTTGTTTCAGCCAAATTTTGTTCAAACAAGTCTGAAATAGTGTTTGTGTCTATGATTAGCATTGGTCATCATCATCATCCTCATCCTCAAGCAGCCATGGGCTACGGAGGTCCAACCAGACCGTGCAATTTAGTTCTCCAAGCAAATCTATCCTGAGCTACATCTACTGCATCTGGCCACTGCACACCAATTCTAACAAGGTCCTGTTTGACATTGTCAGCCCACCGCATCCTAGATCTTCCCCTCTTTCTGAGGCCTTTAGGCACACTGTTCATAACCCTATTCGCCAAACAATAATTATCCACACGGGCAACATGGCCAGCAGTTAAGAATCTTAGCAAATGATATTGCTGTTATACAGAGAGCAGAACTCGACTCTAAGAAAATGCTCAGCTCTACCTGAGACAATGACTAGCAATGATTTTGTTTTCACTAGGGAAGCGTACATAGGGACGTAACGAAGGGATTATGGTTGAGGGGAGAGAGAGAGAGCGAAAATTTTACAACTCAGAGATCAAATTTTCCAATTGAGAAATGGGTACTTTACATAAATTTAATTTTTTTCTCTGTCAGGGACGTTCCCAGGATTTAGTTCCCAGAGAGAGGGGAACAGAACTTCCCAGGATTTTGCCAACCTGTCGAAATTTTATATAAGAAAAATGTTATTTTTTTTACATATTACCTGAATTTTACCAAATTACTTCGAATTTTGCCAACTTCCCAAGATTTTGCTAACTCTCCTTAATTTCACCAAAATAATCCCAATTTTCGCAATTTTCCTTTCCTTTGGAGGAAACCTTCCCTTCTCCCATACCCCCATACCTACGCCCCTGAGCGTACAACTAGGAACGTACACTCTGCTACAAACTAGAAAAAGTTCTTGGACCCTTCCGTGTTCTATGCGCTGGAAATCAAAAGAAAAAAGAAAGTGGGTGGAGGGTGAAACAGAGAGCGAGGGATTCCCATAATCATACAGCCCTTTGTTTGCTCGTTTTGAAAGTGAGAACTGCATCCTGTGTTTCGAAGCTGTTACACAGATGATAAAAATTTGAAGTTCAGCCATTATCTTCGTCATATGGAGTGTATTTTTTCCCTCTATCTGGTTAGCTCTCATCATATTATAAAGTCGGCGTAAGCATACAAGCAAAAACCAGCAGACGTACATGTCCAACTTTGGGCAGAAAGTTAGATGAGTGGTGTTATATTTTGTCCATATATTACGGGGGGCGGGGGTGGCTCAGTCGGTAGCGCGCCAGGCTCGTAATCTGTAGTTCCCAGGTTCGAGTCCCAGCTGGATCAGCGTTGAGATTTATCTCCGCAATATTCCCCGCCCTGCCCACGGTCAGTAGGGGACACCGATGGGCTTGGAAAGGCCGCCGTCCGTCGGATGGGACGTTAAGCCGTGGCCCCGTGTGCGGGAGAGCAATACCCTGTGCACGTTAAAGAACACGCTGGATGGCCTTGACGGGAGGCTACCATCTGTCTCCCAACAGCTGTTCCAGTGGGTCCCCTCCCCCAACCTTCTGTGAGCCTTCGGGGTCCATGTGACCTGGCCATTTAGCCCATGGTGTGCAAAAACGTGCCGCTCAGAGGTAAAACAACCCAACCCATATATTACGGACTGCAGGTGGCTCAGTCTGTAGTGCGCCAGGAACGTCATCTGCAGTTCTCAGGTTCGAGTCCCAGATGAACCAACGTTGAGATTTATCTGCGCAAAACTCCCCATCCTACCCTCAATCAGTAAGGGAGCCCGATGGGCTTGCAAAGGCAATCGTCCGTCTAATGGGACGTAAAGCAGTGGCCGCCGTGTGCACGTTAAAGAACACCCTGATGACCTTTGCAGGAGGCGACCATCAGTCACCTAACAGCTGTACAGTGGATCCCCTCCTCCAACCCTCTTTGAGACCTCAGGATTCTTGCGACCTGGACATTTAGTTCGCTGTGTGCAAAAAAGTACCACTTAGAGGTAAAACATCCCAATCCAATTCAATCCACATTACATACATGTCAGACAAGATTTTAAAGAAGCCACACCATTATAACTTTTTTGTTGATGAAAGAGCAAAAATAATCACCGTAAAAATAGAAGAGTTATGGACTGCGAGAATGAAGGAACAGCAAGGAGTTGCAAAGAAAGGGTTTCTTTGGGACAGGAACTGAAATGCAGAAACATGGCCACATCAGTTCATCTTCGACTTCTCCAGATCAATGTTGCTGAAGATAACAACTTCAAAGTCGAACGTAAACTGAAAACCTGACGCATAAGCCATTTACTAACATTTGTACAAGCCTGTGATAGGACCAACGTGGCTTCACTGATTATATCGAGTGCTGATTTGAAAATTATTCAGTCTTTAACGGAAAGAGATGCATCTAAAATAGTAGACAGAAGTAAAAGTGTTAGGGAGAGACAGCGAAATCGTTCTCGGATTTTGAGGAGTCGATTAAAGGAAAATGATGCTCTACGGGGACCTCCAACGAATGCAAAGACAAACTGTGTGCCAAGAGAGGCTTGAAGTACGACCAAAAACTAATCTCAATAATTACTCGTATTTTGACTTGCGGGTAATTATTGAATATTCTGGATTCTTATCCAGAGTATTCAATCTGATTTCATGATCTCATGGAAGGAGATCTGATTCCGAAAATGGATCTGAAATCTGATCTCATAATTGCTCCGTATTTTGAACTTGCATTCCTTGAATTCAGTGAAGCATCGGTTCTGCTTTCGATGAATTTGCAGATCTTGGGAGAGGCAAAAAGAGAAAGCAGTGTGCCTACAAGATGAATCTTATACATGTTATTTTTGCATCATTTCCGAGCACCACTAACTCCTTTGCACACTCTCTCTCTTTCAAGCCTCATGAAAATAACATTTAAAATTCGATATTTTTCATTGCAAAACACGGAGTATCTTTATTATTGTTATCATGCGATATAGAACGCCATAACTCTTCTGCATCTATGGTGATTGTTATCACTTCACCAACAATAGAATTATAAGAACTGACTTTTTATGCTCATCCCATCACCATATCGCCAGGCGCAGGCAGAGTCTGACCATTCATCTCACGTGGTGGCCGGAGCTAAACATATAATCTTTTCTAGTGTTTGCCTGTGCGCTTACGTCGGCTCATTACGTTTAGGTGATGAATAGATAACCAGAAAGAGAAGAAATATCCTTAACACGATGAAGATAAAGGCTGAATTAATCCAGAAACTGTTGCATTGAGATAAGAGCTTCACATTCAGGATGTAGCTCCCAGTGTCAAAACGAGCACCCAAGTAGTCTCCGCTTCCACTCCAGACCACTAGGGTTCACATCCGCAGAGAGGAAGGAGAGAAATGGGAATCTTCCTTCAACACTACGTAACATTGAGTCTTCAATATAACACACCGGACGGCCTTGATGGGAGGCTACCATCTGTCTCCCAACAGCTCTTCCAGTGGGCCTTCTATGAGCCTTTGGGGTCCATGTGACCTGGTCATTTAGTCCATTGTGTGCAAAGAAGTGCCGCTCAGAGGCAAAACAACCCAACCCAACCTCAATATAACACGAATGGAGCTTTAAGAATAAATCTATAACTTTGCATTCACAATCAAATCACAGACTCAGAATCGTCTGTATTAAATATGATATTAAATAACAATACTCATATCAACATAAACACATACAACAGAGATTGCCTCACCAAAACAATCTGGAGTGACAATCCCAGAGTGCTACTACAAGACTTTAGAACTAAAGATTCTAATCTGCTGGCTACCAGAACGCAGCACTGAACTATGACCTCCGATCCACTAGACGATCAAGAGAGAAGATCTCCTCTCTCCTCTGATGGATCCACTTCTCTCTTATCACCCCACAGGAAAACATCTGACTGATCTCTGCAGAGCTACCTAACTCCATGGCATTCTGCAGTGGGTTCATTCGAATTATTTGAAGTCTGGCATTCCCTTCTCATGCCTCTGAAACATATGGAATTAGTGTCAACTAAAACTTGTAAAAGGTGGTGTAGAAGGTGAAATGGAACCACAGAGGAAAACGTTCTTGGCATGGTCCTTGTGACCTAGTCATTTAGCCCATTGTGCGCACTAAAGAGCTTCTCAGAGGTAAAAAAAAACCCAACCCTGATTGCTGTGTAATTGATCTCAGCTTTTAGAATCTATTTCAATATGCGGATAATATCTTTATTAGAAATTTATTAAATTAATTCTTAGCTGATGTACAACTTAAACATAAATTGAAACTTCAAACGAATAGCTCTGCAAGTGTGCGAGGAAATAGTCTGTCCCAAGTGTCCTAATGGATATGCTCCGTCTCCTGGCAGCGCTCCCCGTGCTCTAAGAAGGAGACGAAATCCTCTGCTAAGATGAAGAGGCTGTGCGGAAATGTCGTCACCCGAAGCTTCGCGCTCTTTTCGCTTTCGCCGCATAGCAAATGACAACGGTGAAACACGTAGTAGAACTTAATTTCCGGTTCTGTGCATGTGAAACAGATCGCTTCCACTCTTCATCCGTTACAGACTTCACAAAGTGATGTTTAGTCGTATTGCAGCCCTTGAATGTACACTTCGACAAAGGAAACAAAATCGTCTCACCGAGTTCGCCAAAATCCACCGTTGCCTTACACTAGCCGATAGCGATTAGCAGCAATATGAGATTTAACGAAGTTCGAAGATCGAGTTCAAGCTATGGGTAAAAAATATATATAAATAAAAAAAAATAAAAAATACCTATCTTCTTATAGGGCCCTAAAAAGTAGAAAATAATCCTAAAACATAACGATGGTGCAATCAGTCAATGAGTTTGTATTCACCTCAAAGGAAGATAGGGCGCCGGTAATCTTGTCGAGTAGGTAAGTCGGCGCCCTATCTTCCTTTGAGGTGAATACGAAATTGACTGATTGCGCCATCGATATGTTTTAGGATTATTTTCTATATTTTAGGGCACTATAGGAAGATAGGTATTTTTTAAATTTTTTTATTTATATTTTTTTTCTGTTGTTGTCATTAAAAACACCTATCTTCCAGAACTGTAATATGCGACCCATAAACATCGAACAGATTTACCCCCTTTTTCGAGTCACGTTTGAGGTGGACCACGACATTGGTGACATCACAAGTTTTAATTTGAAATACGACCCATTGAAGTCGACCCCCCGCAAAAATCCGTTTCCCATATTTTATCAGGGGGAACAGTAGGGGCGAAATTCCAAATAGTTTACGACCGTCATTATACGAGCTTTCATTTGACACCTAAACTCGTAATTGCAGGCCCTGACTTTACAATGATATAGCAGAACGACTATTTCCCATTTTTTAGGGGGGAGGTGATCATAGGGGGTCATTTTTATAGCCTACGGCACTCCCAGCCTTACAAGCTTTCATTGAACACATAGCTAGTTACTTTCCGCACTCGCATTCAGGAGATAAAGGGAACAATCATTTTCACGTTTCCCCCTTCTTTAGGGGGGGGGGGGCAAATTACGGGGGGATTTTCGTAGCCTACGACATTCCTCGCGTCAATAGCTTTCATTCGATCTATAGTTTGTTACTTTCTCCCTTTGCGTTCTGGAGATATGCTTAAGAATAGTTTTCAGATTTCCTCTTTTTCTAAGGGGAAAGAAAGCACGGGGGTCAAATTTTTTTATGCTCCCTGCGACATTACACACATATTTTACACTCCCTGCGACATTACACACATATTTTACACTCCCTGCGATACAGGGTTTCATTTGGCACCTAACTCATTAAGTTTCTCTATTGCCTTCGATAAATATGGTTGGACAACGTTTTGTCAAATCCACAAAGCGATCAAACGACCAGCCGACAAATGTCAAAGTCAAAAGCAATAGGAAGATAGGTAAAAAATGAGACTAGATCTTAGTAATCTGCGATGTATTAGGATGAAGAGAAATGTACTCTTTATAACATGTAATGTATATCTGCAATTGTAGCTGTAATATATATCTGCAATTGTAGTGGTACATAACTACTACTAAACATGTTTTAAGTCAGTTTTAATCTCGTATTAAATAATAAACCTAGATAATTGTTCACTTTGTCTTCTGTCTGTAGACATCAAACTTTTTTTTTTCGTTTATAGAGATAGATTAAAAATTCTTTTCAGATTGGAAAGGTATTAACTAAATATTGCGATTTCCCAAAAGTTATAATTACACCCTCTAACGGTGTAAAACTGAAAATCCCCCAAATTTTAAACGAATATTTCAAACGATGTATTTGTGTTAAAAATTTCAAATTTTGGTAGTGGAATGTAATGGTCACGAAGTTTCCATTGACAGCAATGAATTGACCGTTAGACCCAGGGGGGGGGGGAATGCACTTTATTGTTTTAAAGAGCTAATTACATTTAGTGAAAGATAAAAAAAATATATATTTTTTGGTTGGATAGGTATTGATGAAATATTATGATGTGCATTTTCCGAATCTTCCAAAAGCTATAATTTGACCCTGTAACGGAGGAAAACTCGAAATTTTTAACGAATATTTAAATTTTTGCATTTATTCTAGAAATTTCAAATTTTGGTGGTGGAATGCGAAGATTATTTAGGTTCCCATTGTCAGAAATTAGTTGACTTCTTATGCCCAGTGTGGGTAGTAAACGCAATTGTTTTCTTATAAGAGATAATTGGAAAGCTCATTTTCACTTGGATTGGTATACTAGCGAAAAATTACAGTTCACATTTTTCAAATTCTTAGGTAGTTTTAATTTAAATCGTTACAGATCACTAAATACGAAAACGACAAAATCTTATTGAATGTTGCAAGTGATCTATTTATGGTAGAAATTTGAAATTTCGGTGGTATAATATCAAGTCATATTCACTGACATCAGTAATCTTCCCCCTTTTCCCAAAGGGGTGTGAGAAAAGTAACTATGCAAATATATGGAATTAAAGACGAATGCTTTTTATGTTTCATAATTCCTAATAAGATGCTACTATTTGCATTTTCCCCATCATACATTAACTCGAATTTAAATTTTTAAGGACTGCAAAAATAAGTAAACGATAAACTTCATTATCTTTGAAAACGAGATTCCCATAAGCGCCAGTGTCGATATGAATTCTTGTTTTATATTTATGCATATGGCATCATTTATTTCTAACTGTTGAGCCTTGACATAATTTATACTGAAAATATTTGAGGCAGAATTATATTTCTTTTTATTATGCTTTAAACACATCACATGAATTTTAGATCAGTAATTCTCAGAAATATTTAATTTTTATTTTAAAAATTTCCTTTAGTTTGACTAGAAGAACGCATATCGCCTTTGGTGCAATATGGGAATCTCGTTTCCAAAGAGAAGAAAAATTTTTATTTACCCACCTTTTCACCCCTTAAAAGTTTTAATTCGAGATGGATGATGAGGAAGTAGCATTTTATTATTAGCAATTATGCAAAACAAAAATTTCTTCAATTCCAAAAATTACCTTTGAAATTTTTTTACCTCCTCGAAAAGGGGGCAAATTTTTCCTGTCGGATAATCTCATGATACTCTACCACCGAAATTTCAAATTTCTACTCTAAACAGATCATTTGCAACATTCGTTAAAAGTTTAATCGTTTTAATTTTAAGTTAGCTCTAACCATATAAATTAAAACTACAGAAGTATTTCAAAAATGTTAATTATAATATTTCATTGTTGCCAATGGAAACTTTGTGATTTTTACATTCCATCACCAAACATTGCAAATTTCTAGCAAAAAATACATCATTTGCAACATTAGTTTCAAATTTTGGAATTCGAATTTTTCCACCGTTGTAGATCGCATTATAGCTTTTGGGAGACTCGGAAGGTGCACATCGTAATATTTCATCAACACCTACCCAACACAAAATTTTTTTAATATATCTCTAAAAACAAACAATTTTCATTTTTCAACTTTCCCCGAGTATAAGAGTTCAACTCATTGCTTCCAGAGGAAATTTCGTCTCCTTCACATTCCACCACAAAATTTTAAAATTTCCAGCACAAATACATCGTTTGTAATATTCATTTCAAATTTCGGAATTTTCAACTTTTCCCACTAGTAGAAGGAACAATTTATACGGAGGGCGTTCAAAAAGTTTTCTACAAGAGTCTGCAGATTTGCATTCGTTCCTCAGAAGTTAACGAGCTACAACTTGATCGAAAGTTTGTCTGCACTTATCATTATGTGTTAAAACCCAAGGTCGTATCATCATTCCTCTCTTCGCTGATTTATCTCCGCAGAATTCCCCGCCCTGCCCACGGTCAGTAGGGGACACCGATGTGCTTGAAAAGACCGCCGTCCGTCGGATGGGACGTTAAGCTGTGGCCCCGTGTGCGGGAGAGACATAACCTGTGCACGTTAAAGAACACGCTGGATGGCCTTGACGGGGAGGCTACCATCTGTCTCCCAACAGCTGTTTCAGTTGGTCCCCTCCCCCAACCTTCTCTGAGCCTTCGGGGTTCATGTGACCCGGCCATTTAGCCCATTGTGTGCAAAAAAGTGCCGCTCAGAGGTAAAACAACCCAACCCAACCCAACTCTTCGCTGGAGGTGTGTAGAGAATTTCCGTCTGCGAAATCTGTGCATTTTGGCTATGGAGCCTACTAAAGACGGGAGAGACTTTCCTTTTTCACAAAGATGCAGCTTGGGGATGACGCGAAAAAAAATTCGTGCCGATTTATTACAAGTAGATGCAGATGATGCCGGTTCAGATGACACTGTTATGGGATGGATGCGAAAAATTCAGAGAAGGACGGCAGACCTTCAAAGAGGAATTCTTGCGGAAAGACCAAAAGAGGCCGTGAACGAAAGAACCATTGCTGCTGTTCGTGAACTCGTTAAAGAAAACCCACATATCATCGTTCAGATAATAAGTTTCAATGTCAGTGTATCGATTGGTAGGGTGGAAACAATTATTCATGAACATTTAAAATTCCCAAAGATCTGGGCCAAATGGGACCTCCCCCCCCCCCCCAAACGGACAGAACAGCAAAAAAGGACTAGGATCGACTCGTGCAAGGAGATGCTGGCAGTGTTTAGACCTAGTGGTCCCAAACGGTTAACAGACATTGTCACAGGTGATGAGACGTGGTTTGATTACTATACAACTCCCAGAAAGATTGACAACTATGTCTGCGTTGCGGAAGATGAACCGCGACCCCAAATCATCCGACAAGACTTTCGCTCAAGGAACAGGACGCTCACAATTTTTTTCAATCCCCAAGGAGTGGTAGCCTTGGACACCTTATCAGAAAATATGACTATAAGTGGCCAATAATGCATCAACGTTGTTTTACCCAAAATGGTTAAGGAGATGAAAGAGCAGCGTACAACAACAGGCGCGTCAAGGGTTCTCCTTCTTCATGACAATTTCAGTTCTCACAAAACCCGGCAAATTACGGTCTACTGAAGAAGGAAAAAATTAAACAGCTCCCCATCCTATATATTCACCCGATCTTACGACATGTGATTTTTGGTTGTTTCCAAAAATTAAAAAAGGAACTTGCTGGGAAGCCTTTTTCAAGGGTGCATGACCTTGCAAATTCAGAGTTGCGGAGTATTTCCCCAACAGTAATACCACCAAGCGTTCCAGGATTGGCGTAGACGTGTGCAACTTTGCATAGATGCTGCAAGGGAGTACTTTGAAGGACAGTAAAAGTTTTGTTGATATAAGTGCAATGGTTTCTGTTCTGCAGATTCATGTCAAGAGCATTTTGAAAGGCACTCGTAACTTTTGGAAGATTAGGAAAATGCAAATCGTAATATTTCATCAGTACCTATCCAACACAAAAAGGATTTTTAATTTATCTTTCAAAACAAAAATGTCTACAAACGGACAGAGACAGACAGATGCAAAATGAACACAGTTTTTTTTTATTTTATTTAAAACGTGAAAAAAAAACAACAAAATATCCAATAATATTGTAACTTAAAATGGAAGTTAGCTGTAATGCTAAAACTGTAAAAAAATTAGACAATTTCATGAATCATTAATTTTTATATTCCGCGAAGATTGCCTTAAAACTGCAAATTAAATAAACCAACATTAATATCACAAGTTACGGAGAGCTTATGTTTTGAATATAAAGATATTTCCTTAAGATTTTGGCGAAAAATTTAGGTTATTTCCATAAAACATCTCCTCAAAATGGCAATATATATATATTAAGCACTTTTAAACTCATTGCTAATGAGCAGCTAAAGTTTCAAAGGAATGGAAGAAAATATTTCTGCGTTAACAATTTAAAATACTTAGGAAAGATAAATATCTCAAAGTTATTAGAAGAAACGTAATGAAAATAATATAGGAGAAGTAATGAAAAGAATCATATAAATCATGGCGAAATAAGGAATAAAGGAAAACTTAAAATGATAAAATTTTTCACATACTACATAACCAAACACCCAGAGTATTATTCGTAAAAAAATGCATTATAAATATAAAGAAGAGTACAATGTGTGCTTTTCAACATCATGCTTCAGGACCTACCCAAGTGCTTAAACAAAAACATTAAATATTCAATTTTTGCTGATGATTTGGCTGTTTGGGTTACTGGCAGAGATCCTGACATCCTTCAAAAGAATCTACAAATAACAGTCAATCAAGTCCATAAGTTTTTAGATGAATGGGGATTTTCAGTTTCACAAGATAAAACTAAGTGTTTAATTATTTCCAGACCACGATCTAAGCACTTCCCATTAAGACTACAAATTAACAATGAGCCTATTGAAGTTGTTAAAGAACACAAATTTCTTGGTGTTCTTCTTGACCATCATTTAATTTGGAAACCTCAAATTAATCTAGCCTGTCAAAAAGTTAATAGCAGATTGAATATGCTGAGATATCTAACTGGTACATCGTGGGGAGCTAAATCAAAAACTCTTCTTATTTTCTACAAAGTTTTAATACGCCCGATTCTCGAGTATGGTAACCAGCTTTACCTTAATGTTTCCGATTCCTTATGCAAAAAGCTTGAAACCTGTCAAAATAAAGCTATTAGATGTTGCCTCGGATTACTTCCTGGATCTCCAACAATTCCCTCCCTTGCTGAAGCTGCCATACCTCCACTCAGCGTTAGAAGAAATTCCATTGTTTTTAAAAGTGTAGCAAGAATGAAAACTAAGACCAATAAAAATCTAATCTTAGATAAAATTTTGAACTGCAAAAGATCGAGCATTTTTAGAAGTATCCAAAAGTATTTTCCTTTTAAATTTGATTAACAGAAATATTGCAGGAGACAGCATACCCGATTTTCCCATTTGGAATATCTCTAGGCCAAATATTTTTCCTTACATCCCTGACGTGATTTCAAAACATCACTACCCTTCTGAAGAACTATGGGCTCTTACCATGCAGTATATTGGTGGGGGATTTGCTGGTTTTTGCCACATCTTTACTGATGGTTCTAGAAGTGATGAAACTGGAATAAGTATCCTGTGCTTTCTGCATTCCTGGTCTTAGTATTAAAGAAGGATTTTCGTTATCTAATCCAACATCTATTATGAATGGCGAACTTTGGGCTATCCTCAAGGCACTTGAATGGGCATTCATTTTTCATTCAGAAAAAATTCTGATTCTTTCAGACAGCAGGTCTTCACTCCAAGCTCTTCTAGCTGATCCACGTTCTACCTCTAACTGTTCTTTAATTTCAGAAATATTATGGCAATGCAATAAACATGTTGAAGAAAATAAAAACCAAATTGTGATCCAGTGGATTCCTAGCCATATAGGAATCCGTGGGAACGAAGAGGCAGACAAGACTGCTAGAGAGAGCTTACAGAAAACCGCAAACATATTTAACATCATTACATACAAAGATTTCTGCATTAGAGAAAATAAAGTAACTCACCCTGAATGGATTAAACTTTTTCAAAATAGTCGGAAAAATGTTGGCCTATTCTATCGCAGCATCTTTAATAGCCCCCCACCCGAACTTCAAACATCTCATCTGAGCAGAAGACAAGAAACAGCTCTTTTCAGGATTAACCTTGATCACTGTGCTTTAAATGAAAAGCTCTTCAAAATTAACAAAAAACCCTCTCCACTTTGTGCCATCTGTAAAACTCCAGAAAATATTTCTCATGTCTTTTTACATTGTCCTCTCTATCAATTTCAACGACAAATTCTGAAGGAAAAGATGAAGAAGGTTATTGATGAAGAATTGTCAATGAAATCTCTTCTCTGCAGAAGCTACAGTAAAAGCAACAGATTTAAAATTCAGACCCTGATTCTCAGTTTCTTGGAGGAAAGTTCTTTATTATACAGAATCTGAATTCATCCTTTGCTGGGTTTTCGTTTTTCGAAAATAAAAAGAAGAGGAATTTAATATACAAATATGAAATATTGACTGTTCAAGAAAAATGTGTTTTTTGCTTACAAACTTTCTCTAGTGGCCAGTATCTCAAGTGATAACCTCATGGTTATTTTTGTGGTGGAACTGAAGAAAGAACGTGACTGTTATTTTTTATAACTTGTTTGAAGTGTTAATTTTGTTTTTGAAATCTCTTTTGGCGCAGAAAAGAAAAGAAATTAAGATCCAAGCGTATTGGATTACAGAAAGTCTACTCTGCATAAGTAGGAACTTTTAAAAAATTCAGAAAAACTATTATTTTTATTTTCTACATTGTGATTTACACATCCGATTCTTTGTTTGGGATAGCAGAAAGCCCATTGTTGAAGGGTTTCTAACCTTCCCATCACATCACATCTTCAATGTGTAGGTTGAACCGCGCAATGATTTATTCTTGCCCTTATCACCACCTTTCAGAATGCCAATAAGGAAAGAGAAAAATTATTAAAATTATTTCTATTTCATGCATTTTTGAAGAATTTTTAAAAACCTCCAAAACGGAGGGTGAAATGTTATACTGCACAATGGGAAATCCTGAATCTTGCCAACACCAACCCTTGAAAAACAATGGAAAATCCTGACTCTTGCCAACACCAACCCTTGAAAAACAATGGAAAATCCTGACTCTTACCAACACCAACCCATGATTTTGTTTTCTAGATCCGTGACTTCTTTCAAGCGATTTCTTCTGCGACATGAGATAAAATGGCAGAGTTTAAAAGATTCCAAGACTTACAGCAGAGTTTAGAGGCCACGATAGAGTTATTTGGTTAATATAAAAGTATCTTGTCGACGCATCAGGGCAATGCTTACCTAATAAAGGACCATGGGATTCCAAAATAAGATTGTATCGTAGGAAGGACGTTTCCTTAGCGAATTAAAAAAAGGCTGGAGAAAGTAATTGAAGGGACAACGTCGATAAGGATATGAAATAGCACGAAATGTTAATACTGCGATGGCCAAATTTACTTTTCCCATACTGAATTCATAAAGGAAAAACCTGAGATTCCATTCTCGAAATCTATTTTTCTGAGTGTTATTGGTATCATATAATGTGGCTACAGATATACATGGAATACTTCCAAGATGATATTTCAGTTTCTGAAATAAGAATATCAGAAATAATAAATCCTAACATAGCCGTCCCATGGCCGAGTGGTTAGCGCGCTTGGCCACTAAGGACCTGGGGTCGAGCCCCAGATAATCAGTGATCTAAGGGACCTGGGTTCGAGCCCCAGATAAGGCATGGATGTGTGTGTCGTTTTTCTGCTGAGGTCCTGCCATCCTCTCAGATCTTCTACTTTGCATATAAACTGACAGGCTCCTGTCAGACCTCTGTGGCAAGCAGCTGCTTGAGGGGGTATTTATATTATTATCAACTGAATTTATGACTCATTTTAAGTGTAAAAAGAACAAAACCAAAAAAAGAAATAATAAATATAATTTCAGAGTATTTGAGCAGAATACATTTTTAATAATAAGGAAATGCAGAGAGAAACTGCATTCCGACTAAAGGAAGTTCCAAATTAAAGTCTGCAGTAGTCATAAATCATCCACGAAGTGGTCTCTGTTCATTTATTTCCCTTCAGTAGTGGTGAAATTCCAAAATGGTCTTGTTTTCGCCTTCCATGCTTCTGACATGTTTCTCGGCCCACAGTCCACCTCGTAACTTCTCTTGACAGCTGCTGTTTCTTGCCAGTAAATCCCCCCCCCCCACATACACACTCTGTTCTTTCTCAGAATTCTACAGATAACCATTTTACGTCACAGCTCCACAATAACAAGGTGTCAAAAGAGCACGTCCCATGCGGCGCGAACCATTCAAGTTGCCGTCCGTCCACGGAGCCTGCATCGAGGCAAGGCCACCGTTCCCCGATGCCAGTGCAGTCCATCCATAAGTAAATGCAGGGGTGAGGCGAATGATGTGATTTTGCAGCCTCCATCAGCAACAGTGGGCGAAGTGGCGAGGGGAAGCGATGGGGCAGAGGAAACGGAAGAATGGGACTTGGCCCGAAGAGAAACAAAGACCACTAAACAGAGAAAACATGCAGAGGAAGAAAAACGTACAACAAATGATGCAGTCCAGATTTGACAGTTAAATCTATTTTTAAAACAAGAGAGCCGCGGAAAGGCAGTTTTTCAGCCTCGCAGTCAGCTCGGGATGGGAGAGATTGGAGCCGATTATGGAGATAGGGCCAAGTTTCGGCAACCGTCACATCGTATCAGCGGCTGATTCGAGTGCTATGACTGTGGGCATATGGGCAAACTGGGAAAAAAAAGAGAAAAAAGAGGCTAGGGATGAGGAGCAGGAGTGGCAGAGAGAGAGGGTGAGGGGGGGGGAGGAAGGAAGAGGCTTCCAACGCAAACTTTACAGTGACACAATCATGAAAAGACTGAGCCATTTTCGCTTCAGCGTCCATCGGCTAGGCGCTTACGAATGCGCCTCTGCGCTGAATACCAAGTTAAATCCTCGCCAAGTCCCTCCAATAAGCATCATTTCCTAATATCCTGATGGAGGGATAATGGGCATTCGGAGCCATGTGGATTTCTATCCTTTTTAAAGCTTAATCCACTGCTTAGGTGGCGTGCCAGCACAACATCAATATTGACATTAGCCGCGGGAACGGAGACCCCCGCGAGTCCTGATGGCCTTGCGGCAACCCAGGCGCAGGCAGGGGAAGGGAAATCCTCCACGAGCCGACTACGTGCAGCTTGCCCGATATTGCCGCCCATTCTTCTCCGCGCTCCGACGTGACCTCGAGCCCCGGGTCCAGGCGGAGACAAAAGTACGGAAAACTGCTCCGAGTGCCGATATACATCAAGGTTAGATATGTCGGATTAAACCGCAGAATTAGAAGCTTCCTTCCCTTTGTTTTCTCTTTTTCCCTGGACATTATCTATCTCTTGCCGAATTGGTTTTGAAGCCCCCCCTCCCCTCTCCCCCTTCTTCCGTACACGTTCTTGAGGCGTCTCTCTCATCTGACCCATTAGTGTTGGCTGCGAGGGAAAGCTCATCTGGGTGCTCGTTCGGCGAGTACCTCCATCTGTAGATGAGGAGGCAACAGAAAGAGCAGCTTCTGGCTCTCGGCCTTCTCTTTCTCCTCCCCCCGCCCCCACTCCTCATCACCCACACTCTCATACACACACACAGACGAGCGCCCAAAGAGCAGAGAGGAGAGACCCAAACCGCGGCCACTATATGTAATTAGGGCTGAAAACACCTTTCACCGCATGATCGCTGCTACCGTATATTACGACCCTCTGCTGAAGGCACGACTCAAGTGTACAGCGCTACTTAAAGCTTCACGTGAAGTACATTACTTGACTACTTGACAGAAAGATTTCAAACTGTATCAGATAAATTTAAAGCAAGCGTTTTTTGCACGTCTTCGTGGGGCCCATGACGTATATTTCAAGCTCTATCGCAATACATGATATCAAAGCGTTGCATAGATAGATAGATATACGAGCATTTTACCATTATCAAGGTATGGAAAAGTTTCACCTTTTTCCAAACACATTAGTTTTCTAAATTCGTGCGCTTAAAATTAACAGTAGAGAAATAAATTTGATTTAAACTCTAAAAAATGCTGTTTTTATATTTCTTGGGAATATGAGGTGTTTTTGTTGATTTTAACTTGTTATATTAAGAAGTTACAATATACAGAAATTTCTCGACGTTTATTTCAACTGAATAGTAAATTATCACTCTTAGTTAACGTCGATATCAGTTTTAGACGAAAAATTGTCTTGAGCCAAGTGGGATATGGTCCACGATCTTCTAAAAAAGTCAGGTGCTCTGACTGCGCAACACTAATTTTCCTCTAATGTCGATATCGATTTCAACTAAGAGTGATAAATTCCTATTCAGTTGAAATAAACTTCGAGAAATTTCTTCCATACATTAAGAGATACTCTCGTGATAGACACTGCCATCTGCTTCAGGAGTCTCTTTGAAAACAGCGTCTCCCAGAGACACAGGTATTGTTGCACTGAAGGTAAGGAAAGGTTATAACATTCATTAGAGGAAATTTTAATTGGCAGCCGGTAGTTCAGCGCTCAGAGCACCTGGAATGTTATGAGGACGTCGTGGGCTCATATTCCCACCCGGATCAAGACATTTTTCCCCTAACAGCGATATCGACGTCAATTAAGAGGGATAATTTCCTATTCAATCCGTAGAAATGCTCTATAACCGGGGAGTTACTTTTCAATTATTAAACAGCAGTTTTGATTTTTACTTTCGAGCCAGATTTTAAATTTAACCCATCGT
The DNA here is from genome assembly GCA_038380435.1 of Ryuthela nishihirai. Lineage (NCBI taxonomy): Eukaryota > Metazoa > Arthropoda > Arachnida > Araneae > Heptathelidae > Ryuthela > Ryuthela nishihirai. Next base: position 4,067,307 of record JAWZYU010000029.1, on the reverse strand, counting down.
GAATCGAAAGCAGTGCGGTTAAAGATTTCACAAGTTGATTGTAAAAGACTAACGTCGACGACAAACGTTTCTTTGGAATGGTCATATTGTCCAGCCACATTAACGGAAACAATATACCCACAAAGACACTAACCTCTTTGGTAAGCATCAAGAGATATAAGAGGTAAGCATCAAGAGCTTTTTAATTTCTGTCCCCTGTGTTTGAATGTGCTATTTGGTTTCTAGTACATTTTTATTTAATTCACACGGATATTTATTCCGCTCTCCCTGTCCGTTTTTGTTCAAAGGCATTCTACTAACTAACATCTTCGAGAAAAAGCTTGGTTTCCATTCGTAGAATGTTATTTAGAATCTGTTTGAATCCAGCATTAGACGGTGTCCACTTTTTAAGTTCACCAACGTTAAAGATATCCCGTGTTCTTTAAATAATATCATTCAGAGCCTGGAAGAGAGGCAGTCCAGTGATTCCTATCTCCGATTCTGTTTTGAGCTTTGATTATCCTTTGTGCACCTTCGCAGAAGAGAAACCAAAATGAATATTATCTTCGCCTCTTGTCGGGTCCCAGAGGAAAGCCTCACAATGAAATTTATGGCATGAAGTTGGGTCAGTTAATAGTGTGCCACGCTCGTAATCAGCAGTTCCCGGTTCGAGTCCCATCTGTGCCTCTGCTCAGATACATCTTCTCCAACTCTGCTCTCCATAAGAAAGATGACACTGATGGTTTGGAAATGTCGTCGTCCATCTGATTGGACTTAAAGCTGTGCAGCATGTACAGGAACGGAAACTCTCGATGGCCTTAACAGAACGTTTTCATCTGTTTCTTAATGGCTGATGAGTACATCTGATTACCCTATTCAACTCTGATACATTTGACTTGGCCATTTAGCCCATTGGTTTAGAAGACAGCCCCTCACATTAAACCAAGTCCATCCAGTCAAACCATGCCTTGATTCTTAACTTCACTCTTTGATCCACTGTGGTGCTACAAAGTAACCCTACCCTGTTTTAGTCTTAAAATGACATAACTCCTACATTGAGCTATTCTGGTGCAAGCCATTGCAGACCAACACAAATCCAATGTTTTGCTGCAGAGCAAAGCAAAAGGCAACCCAACCCAATCCTGTCCATGAGCAATCCGTCTGACCCATTGTGCTGCTCCAGAGCAAAGTAACCCAATCCTGCCCATCTGAATTATTGTGCTGCTTCAGGGTAAAGCAACCCATCCTGTTCATCTGATCCATTGTACTGCAACAGAGAAAACCCAATCCTGCCCATCTGATCTATTGTGCTGCTTCAGATTAAAGCAATCGAACCGGATCCTGTTCATCTGATCCATTGTGCTGCTTCAGGGCAAAGTAACCCGATCCTGTTCATATGATCCATTGTGCTGTTTCAGAGCATTCCAACTCAATCCTGTCCATCCCAATCTGCCCATCTGATCCATTGTGCTACTTCAAAGCAAAGCAATCCAACGCAATTCCCGTAGAATGTTGAACTGCCCTTCTGGTCTTACACTAATTTCGAGGAAAGCAACAAAACTAAATCAGCAGCTGTTCAGGGCATAGAATTAAGGAGCTTCACCTAATTAACCTTTAAAATCAACTTTGTTCATTATAGTTATATACATTATAACAGCAAATGCAAATCTATGGTCGTCGTAATTCATCAAAAAAAAGTAAGCTAGGAACATGAAACTTTGGCAGAGGTTTAAGGACAACCTTAACTGACCAATGAGAGGAACAAATGGATTACACGTGTAAAATACATTAGAAGTAAGTATTAAAAATCGAAATATATCACAGCTGTTATTGACAACTCCATATAGCGAAAACAATCACTCAGGATGCCGTTTTAATTCATAGAGTCTACTTTTTTATTTGCATACTTTAACGCTAATAAAAGTTTAGTTATCCAGTCATTTAGTAGAGTCTTAGTACATAGTATACTTCAGTATTCTCTTGAAGACAAAAGACTGTGAGGTTAAAATTCGCTCAGAAAGTTACAAGGATACCAAAGAGGCGAGAAGATCTAACAAGACCAGGCAAACGAGATCAGGAACCTGAACATCATCACCTGAACCCGAGAAGAAGGAACCATTGAAGAACTCATCAGTAGGTATGTTGTAAATCTATTACACCCGGGAAAAAGAGTTGGAGAAAACAGCTAGTACTGAATACCAAATAGGTAAGTATTAAGATTACTCAAACAAGCAATATGCGTTACATAGATTTGCACTGCACAAAATTTTATAACTTTTCTACTCCTGGGTTTACAAAACTTCTGGATATGTCTCTATAAGTAAAACACCTTTAACAAACAATACTTAGCATTTAACTTATAATCTGTATTATAATCTATCTGTCATGTTATATCCCAATCCTGTCCATCTGATCCATTATATCATTCCATAAAATCCACATTGTTTTCTAAATCTGTGACGACCCTTACAGAAATTAATAACGTTTACATGTTGTGCATGCTAATCCAGCAGTAAATCAGAGGGAGAGCTAATCTGCAATTCTATCATTATTCAAATAGTTTCTTCAATTCGAGAATAATCTCTTATTTCTTGAATTGCAGTTTTAACAGTGCACTTGTTCATATTACAGCGATGGATCAGATTTTTGAAAACTGCTGCCAAGTATGGCCAAGTGGTATCGTTATTGAAGCCCTAGAGTTCAGTCTTTGATTTTCGGTGGTTGCCTTAGAAACTATATATCGTGATAAAACCCTCAAAATGAAGGGTTATAACTTCATTCCCCCCTTAGGACCCCCCCCCCCCCTTCAATTCACCTCGTCTTCCTTGGGTACATCACTGTCTTCCAACCACTCTTAACACTAAGGCTACTAAACGGGGGAGCAAATTACTCCGCCATTTTTACTCCACTTATTCCTACCTCAGAGTAGTTGTCAATGCAGTCGTCATATGAAGTACTGTTTATTCCCATCTATTTATTACCACTTATTATGAGAGACTGTTTAACGATGAAATTTTTTGCTTTTCATTTTTAAACAAAAAAAATTTAACAACTCCCGGAACAATTACAGAATATTTAAATTCTCTATTGATGTATTTAAGAAGAAAATGTGAGATATAAATTGTCGTCGCGACAATTGCAAACTTCGATCTATGTTCACCTGTTTAATGTCGTATTATAGAAGGCGTTTCTCTTTTCACGGCATTTAACAATATGTAATCAATAAGAAAGATATTTTGTTTCAATAGTAACTTTGCGATAATTGTATTGCAGTTTTTCAGCCTTTGTAATTATAAAATTTTTAAATTTCAGCTTGCATACTAGTTTTTAAAATATTTTTCAAATGTCTTTAAATAAAAGAATATTATATTTTTATTGCCGATATATAATATTTAGAATTGCTGAGGTTGATGTTTTGTTAGTTATATGGAATGCTATTATTTATGTGTTTATTGTTAGTTTATTTAAAATACATTTTGAAGAATAACAGTTTGACCACAACAGACTTATGTTTAAAAGTTCTTCGATTTGCCAAAGGGGATGGCTCAGTCGGTATTGCGCCATGCTCGTAATCTGCAATTCCCTGGTTCGAGTCTTACCTGGGCCAGAGTTGAGATTTTTATCTGTAAAACTCCCCGCCCTGCCCTTGTTCAGCAGGGGACAACGATTGACTTGGAAAGGCCGCTGTACGTCGGATGGGACGTTAAGCCGTTTACCCGTGTGCGGGAGAGCACGTTAAAGAACACCCTGGATGGTCTTGAACGGAGACAACTTTTGTCCCCTAACAGCAGTCCAGTGGCTCTCCTTCCCTTAACCTTCTGAGCCCTCGGGGTACTTGTGGCCTGACCATTTAGCCCATTGTGCGCCAAAAAAGTTCCGCTCAGAGGTGAAACAACCCTAAATCCAACTTCAAAAAAGAGTTGCCATTTGGAAGCCAGGGACATTTTGTTGGCATCTGGTTAATGAACACTTATTAAAAATGAATTTTTGTGTATTTTCAAAAGAATGTCTAAATATGAAAAAGAAGAAAAACGGAAATATGTTTATCTTGATATTAAAAATGAACTTGTTTTCTAATGACGATTCTGCCCAGCAATCATTATAACTTAAATTTTCCGACTAGAAAAATCAATTATACGAATTGTAATTTCATGAGCATTACTCTTACTAATTTCGAAACTTTTCATCATTGCAAAATTTTGTTACTTTTCGGCATAAAACCTCCAGTATATTTCTCTTTTCCTCTGAATATTTTTGAATCTTATTAAATATTTGGATAACACCTTTTATTTCCATTTATTTCATAAACTGATTTTGATCGAGGGAATCTTTCGAAATCACATTAACATCCTCTACAGCACTTTAGAAGGAAATAAGAACTCAACCCGTCTGCCGAGCGTGCACTTTGTGTACACCTCGAGAGGAATTACGACATACGGGAATGAAATGCATCTATTAATGTTTTCAGTGGAAGCAGAAGAAGCGATATGGCGCAGCAGTGACTGACTGCAAATTGAATCATTCAAATCTATACACACAGAGTATAATTTTATTAAATTATGAAATAAATCTGCTCGATTTCTTAAGTTTTTAAAAACCTTTGGTATGGTTTTGGTAAATGGAGAAATTTTGCTTTTCCCGTAAGTAAAATGATGTTAACAGCAGACGAAAAAAGAAATATAATCATCAGAAGCATAATTTGAATGCTACATTCGATAACTCGTACCCAAAGATACTGATAACTTATATGCAACAATAACAAGCCCTCTTACATAAGAAAATTCACAATATGAAAATTATTTTTAAATGTTGTACATTGATTGCGCTTTTCTTGAAATAAATATTAAACATTTTCATTCATGCATCAGCTTTGTTTTTTTGTGTTTTGTTTTTATAAAAATGCCCAGGAGTTTGAGGAGTTAGTCATTGATCGAATATAATCATTCATATCCCGTTTTCATATTCAGAGAACAGCTGAAAAGAAAAAAAAACATCCGAATATATTTATTAATAAATACTACTTTTAAGGTACGCTGATCACGAGTCCATACCTAGTCTAAAAGTGTCTGCGCATGTCCCTGTGTTAGTACGTTGTATGAAAAACCGCGACAAACCCAATAAAGGTTCTATGCAGGGGCGGCTCGTCCATTAGGCCATATGAGGCACTGCCCATCAAAAAATAATCACAAAAATAAATTAATTTCAAATTTAGTATTAATTATTTGCCATATCTAAATCAACATAATATCATATAATACATATCTCAGTGAAAAAAATTATCATATATATATAGTAGTCCCTTTGTTTATTTCACTATAGTCGGTTTATCCATCGATGTTGCACAGTCTCTTGTTAAATAGTGTAGTAGATGGAATAATAAGAAGTCTAAACAACTTTTATTAGAAGTTTATACTTACTAATTTTTGTACGCTAATCTTGAAGATGTATAAAATTAAAAGTTGAGTTCATTGTCCAATAGTGCAACATAATATATAAAAGATGTGATCGATTTCGTCCTAACTATTAGGACTTCATCAGACATACAATGATTAGAAATTACATTATAAAAAATAGGTAATTTTCAAAGTTCTAACTTCTGTTTCAAATTATATTTATGCAGAGATATGATGCACGAGTCATGCAGCATGATAGGACAAGTCAGTTGTCATGAAAGGTGTTGGTGATTGTTGAAAAGTTAGAGCTTCATGTTGAAATTTTGCTTATTAACTGTGGCAAAGACATATTACTTTGTGGAAAGTTTTGTAATAGAATTTTCTATGCGGGATTTAGTTGAGTCAGTATTACAACAACAGTTTTTATTGAAAAAAAAATTGTAGATTTTCTGTGAATGATAACTTGAAGATGGATGAAGGATTCCTAATGAGGAAAGCTTCGTTGAATAGAGGTTTAGCTCCTTCAAGCATAACTGTAGATGAAAGAGCTGTAGTAGTTTGCATTAATTAATTTAATATTTTTTGACGTTCCTTTATTCTTTCTTGTAGAGCTTTTTTTAGTTTGTCCTACGTAGCCGAGAGGTTTGAAACGACTGAAAGAGTCTGATTTAGGGTACGTGATGGGTACTAAATATACACCACCTGTAATTGAAGATATATCTCTGTATTGTTTTACAAGAGATAAAACAGTGGTAGGAGATCTCTACCATTATTATACAGAGCCTATAAAGTTTGCAGCAACAAGTATTTTTTGAATAAAGAACTATATTTATTCTCAGCAATTCATAAAGAGAATTCACCTCTCCACCAGAAATAAAATCGACAACTTCCGTCTTCAAGACAACTCTTCTCAAGATGTAAAATATACCTCATCCATTTGACATTTTCCAGCAATCAACAATACCATCAACAACATTATGAAAACTTATAATTACAAAGTGCCTACCAAATCTCCTATCACTGTTTAATCTCTTGTAAAACAAGACAGAGATACATCTTCACTCACAAGTGGTGTATATCTTGCATCCGTCATTTACCCTAAATCAGACTCTTGCAATCCTTCTAAACCTCTCTGCTACATAGGACAAACTAAAAGAATTCTCCAAGAAGTAATAAATGAACATCAAAGAAATATCAAATTAATGCAAACTACTACAGCCCTTTCATCTGCTGTTATTCTTGAAGGAGCTAAACCTCTACTCAACCAAGCTTTCATCATCAGCAGTTCTTCATCCATCTTCAAGTTATCGTTTACTGAAAATCTACTAATGTTTTCAGTAAAAACTATTGCTATAATACCGACCAAGCCCAACTAAATCCCGCATGGAATATTCTATTGCAAAATTTTCCACAAAGTAATATGTCTTTGCCACAGTTATGAAACAAGAATTTATCAACCAATCACAACTCCATCAATCACCAGACCTCTTGTGACAGCTAACCGTGCATATCATTCTGCATGACTCGTGCCTCTCATCTCTGTACAACTATAATTTGAAGCAGAAGTTAGAGCTTTGAAATTTACCTATGTTTCATAACGTAATTTCTAGTCATTTTATGTCTGATGAAGTCCTAATAGTTAGGACGAAATCGATCACATCTTTTATATATTCTGTTGCATTATTTGACAATCAACTCGGCTTTTAATTTTACATATCTTCAAGATTAGTGTATAAAAATTAGTAAGTTTAAACTTCTAAAAAAATTGTTTAGCCTTCCTATTATTCCATTTACTACACTATTCAACAAGAGACTGCAATATCGATAGATAAACCAACTATAGTGAAACGAACAAAGTGACTCTCATATATATTTAACGGAATATCATTTTCCCCATTCGTTTTGTAATCATTATTTGCCGTGTTACGTAGACAATCACAACATTTCATTTGCGAATATCGGCGATTTCGGCTGCTTTCGTATTGTCAATACAAATTCGAACATTGCGGCCACAGTCGGAATCGTAGCATCAACTATTATAGCGATAACACCAATGCACATGTAGAGCGCTGAAGTGCAGGAGCCAGGTCACCATTTCATAGGGGCCCGAGGCATTCGATTCGCTGATTCTACCAGTCCAACTAGTAGTTATCCCACCGCTATCATTATAGTGTCATTAGTAAATGTGTGTGATATATTATATTTGTAATAAATTAATGTCGCAAATTAAATACAACCAAATAAGACACCTTTTCAATTCATAATTTTTGACGAGTAATTCAGTTTAAAATAATAAATATAAATTTATAATTGGAACGGAGTAAAAAAAATAGCAAACCTATATACACTGGTTTCCACACATTAAGGAAAATCTCTATGTTAAGTCGATGGAAAGCTAACGCCAAAGCTCTATAACTTCCAAAATAATTTTTTTTGTTTTGAAAAATGTGATCAAATAAATCAATATTTCGTTTTTAAACAATATTAGTTCACTATTTAATGAGTTATGGAAGTTTGAATATTTAGTGATAACAATGTCAGCCACAAAAATTGACTTCAGAAGTTAATTAAAACTTAGTAATAAGTATTGGATCAAAAGTGTTTAATAAAATAAGTTTGTAGTTTAAAACTTTGTGTAAATAATTCTTTCACTGTTCTTCAGTTTTGTATAAGTTTCTTAAGACTGGCATTGCTGTTCTTAAATATTCCAACTTCCATAACTCATTAAATACTGAACTGATATTGTTGAAGATCTAGATATTGATTTGTTTTATTGAGATCTTTATCTGCAGTCACATATTTCAAAACAAAAAAACTTATTTTAGAATTTATAGAGCTTTGACGTTAGCTTCTCATTGACCTAACATAGGGATTTTCCTTAATTTATGGAAACCAGTATATTAGACATAATTTTTCCTCAATAATAAAATAAAAAAATACCCTTTCAGGCAGCTGCTTGCCACAGAGTTCTGACAGGAGCCGTCAGTTTATACGCCATAGTAGAAGGTCTGTGAGAGTGGCAAGACCTAGCAGAAAAACAACACAGACAGCCATGCCTCATCCGGGGCTCGAACCCAGAGCTCTTTGATCAGTAGCCAAGCACGGTAACGTAGTTTTTTAAACTACCACTAGGACGTAGATGGAAAATGCATACACCGAAGAGCCAAAACATTATGACCAGCGCGTCTTTTGCAAATCGAAGCAACTGCAGGTAAACAATGGCGTTTGTGATTCTATTTACCTTCTGACCTGATATTTATCTCTGTTAATCAGTGTTATTCTTGTTCTTCAGGTGGGAAAGGCAGCGGACGTAAGTGAATTTGACAAAGTCCAAATTGTAATGACCAGACGACTGGGTCAGAGCATTTCCAAGACAGCAAGGCATGTGGGGTGCTCATGGTCAGTACCTTCAAAAAGTGGTCCAAGGAGGGAAAAACCACTAACCGCTGGCAAGGTATGGGCTAGCGAAGGCTATCCCGTACGGCACGAGCCAACAGAAGGGATACTGTGGCGCAATTCTCCCATAATATGAATGCTGGTGATGGGAGTAGTGTGTCACAGCACATAGTACATCGAGCCCTGCTGAAAATGGGGCTGCATAGCTGCAGGTCGCCCCGAATGCCCATGCTAACCTCGGTTCACCATCGAAAGAACCTACAATGGCAACGTGAGCATCAAAACTGGACCTTGAATGATTGGAATGACATGGTCCGATGAATCTCGTTTCCTGTTGCACCATGTGAACAGCCGAATATGTGCGTCGTTGACACCAGGTTGCACCATGGGATGAAAACAAGCCGGTGGAGGAAGTATAATTCTTTGGGCAATGTTTTGCTAGGAAACTCTGGATCCAATCATTCATGTGCAGGAAAATATGACATCTACCACCTATGACACTACCATCATTGCAGACCAGGTACACCCTTTCACGCAACGATATATCCCTCTAATAGTGCCTTCTTTCAGCAGGATAATTCGCCATGCCACACTTCCAGGATTGTTCGAGAATGGTTCACAGAACATGAGGAAGACTTCCAGGTATTGCCCTGGACTCCAAATTGCTCAGACATCAACCCAATCGAGCGTCTGGGTTGTGTTGGAACAGCATATACGATCTGCGGAAGCTCACGTAACTTACAAGAGTTAAAGGATCTGCTGTAATGTTGGTACCAGATACCACAAGACATATTTAGAAATCTTGTAGCGACCATGCCTTGCCGGGTAAGAGCTGTTTTGGCGGCACGTGGAGAACCGACATCATATTAGGCAGGTGGTCAATGTTTTGGCTCTTCGGGTATATAGTTATAAAACTGAGAAAAACGCAGAAATACGTTATATTTTGGCATATAGGGAATTACTACAGTGGAGAGGCAAAATATTGATTTGAAGTAGGAAGGACTTTTTGGACATCTTTTTGGGTTTTATTTTTTCCCCGAAATTTTTTGCTAAGTAATGCGTTTTGAGAATGGCTGAAAAAAAAAGAACATATGCATTACGAAATGTCTTTTCAGTCCTATTCGGTTTAGTTCAATTTCAAGCTTCTCCCCAATTTTTTTCCTACATCCGGGTGCTGCATATAGTCAAAGTACCCCACCAAAATTTTATTCACCAGCCGCCACTGTTTCTAGGTCATCTCTGTCCTTCTTAAAAATCAATTCAAATTTTTCGATGAACGTTAATCAGTTTCTTATTCACCGATTTTTCCTCCTCATATTCTTACAATCGCCATATTGCTACACTAAACCATTTATGGACGAAAAAATGTTGCGTCTGCTTTGTGGTTCGAACTGTGCGAGTGCCGTCACTGATGGTATCACTCGCGCAAATTCTAAACGGAGTCCACAAAGATACGTACTCATACGTATACCAGAGTGTCTTTGCCTAATTTAGTGTTGGTCGACAAGGTCAAGCCAAGTCAACAGTATTGCAGCTTTATGTAAAGCTAAAGAAAAAGCCTGTTTCTGTTAATAACTGCACAGTTCTCAATTCTGTCAAAAATCATTGATATCAAAATTTTCTTTTCACGTGCAAACTTAATTTAAATAAAAATATACTCCAGATGCATAAGTCATCATTATATTATAGATGGAAACGGGATAATTAAATGAAGTATTTTGATATGATTTCACGGCGAAAGATTACCAAACAGTGCAACTGTACATTTATTTATTTTGTTAATGTCTGTAAAGTGATGGCATAGTTTAACAAGATATGTATATTTAGTCCACTTAAGTTGCTTACTAGAAATAAAATCTCAATATTAACGAAAAAACCCGAGAAAAACATTGATTTTTTTTTTCATACTATGGCATATTAAGTTAAAAATTTTAGAGTTTTTCCAAGATTGTACAATATGTTTTAATCATCAGCATTTCAAAATATTTCATTCAAAGCACTATATATATAGTTTATTTATATTTATATACAATTACGTGCTGGGGATGCATTCGATTCCGTGGGCCTTTGCTTTTGCTGCTGCAAACAATCATGCAATGAGGTGGAGAACTGCACTTTGCAGATTCTAGCTTTACAATCTCAAACTCGGAGAAAGGATATTCAATCCTTGCCTACAACCTGGTTCAGACAGAACCATATCTCAGTTCACACAGAACTGAACCCTGGTTCACAAAAACCGTATTTTGGTTCACACAGAACCGTATCTTGGTTCACACAGAACCGAACCCTCTCCTTAAAGGTTTTGCTTTTGAGCAAGAGCGGCGTCCCTTGACACGTGTTCAAACGTCTTTCCAGTTTGACAGCGACGCTCAGACTAATGTTTATTATTGCCGCGCTTATCACCACGCTAGTACTCGCTTCAGAGGCTAGTCGTAAATAGTCGCAAGAGTGCTTTTCGTTCGCTGAGCATATGCATATACGATCTGCGGAGAGCATGAGCTGTTGTTCGGGTTTGAGCTGGCAAGTCAGCCAGCTCGGACCCTAACAACAGCTCATGAGTCACATCCCCATATCAGCACTTCCACTAAATACTTACGTATATATAAATATTTCCAACAATAAAAATAACAACAAAAATACAGTAATAAATAAAAACAAATAAATTAGACAGACATGACAAGCACATATAATACATTTTTGAGTACGAGATTCCCTTTCGAAGTCAAATTGAGTATAGAAGACTTTTCTTCCAGGTGCTAGAGGTAGAGGAAAAACTCCCCTCTAGCTCACACAGTATTAAAGGTGCCTACCTTCTAGGTCACATAGTGTAAGGGACAAATTGGAGCCTCCTTCCTACCAGAGAGCATAAAGTGCTATTGGCCTACCCTCTATGTCAATGTTAAGAGAATAATTATCTTGACATAGTTAAGAATGGGTGTCTTTTCTCAAGGTCATGCAATGGTGTGGGGAGATGATTGCTTCCCATCCAATGACAGAGTGTTATGAAAATAATTTATCTTTCATATGATACCGCTTTAAGGCAGATCGATGACTCCCTTCAAGGTCATCCAGTGCAGAGATAGTCTTCCTCTAGAGTAGGGGTTCTCAACGTGGAGTACGCGGTAAAATTTTTGGGGTATGCCGTGAGAGCTCAAAAGTCGCTAGATATATGTTACATATGTAATTATGTTTTATTTTATTCCCATTGTTAAGATATAACTATAGTTTTATCTATCTATACAAGGGGTACGCCAGTTACATATACATTTCCAGAGAGTACGTGAAGCATAAAAGGTTGAGAACCACTGATCTACATATATGTATACAAGGAACAGTAAAAAAGTAGGCTTACAAGGCATATAATTCGAAGTTTTTCATTACAATCCTTAATGCATGGTAATTATGCTGTCATCCCACTATTCTTCATTATAAGCTCTTCAAAGATTAAGACACATATCTCTGGACGAATTTTTCTATTTCTTGAAGCTAAAAGTTCATATCCTTTTCTATAAGCCACTGTTGCCTTCTGTTTGAGCTCGAGGCACCCGACGTGTACAAGTTTAGTAAATCCTGAGTCCTGAACGAATGATGTTGACGATTTCTCAATGCGACAGATTCAAGTCATGTTTGCAGCTCACTGACCGTAATCTTTGTGTTGTTGTGAAACGTATTTTCCACGACTTCACTGTTATCAGCAGTTCTTAATGTTGTGAGTCTGCCATGATTAGCAAACAAAAGAATTACGGCGAGTGGACGACAGCATGACTTGAATCTGTCGCATGAAACAGTCGTCGACAACATTCACCAAATTAATGTGTAACAAAGTAAGTGCAGATTGGGTACCTTGAGCACAAACAACGCTGAAATCATGGCTGAGTGAAAAGGAGACAAGGAATAGAAAAACTCCTCCCATGATACAATAAGTGTCTCAATCTTTGCAGATACTATGTCGAAAAGTACTGGAATCACAGTAGAATTGTCCTGTATTGTTCGCATTAGGGATTGAAATATAAAATCTCTTTTATGACTTTTAAACTACTTTAAAAACTTTTAAACTTTTTTAGACTTTTAAACTACTTTTTTTCTGACCGATTCTCGCAAATGATGCATTTCCTCTAACAGTGGTCCTTCCGGGTGCGCTTGCCACTTTCTCTAGAACTCTAGGAACTATTACCGTATATGCTATGTTGCTGCTCTCTCGTGTCATATGAAGTAACTGAAGCCTTTCCATGAACAAAACGTTCTCTGTAGCGGTTACGTTGGTCTTGAATGAAGGACAAAAGCTTGTTGTTTAACGCTCTTCGACTCTAGATGCTTAAGCAATATCTTGGGCATAGAGGTTTTCGACTCGGTAAGTAATGATAAGGTTAGATAAAGAAGTCATCAACCACCATTGATCAGCATCTTTTATAGGGAGAACCAACGTTAGCTTGGCCTTATTGCCCATGTGCAGCACTACTGATTAACAATAGACTTATGAACACTGTGCCTATGAACACTGTGCCTAAAGACCTCAGAAAAATAGGGAGACCTAGAACGATCTCTGGGTTGACGATGTCAAAGAATACCTGTTGCAATTTTCCCTCAGAATAGTTGAACCTGCATAACCCATGACTGCTTGAAAATTATGTGTGTATGCGTGCATGCATGTATGTATGTATGTTCTCCAGGGTCATACAGTATTAAGACCGCGTTAAAGTCTTCCCTACGAGTCATACGATGTGTTTAATTTCTAGTATTTCCCGTGTCCAAACTGCAAATTATACATTTTTTAAGAGGTGTAACTTTTTCTTTTGTTAGTTTTAGCCCCACCTTTTCATGGACGATACTTTGCAGAGTCCATGCCGTAGAAGAAGAAAACGAATAGGAATTTCTATGCATGTTTTTTAATGTCGAAATGCGCATCGAACAATATCAGCCGAGTGGGTATTACGTTCATGTTACTATCGCACATTGTAGAAATTCATGGATTATATTATTCATATTAATTATATAAATATTTCAACGTAAGATGAGACCTAGAATATATTTCACTAGAAAGCAGAATTTCGCTAAAAGCTTGAATTTTCACGGTAAGTGGTGCTGTTTAATGGAACATTTCTGCAGAGAGACAACTTTTTTAAAACATTCCTTCTGTTATCTTAGTGAGTTATCTTACTTCACAAAAGCTACAGTCGAGAAGTTGTTTTCTCTTTTCTTTGTTAAAGTTATTCGAATCCATTTTGGTGGTGCGAAATACGACTTGTAGATTCTTCCACATGCTCGGGTTGCCTGTTTGGCCTCTGTTAGGAAGCAAAGATATGTACTTCTTGTTCTGGCATCGTCGCCCAGCAGCACTCTATCACCACTACACTGCCTTACCTTTACTCCACTTCGGCCTCCCTTCAATTGGGCTGCAGAGAACAGCAAATAAAAAGGAGAAAAGGCAAGAGGGAGATAGAGAGAAGGAGGAAGGGAGGAGAGGAAAAAAAATAGGGCATGCGGCCGGACCTCCACGGTGACTGTACAAATGGCGCCTTTGTGAGCTTGCATTATTCATTGCGGCTGGGCAGCCGTGCTGCTGACGGCCAGCCAGCCCTGCTCCTTGGATTTGGATATCACTTAGTAGCCAGTAATTTCATTTTGGAAATGGAATTGGATTAGGTCCCAGCTTTACCGTCAGGGAATGGACCCTATGATTTGATTTACATGGTGGAAGCCCGTGGCGGTGATGAGAGAGGTGGGGGGGGGGAAGGGGAGTGTTTGATGTTCAGGTGCTCTCTGCCACACACGCACACAAACACGGGTCCGGCAGAGAGAGCAGTATAGGAGGAAAGGTCGGCTGGCCACTGGCAGGTCATCGGAAGAGGAGAGTAAGAGGAGGAGGAGTAAGATGGAAAGGAGAGACACAGAGCATCCCCGCATCAAAAAGCATCGCTGAGAAGATTGTTTTTACTATATTATGACAACACACGGCGTGTTTACTCAGTTAGTAACACGTAAATACTTTGAATGATGTTGTTATGAATAAGTGTGGCGCAGATAAACATGTTGAAATATTTCAACGACCCAACAACAGTTTTTAAAAAATATTTTGAACAAGATTTTTTAGTTTATGCTTTCAAAAATGCATATAATTAAAATTGTTCCGTTTTTTACACTTGACTAGCCTTTAATCTGTAATGTTTTCAAGACAATGCTTTGATCGGAAATGCTTTGAAAGAATTAACAATTTCTTTCAAAAGGTTTATGTTAGTTAAATTTCAATTTTTTAAGCATCTTTGAGACATTTAGTCTGTTTAATGTTAGGAAACGTGTCTATGAAATTTAAGTTAATACTACAATAAGAGTCTTTTTTAAGTTTCTTGCAAAAGAATTACATGACAGAGATAAATTTCGATACTTAAAGGCCATGTTAGAATATTTAATCCATCGGATTTAAGTATCGCGTTAAGAAATCTTACGTTAAGCTTATTTTGCATGAGCAAAGCTATGTGATGATATTTAATCCATTCAATTTCAAAAGTATGTTAAAAAATCTTATTCTTCGATTGCATTATTTCATTTTCGCCATTAACCTAATATATTACGTTGTTTGAATTTGTGTTGCATTTTTCTGCTGAGGTCCTGCCATCCTCTCAGATCTCCTACTGTGGCATATAAACTGACAGGCTCCTGTCAGACCTCTGTGGCAAGCAGCTGCTTGAGGGGGTATTTATTTATTATTTTTTTAAATGTCTAATGTGATTTATGTTATTAGATGAAATGGATTTTTTTTTAGGCATTAATTCTCTAAATTGTGTTATCTTCATTATAAGTTAGGTATATAACTTGATTAAATAAATAAATTGTTTCTATATCATTATACCATTTACAATATAAATTTCATGTTAATCGATTTGTTCAAATTGCTTTAGCTATCTGTAACTAATCGTTACATAAAGATTGATAAGTGACTGTGAAGATGTATTAATTGGCATCACCTTACAGAGTAGAGATGCAAACACTTTTTAAACTGGAAAATAAATTTGGTACGATGTTGTCAAAGCTGTAGTTGAAAATCTTGAGCCATAAAACCGCAAATAACCAAATTAAACTACCTGAAAATCGAAGTTTTGATGTATGCAATTTGCTGCTACTTTCTCTAATATTTTAGGTTGAAACTTGATCTTCAAAATTACTTTGGCAAAACCTTGCCTTATTTGTTTCAACGTAGATAATCATTATCTATAAAGAAAAGTTTCGCTTCTACTCTATTTATTGAGGAAATCATTCCCTGTGATTCCCTGTAAAAAGAATGACTGATGTTTCAATGAACTAATTTCAAGAATCAGTTGAAAGGGGACATTGACCCGATGCTAACATTTGACGAACACACACACTGCTTTCCATTATTGCTTATATGCCACATGATCTCACGAGCAACCACAAATTATAAGGATTAACAGAGTCAAAAGCTATCTGAAAATTAACAAATTTCAAAAATAGGGATCATAATAACTCTGGTAAAATCCTTAGGAACAACACCTTTATCATAAAAATATTCAAAATTTCATTCATGTGGTAACCGGAACATTCTCAGTTCTAAGTATTTTAGTAGTAATTCCATAACACCTGAAGTTTTATGTAGTCTTAATTAGACAAAGTAACTCTATACTACAGCACTATCCTCACTATAAATAATGGGAGTGGAACTAACTGCATAGATAGAACATCACTGAAATGCTCAGTCCACCTAGCCATGACAAATGCTCCCCTTCAGTCACCTTATCATGTTTATCTATCACTCCTTGTGTGCATGTCTATTTCTTCCCACATAAACATAAACTATCTAGTACAACTCTCTGCTGTTGTTTTGTCTAGATGATTCCTCTGCTTTGTCAGCCAAGCTGTCAAGCCGAAAATTGTTATCAGCATGCACCTGATTTTCGCATAAAGTTGATGTTTTTGATTCTAGATGCTTACGGAGTATCTTGGGTATTAGGTGGTTCAACTTTGTAAGTAATGATGAGGTTAGGCAAAGGAGTCGGCAACCTTCTTTAATAAGCATATCGTGCAGAGAGAGGCTCCGTTTGTTTGGCCATGTTGCTCGTATGGATGCGGTGGGCACACAATATCAAACACGACCTTATTAGAATTAGTCTATAGTGGCGAGATGCAGTAAATGTAGCTCAGGAGAGATGTGTTTGAAGAACTAATTTGCATAATCTGGTTGGACCTCTGTAGGCCTTGGCTGTTTGAGAATGATGATGATGATAGTGAAGTCTCCTAAATATCGATGTTGCAAGAAATGGAATTTCGGCTTACAGGTGAGACGGCTGGTTAATTAACAAATTTCAATGAAACATTTCCTGAAAAATATTGGTTTATTGTATTCTGTAAAAATGGGAGCAAAATGAACTGTTTGTGAAATGAAATTTCGAACATTTTATTTCACTCTTCGTAAGAAATAGTTTATTCATCTTCATAATAGCACGTAAATGTTACTGGTATCAGATTTCTGTTATAAATGCATACTCATATTGTTGAGTGAAATATTTGAATATTTCGGAGCAAATGTAATTTTTTTACTTCCAACAAACTCTTTTCTATGGTGCTTTTTCCCTTCTGCACGAAATTTATTGCGATACATAGCTTACAGAAACAAGATGTCTCTCTCTTTACAAATTTTCCGACTCATCACAGACTCACATTAAAATCTGCTTTCAAACAAGAAACAGTTTATGAAGCTAGAGAGCAAACGTGAGCTACGTCAAGCATTGTCATCTGGGCGCTTCCACCAATGTTAAAACATTCACTTTTACAAAAAGTGCCACCCCTGATATTGTTCCAAGAAGGCATTTTTTACGATAAGATTACATCTGCAGTATCATGATGAACGACCATGCAACTTCCCTTCAGACACCTCCCCATGCTCCGAAAGACAATTGTCCAACCAATGTCAAACGAGCCAGATTTAACACTTCTGCTTATTTGACATAGAAGTGTTAAATCGACCATTGAAGGATGACGTGATATCCATTTAACACCAGAATACAATGAAACAAAGCATGCTCAGGAAATGTTTAAACATACTTTTTACCAAAGTTTCTAATAATTCTCATTTGAGAAAATATGTTTCCAGCGAATTTCGGGAGCGTATAACGTGGTTATTATAAGGATTGATTGCAATTCATATTTTAACGTTTCGGAAACAATAATTCTTGTAAAGAGCTATAAAGGTAAAAATTCACAGTGCAGAAAAAATCAGTTAGCTGTATTTTTCATTCTTTAGTTAAAGCGAGAAATTAAGAGAATTGTAAAAACAGAAGATAAAGTTTATTCTTCAATTTAGTTTGTAAACTTCATATTTAGAAAGGTATACGCCTAGACATGTTCGTTAGAACAAGCAGATACTTCGGAATTTGCGAAGAAGCAGAAATTACGAAAAAGGGATTAGTAGAATGCTGGACTGAAGTCAAGGGTCAGTCTTGCAAGCTTCACCCTCTTCTCTCTCGTTACTAAAAGGCTTTTATAACTATCGTTAAAGTCGTCCCTGTCTCTGGGATAGGTCCTTTGATAGTCTTAATGACACTTAAGTCTCACGGAAGAGATGTGACAGCACACGGAAGACGAAAGCAGCGACAGCAGCTCATTATCTATCAGCGCCTGAAGTTCATGGTTTCAATCAAGGACAATAAACAGAAAATGCATGGCAGGAAGTCGTTTAGTGGAAAATAACATTCAAAAAGATAAAAATTTATAATCGTACTTCGAATTTCCTATATTGATTACTAATTCAATTTAGTCAATGCATATTTCATTTTCTGCATCGTGGTTTTTTTTTCACTTTCGTAATTAGTGCTAAATTTTTTTGGTAAATAAGTACTAAAACTTAGAATGCAAGAAAATTCTGCTAAAGTTTGACATTCGGCTGGCTCTTTTAATTAGTCGCAACAGAGTCAGACATTATTTTCATTTCTAAAATTTCATTAAACAATTTTTATTCAATTCTAATATCAACAGTTTTTTTTTGGCCTGCACGCTCTCGAGATCTGTAGCCCATCGTACACGTTTCGCATATGATGGGACGTTCACTGAGTTCACTGACTACAGTCTCTCATGCTCCTACCACTATTGCCCAGGATATAGCAACACCTTTTTTATTCGCTATCGCGACATTTGGCCACTTGTATCATTCATTATGAATAGACTTATTGTTTTTAACTTCATTTTCGTAAGTAAATACTGCTGATTTGATATAGATACAAACTTCTTGTCAATCTTACTATCTGCAACTCTGCTTGTTTTGAGCTCAAAACGATCACGCTTTGTGACAACGAATTTCAATGACAAGCATTATGAAATATGATTAAGAAACATCCATTAAATGGCCAAATGTGAATTTTTTCATCCCAATTTCCCTTTACTTAACATAGTCTCCATATCCTCCAGTGATGCCTGGTATTAATCTTCATTCTGTTTTTATTTCCTGTACAACAGAAAATTTTTAATATTTTCCCTGTAATGTTTACACATAACTGTTATTATTTTAATATATATCACAGGTAGAGTTGATACAGCTTATAAAAAGCTAAATCATAACTCCATATTTTGTATACTCTAGTTCTTATTGTCAAATTGTCTCAGAATCTGTATATTTTCGAATTTTAGAGTCTGTTTCGAATATTACATTTCCTAACTCAATTGGTAAATAAAGATATTTTCAATAGGGAATTTATTTAGAAATGATTTACAAAGATATATTTTAAGGAAAGTTTTATAGTATTAATCAGTTCTGACAAGCTCCATTAAAATATTTATTTTTCTCTTTTAATATTCATTGCTCGTGTGTGCTACGAATCACCCAACTGTAAATACATTTCGAAATGATTACGCGATTTCGCGTTCTTTTGCTCATCCCAGTGCTTTTCAGGAACTCATACACTGCTTTATGCCAGATTCGCTTTTGTACAATGGATAAAATAGATTCTAAGAGTAATTTCGCTTTCTTTAATGCTGCTTCGACTGAACGACGTTCTTGAAGCACTGCCTTATAACTTTAATGTCCCGCATATTCGCGCTGAAGTCGTTCGGTACGGAGCCAAAAGAGGAGCGTTATTCGCACTCACATCCCTGTCTTACAGGCGCTCAGTCGGTGAATGTCAGTAAGCCAGTTGGATTGAGAAAAAGTGTTCGACACTGATTCATTTCCGTTTCCTTTTACAGTAGCGGAAATCTTGGCTATCCGTCCGTCTTAGAAAGACCAACAAGGGAATACAAGTTTGTGATCGGGTTTGTGTTTCGTTTACTAAAGAAATGAAACATTTCTGAAGGTTCTGCAGGTCCGGATTTACATATCACGCTCCCACCGACAATGCGCACTTAGGTACGGTCTTCTTTTCATTTTCTATAAACAGTTATAAAGCTTTTTAGTTCCACAACCATGAAGAAAGGAAATAATGCAATTGAAATATTGTTGGAATTTCAAAGATAAGTAATGCAGTTTTGTTTACAAAATAAAAATTAACTCTAACAATTAAGGTTTTAAATTGATAATTTTCATAGCGTATAAAATGTAATATTCAGTAGGCAATTCGTTCCAACATATCAGTTGACATTTTGAACAAAGAAATTGTTGATTTTTAAAATTAAACGTTTTTCTTCATTGCTTTTCCTTTTTGCTCTGGGAATGAAGAGATTGCCCTAAATTAGCATAGTCTTGGGGCCCTTCCATGCTCTGTGAATGAAAAATACAGTCAAAGCACTCTCATGAATGAATCGTCATGAAATATCTTTTATCTCACAGGAAATAACCTGAAATTCTTAGAATAATTTCCCATATATGGTTTTTGAGCAATATTTGTGTGATATTTAAAGATTAGAGGAAGGTGAAACATTTAACAGCCTGTTACTAATCAAGAATTTGCTTCAAAAGTTATATAAACAAATCGTTTACTAAAGAAATGTAACTTGAGAAGATTGTGTAATGATTTTGCAGTTTCAATCAGTTGTGAAACGGGGCTAAGGACAAGCTGTAGCAGACTGCCGTGAAATATTTCATCTTCAATAACTCTTCCAATAAAAAATGAACGTTGTATAAAATCGATATTTGAATGAGATCTGTAATATATCTCCTGTGGCATTTTTACGTAGAAATGCTTATTTTTTAAGTATGTATACCATACACATAACATGGAATTGTCTAAACTTGATAATATGCAGTGTTCTCATTTTTTTAAAACTAATTTTCGATTAGCAGGAGAGAGGTTTTTGAACCGCTCACGGCCTTGAGTTTTGAAGAGCAGAAAAGTGTTAAACGTATAAAATGTCAGAGGTTTCGAAACAGATTTTCGTTTAATACGGTGTTTCTTATTAAAAAAAATATGCTTTGTTTAAAGATGTTTCGTTGAACAAAGTCATTTTTAAAGAATGAATTTCAGATATTAAGCAGGGATTTACTGAATATAGCTCAGTGTCTTAATCAGTTTCTATGATCCGTGAAAAAATAAACATTATGCGCTTAAAACAAAGAAATCCCAATCACCCGCTCACATACTGGATTATGCTAATAGTTGCGTCATTATCAAAACGTTTTTATTTTGATCGGTCATTAACAAGCACAAATTTTTGGCTAGCAATCAAGAGCAATTGCGTTTTATCCTTAGCAGATATTTGCCAATAATAAGTATAATAATATTCGTTCTTTCTTATTTATACAGTTACATAAAGAATGATTTCAAATATATGACAAGGAAAGCATCTACACAGCATCGGACTTACCTTTGATACTCTTGTTCGGCGATGGTCCTTCTCGGCTCCATGGTGGATCCCCATGCGCCGTAAAGTCCCTTAGTTTCAAATAACTAATACTGAGTCGAATAATGGATGCCTTGTCCAACTGACTGGTGATGGCGGCCGGAAGAGGCAATAGCTTAGCCAGCTCATAGAACTCATAGTTCTCCTTTCCCCTGCGAGACCTTGCAGCATCCCGGGACTTTTCTTTCCGCATCTCCAAAATACTGAAAAAGAGGAAACATTAATGCATTTTCTTTTATCTACCAGAAATCGGAATGCATTAATGATATGAAAGTGATGTAACACAATACTGGATTCTTCCACTGAGCGCTGTTTGCCAATAAGCGAGTCGAATTTTACCATCATTATTTATGCAAATACTTTTGATTCGTGCCATCAAATTAAATTTTCGGGCAAAAAGTCTAACTGGACATATAGTAGTTAAGTAGGTAATAAACTGCGAAAATAAATTAAACAAATTTTACATTAAAAATTAAAAAGTACTGTACTGAAAACTAGTATATAAGTAAATATTGCACTGTACTAAGAAAGATTATTTTTAAATTAAGGCAGCTTATGTAAAAAAAAATATTTACAGAGAAGATTGATTTGAATTTCCAAAATTCATCAAAAAAGTCAGACTAAATAGAATACCTCGTATATTAGCACAGAGCATAATGACGATACAAACGTTCAAATATTTACAATCACTTTAACAATTTGTTAGTCATATTCCTGTTAAAATTGTAGAACTGAATCGAAAATTTTTAAATTACTCAAAATCAGTAGGAATGGATTAACACATACAAACACCTGGCCTTAAATGGCATAATGGTTAGATAGTTGTTGTTGCTATTAAAAGGAAAACATACTTTCAGTATTATGTTGACTCTAACTAAGGTTAGTGTCAGTAGTTATTTCCATTTAATCATCATCTTCTAGTAAGGAATATCCTTACTAAGATGGTATGACTATTAGTAAGGAGTATCTTTACTAAGATGGTTACTTACTGGATGTATGAGAAACCCTGTAGAAGTCGATCTAGATTCTGTAGAAGTAGTTTCTAGGTTGAATGAATCTCTGAACTCAGTTTTTTTTTTTGTATTAGCTGTATCGATAGTAGTTTAGTCACACCCCACCGATTTCCCTTTGCACAGTGCTTTCCCCCTATGACGCCATCGACCACGCCCCCTATGACGTAACATGACATAATCATTACATAATCATTACGTAACAGGCCACGCCCCTTTATTAATAATTAATAATTCCTCCCCCTTTATTAAACCCCCTTTCACCCCTCCTTTCCCCCTCAGTGGCGCCATCTGCTGACAATGAGAAGTACTATTTTCCAAAAACCCTTTATGTTCACTCTAATTTCTCGTTTTCGGACCCCCCGGTCGACCTACCTATATTTTAAGCCCTCCCCCTTATTAAAAACCCTCCTGGCGCCATCTGTTGACCGGGAGAAGTACTATTTTCCCAAAAACCCCTTTATTTTAAGTCTAATTTCTCGTTTTCGGACCCCACAGTCGACCTACCTATATTTTAAGCCCTACCCCTTATGAAAAACCCTCTGGTTGACCATTTTAAGGCCCCACTCCTTCACTCGGCTGATGCAAGTCTCAGAATAATTGCATGGAACGATTGACTGGTCTTAGAATAAATGTACAGAAAGGAATGATAAATTCCTTAGTAATTAAACACTCATCAAAATTCCTTTACCTCTATTAAAAATCATCCTACAGTTGAAACTCATTTTACTCTTACTGTTTCCATAGAAAATACCATAGGGTGAAATTAATAATGGTTTAAATTATTCGTAGGGATGACATGTTAAATCTGCTTTTAGAACACACGTCTGCAGTGGAAAAATTTTCAAACTCCGTTAATCAACTCCCTAGTAATTAAACACTCGTCAAAATATTCCTCACCTTTATTAAAATCACTCCACAGTCGAAATAAAAATCAGTTTTCTGTAGATGTGTTTCACCGGAAAAAAAAAAAAATTCGTCCCTCGCTGGGTGGATTCCAGGACTATACCGTGTACGTGCTGTGGCTTAGATGCGGGTCAGACATTTCAGATATTAACCCAGCAGTCTTTATAACTATCTTTTTCTATGTATTTCTTACACCAAAACCCGATAGTCCTTTCACATTAATATATGTATTTTAAGTCCGTTTCAGTAACACTTATTTCTTTTAACTCCGTGACTGTCACTTACTAGATCTATCCACAGTAACTGTTTTTAAAAGACTGTCCCACAGAAAATGCCGATGAGTAAAAAATCTGATTTTATTCGTCGTGACGAAAAATATTGAGGAGTGATAGGATCGACCTAATAGACCCTGTGTTCGGATCCTCACCCCTGGACAACGTTTCACTGACAGATGGTTAAGTCCTACGAAAATAAAAAATTCCAAACGTGGGATCAAATTGACGAATGAATCTGTGCTTCTCCCGCATTAGGCGCGCAGTCTTACATCGTGAAAACTCACGGGCACTCTTTATCGTGGATTTCGGACTCGATATTTTCCCCAAGTCCGGAGACGGTTCTCTGCACAACCCTTTATGATAGGTTTCAACGCATACCATGTAGACTTTTGAAATGACACGTCCTAAACCTTCAAGAGTTGTGCGTATTAGTCTCCATCGGGTTGGTGCCGTCAGATATCTGTGTTTCCACGCAGTAACGCAACAACGAAGAAAAATCGTCTCTCCCATCGTTCGCGTGCGAGCGTATGTCTCATCACGCTGATGAAATCGGGTAAAAAATAACTTTTTGTACGAGGTAGAATGTTATAGAAAGTAAGAATGCTAAAAAACTTTCATCATGAATGCATATTAACGGAGTAGGGGAACATTAGTTTAAAACTTCGACTATAAAAATAATACATTGCTTTACGCACCCTCTCAACTTACCTCCACTAATCCACTGAAATTATATTTGCAACGGGGCTGATAGCCAAAATTTAGCAAACGAAACCGCTTAACTGACATGTATGCTCTGATCGCGCCTACTGCTTACAAGAGAGACGACCTTCTAACCCGTTTCGACAACTTGTACACTCATCCCCATGTGATCTGGTGAACCATAGCAACAAGTGGGGTGGTGTGCAAAGGTCAACGGTGGAATGCTGCGTCTTTGAGAAGAGTGGCGGGTCCGTCCGAAAATCTAATGTGAAAGTTAAATAATTACTGTTTCCTCTCGAAATACAGAAGGAATTCTTCTGCTGATAGACGCACTTAAAAATAGGAATCTATGAAATTCAAAGGGAGATTGTTGTTTTTTCCATATTATTGGGATTACAATTAATACCGATTCTCTGCAGATGTCCTTTAGGTTATGAAATATAACTGGAACCTTATTAGATCACTTAAAATTGAGTTGACACACCTTATGACCGACTCCTCGGAGAAGTGCTAAATCTATGTGGCGGAATGCTAAAAATAGAATTCATACGTTTCCGTAAAAAACTTTAGTTCCAATATGAGTTAAAAGGTTATGGTTCGACTCAGGAAAAATAGGATTCGACCTCGGCCATTAGAAAAGATGTGCACCGTATAATTCCGTGGAAAAATATGAAAATCTTTAGCAATATCCCAGGCGTCCTTTGTTAGGCGTTAGTATTAACATCCTTATACTTTCTCACTTCAAGCTTGCTTTCTCTATCATAACCCTCGATGCTTGCGAAAATTATCAAAGATGAACAGAGGTCTGAATGTACAATCTTCGGAGTTCATTTTACTGTAGATGTCTAATTCTGGCAGGATCCCTCTCCACTTTTAAAATTTAGATCTTACACCGACAGTCTTTTCATGTACGTATTTTTTATAACCAACACTTATTTCTTTTAGCCCTAGCGATTACTGGTTGTTTCATTTTTTACTAGAAGAAACCCTATCCCGCAGTAACAGCTCCGCAGAAAATAAAAATTGTCGATGGGTAAAAGAAAACAAAAAATCTGATTTTATTCGTCATGATGAAAAATATTGAGGAGTGATAGGACCGACCTAATAGACACCGTGTTCGGATCCTCACCCCGGACAAACGGTTAAGCCCTACGAAATTATTCCAAACGGGGAAGCACACACTTTTATTGACGAATGAATCTTGGATCTGTACTGTTTCAGGAGCGCTGCCTTACATTGTGAAAACCCGCTCACACCCTTGATCCGTGTTTAAGTACTCGAAATTTTTAAAGTCCAGAGACGGCCCCCCACCATTCCCAATTTACTAGTGAAAAAAATATTTTTTGTACGAGGTAGAAAGTAAGAAGGTTAAAAGTACGTTGCGTAAAAAACTTTAGTTCCATCGCTAATACACGTTGATGGGGTAGGGGGACATTAGTTTTAGCAAATACTTCAACTATAAAAAAAATAAGTCTCACTTGAGCGCATCGCTCCCAACTTGTCTACGCTAATCCGCTGAAATTTTATTTGCAACGGGAGTGATAGACGAAAATACTTCTTCCCTATGTGCTCTGACCAGCGCCTGAAACGTTCGCCCCCCCCCCCCCACCCTACTGCTTCAACCCTCGTTTCGACACTCCCGCTCTATGTGATCTGCACGACGTGCTGATAACGTACAAAGGCCACTGGAGGAGAGGTGGAATGCCTGACCAGTCACCCCTGTTGAATGCTATCATTTTTTATTTCCAGCCGCAATAATACACCGTTTCTGTGGAGCACTGGTGACTTCACCGCAAAGGGTGATCCACACTAAAAAACAAATCCCATAGACAATAAAGAACTAAAAAAGTCATTAAAACAGTGAATGGACTTATGTAATGTACAGAGATTGACAACGGTGATTATCAAATCTGTAAAGGTCTGGCCACACAATCTTCTGAGTTAATTCTGGACGGATCACAAGGACTTTTTCTCACATTCGTTAATCAAAGTGTCTACGCATCAGACTTGTCATTACCCCGACAAACTATCCATAGACTGAGTAAGCATTTAGAATGAAAAATTCAGTTTGCTTCAGTGTCACAGCTTTAATTTTCAGATGCACTCCACAGATTCGTAAAACACTCATTAGGTATGCATTCACAAGAGAGTTCATCACGGATTCATCTTCCCTATCTTTCTAATAAATCATACGCCCAAAGTAGATAATTATATTACGAAAATAAAATCGATTTTAAGTGATTCCGTATTCGTAATTTATTAATGCTAAAGAATCACGACGAAAATCTCACAATAGTCTACCCAATACTTTACCATAGCCGATACAGTCACAAGTTACGATAGTCAGCATCTGCTCCCATAGACCAGGGACGGGTGAATAGCGACCCGTGGGTCGCATTCGGCCCGCTAAGAGTTTTTTGTTGCCCGCCAAGACAGAAAAATCCTCCCCGAGCGCGACCGAAGATTCGTCTCGTATTTTCCATTAGGACGGCCACGTCAATATGCATACGAAGTGTATGAAAACAATTGTCCACTCCGGCCATAGACAGTAGGTTAGTTACTTCTAACAAAGTCAAGGTTTGAGATCCATAGTAAGACACGAATGTTACCGAACGCCTATGTCGTGTGAATGATAACTGTTAAGACAGCTAGTTGCATATTTTTTTAAAGATATGTGTCGATGGGAGGTAAACAACGTTCATGTCTTACTATGGATCAAATATCCGAACACTATGGTTGATTACATATTTCTGAAAAATATCCGCCAACAATTACAACCTTCGTCCCTCAGAATCGTGAGGTAATTAGTACTAGCTTGCAAGGGGGTAATGTTCCATAGACAGTGTTCTTTCAGATTTCTAAACAAGATACATATTGAAAACGTGTGCTAACCACTTGTTCTAAGACTTCCACACTAGTGTAGAAATAGGAGGAAAAAATAACTAAACAGACATCTCCGTGTTAGATTGTAGTGAAACATCCTATCTTTTGTGCTCATAAGAATAGTATATGGAGAGACACAAGAAGGAGGTAGTTTCAGTGAGTGCGCAAAGGTGTTAGTATTCTGAAGTGACTGATTCACATACTCTTCTCAACTGAATGCCTGGTTCACACACGATTGAAATCACACACGTAAAGTGAATGTGCTGACATGCATCTTTACCAGAAATGAACGTTGTTGCAAGAAATTGTAACATGAACGTCCTAATACTTAAAAAATGAATGGTTAAACCGTGGTTACTAGCCTTCTTGGTGTTTTTCAAGACGCCGCATTCTGTCTTATCTGTTTTGAGGTAATGAATGCTAACGTTTCGGTCAGATGCCTCGCAACAAGAAAATGAAATACATGAATGTAAATGTTATGGACAGTGATTTTTCTAGTATTGTTACTTAGTTTTGAGGATTCCTCTACCCGATAGATGGTTAAATGCGGAAAATCACTTTTTTACTGTTTCTTAGCTGCTACATGAATCTTTTAACATTTGTGTTCGAAAGAATAGAGATATGAACCGATTTGCATTCGCCTTGTACCGGTTCTGCTAGTACGAGCAATAACATCGCTGCTGGTCCACCCCCCCATCGGTGAAAGCACTGGTCCAACCCTTGACATAGGTTGAGCAAGCTCAAAGCACTCCGTTGAACTACAAAAATAAGATTAATATCGGTTCGGGGAACGCTTAGAATCGTGAGGCATTATGGTGTGTAGAGGCGTAATGCTCCATAGACAGTGTTGAAATAGGGAAAAATAACTAAGCAGACATCTCTGTGTTATGTTGTAGCGAAACACTTATCTTTTGTCGAAAGACTTGTGTTTGCAGCGTGCGCAAACGTACCTTGGTGAGAAATTAGTTTAACCTTATGCCCGATAGCTCAGTGTCTGAATCTTAGTCCGACGGCACAAGAGGGTTACGAAAAACTCAAGTGAAACTGGTTTTAGATATAATTTGCTCTCGAGAGTTTTTTCCTAATTGCAAAGGGGGTAGGCGGGAAGTCAGTGAACGCAAAGCTAAGTCGCATCTGGCTTCCCCAACTTTTCACGGAAATACTATAAACAGTGAGTTTTCAGTTTTTAAACAAAAGCACCTGTTCGGATTGTCTTTCGTTCGAGTCATATTTCATGCAGTCAGCATTGACTGTTCATGCTTCCCCCCTCACACTTTAGGAAATGGAAGCTTCGTTCATGTAAAAGTGCATTCGACATATCTTTAAAAAAATATGCAACTAGCTGTCTTAACAGTTATCATTCACACGACATAGGCGTTCGGTAACATTCGTGTCTTACTATGGATCTCAAACCTTGACTTTGTTAGAAGTAACTAACCTACTGTCTATGGCCGGAGTGGGCAATTGTTTTCATACACTTCGTATGCATATTGACGTGGCCGTCCTAATGGAAAATACGAGACGAATCTTCGGTCGCGCTCGGGGAGGATTTTTCTGTCTTGGCGGGCAACAAAAAACTCTTAGCGGGCCGAATGCGACCCACGGGTCGCTATTCACCCGTCCCTGGTCTATGGGAGCAGATGCTGACTATCGTAACTTGTGACTGTATCGGCTATGGTAAAGTATTGGGTAGACTATTGTGAGATTTTCGTCGTGATTCTTTAGCATTAATAAATTACGAATACGGAATCACTTAAAATCGATTTTATTTTCGTAATATAATTATCTACTTTGGGCGTATGATTTATTAGAAAGATAGGGAAGATGAATCCGTGATGAACTCTCTTGTGAATGCATACCTAATGAGTGTTTTACGAATCTGTGGAGTGCATCTGAAAATTAAAGCTATGACACTGAAGCAAACTGAATTTTTCATTCTAAATGCTTACTCAGTCTATGGATAGTTTGTCGGGGTAATGACAAGTCTGATGCGTAGACACTTTGATTAACGAATGTGAGAAAAAGTCCTTGTGATCCGTCCAGAATTAACTCAGAAGATTGTGTGGCCAGACCTTTACAGATTTGATAATTTCTCGGGGGGGCTACGATAGTGAGTGATGGGTTCCTGTCTATATCACCGTTGTCAATCTCTGTACATTACATAAGTCCATTCACTGTTTTAATGACTTTTTTAGTTCTTTATTGTCTATGGGATTTGTTTTTTAGTGTGGATCACCAGTGCTCCACAGAAACGGTGTATTATTGCGGCTGGAAATAAAAAAGATAGCATTCAACAGGGGTGACTGGTCAGGCATTCCACCTCTCCTCCAGTGGCCTTTGTACGTTATCAGCGCGTCGTGCAGATCACATAGAGCGGGAGTGTCGAAACGAGGGTTGAAGCAGTAGGGTGGGGGGCGAACGTTTCAGGCGCTGGTCAGAGCACATAGGGAAGAAGTATTTTCGTCTATCACTCCCGTTGCAAATAAAATTTCAGCGGATTAGCGTAGACAAGTTGGGAGCGATGCGCTCAAGTGAGACTTATTTTTTTTATAGTTGAAGTATTTGCTAAAACTAATGTCCCCCTACCCCATCAACGTGTATTAGCGATGGAACTAAAGTTTTTTACGCAACGTACTTTTAACATTCTTAGTTTCTACCTGGTACAAAAAATATTTTTTTCACTAGTAAATTGGGAATGGTGGGGGGCCGCCTCTGGACTTTTAAAAATTTCGAGTACTTAAACACGGATCAAGGGTGTGAGCGGGTTTTCACAATGTAAGGCAGCGCTCCTGAAGCAGTACAGATCCAAGATTCATTCGTCAATAAAAGTGTGTGCTTCCCCGTTTGGAATAATTTCGTAGGGCTTAACCGTTTGTCCGGGGTGAGGATCCGAACACGGTGTCTATTAGGTCGATCCTATCACTCCTCAATATTTTTCATCATGACGAATAAAATCAGATTTTTTGTTTTCTTTTACCCATCGACATTTTTTATTTTCTGCGGAGCTGTTACTGCGGGGTAGGGTTTCTTCTAGTAAAAAATGAAACAACCAGTAATCGCTAGGGCTAAAAGAAATAAGTGTTGGTTATAAAAAAATACGTACATGAAAAGACTGTCGGTGTAAGATCTAAATTTTAAAAGTGGAGAGGGATCCTGCCAGAATTAGACATCTACAGTAAAATGAACTCCGAAGATTGTACATTCAGACCTCTGTTCATCTTTGATAATTTTCGCAAGCATCGAGGGTTATGATAGAGAAAGCAAGCTTGAAGTGAGAAAGTATAAGGATGTTAATACTATCGCCTAACAAAGGACGCCTGGGATATTGCTAAAGATTTTCATATTTTTCCACGGAATTATACGGTGCACATCTTTTCTAATGGCCGAGGTCCAATCCTATTTTTCCTGAGTCGAACCATAACCTTTTAACTCATATTGGAACTAAAGTTTTTTACGGAAACGTATGAATTCTATTTTTAGCATTCCGCCACATAGATTTAGCACTTCTCCGAGGAGTCGGTCATAAGGTGTGTCAACTCAATTTTAAGTGATCTAATAAGGTTCCAGTTATATTTCATAACCTAAAGGACATCTGCAGAGAATCGGTATTAATTGTAATCCCAATAATATGGAAAAAACAACAATCTCCCTTTGAATTTCATAGATTCCTATTTTTAAGTGCGTCTATCAGCAGAAGAATTCCTTCTGTATTTCGAGAGGAAACAGTAATTATTTAACTTTCCCATTAGGTTTTCGGACGGACCCGCCACTCTTCTCAAAGACGCAGCATTCCACCGTTGACCTTTGCACACCACCCCACTTGTTGCTATGGTTCACCAGATCACATGGGGATGAGTGTACAAGTTGTCGAAACGGGTTAGAAGGTCGTCTCTCTTGTAAGCAGTAGGCGCGATCAGAGCATACATGTCAGTTAAGCGGTTTCGTTTGCTAAATTTTGGCTATCAGCCCCGTTGCAAATATAATTTCAGTGGATTAGTGGAGGTAAGTTGAGAGGGTGCGTGAAGCAATGTATTATTTTTATAGTCGAAGTTTTAAACTAATGTTCCCCTACTCCGTTAATATGCATTCATGATGAAAGTTTTTTAGCATTCTTACTTTCTATAACATTCTACCTCGTACAAAAAGTTATTT
Organism: Ryuthela nishihirai; assembly: GCA_038380435.1. NCBI lineage: Eukaryota > Metazoa > Arthropoda > Arachnida > Araneae > Heptathelidae > Ryuthela > Ryuthela nishihirai. The sequence continues at coordinate 4,035,837 of JAWZYU010000029.1, read as the reverse complement.
TTTACCCGATTTCATCAGCGTGATGAGACATACGCTCGCACGCGAACGATGGGAGAGACGATTTTTCTTCGGTGTTGCGTTACTGCGTGGAAACACAGGTATCTGACGGCACCAACCCGATGGAGACTAATACGCACAACTCTTGAAGGTTTAGGACGTGTCATTTCAAAAGTCTACATGGTATGCGTTGAAACCTATCATAAAGGGTTGTGCAGAGAACCGTCTCTGGACTTGGGGAAAATATCGAGTCCGAAATCCACGATAAAGAGTGCCCGTGAGTTTTCACGATGTAAGACTGCGTGCCTAATGCGGGAGAAGCACAGATTCATTCGTCAATTTGATCCCACGTTTGGAATTTTTTATTTTCGTAGGACTTAACCATCTGTCAGTGAAACGTTGTCCAGGGGTGAGGATCCGAACACAGGGTCTATTAGGTCGATCCTATCACTCCTCAATATTTTTCGTCACGACGAATAAAATCAGATTTTTTACTCATTGGCATTTTCTGCGGGACAGTGTTTTAAAAACAGTTACTGTGGATAGATCTAGTAAGCGACAGTCACGGAGTTAAAAGAAATAAGTGTTACTGAAACGGACTTAAAATACATATATTAATGTGAAAGGACTATCGGGTTTTGGTGTAAGAAATACATAGAAAAAGATAGTTATAAAGACTGCTGGGTTAATATCTGAAATGTCTGACCTGCATCTAAGCCACAGCACGTACACAGTATAGTCCTGGAATCCACCCAGTGAGGGACGAATTTTTTTTTTTCCGGTGAAACACATCTACAGAAAACTGATTTTTATTTCGACCATGGAGTGATTTTAATAAAGGTGAGGAATATTTTGACGAGTGTTTAATTACTAGGGAGTTGATTAACGGAGTTTGAAAAATTTTCCACTGCGGACGTGTGTTCTAAAAGCAGATTTAACATGTCATCCCTACGAATAATTTAAACCATTATTAATTTCACCCTATGGTATTTTCTATGGAAACAGTAAGAGTAAAATGAGTTTCAACTGTAGGATGATTTTTAATAGAGGTAAGGGAATTTTGATGAGTGTTTAATTACTAAGGAATTTATCATTCCTTTCTGTACAATTATTCTAAGACCAGTCAATCGTTCCATGCAATTATTCTGAGACTTGCATCAGCCGAGTGAAGGAGTGGGGCCTTAAAATGGTCAACCAGAGGGTTTTTCATAAGGGGTAGGGCTTAAAATATAGGTAGGTCGACCGTGGGGTCCGAAAACGAGAAATTAGACTTAAAATAAAGGGGTTTTTGGGAAAATAGTACTTCTCCCTGTCAACAGATGGCGCCAGGAGGGTTTTTAATAAGGGGGAGGCCTTAAAATATAGGTAGGTCGACCGGGGGGTCCGAAAACGAGAAATTAGAGTGAACATAAAGGGTTTTTGGGAAAATAGTACTTCTCATTGTCAACAGATGGCGCCACTGAGGGGGAAAGGGGGGTGAAAGAGGGGTTTAATAAAGGGGGGAATTATTAATTATTAATAAAGGGGCGTGGCCTGTTACGTAATGATTATGTAATGATTACGTCATGTTACGTCATAGGGGGCGTGGTCGATGACGCCATAGGGGGGAAAGCACTGTGCAAAGGGGCATCGGTGGGGTGTGACTAAACTACTATCGATACTGAAGTCCCCGTCAAAATTTCATTTCGCAAATTAGAAACTTTTTCCATCCGATGTGAAAGGTTACTCGAAATAAATGAATATTTATTATTCTTTGGAGATCTATACACAGCTACTTAATTAAATACTGCATGGATGATAAATAAAACGTTCTATTCTATACACACACTGAATTAGCTGTTTCATTGCTTTTAATTAATCTTCCTAATCAGTTTCATTAAGTATGTTTCTTAATAAGTGTTCATTACACAATTTTTAATATCTTGTTTTATCTATTTATGCGATTTAAGATCAAATAAGTACCTTCATAGTCGAGTAAAAGTCTCTGGTATTTTATACCGTTTGAAACGGTTCCTATAACTGTCGAAAAAGTTTGGTACAGTGGTTATTTTGAATTCTAATATTTTCCATGAGTTGATTTTAATTTGTATATTATCAACTTAATTATTTAATATTATATCCCGTGGCCGAGTAGTTAACGCGCTTGGCTACTTATCAGAGGGACCTGGTAAGGCACGGATATTGATGTTATTCTGCTGAGGTTATCCTCCGTCCTCACAATCCTTTTGCTATGGCGTATTAAACTGACAGCAGGCTCCTGTCAGACCTATGTGACAAGCAGCTGTTTGAGGGAGTATTTTCTTAGTAAGAAATGATTCTGTTAAGATGCAAAATGAGTAAAAAGTTTCGAATCTTAAACTTATCGATTAGTGTATGACTGATTAAAATTTCAAGAAAGCGAAATCATTTCCAACTAAATAGAAAATCCTCAAAGCAAAAGCAGACTTCGAGAGAAGTTATTAATTGAAACATCGTTTATTTTTTTTAAACATCGTTTATCAATTTTCGAATGACAGAAAAAGATAATTGAAAGAAAAAGCACGAAAGTCGGAAAATGTATTTCGAAAATATGTTGCATATTGATTTCAACTCGTTTTCCAATATCAAAATAAAGTTTTTCATTTCGCTTTGCCGTCCATCCTCAAACATTCAACATTATTGTCTGAAGAGAAAAATTAAAATTTCCTTTTGATCTCGATCGATATTTAATCAATTACATCCAATCGCATCCTCCGAATCTATCAGTAGTTTGAATTATAAATGTTAAAAAGCTATAAAATCGACAAAAGGTGTTTACATACCTATTTGTTAATTCGTGATTAGATCCGCAAAGCCATTTGCAGGTTATGACGGAACATACGACTATGCCATGCTGGGAGTCGAATCCAGACCCCAGTAGTTGCAGTGCAACCGTGAATCAATGCGGTATCATTGCGCCACAAAGGTAGCAAAATTTCTCTTTGAAATCAACCTTTCTCGTTTTCACCAGGGTCGATTTTTAGCTATGCAAAAGTCAGAGTTTCAATTGGACTGGTCCAGGTTAGTTAACAGTTTAACTATTACTGAGATTTTGCTACATAATAGCCAATTATCCTTATTAACTGATAAACCAATTATCCTTATTTTTCTCTTCACCTTTTTTTAAAGAATATTTCGTGGTGAACGACAAAGGATTCAGAATAAAATTAAACAATTGCGGTCTCTGATAAACGGCAGACTTAAAATTTAAAACTTCCTGGACAAGAACGCTCTAGGTAAACTTGTTTTCTGAAATTGGCCTCCAATTTATAAACGCCAACTCAGATCTTCCCCAATTTTAAAAACTGACCATACACCAAATAAAATATCCCTGCTTGGCGTACTGAAAGCGTCTCGAGCAACGACCATTCGGTGTCCTCTGTGAAGTGGGGAGGGGAAGAGCCTCTTTCTCACCCTCCCTAGTCTTCGTCGCTCCACACAAGGTCCCCACTCCCACGTGCATCGACACACACAAAAGAGGAGACACCTCGGGATCGCATCTCCCCGCTCCCTCGCGCGCGCGCCATTCCAAATGCACCCTAAAATTTCGTTATTCTCTCGCAGAGTGGGAGTGTCAGCTATCAAATGGTGGAGTGATGCCCAGCGACCGCTGCCTCCACAACTTCATCGCCGGCAGAGGAGAATCTGAGCCGTGCGCATACAGCGATGGGATGAGACACAGCAGGAGAGCATACCATAAAGTGTGGTGGTCCTCCCATGTGGCTATACCTCCGAATTCTCCGTAATTCAGGGATGTTTTCAGCAATTTCATTACGGAGCCATGCCAATGCCACATATCCCACGAGACCGGAATCCAACCAACATCTGAAGGAGAAGGTAGGGGAAGAGGTTGAGATGGGGGGAGCAATAATTTCCTCTATAGGTTATTGGTTACTTTATATCCTTGCGTCCGTCCGTGGGCACCAGCGCCAGTTGATGGCCCAACGACCCCGTCGTGACGAAGATGAAGGGTGGGGTCGGAGGGGGAGGGGAGAAAGAAGTACCAAAAAAAGAAAGCCAAGAGGAAAAGGGCATCACTGGCTCTCTTCTTTCAAGTTTTTCATTAGTTTTTCATTTCGTTTCCGCTGAAGTTGTGATTGTCTAAAGATCAGATATTTCCTTGGGGAGCAGGGTGGCTCGGTTTATACGCCAAAGCCCGGACGTTTACAGTGTTTTTCGGAATCTGGCCGCAGGATTTTCCGCAGGACCTTATCGCCGGGATTACGGTCAGTATTCCGGAGACCACAACAATACCGGCTGCTGATGTGACTAGCAGCCTGCCGGAGGAACGCTCCGATGCTTTAACACAGTTGATGCACTCTTGCGAGCAATCGTGTGCCGGGGCTGGAGACGATAGAACCTCGAGGCGCTCTAAGCCATTGGCCGGCCCCGGCCACAGATATGGCTCCGTGGTAAATAAGGCTTCCGACACTTTTCTCTAACGTCACATAAAGCAGCTAGGGATAACTGCACAGCTCTCTGCCTCCCGCAGTTCGTCCTTGCTGTTCTGAGGCTTTGCTTCCTTCGACACTGCAAAAAAAGATGCTGAAACTGGAACAGACTTTACGCTCGGCTCGTCGTCATTTTTCCTTTCCTGTTATAAGGTGAGGAGAAAGAGCAAAGCTTAACCTCGAGACATTCCCGGTTTCATTTTTTTTCTTCACAGGCGAAAAAGAGCAACAGAAAAATAGCAATCCGAAAGGTTTTGCCTAAAGAAATATAAATAAAATTTCCAGATCCCTTGTGATCGAAGAGTTGGGTTGGGTTGTTTTACCTCTGAGCGGCACTTTTTTGCACACCATGGGCTACATGGCCAGGTCACATGGACCCCGAAGGCTCAGAGAAGGTTGGGGGAGGGGACCCACTGGAACAACTGTTGGGAGACAGATGGTAGCCTCCCGTCAAGGCCATCCAGCGTGTTCTTTGACGTGCACAGGGTATGGCTCTTCCGCACACGGGGCCACGGCTTAACGTGCCATCCGACGGACGGCAACCTTTCCAAGCCCATCGGTGTGCCCTACTGACCGTGGACAGGGCGGGGAATTTTGCGGACATAAATGATGGAAGAGTTAATCGGTTGAAATTAGCATCGATTAAAAAGGCAACTTAATTAAAATATTTTTTTTAGATTTATTTTGCCCAACACTGAACTTTAATTACATGATCCAAAAAAACAACAACAAAACTCTCTTTTTTTCCTTCTAATGTGAATGAACTGAATCAGCGTTTATTTGTGACAAGTTCGTATACAAAGGTATACAAAGTTCGTATACAAATATATTACTTATATTATTACTATATAACAAGTCGTACCCATAAAATTAAAATGAAAGCTTTTTGACATGTTTGGATTGGTGAGGGGGAGGGGAGGTGCTTATGTTCCTGGCTTAAGTAGTCTCTGATTTTAGAGGATTTCTTAGAAACTCTACGCTATTGAAAGCCTCAGAGTGTCGTGGTTATATCCCACCCACCCCTCCTGGATACGCCACTGTTATATAGATTTTTCACTTTAAATATTTCGAATTTGAGATTAAATGGCGAAAAATTAAGAGAGTACTGACAGAAATTTAAAACAAAACAGCAGAAAGAATGAAACGAATCAGATGCAAACATTGTGATATTCTTTTCAACACAAATTATAATTCATTTATTGAAAATAAATCGTTCCTGACCAGAAATTGAAAGGAAATAAAATTACTAACTATTTCTTAAAATTACGGACATAGCTAGGGAAATAGATATAACGATGTATTGAGAGTTATAACGTTGGTCCCTTGAGAAATATTCTTTCTTGCAGGGTCATATGGAGGAGAAGAAATACAAATGAGAAGTGTAAAGGACCCCGATAAAATTCTTCGGAAAGGAGAGAAAATTTTCAGGTCAAACTTCTTTCAAAAATGAATTATAAACCAAATATTGTATTAATTGTCATGAAACTTTTCCAAATCCTGCTCTTATTTCAAATGCAATTGCATTTTCTAAGAAAATTCTTTCCTATTGAATATTTCAAAACGGCATCCTTTCAGAATGCAGTTTTTATTTCATTATCCGTATTTCCTTAAAATTTTCTTCTTCAAATGCCGCTTATTAAAAATGATTTTTCATATGTGCATCAGTGTCAGTATAAACTTCATCAAGAAACGTTCTTAAAAAAATTTCTTTCATCTCGGAAAAAAGCACGTTGTACCAATCACTAATCCATGATCGTTATCACTTTGACTTTCATTTCTGAAACAACGTTAATACTATGCAAAATATAAGGCAGGAAATATTCAAGTCCTAAGCAAAATGGAATCGAAATCCATAGTTCGGGGTGTTTCATAGAAGTGCATTGAAAAATTTATCATCGGTATTTCTATATTTGTTTGAAAAGGTGGCAATAATTGACTTGAAAGAGGCCGCGACCAAACGACGCAATCGAGTTGGAAAAATATGAATGTGTGTATGTGGGGGGGGGGGGGGGGGGGAGGTACTGGATTTCCATTGCAGTGTAACATTTTTACCTACATCTTAGAATTAGATAAAAATCCTTGAAAAATGTGTGAAATATGCACAAATTTAAAAATTTTGGCGTCCATTATACTAACTAGCATTCTCATAGCCTTATCTTCCCCTGGTTGGCCGTGATTGCAATTTATGGGAATTCCATGGTTAAGAATTATAATATACATAATGGATTACTGAACTAAAATCCTATCTTAGGACAAATCAATTGGAGTATTTTTCGGAAAAGCATGCTAAAGGCAAACAAATATGTCATTTTTAAAGAGTTCGTTTGACAGCGCACAGAAGTAAAATGAAGAAATAGCAACAAATTCTGATTTCCTCTGCAAAAATGCAAACTTTTGAGATGTAAATTGTGAACAGTAGGAAGTGATTTAAAATCTCAGTGATTGGTGTTGCACGCTACAACCCCATCAAATATCAAATTCAAACAGAATTATTGTATGTAAATATCTAAATTTCCGAACACTGAAGGCCAAATGTTTCTTTTCTCTTGAACTCTGCCTTTGCCAGAGCCTTCTTTATACCCTGCTCTCAGCGTATAATCTCGGCAAAATTCCCCGCCCTGCCCACGGTCAGTAGGGGACACCGATGGGCTTGGAAAGGCCGCCGTCCGTCGGATGGGACGTTAAACCGTGGCCCCGAGTGCGGGAGAGACATACCCTGTGCACGTTAAAGAACACGCTGGATGGCCTTGACGGGAGGCTACCATCTGTCTCCCAACAGCTGTTCCAGTGGGTCCCCTCCCCCAACCTTCTCTGAGCCTTCGGGGTCCATGTGACCTGGCCACTTAGCCCATGGTGTGCAAAAAAGTGCCGCTCAGAGGTAAAACAACCCAAAACAACAACAACAACTCAGCGTATAAAGAGACTTCGAATTGTGGCTTATCGCACGTGGTGCTGAGCAGCGGGTCCCGTGCAGCCGAATCATATAGTCTCAGTGTGACCAGAATGGAAAGGGTTAAGGGTTGGGTTGTTTTACTTCTGACCGGCACTTTTTTTAACATAATGGGTTAAATGGCCAGGACAAGAAGAGACAGAGGGCTCGGAGAAAGTTGGGCGAGGAGACTCACTGGAAGACTCACTTGAGAGAAAGATGGTAGCCTCTCCGTCAAGGCCATCTACCATGTTCTTTAACGTGCAGAGAGTATGACGGGCACGGCTTAACATCCCATTCGACAGACGGCGGCCTTTCCAAGCCCATCGGTGTCCCCTACTGACTAAGGAATTTTGGCGGGGAATTTTGCGGAGATAAATTTCCATGCTTACCCAGCTGGGACGCGAACCTTGGAACTACAGATTATGAGCCTGGCGCACTACCGAGTGAGCCACCACCTCCCCAAGGATCGAGGGACATTCATATGACATTAACAGCTGAGTCATACAATCTCAGTATGACCAGGATCAAAAGGGTCGAGGGACATTCATTTCACTTAACAGCTGAATCACACAGTCTTAGTATGACCTTGCTCAAAAGGGTCGTGGAACATTCATTTTACTTAACAGCTGAGCCATAAAATCTCAGTATGACCTTGATCCTAAACAGTCGAGGGACATTCATTTCACTTAACAGCTGAATCATACAGTCTTAGTATGACCCTGTTCAAAAGCGTCGAAGGATATTCATTTCACTTAACAGTTGAATCACACAGTCTTAATATGACCTTGTTCAAAAGGGTCTAGGGACTTCATTTCACTTAACAGCTTAGTCATAAAATATCAGTATGACCATGATCAAAAGGGTCTAGGGACTTCATTTCAGTTACCAGCTGAATCACACAATCTCAGTATGACCATGATCAAAAGGGTCGAGGGGCAATCATTTCACTTAACAGTTGAGTCATACAGTCTTAATATGACCCTGTTCAAAAGCGTCGAGGGACAATTATTTAACTTAACAGCTGAATCACACAGTCTTAGTATGACCCTGTTCAAAAGCGTTGAGGGACAATCATTTCACTTAACAGCTGAGCCATAAAATCTCAGTATGACCATGATCAAAAAGGTCGAGGGATATTCATTTCACTTAACAGCTGAGTCACACAGTCTTAGTATGACCTTTTTCGAAAGGGTCGAGGGACTTCATTTCACTTAACAGCTGAGTCATACAATATCAGTATGACCATGATCAAAAGGGTCTAGGGACTTCATTTCAGTTAACAGCTGAATCACACAATCTCAGTATGACCATGATCAAAAGGGTCGAGGGGCAATCATTTCACTTAACAGCTGAGTCGTACAATCCTAGTATGACCTTGATCAAAAGGGTCGAGGGAAATTCATGTCACTTAACAGCTGAACCACACAGTCTTAGTATGACCCTGTTCAAAAGGATCGAGGGACATTCATTTCACTTAACAGCTGAATCATAAAATCTCAGTATGACCCTGATCAAAACGGTCGATGAACATTCATTTCACTTAACAATTGTATCACACAGTCTTAGTATGAACTTGTTCAAAAGGGTCGAGGGACATTCATTTCATTTAACAGCTGAATCATACAGTCTTAGTATGACAGTGTTCAAAAGGATCGAAGGACATTCATTTCACTTAACAGCTGAGTCATACAATCTTAGTATAACCTTGATCAAAACGGTCGATGGACATTCATTTCACTTAACAAGTGAATCACCAGTCTTAGTATGACCTTGTTCAAAAGGATCGAGGGAAATTCATGTCACTTAACGGCCGAGTCATACAATCTCAGTATGACCATGATCAAAAGGGTCGAGGGACATTCATTTCACTTAACAGTTGAATCACACAATCTCAGTATGACCATGATCAAAAAGGTCGAGGGACATTCATTTCACTTACAGCTGAGTCATACAATCTCAGTATGACCATGTTCAAAAAGGTTGAGAGACATTCATTTCACTTAACAGTTGAATCACACAGTCTTAGTATGACCTTGTTCAAAAGGATCGAGGGACATTCATTTCACTTAACAGCTGAATCACACAGTCTTAGTATGACCTTGATCAAAACGGTCGAGGGACATTCATATGACATTAACAGCTGAGCCATACAATCTCAGTATGACCTTGATCAAAAGGGTCGAGGGAAATTCATTTCACTTAACAGCTGAACCACAAAATCTCAATATGACCTTGATGAAAACAGTCGAGGGACATTCATTTCACTTAACAGCTGAATCACACAGTCTCAGTATAGTCCTAATGGAAAGGGACTCCAACCTGGGAACTACAGATTATGAGCCTGGCCCACTACCGACTGGGCCACCACCTCCCCAAGGATCGAGGGACATTCATATGACATTAACAGCTGTTCCATACCTAAACTGTGTGATTCAGCTGTTAAGCGAAATGAATGTCCCTCCACCCTTTTGAACAAGGTCATATTAAGGCTGTGTGATTCAGCTGTTAAGTGAAATGAATGTCCCTCGACCCCTTTTGATCATGGTCATACTGAGATTGCTTGACCAAGCTGTTAAGTGAAATGAATGTCCCTCGACATACAATTGGGTCGAGGGACATTTGTTTGACTTAACAGCTGAGCCATACAATCTCAATATCGTTTCGATGGAAAGGGTCGAGGGACATTTATTTGATTTAACAGCTGAGCCATACAATCTCAATATCGTCTTGATGGAAAGAGTCGAGGGATATTCATTTGAGGTGTTCAATGGACTTCCTTTGCCAATTGATTTTAGAAATCTTTGACGTTATCAACTGTATAATAGTTTGGTTCTTTCTAGGGTTAGTTATGGTAGTGAAACTTGGACACTTTGTAAACAAGATAACAGGAAACTAGATGCTTCTGATTCCAGATGCTTACGCAGTATTTTGGGCATTAGGTGGTTCAACTTTGTAACTAATGATGAGGTTAGGCAAAAGAGTTTGCAACCTCCTTTAAGCAGCATATTGCAGAGAGACTCCGTTGGTTTGGCCATGTTGCCCATATGAATAATTATAGATTGGCGAATAGGGTTATGAACAGTGTGCCTAAAGGTCTCAGAAAGAAGGGGAGACCTAGGATGCGGTGGGCAGACAATGTCAAACAGGACCTTGTTAGAATTGGTGTGCAGTGGCCAGATGCAGTAGATGTAGCTCAGGATAGACTTGCTTGGAGAACTAAATTGCACGGTCTGGTTGGACCTCCGTAGCCCATGGCTGCTTGAGGATGATGATGTGTATACTTACAGGTGAATAACCCAACCAAGCAATATAACGTAACAGAAACCAAAGAAAAAACAGCAAAAGTTTTCGTTTTTGCAAGCAATAGAAATTTTTGAGTTATACAGTTAGACTGCTGAAAATACTCCAAATACATATATCAGTCTATTCATAGCTTTGTATTTCATTTAAATAAAACATGAATTTCAATATACGGTAAAATTATGATTGCAGACAATACTAATACTATTTTGAAAAAGGCTACAGACAGATTCTTCCAAATTCAGATTCGAGGCAGAGATAAATTTCTGTTCCTAGAAATATATTTAAGGAAATTTATTTTTAAACAATTCCAAGACATATATCCCTTTAATACGAAGAAAATCTGTTCTTGTAAAGAGTATTTAAAATAAAAAAAATTATTAACTTCTGGAACTGTTTCTATTTATGATGCCACAGGCACCAAAGATTTTGTTAGAAAAACGCGTTTTTGAAAGTATTTTAATATTTTATACATGACCGAAAATTAAACAATAAGATTTCAATAGCAGATATTTTAGTACTTTTCAAAAGAGAAGCCTACAATTTCGTAAAAGTAAGGCACAATTAGAGTAAATGTGTATAGCTTTCGTATTTAGAGAAAAAAAAGATTTCTCAGTAGCCTTTTACATAAATCATTTCTTTTACTTTGAAAGGCACATTTTAATTATTTTTAACATTTAAAAATAATTTACGATAATTTGTATAAAAAAATTTGATGCTCGTAGCATTTCAATCAATTGTCTCTATTTACAAACTTAAAAATCTTAGTCACAAAACGCTGAACCATTATAAGTAGCACTCTAGTGACACCTGATGGTCATTTATTGGGCTTATCCTAAAGAGCGTCGATTTTTAACTGTTTTTAATGGTGTTCGTTTGACATTTCAGCTTTGTTTCTTTCCATATAAATATCTTATTTTATAATCCGGATAGGCAGGTTGTTTCTTTATTCAGATTTTATCTTTCTACTGAGGCCTCGCCTTCCTAATGGATCTTCTTTATTGGGCATTATGCTAACAAACTCCCCAGTCAGACTTCCATTACAAGCGGCGTAATTAGCAGTAACTTTTTTATTGACATAAATTTTATTGTATTATGCTTCAACACTCTTAAAGCAATATTTATCAATAACGGAAAATATCATGGAATGACATAAATTGTGTCACCGATGTTTCCTTCAATATTTCAGAAAAATTATCCAGTTTGAACAAATTGAAGTATTAATGTTGAACTTAACTGTCAAGCTCTTTATTTAAATGGAAAAAAATCTAAAACCCGGCATTTATCGACAATTTGGTTACATTTTGAATAACAAGTTATTTAGGAATTCCATTAACATACCAATTGTCCCACCCTCTCTCCTGGAGATCTGCGCTGCCCATCATGTACAAACATTCTAGTTGCCTAAAGGAAAGGAACAGAATTGTGAGATGGGGCTCATGGCGAAAAATCATGCATTGCAAAGAAATGAACTTCTCTTAGGTTAGACTCGCTAATGCAGTCGGAACGAACTAATATTCTCTGACAACTGATAAAACTGAGTGAATCTTTCCGGACATTTCGGTATGTACAAAGCAATTGGGTTTCGTTTAATTGCATAAATTGATACAGTGGTCGCAATTAGCAAATCACTTTGTGTAAAAAGAGACGAATATCAGAGGAGATAAATGAAGGCAATATGTTAAATGCAAATTCTTAATTTTTAATATTCAATAGCTTATTTTCCAAAAAACTGAATAGTTATATTATTTTGGTCAACAAAAGACTTGACAATTCTATATTATATAACTAGGAAAACCTTTCCAGCGGAAATAATTACTATGCTAAACAAAGAACTTGACTTTAATATCGATGGAAAACCATCTAATTAATATATTTTAGCTAGTCACCTTGAAAATACTGACAGCAATAAAAGCGAAGAAACAGCAATGACTATGTTTATATTAAGAAAACTAATTATAATAAAAAGAACAAATATCTCAATGGCTAATAAAAGCTGACAAGTGTAGGATAAAAGTAAATTTTATGGAAACGCAAATGAAAAAAAAAACATGAAAGAGACTTCACAAAATGAAATAAGGAAAATAATTCACAGAAAAAAAGAGAATCCAAATGGAAATAAGCTAAACTTAACAACTCAATTATAAAATTTTAAAATATTTACAAAGAACGTAAATTTATATCTTTTAACTTAATTAACATGAGAATACCCAATTATATGAGAATAAAATCCTTAAAGATAAAAAAGAATCTTCAACCAATCATGGACACAAAAACATACCATTAGACGATATTGATAAATTTCTCCTTTAAATATTAAAGCACTGGATAGATCTATCACCTACTCTAACAGAAAACGCATTGGAAACAGAAAAAAATAATTAAGTCAAATATTTCAAGTTATGATGATGAGTCAATGTACACCAATGTTACCACAAAAAGTTTAATATCCTCAAGAGACTGGGAAAGGCAGAAATTGGAAGATTATTTATTTTGGAGCAGAAGGGGTATTGCATTACCAAATTTTCATATAGAAAATACTCATTACTGAAATTTGCAATATCAAATAATTCTTCCAATTTTAAAAACAAATTTTACCAACAAAAAAGTGTAGTGATTCTGGAATCACCATTGCCAGTTTCTTTCTATTTCTTTCTCATCATTTAGAAAATATATTAAAGAGTTTCCGCAAATAAGATTTTATTAACATAAATATATATGAACAACATGCTCTGCATTTTCGTCACACCTAGCAAAGGTTTTCCAGAAAAAATCATGGGAACTAACACATCAGAAAAGGAAACAAATTTCTCTACAGAAATTGGAATTGAGAACTCGTTTTTTTTTTCATTTAAATTTAAGATTACAAGGAAAAATCTCTATCACTGTAATAAACCAATATAAGGAAAAATGTCTGACCTCCCAGTCTAACATTTTATTTTGTATCTTCCGAATAAGAGAGCTGAGCATGAAGCATTATATCTCAAATGATCGCTTGGGTCTAGAGACCTATTAATTACGTTCCTTCTATTCTGCACTAATCGCGAAAAAATGCAACAGGAGGAGTGAAGTCTCATGAGATTTGACCATGTTTTATATCAAATGAAATCTTGTGGGTGGGAAATGCCATATGTATGTTTTAGAAAGTTTTTCCATTTGATCACGAACTAAACAGTAAAATCTAAGACCATCGAACACGGTATACAGCTTATCATAACTGAAAGTAATGGAAAGGTTTGGTTGCGCCAGAAAGATAGGATAACCTGGAATGGAACTGATGCTCATAAAACTGCACAGCAAAATAATCAGCAGATCAAATACAGTAAACTCATTTCACATGAGTGATCAAACCCTCATCAATCCTGACCTTGGCGTTGGATGTCTATTGAAGCTTTTAAGAAACTTAGATGCTTCAAGACTTTGCATTATATGTTTGAAGCTACACAAAATCGAAGCTTTCGTTTTGATTGGGATTGTCAGAGGAGAGGATGTGTTTATACCACGGGTCCCATTGATCATCCGCTGGAGTTCAAATGCTACAATTCTCAGCACCACTTGCTTTTGAAATTACAATAAACAAAGCGTAGTGTTAATGCTTCAAAATTTAAGGAGCAGATCTATGATAGGATAGTTTTGAATATGGGCGACAACACTTTGGTACATCGAGAATGGGAAATGGGATAAAAAAAATTGTTCTATCAAAAGGAAAAAAGAAGCCTGCAAATATTATCTATCGAGAGGTCTATCCAATGTTGGAATCGCTTTAATTCTTATTTTAATGTATTATTTTGAAAAATAAAATCATTTAAATAAAGCACTACATTTTCATTTTATTTTTGAAAATGAAAATACCTATTGAGTGAAGGGTCTCGTGCAATGCCGTATAAATCTTCTGGTTCATTAAAGAGAACACAATTAGAAAACACAAACGAAAGGCAAACTGAAGAGCTTTGAGAAATGCTGTGTCGAAAACTATTTTCCATTTAACCTTTTTCAAGATAATAAAACACGGAACCTAAGAAAAAACGAAAACGAAAATGACACCTTCACTAAAAAATTTTAACTTTTGATAAATAGCAAAGAATTAATAGAACATAAGAGTCTCACCAACTTTAAATAACAAAATGATTTTTTTTTACCAAATACCACACAAAAAACCCAAATCGTCAATTTATAAAATATTGTATGACCCTCAAAAGTCCTACGTGGGAGAAGCAAAAAGCAGTAATAAAAAAAAGACAGGATCAGACAGACAAACAAAAAAATCTAACCGTGAAATAAACCAGATGGAAACAAAACCTAATTTTAAAAGAAGAAACATATTCATTAAATAAATTAAATATGCTTCTAATGCTTTTCCTACAGAATCCCCAAATATCAGAATTCCAATTGAATGTTTCATCAGAAGTGGTCTCAATGGGGAACCGAAATATTAGGACTCGTTAATCAGAAGTATATGATTCTTCATGTCTTAGGTTTTCTACAGTAGAATTTTAAGAAATAAATAATCTAAACAACCATGAATCCAACTGTTACCGGAATATTTTTCATTTATAACATTACTTTTTCTCTTATTTTATTTTCATCCATATTTATTCATTCAAATCATTGGTTTCACATGCATCATAGAAACAAACATTTCCTGGTACTTTTATGATATCATCCTCACACAAAATATTTTACATTTATACATATTGGGCTATACTTCAATAGAGGCAAAATAAATTTAAGAGTTTACGCAATAGTAATTATTTGTTTCTTCCTGGGGTCATCGTCAGCCATGACCCCAAATATTAAAACTTGAATTTTGTTTTCACATGTGCACTATACACAGTTCTGGTCACCAGATCGAAAGAATGAATGCAGACAGAAGAAATCAGCATGGAAAAAGAAAACCATTAGACACATTTCAATCTACGGATATTTACAGTAACTGAATTATTTTCCTCATATTGTAATGCACTATGAATGCCTGAAAGAAATGATAGGTTTTTACTGCTTGCCTTTTTCGATTTAGGTAATAGAAAATACTAAAGTCAAGAATTTCAAGGTGATATTCCACTCGAGGGATATTTCTTCTTTTTTTAACCATAATTTGCACAAAATATGAGCCCAAGTGCATATGTTATAAGACCTTTAGATCATATTCACTGGCTAGTCATCAAAATCAAAAGTTTTTTGGTATTGCGAAGAAACATTGATTTTATTAAAGCAACACAATGTATTTTGGTGTATACGTTGTTGCTTTAATTTTAAATAGCATCATATAAGTTACATATATATAGATCTGTATTTCAAGAACTCAAGTTATCTCAGCTATTGAACATGTACTTATGATGATTCAAATTAAAGAAATGTACCTGAATTAATTTCGCCACTCCTAGGCAGACGAAATTCTGAGGGAGCAATATGAAAAATATTTGTGTGGCGATTATGGAACAGAGTTTTCGTAAGAGAAACCTCACACACTCAGGTGGCACTTGATACGCATTCCAAGTGAAATTCGAACGGTACATTGCTTAGCTTGCTTGACTGTGGAGAAAGGTGGCCTGGGTTCGAATCCCAGAGAAGTCTTCCTAACGTAGGTTGTGTTTTTGCTCAAACTTCACTGGATCGTCTCTATAGTGTGTTATATTGATATTTGAGCAAATTTGCATATTTATTAAGCATTGCCTTATTTTTAAGTATCAGCAATAAAAAGTTAGCGATGGGGAAAAATATACGATTTAAGTAGGATTGTTATAATAAAAAAATTTGAGAACTTCTGAGTTCGTCACTATACCTTAAGCTTTGAACCAACAGAAAGGTAATTTGGGGGGAATTCATCGCCAAATACTATAAAAAAAATGCATCAAGTGTTCATTTCAAGATTGCTAAACTCTTTGAAATATATATAGATCCTGCTTTCCTCAAATATTAATACCATTGCTTACTTAATCATGCAACTCACTTTGAACAAAATTATGTCTGAATGTCTATTTACACCACTTACTCTCCCGCCACTTTTCTTCCAGAACGATCCCACACAAAGACACAAACGCTTCACTATACGACACTTGCATTAAGAGCTAAATGAATGGCAGTTTCAATCAGTTTCGCAATTAAAAAGGTTAAATAGCTTTCTTAGAGAACTAGATACAAGTGATAGTGAATGTCACTCTAGTTCAATGACTAACGATGGTTTCGAAAAACACAAAATAAACTAAATCCGCTGAAGTGAAAACAAAAGGCTTCTGTTGAATGGTCTCTCGGCCATCGTTTGTGGACAAGGCTACGTGATGCTGTTGATTATCGTCACGGCGACGGCAGTTAGGAAAGAGAGGAGAGCATCGCAATGATGGATGGTCGTCTGCTCTCTGGCTGACTACTTCTCGGTCGATCGGATTAATGTTCAGCGACAAACAACTGAACTAGAAACAGGATTCTGGAAAAGAGATCTTTAGAGGAAAGAGCGTCAAG
The DNA here is from genome assembly GCA_038380435.1 of Ryuthela nishihirai. Lineage (NCBI taxonomy): Eukaryota > Metazoa > Arthropoda > Arachnida > Araneae > Heptathelidae > Ryuthela > Ryuthela nishihirai. Next base: position 4,018,680 of record JAWZYU010000029.1, on the reverse strand, counting down.
TTTAAGATACGAAAGAAATTTAATGTGAGGAGAGGAAAGAAGAAAAGTATTAGTGAGAACTGTAGGAAGAGAACTTATATTAAGCTAAAAGCTTCCACGAGATTCCCTCTCTCCGTCATCGTCGTACCTAGAGGTGCTTTCGGCGCACCTGATGGACGAGGTCTAGCTTCACTGTGGACGTGACGACATCTATCTACTGCACTCCTCAGGCACAGCAAAAACTGTTACAAACAACTTATACACCTGTTTGGAAAACTTCTGAAAATTGTACTATATTTTTACAGCAGCTAGGTGAGTAATCGTTACAAATAACGATTCGCAAACAAGCTGAAGTGACTTTTTTTATCTTCAGCAGTTCCTCAACAAGCTCGTGCTTTAATTGCCTCAGTTCCGGGTGCAGGCATTCGCCACTTAGGTCACTTAGACCAAGTTATTCCTGTTCTGGAAGCTTCCGCTAAGTTTAAGTCCCTTAATTCTTTCTCTTGTTGGGGCCATTTCGAGATTTACGCGCCGACACGAGTGGAGGACTGCCCCAGCCAACGAACAACTAGGCCAGTCGTCGCGAACAGCCATTTTCGTTAGTCTCTTAACCAACGCACTCCCTCTCCCATTTCGGGCGTCGGAGGCGACCGGGGGGCATTAAAAATGAAAGGACTTTACAGGGAGGGAGGCCAGCCGCGCAATCAAAATGACCCCGGGCGGAGAGAGCGTCGAGGGTTAAGTTAAGAGCAGTCTTGTGTAGTGTGTTAGGCCGACTGAAAGAGCATGAGGAGAAAAGGAAGCTTGGACAGGATCGGAGTTAAATCCCCCCAACTCTTTGACAGTCATTTAGTCCATTAACCCTGATTACTCAGTCTGGCTGTTTGGCAGGTCCCGGACCCTAATCCGGGAGGAGAGAGGTCACTTTATGGGACAATCAAGCCTGTGATCAGTTTAATGGCTGGCCACGTCCGAGGTGCCCAGTTCAGCGAAAACAATAGCACTAATGATGATGAAAGGCAATTAGATGGCAAGGATAGGGGGAGAAGGGAAAAAGCTGCTCTCTTTGGCTGCCACTGCTGACCAGCAACTTTTACGGCTCGGTTGCTGTTTTTCTACTCTTCGCTTTCTTGCTTTTAGTTTTCTATTCTACGGAGAACAGGCAGAACACTTCTCCTTATAGCTTTTCTTTTCCTAAAGATTAATTTTGTCTTCCCTCCAATCCCACGACGATGCTTTCTCCCAGAACAATAGCCAAAGAAAGTTATTGGAGGTACGATTCGCCATAATTCGATGGAAATAACCGTGTGCGCTTCTTCCTAACTCTATCGTCTGCTCTTCCCCTACAGGAGCAAAGTGATGAGGATCAACAACAGTGAGGTGGGGAGAGTGATAGTGTGGGGGAGTTGAGGGGGAATTCACGGTGATGACGTGGTGGCTGACCACTCCACTGAGGTCATAAGTCGTAGGACATTTATCTCTCCACGGATGTTATTTATGGTGAGACGGGCTTCGAGGAGGTGGCCACAAGTGCTTTTCAAGCCCCACGGCGCACATGCAACAACCTTTGTGTGGCACATAACGGACCGGAAATTTAGACAACCTCCTGTGAGAGGGAGTACCTAGAGGAGCAATGAACTAGGATGATAAAGAATGGAATAGACAGAGTGGTAGATTCGATGGAAATAATATTTCTTTCTCTCACTGAGTGTTATGGAATGATATTGTAGTTACATAGGTAATAGAGTGGCACTATTGGATTTTAATTTGCCTCTCTGAGGCAAAGTGGATATGCCTCAGAGATGATTAACAAAACCTCAAAGCCTGATTAACAATAAAATGAACATTTCATTCTCTTCTCAACAAACACGAAATCCAGAGCTTTGTATCTATTGGGAAAAAAATATGAAAAGAAGAAGAAAGCGAGAAAGTCATCTTAAGTGTACCCAGCGTTTCATTTGCAAACATTTCGTTCGATGCCAAACAATGTTGTAAATAAAGCATCTGAAATGGAACATTTAGCAGCTTCGCTTGGCGTGGGTAATATTATTTCTGTGATATACTATACGGTAAGAGATGAAATCACAGGCCCAGATCATAGCCTGTGATTGATCAATTTGGTCTAGATCACAGTACAAACTATCTGTCAGTCATCCTCTTCCAGGGGAGGTCTTATAGATAGTTTGGTATACTGATCTGGTTACCTATGGGTACTTTTGTTTTTTTCTGTCATGCTGAGGAGTGGTCGACTTCAATGGGTCCTGGTGCTGACTATTTAAAGCCATTGGACTCACGTATCGCTTTGAGCTTCATTACGGATTCTAGACTAACTGCATTGGTGGCCACTGTTAAAGGAAATTACACCCTGTATCTATATGTGGGTTGCCAGCCTTAAGTGAACGTATGCACAGGATATATATATATATCAGTTGATGATTAATCCTAATCAGAAGACATCGTAGGTATATTAATTCTTACATCTATCAGCATCAACAACCTACCCTGAAATAATGAGTCCCAGGTAGGTCAGTTTCGATTTTGATTCTAGCTCTTGAAAAGGTTCACTTGAAAAGTTCCTACATTTAGTTCCTACCAACATTGGTGGCTTAATCTTTTGGAGGTGAGGGAGACAGCTCTTTGCCCCATGCCTGTGACTAGGAGGCTGTTTCATGTTGTTGGCATTATCTCTCTCTATAAAGATAGTTTCTTTAAAAATCTCACTAACCACGTTATACCACAGGTTTATGGAACTAAGTTCAGGCGCAGAGATTATTCTCTTGATATCCTCATACAGGAATTTCAGCGCTCTAATATTGATATTCTGGGCTTGCAAGATAAAATATTTTGTGCAAGGTGGTTGTACAGATCGATGGGTAAAGGTCATGTGGCTAAAAACAATTTTAAATTTCTCTCTTCAGGGAGGGATGATGGAAAACTTCTCCAAGATGTAGGTTTGCTTCTCAGCAGACACGCCAGTAATGTTTTTCTAAGATATGACTGCATTAATGAAAGATTTATTGCAGCTAAATTTAAAACCAAAAGTCTTGAACGTTATCTGCTTTATTCCCCCAAAGAGAACTCTGATCAGGATGAAACAGATAGGTTTCCAAGAGAGACAGATCCAACCAACCTCAGGATATTTTGAATTCTGTCAAGAAAGGATATATTACTTCAATGCTAAAATTAAAACTGACTGATTTTTGTGCAAGGGTGATAGGTTTACACTGGGATGCCAATTTATTAAGTACGCCACCCCTCATCACATAAATGGTTCATCCCAACACGTAATATGTCACGTGACCGCGGTGTGCAATATAAATCAGGCAGAACAGCTCTTCGAGCATCAGTTAGAGTTGGATTCAATGTCAGAATGGCAAAATGAGCGACCTCAAGGTCTTGGAACGAGGTACAACAGTTGCTGCTACACATGCCTTTCTAGCATCTCCCAAACGGCCATCCTCCTGGGCCTTTCACGCACAACCGTTTCAAAGGTTTACTGAGAATGGTGCTAAAAGTAGAAACTACCAATGATTGGCGATCCTGTGAACGAAAACAGCTTGTGAATCAGATAGGTCAAAGGAGACTGGCGAGAATCGTGCAAGTTAACAGATTACCTGATTGGCTACGAGCAGGCAAATCACAGTGGAATTTAACATTGGTGTGCAGAAGGTCATCTCGAATGCACCACATATTGTACCTTGTCGCGAATGGGCTACAAAAGCCGCTTACCATGTCAAGTGCCAATGTTATCAGTGAGGAACGAAAGTGCATATCCAGTGGGAGCAGGAGCATTGACACTGGACCGTTGAGAAGAGAAAAAACGTAGCCTGATCGGACGAATCTAGGTTTTTTTTGCATCATGCTGATGGAAGGATCAGAATATGGTGCGAGCAACATGAGGCCATGGAACCATCTTATTTGATGTCAACAGTACAGGCTTGTCGTGTGGGTAACGTTTTCCTGGTACACATTGGGCCCCCTGATACCCATTGAAGAACATCTAAATGCCATCGCGTATTTGAACATCGTTGCTGGCCAAGTTCATCCCTTCAAGACTAAAGTTTATCCTCACAACAGCAGAAGGTTGTACCAGAGAGTTAATGTTTTCTATGGGAAGTAACAGACAGGTACACAGAGACTGAGGGATAAACAAGGTAAGGTGGTTGAAGGGGAGGATTCTGTGATGGATAGGTGGGTTCAGAATTTTTAAGATGTTCAAAACAATGTGGTTATTTCTACTCCCATTGTTTTTAATTAGGATACGTGCATAACTGAGTTTAATTCTGGCTCTATATCACATTTTGAAGTGACTTTGGCTATTTCTAAATTAAAATTACATAGCTATGCAATAATCCCCTCTGATGATGCATTGAACGGGCCAGGCGTAGCATTTAATGTCTGACCCCGATTTCTCGTGGTGCAGAGTACCTTTCAAAAGAGATACTCTTCTGTGGAAGTGAACGGATGGGGAGGGCTGCCAGATTAGTATGGCCTACTGATCTGGACATCTATGGCTACTTTTATTTTTTTCTAACCTGCTGAGGAGTGGTCAACCACAGAGGGTCCTGGTGCTGACCATATATACCAACCTGAATCGAATTATGGCTCTGAGCTTCATTGTGGATCCTGATTTTGCTGCACTGGTGGGCATCTGTGGAGGGAAAATCTTCCGCTGTGTTTCCTGTTTGTTTGTAGGTTGACAGCCCCAAGTGAATAGATTCACAGGATATGTTTATCAGCTGGTGAATAAGTCTGAGCAGAGGTCATGGCAGGCACCTGAACTTTTTGTATCTACTGGCTCGTCAGATTCTACATTGGAGGAAGTCTTCCATTGTGGATAGCTTCAGCCTTTAGTGGTGGGGGAACGGGTCTGTGCCCCATGCCTGCGATCAGAGGGCTGTTAGATATTGTGGGCATTCCCTCTCTCAATAAACATAGTTTCTTTAATCATCATCATCATCATCATCATCATCAAGCAGCCATGGGCTACGGAGGTCCAACCAGACCATGCAATTTAGTTCTCCAAGAAAGTCTATCCTGAAATACATCTACTGCATCTGGCCACTGCACACCAATTCTAACAAGGTCCTGTTTGACGTTGTCTGCCCACCGCATCCTAGGTCTCCCCTTCTTTCTGACGCCTTTAGGCACACTGTTCATAACCCTATTCGCCAATCTATAATTAGTCATACGGGCAACATGGCCAAACCAACGGAGTCTCTCTCTGCACAACATGCTGCTTAAAGGAGGTTGCAAACTCTTTTGCCTAACCTCATCATTAGTTACAAAGTTGAACCACCTAATGCCCAAGATACTGCGTAAGCAACTGGAATCAAAAGCATCTAGATTCGTGTTATCTTGTTCACAAAATGTCGAAGTTTCACTACCATAACTAACCCTAGAAAGAACCAAATTATTATACAGTCTAATTTTAGTCTTTATGTGTATACGCCTATTTCTCCACACTCTCCATAGATTCTTAAAAGGCCCGGCAGCGATCCCTATTCGTCTGTTAATCTCATGCCGCACATCACCATTATCTGTTACATAGCTCCCAAGATAATTAAACTGTGACACCTGCTCAAGACTGCAACCATTCAGATTAACTGAATCTCAACCTGCCTGACCAATTTTCATCACTTTAGTTTTCTCTCTGTTTATAACCAAACCTACGCTACTACCAGTTTCATCAACAGCTCGAATGAAAGAGTTCATCCCATCAACATCATTTGCCAAAAGGGCTAAATCATCAGCATTATCTAAATCAGAAATTTTCGTATCTCCATTCCATTTAAGGCCAAAATCTTTCCCTTGAAGTGAATTTCGCATAACATAATCCATAACCAAGCTAAAGAGAAAAGGAGACAAAATGCACCCTTGTCGAACACCAGAAGTAAGCCTAAACCAATTGCGACAAGCTTTACCAACTCTCACACACGACTCAGTGTTATTATAGAGAGTTTTCAGTATGTTAACTAACTTGTCAGGTATACCATATGATCACACAATCAACCACAAATTATGACGATCAACAGAGTCAAAAGCCTTTTTGAAATCAACAACGCTAGCAACCAAAGGTTTCTGAAACTCTAAACATTTCTAAAGAATCTGCCTAAGTGAAAATGTCTGATCCACACATCCCCTACAACTTCTGAATTCACATTGCTCATTACACAATTGCCTGTCAACCAGATTCTTAATTCTATTAAGCACAATCATGGAAAGAACTTTACCTGGAACAGAGAGTAGGCTGATACCCCTATAGTTATCACAAGAACTGCGATCACCTTTTTTGAAAATAGGGATAACAATAGCACTGGTAAAATTCTTTAGGAACCATGCCTTTATCATAAAAGATATTCAAAATTTCAGTCATCCAAATGGTAACCGTAACATTTCCAGCTCTAAGCATTTCCATATTAATTTCATCTACCCCTGGGATTTATGAAGTTTAAGTTTAGAAATAGCCAAAATAACTTCAGATTGTGTTATAGGACCAACATTAAAGTCACCAATGCATCTATCATCATTGCAAACTATGGGAATAGAACTAACCGCATTGTTTAGAATATCACTGAAATGCTCAGCCCACCTAGCCATGATAGAATCCTCACCTTCTATAACCTTACCTTGTTTATCCTTCAATTCCTGTATCCTGTCCGTTTTCTATACCACACAAAACATTAACTATCTGGTACAGCTCTCTGCTGTTTTGCTGTCTAACTGCTTCCTCGGCTTTGTCTGCCAAACCATCAAGCCAAAGATTCTTATCAGCAGCTAACTGATTTTTTACACGTTTATTATGTTCTCTGTAATGCTTTCTATTAGGACCAGTAGGGTGTTGATTAAGGACATTCTGCAGTTCTTTCTTTCCGAAATAAGCTCAAGTGCCTTATCACTCAGAAAATTCTGTCTCTTCTGCTCCTTTTTTCCTAAAAGAGTACTTTTAGTGTCCAAAAAAGCCTCTTTAAAATGATCCCATTCTTCCTTAACGTCAGTTGTAAGTATACCATGACTGTCATAATGACTAAGTAACCTATCATGGTAACCTTTGGCTATAACTGGGTCTTTCAGCTCAATTTAAGCTCCCCTATATGAAATGGTATTCCTAACAGAACTAGCCCATTTATTGTTAATTAATATATAATCAATCATATTCTTATGCAGCCCATCGGATGAAACCCATGTGTACTTGTGTATGTCGCGGTGTTTGTAATATGTGTTAGTTATTCTGAATCCATTCAGTTTACTTACCTGTAGCAGACGTTGCCCATTGCCATTGAAGCTACCAATAACAAAAGGGCCTATTACTTCTCCCCAAAAGTCAGAGTCAGTACCAACTTTGGCATTGAAGTCACCAAGAACAAGGGTAATAACTCCTTTCTTGACAGAATTCAAAATATCCTGAAGTTTTCCATAAAACCTATCCTTCTCATCAGCATCCTCAGTGGGGGCATAACAGCAGATAACATTCAAGTCTTTAACGCTTGTCTGAAATTTTGCTGTAAGAAACCTTTCATTAATGCACTCATATCCTAGAAGAGCATCACTAGCGTGTCTGCTGAGAAGCAGACTCTGGCCTTGGTGATGCTTATTGTCGTCCCTCCCTCAAAAGAGAAATTTAAGATTATTTTTAAGAATCTGACCTTTATCTGTCCATCTGGTCTCCTGCAAGCCGAGAATATCTTAACTATAATGGTGGTATTCTTGTGTGAGGACATCAAGAGAAAAAGCGTAGTGCAGAGTCCTCACATTCCAACTACCTATTGAGAGAAAATGGTTAGTGGGATGTTTAAAGAAACTATGTTTATTGAGAGAGGGAATGCCGACAATATCAAACAGCCCTCTAATCGCAGGCATTTGGCAGAGGCCCGTTCCCCCACCACTAAAGGCTGAAGCCATCCACACTGGAAAACTTCATCCAATGTAGAATCTGACGATGCCAGTAGAAGCAAAGAGTTCAGGTGCCTGCGATGACCTCTGCTCAGGAGTATCCACCAGCTGATAAACGTATACTGTGAATCTACTCACTTGGGACTGTCAACCCACAAACAAACAGAAAACACAGAGGAAGTTTTTCCCTCAACAGAAGACCACCAATGCAGTAAAATCACGATCCATAATCAAGCTCAGAGCCATTTATCTGTCCAGTCCAGTGGGTTTATAAGGTCAGCACCAGGACCCTGTGTGGTTGACCACTCCTCACCAGGGTAGAAAAAAAACGAAAAGTAGTCATAGTTGTCCAGATCTACTGATCTGGACAACACTAATCTGGCAGCCCTCCCCTTCCGTTCACTTCCAGAAAGAGTATCTCTTTTGAAAGGTACTAACGGTCTGCACCACGAGAAGGCGGGGTCGGACATTAGGTGCTAGGCCTGGCCGGTTCTATGCATCATCACAGGGGATTGGTGCATAGCTCTCCTTCCAGTGACTACCTAGCTACCATTTACAGACCTTAAACATTCTACAAACCATTTTCTCTCCATAAGTAGTTGGAATGTGAGGACTTTGCACAAAGCTTATTCTCTTGATATCCTCACACAAGAATTCCACCATTATAATTTAGATATAACCGGCTTGCAAGAGACCAGATGGATAGATAAAGGTCAGATTCTTAAAAATAATCTTAAATTTCTCTTTTCAGGGAGGGACGACAATAAGCATCAACAAGGCGTGGGTCTCCTCAGCAGACACGCCAATGATGCTCTTCTAGGATATGAGTGCATTAATGAAAGGTTTCTTACAGCAAAATTTCAGACAAGCGTTAAAGACTTGAATGTTATCTGCTGTTATGCCCCCACTGAGGATGCCGAGGAGCATGAGAAGGATAGGTTTTGTGAACAACTTCAGGATATTTTGAATTCTGTCAAGAAAGGAGATATTACCCTTGTTCTAGGTAACTTCAATGCCAAAGTTGGTACTGACTCTGACCTTTGGGGAGGAGTAATAGGCCTTTTTGATATTGGTAGCAGCAATGGCAATGGGCAACGTCTCCTACAGGTAAGTAAACTCAATGGATTCAGAATAACTGACACTGATTACAAACACCGCGACATACGTAAGTACACATGGGTTTCACCCGAATGGCTGCATAAGAATATGATTGATTATATATTAATTAACAATAAATGGGCTAGTTCTGTTAGGAATACCGTTTCACATAGGGGAGCTTAAATTGGATCTGACCATTACCTTGTTAAAAGTATCTTGCAACTTAAACTTAAAAGTGTTGTGCTAAGGTTAATAAATTTACTTTTATAAATCAGGCAGAACTATCTGGTACAACTCTCTGCTGTACCAGATAGTATCTTCAACCATATATTAAACTTAAACTGAAGCAGTGAAAGACCCAGTAATAGCCAAAGCTTACCATGATAGGTTACTTAGTCATTATGACAGTCATGGTATGCTTACTACTGAAGTTGAGGAAGAATGGGATCATTTTAAACAGGCTTTTTTGGACACTAACAGTACTCTTTTAGGAAAAAAGGAGAAGAAGAGACAGAATTATCTTAGTGATAAGGCACTTGAGCTTATTTCGGAAAGAAAGAACTGCAGGAATGTCCTTAATCAACACCCTACTGGTCCTAATAGAAAGCATTACAGAGAACATAATAAACGTGTAAAAAATCAGCTAGCTGCTGATAAGAATCTTTGGCTTGATGGTTTGGCAGACAAAGCCGAGGAAGCAGTTAGACAGCAAAACAGCAGAGAGCTGTACCAGATAGTTAATGTTTTGTGTGGTAGAAAACGGACAGGTATACAAGGATTGAAGGATAAACAAGGTAAGGTTATAGAAGGTTTGGATTCTGTCATGTCTAGGTGGGCTGAGCATTTCAGTGATGTTCTAACAATGTGGTTAGTTCTATTCCCATTTTTTGCAATGATGATAGATGCATTGATGACTTTAAATGTGGCTCTATAACACAATCTGAAGTTATTTTGGCTATTTCTAAACGCAAACTACATAAATCCCCAGTGGTAGATGAAATTACTATGGAAATGCTTAGAGCTGGAAATGTTACGGTTCCCACTTGGATGACTGAAATTTTGAATATCTTTTATGATAAAGGTATGGTTCCTAAAGAATTTTACCAGAGCTATTGTTATCCCTATTTTCAAAAAAGGTGATCGCAGTTCTTATGATAACTATAGGGGTATCAGCCTACTCTCTGTTCCAGGTAAAGTTCTTTCCATGATTGTGCTTAATAGAATTAAGAATCTGGTTGACAGGCAATTGCGTGATGAGCAATGTGGATTCAGAAGTGGTAGGGGATGGCAGATTCTTGAGAAATGTTTAGAGTTTCAGAAACCTTTGGTTGCTAGCTTTGTTGATTTCAAAAAGTCTTTCGACTCTGTTGATCGTCATAATTTGTGGTTGATCGTGAGATCATATGGTATACCTGACAAGTTAGTTAACATAATGAAAGCTCTCTATAATAACACTCAGTCGTGTGTGAGAGTTGGTAAAGCTTGTCGCAATTGGTTTAGGCTTACTTCTGGTGTTTGACAAGGGTGCATTTTGTCTCCTTTTCTCTTTAGCTTGGTTGTTATGCTTGGTTTCTTTTTAGCTTATATGTTATGCGAAATTCACTTCAAGGGAAAGATTTTGCCCTGAAAGGAATGGAGATACGAAAATTTCTGATTTAGATTATGCTGATGATTTAGCCCTTTTGGCAAATGATATTGATGAGATGAACTCTTTCATTCGAGCTGTTGATGAAACTGGTAGTAGCGTAGGTTTGGTTATAAACAGAGAGAAAACTAAAGTGAGGAAAATCGGTCAGGCAGGTTGTGATTCAATTAATCTGAATGGTTGCAGTCTTGAGCAGGTGTCACAGTTTAATTATCTTGGGAGCTATGTAACGGATACTGGTGATATGCGGCATGAGATTAACAGGCGAATAGGGATTGCTGCCGGGACTTTTAAGAATCTATGGAGAGTGAGGAGAAATAGGCGTATACACCTAAAGACTAAAATTAGACTGTATACTAGTTTGGTTCTTTCTATGGTTAGTTATGGCAGTGAAACGTGGACACTTTGTAAACAAGATAACAGGAAACTAGATGCTTTTGCTTCCAGATGCTTATGCAGTATCTTGGGCATTAGGTGGTTATACTTTGTAACTAATGATGAGGTTAGGCAAAGGAGTTTGCAACCTCCTTTAAGCAGCATATTGTGCAGAGGGAGACTCCGTTGGTTTGGACATGTTGCCCGTATGACTAATTATAGATTGGCGAATAGGGTTATGAACAGTGTGCCTAAAGGTCTCAGAAAGAAGGGGAGACCTAGGATGCGGTGGGCAGACAATGTCAAACAGGACCTTGTTAGAATTGGTGTGCAGTGGCCAGATGCAGTAGATGTATTTCAGGATAGACTTTCATGGAGAACTATATTGCATGGTCTGGTTGGACCTCCGTATCCCATGGCTGCTTGATGACGACGACGACGATGATGATGATGATGATGATGATGATATTCTCAGGGGTAGATGAAATTACTACTGAAATTCCTGGAAAATCTTCTGTTATCACATGACTGACCGAAACTTTGAGTATTTTCTATAATAAAGGTGTTGTTCTTATGGATTTTACTACAATTATTATTAACCCCATTTTTAAAAAGAGTGATCTCAGTTCTTTTGATAATTATAGAGGAATGAATCTACTCTCTGAACCAGGTAAAGATCTTTGCATTGTTGCTTAAAAGAAATAAGAAATTAGTTGATGGACAACTGTGTGATGAACAATGTGGATTCAGAAATGGTCTTTTGGAAGAAAAAAAAGTCATCTTATGTGTATCCAGCTTTTCATTTGCAAACATTTCGTTCGATGCTAAGCAACGTTGTAAACAGAGCGTCTGAAATGGAACATTTATCTGATTCGAGTTTCAGAAACCTCTGGTTATCTAGCTTTGTAGATTTCAAAAATGGCTATTTACTCTGTTGATCGGCATAATTTGTGGTTGATAGTTGGATCATGTGGAATTCCTGAGAAGTTATTAGCACAATTAAATATTTGTATAATAACACTGAGTCGTGTGTGAGAGTTTGTAAAGTTTGTAGCTATTTGTTTAACATTGTTAGTGGAGTTCGAAAAGGGTGAATTTTGTCTACTTTTCTCTCTAGTTTAATAATGTTATACGAGATTTTTGTAACGGGATGAATTTGGCTTTAATGGATATAATTTATAAATTTACCTGGATATTGCAAAATTTTGGATTTGGATTATGTGGATGATTTGGCCCTGCTACTTAATGATGTTGATGAGAGGAATTCTTTGATTAGGGCTGCTGATGAGACTGGTAAAAGAGTAGCTTTCTTGATAAACAGGGAGAAAAGTTAAATGATGAAAATTCATCAGTCAGATGGTGCTTCATTTGCTTTGAACGGTTGCACCCTAGAACAAGTGTTTCATTTTAATTTTCTCAGGAGTTGCTTACCATACTAAAGCATAAATAAAGTTATTATTATTAAAAAAAATATATACCGGCGATGTGCGGCAAAAGAGATTACTGATGGGGTTTTTAAGAATCTATGGAGAGTGTGGAGAAACAGGCGTATACTCCTAAAGACTAAAATTAGATGATATAAGAGTGTTTTTTTTCTAGGGTTAGTTATAGTAGCGAAACCTGGACTCTTTGTATGCGATATAATAGGAAACTTGACGCCCTTTGATTCTAGATGCTTATGCAGTATATTGGACATTAGATTGTTTGACTTTGTAAGTAATGATGTTTTTAGGTAAAGGAGTCAGCAACCACCTCTAAGCAGCAGTTTGTGCAGATAGAAACTGTATCGGTTTCGCCATGTTGCCTTTATGCTTAATTATAGATTAGCGAATAGGTTTATGAACTGTGTGTCTAAAGGATACATTACAAGGACAAATCCTTGTTAGAATTCGCATACAATAGCCAAATACAGTACAGGAGTACTCTGGTCATATGACACGTTAGGTTCGAATGACCGGAGCACGAACTCAGTGAACCACCGTGAGTGGTGAATTCGTACCACCGTCGTATAGCGAATCATTGCTTTTTTTTAACTTGTAGATGACTTTTTTTGCAGTCCTATATGTGCATAATTGATGTAAATAAAGCATTTACAATTCAAATAAACACTGTACTTACCCTCAATCTATTGTGTTTTTTGCTTATAGTGACTGACGAATGTAAAATTAAGAAACGACAAATTATTGAAGGAAGTATGAAGGGGATGGTGCAACTTCTGGATCATCTGAGTCTTCATCAACTGCTAAATACTTTCTTGCTGGAGATATGGACGGACGTCATGTAGTAGTTGATGATCGAGTAGATCTAGTTTTCATCCCTCTACCTGTAACAAGTGAACTGTGTGGCCACCCAAAGATCCTCAAACCATGATACTACCATAAGTGTCGTATTCAGGGATATTTGTGGCATAGCGTGTTACCTACATAGAAACTGAAGCTGTGAATCACAGTAGAGGGCAAATCTCGTTTCATCTGTGAAGATCACAGTCAGCTGTTGGATGTCTGCACCAATTGAGACCATACTTCCTGTGGAGTCAGGGGCGGGAGTGGCTCAGTCAGTAGCGTATCAGACTCGTAAATCTGTAGTTCCCAGGTTCCAGTTCTGGCTGGGCCACCGTTGAGATTTATCTCCACAAAATTCTTCGCCCTGCCCACAATTCGTAGGGGACACCGATGGGTTTGTTAATCTGTCTTGAAACAGCTGTTCCAGTGGGTCTCCTCCCCCAACCTTCTCTGAGCCTTCGGGTCCTTGTGACCTGGCCATTTAGCCCATTATGTGCAAAATAGGTCAGAGGAAAACAACCTAACCCAATCCTGTGGAGTCGAGTGAGGGGCATGCATACCGTTTACTTCCTGGCATACAGGCACACCTCATGAAGTCTTCGCATTAGGTGGTAACAGACGATCCGAAAATTCATTAAAAAAAGATATATATATATATAATTCGCATTAGGTATTTAAAAACAGTCAATGATTCCTTTTCGAGCGATTAATGCTTCGTTGAACCTAGTTTCGAATTACATTTTGTCAACATATAATAATAATAATTTATTTTCTCTCTAATTAAATACACTTTTAAAAAGTTATCAGTTTCTCAGAAACGTTTTCGCATTATATGCTAAATGGTCAAGTGATAAGTACCCCAAGGGCTCAGAACCAGTTTCGATTAATCCACTATCCACTGGACAGCTATGAGGAAGTAGGTTGAAGCCTCCCGTTAGGTCACGGCACGTTTTTAAACATAAATCGTAGATTATCGCTATCCTGCATTCGAGTCAAGACTTAATATATTAGTTTTATGCATGATTTTAAAGTACGAAATGATATGCATTGATTTGACATGGTGCTTTAGGTGTTTTTGTTTATTAAGCTAATATACACTCTATATAATTACATAAGGAATAATACATTATTGCCATTTTCATGATATACAATTTATTAAGTATAATATTTCCACTGTTTCAATATTATTTTTCAAAAGCAGCAAAAATCATTGTATACAAAATGGAATTAAACTATAGACCTGACTGGATATATTTCCATAAGAGTGGTAAAGGAATCGCATAATTTGAAACATAAAAACACCATCTTAATGGAACAGTACCCAGTACTCGCAGATTTGAGTTGGGAAACTACAACAAATTATAAAAGAGAAGTTGAAAGAAAGGAGAAAATCAAATTAGAAAAAGGAGTGTTTACAACAGAACTACATAACCTCTGATTTAGAGTTAAATCTCTGCTCTCCTTCACCATCAAACTAAAATATCTTTGTTAGAAACACCTATTATAATCATCGGCAATTTTGTTATCGAAAAAAGAAATGTTTAATTTAAAAATAAATCTGCTATTGGATGATTACAATTCAACTGATGGAAAGAAATGAAATCTTCGTAGGCGTTAAATCTTTTAACAGGAACTTTAACACCAACTTAAAGGTAAACACGCAAAAAAGATATTATATATATAAAATTCGCATTAGGTATTTAAAAACAGCCAATGATTCCTTTTCGAGCGATTAATGTTCGTTTAACTAGTTTCGAAATATATTTTGTCATTTAAATTAATAAATATGATAATTATATTAATTAATTCATATTTGTAAAATAATAATAATAATAATAATAATAATAATAATAATAATAATAATAATAATAATAATAATAATAATAATAATAATAATAATAATAATAATAATAATAATAATAATAATAATAATAATAATAATAATGATTTATTTTCTCTCTAATTAAATACACGGAATTGTCAGATAGTGCATAGCACTCTTGCTACATCCATGTTGACTTATAAAACGAAGAAATTATAAAATAATTAAAAATTAATAATTGCAAGGTTTTTACCTTGCAATAATTAATTTTTATGGTATAAAAGTTCACTGTATGATTTACAATCTGAAGCATCGCAGAAATAGCGACACATTCGCTTCTTTCAAATTTCTGCTGAAACTCGGTAAGGTTGACGAAAGCACCACAACCGTCGGAAGCTGGTTCCAAACCCTCCCTGCTCTGCATACGAAAGAATGGTATTTACAGATTCCCTTAGCCAATGGAATGTTAGTTTACATGGGGTGTCTTATGGTGTTGTTACTTGAAATATTTAACGAAAGATGTTGGGAATTTTAGTGATTTGCCCCATAAAAAAGGTTTAAGGCATGTTTTCGGATCCAATTCAAGTCTTCTCCATTCCATTTAATGGATATTAAGATATGTCGACCTATGTTCGTAGATGAAGTTGTAGTAACTTCTTTCTACATAATAAAAGAGATAACACTCTT
This sequence comes from Ryuthela nishihirai, assembly GCA_038380435.1. Classification (NCBI taxonomy): domain Eukaryota; kingdom Metazoa; phylum Arthropoda; class Arachnida; order Araneae; family Heptathelidae; genus Ryuthela; species Ryuthela nishihirai. Next base: position 4,002,899 of record JAWZYU010000029.1, on the reverse strand, counting down.
TTAGTGAGCTATCTCTGTGTCTTTTATAATGCCAGAATATCATGGATCATGCATGTGTGCACTCCACACTGGTTAAGCATATTCAAGTATGGGTCTGACATACAGGTAATGGACATAAAAATGGAAACAGTTCTAGGTTATCTCAATCGAAAATCACTTTCAAAACTACACTGAAGAAAAAAAATTGCAACACCTGGAAAATTTAATGCCATTTTATTGAAATGCAGGCAGCTGTTAGGATACACTGAGATGTGTGATAGATTACATTATCAAAAAATGTGAAAGATATGGATGTTAAACCGCCCCGCATGCAACGCATTCGTGAAAACGGCGGGATAGGCTATCGTACAGCTCTATATTGTCCTCATGAGAGATAGAACGCCAAATAGCACGAAGTCGCTATTCCATTTCAATGACAGTGGTAGGCACACCTCTTGGGTGTTCTTGGAGCTGTCGGCCCATTATGTAAGTTGTGTTCAATAGGTAAAAGGTCTGGCCAGCATGCTGGCCATAGTAGCCCCTGAACGTTTTGCTCTTGTAGATACTGCAGACTAAGATGGACTGTGTAGGGACGGCATTATTGTGCTGTAAAAGGTCCGTGCTGCTGAATAAATGGGAGAGCCACTGGCTGCAAAATGTTGGTAGCATATCATTGGGCAGTTAGTGATTCCATTATGATGACCAGTTCTGACCGAGATGTTCACCTAATGGCACCCCACACCAAGACACCAGGTGCTGGAGCTATGTGACGATGTCGCACACACTGGGTGGCGTTTCTTTCCCCTGGATGATGGCGAACACTTTGTATACCATCATGCTGACCAAGGCAAAAACGAGAATCGTCACTAAACACCACAGTACTCCTCTCTTGAGCGTTCCAGTTGTGTCTGAGGCATCACTACTGCATGTGGGCAGATGTGAGGGCCAAAAGCATTATCGGACGATAGAATCGAAATGAAAACTGTAAAACCCTATTGTTTACCACCCGCCTGGTTCCCACTTCAATATATTAAATGATGCCAGTCCCTTTTCAGTTGTTGTAGTCGTGTATCTGTCACGTAATGCCACGCGTGGCAAATGGCAGTCCTGTCACTCCGTGATCATATGTGTGCTGGATACGTCTTGAAATCACTGGCGCCATATGTATACGATGGTGCTGGGATTACCGCCCACAAGGTTGGTCACATATCTGTACGGCAAACCAGCTTCTCTAAGGCCGATGATTCTTCCACGCTCAAAGTCTGTTAACTTGTTGAAACGGCTATTGACATCTGCGTAATGGCATCTTTAGCGGTTCAAAACAATTTCGCAACGTTTTGTCAACAAGGGAGCTTTTGTTGCCTTTATATGTGTTTGACTGCTGCGCATCTGTGACGTCAGCTCGCGCCTGTTCAATCATTTCTGTCGTCCTGCAAACCAAATCATTTTCATGCATTTCCACATACTACAGCCTCCCTAAATTTCGTCACATTTGCATAGCTTCTTTTAAGTGTTGCATTTTTTATTTCCTGTAGTGTATATAACTTCTTGAAAATGATTTTTACTGAAAAATTTTCCTAAAGATCAATTAAAGAGCTCTGAATAATTTCCACCCATTCAATCACAAGTGATTGTCAATCAGTCACAATCAGACACAAACTCCTATCTGATAAAGAGATAAATACGATATGAACAAATAATATTTTTGTATCCGTGGGTGATAAAACTTTCAATGGAGTAACTGAATATTGATTCTAGTAAGAAGCAAATTAAGTAAAATTCCTATAGGGCAAAAATATACTCTCCACACAGACATTCCAATAAACGCTAAACTGCTTTTCTGTCGCAATGAAAACAAATAAAGTACAAAGTGCCGTCACATGATCTTACAGAAATCTAACAGCAAACGCTACCCCTCTGAAGGGAACATTAACACTATAATGCACATCTGGGATACCGAAGAAAGAGCTTTCAGCTTGTGCTCATGTGTTGTGCTGACCCTCGGATAGCATCTTTGCCCTAACGGCCAATTCTGGCAATGACAGGACAGCAGCATCTTGTCCTTTTCCCCCCTGAGAGGCCAGGAAATTAGACAAATTGCCTCCGAAATGTGGGGCCGGGCCTCCCATCTCTCAGGGCACGTGACTGTGACATGGGAGAAGGCAGCGTGGCGGTGGCGGCACCTGATTGTTGTCCCCTCGGCAACGGAGGAGAGAAGAGGCTCGTTAAACGCTGATGTAAATAATGATTATGGAGTGATGAAGAGAGTGTAGATATCGAGATGAATGGGGATGTGGGAGAGGCAGCGAAGCAGAAGAACAATCGGGAAGAGAAATGATTTCGGTATTGGTCAGAAATTAAAGAAAGACAAGTTGTGGTTAATTTGTTTCATCACGAGACCAAGTAACAAACTCAATGAAACAGTTGCAATACACAGAAGAAGATAACGAATGTCTCAAAAGTTTAAATGAGTAACATTTGACAGAGATTATAATGTTTATATCTCAATGCACAACGGATATATTCTTACATTAAGGACTTCAGTAAGGTTCAAAAAGCACAGTATACAGTCTCTATGAAAACAGAAAGATAATCTCCTTGTATCACTATACCAGCTGATAGCAGACAGGGATGGAAAACGTCATGGACCATCAGGTTAGCCGAACTGAAACTCTCCCAAAGGTATGGTGTTTCCTCTTTAAACTGTTTAGTCTTTTTTCACACTTGTTATATATCATGTTACTTTCATAACTCTTACGACATTCTTAAAAGATTGCATTTAAAAAACTCTTCATTGATAAGTGGAAGTTTCATATAACAGTAAAATGTGTGTCCGTGCTTAAGGATAAACAATTTGCTTCCGTTCTGGGAAATCACTTTTAATCAGCATTTGCATGTTACTTTTCTAACATATTTACTCTGAATCAAAGAAATAAGTAATACAATCAACTACTGGCACATCAACAGTAATAACAAGCAAGGCTTAAGCTTCCTCTTTATTTACGTTAAAATAATGACAGCCTTGAATGAGGTGTTCTGAAAACATCTCTTTACATACCAATGTTTAGTGATTGAACAGTGTTGCTTTGCTCAGAAGCGAGTTACAAGTCATCATCATTATCCTCAAGCAGCCATGGGCTACGGAGACTGTGTAATTTAGTTCTTCAAGTACATCTGTCCTGAGCTACATCTGCTGCATCTGGCTACTGCACACCAATTCTAACAAGGTCCTGTTCCACATTGTCTGCCCACGCATTCTACGGCTCCCTCTCTTTCTGAGGCCTTTAGGCACACTGTTCATAACCCTATTAGCTAATCTATAATTATCCACACGGGCAACATGGCAAAAACCAATCGAGTCTCTGCACAATATGCTTATTAAAGGAGGTTGTCGACTCCTTTTGCTTAACCTAATCATTACTTACAAATTTCAACTATCAAGATACCCCATAAGCATCTAGAATCAAAACCATCAAGTTTACTTGTCTAGAAAGAGCAAAACTATTATACAGTCTAATTTTAGTCTTCAAGTGTATACGCCTATTTCTCCGCACTCTCCATAGAATCTTAAAATTCCCAGCAGCAATCCCTATTCGTCTCTTAATCTTATGCCGTACATCACCAGTATCTGTTACATAGCTCCCAAGATAGCCAACTGAGACACCTGCTCAAGAGTGCAACCATTAAGATTAACTAAACCATAGCCTGCCTCCTGACCAATTTTCATCACTTTAGTTTTCTCTCAATTTATAACCAAACTTACCCTATTCAACAGCTCTAATGAAAGAGTTCATCTCATCAACATCATTCTACAAAACTGTTAAATCATCAGCATAATATAAATCAGAAAGTTTCAGATCTCTAGACCATATGAGGCCATTTTTTGCTCTTGCAGGGAATTCTGCAAAAATAATCAATAATCAAAGAGGAAAGGGAATAAAATGCACCCTTGTCGAACACCAGAGCAATGCTAAAGACATTTCTACAAGCTTTATCAACTCTCACACATCACTCTGTGTTATTATAGAGAGCTTTTATTATGTTCACAAATTTCGCTGGTACCATACCAGCGAAATTCAACCACAAATTATGAGGGTCAACAGAGTTAAAAACCGTTTTGAAATTAACAAAGCTAGTAATCACAGGTTTCTGAAACTCTAAACATTTCTCAAGAATATGCCTGAGTGAAAATATCTGATCCACACATCCTTTACCCACAATTCCCATCACGCATCCTGAATCCACATCCTGAATCCACACATCCACACATCCTAAATCCACACATCCACACATCCTGAATCCACATTTCCCATCACGCATTTGACTGTCAACCAGATTCTTAATTCTATTAAGCACAATCATGGAAAGAACCTGGAATAGAGTAGGCTGACACCCCTATAGTTATCACAAGAACTGCGATCGCCTTTTTTAAAAATAGGGATAATAATAGCTCTGGTAAAATCCTTAGGAACCATTCCTTTATCATAAAAATATTCAAAATTTCATTCATCTATGAGGTAACAGAAACATTCTCGGCTCTAAGCATTTCAGTAGTAATTTCAACTACCCTTGGGGATTTGTGTAGTTTAAGTTTAGAAACAGCCAAAATAACTTCAGATTGTGTTATAGGGCCAACATTAAAGCCAGAAATGCATCTATTATCATTACAAACAAAGGGAGTAGAACTAACCGCATTGTTTAGAACATCACTGAAATGTTCATCTCACCTAGCGGGGTGATCATTGAATTCGTGGACTGACACCATAAGTACTCGTAGTACCACTTTTTCCAAAGTAACACTACATGGCGCTGTGCATGACCGCTGCGAAGGAGGCTTCACGGCCAAGATTATTTGGCGTCAACTGCTGTTGTATTAAGATTGTGATTCGATTTGCGTGTCGTAGACGTTCGTTCAGAATGTCGGAAATTCAGACTGAACAGTGGTATGTCATTGGTTATTGTGTTAGGCGAGGCTTAAGTGCTGCTGTAACTGTTGAAGAGATGAGTGAAACCTATGGTAATGACTGTCTTCGTAGGTCTGCCATTTTTAAGTAGCATAAGCGATTCAAGGAAGGACGCGAATCTGTTACTGATGACCCAAGACCCAGCCAGCCTTCTTCCTCAATAACTCCTGAGCAAATCGAAAGAGCCCTGGCAATCCTGAATGAAGACAGACGAATAACACTTCATGAAGTGGCTGTGAAAATGTCAGTTTCATACGGAAGGGCTCACGTGATTGTGAAAACCCATCTGAAAATATCATGAATCAGTGTTCAATGAATTCCACATCGTTTGACTCCAGAACAAAAACAAAAAAGGGTACAGCTGTGCATTTTAGATGCTTAATCGTTTTGAAAGTCAAGGTCCAAAATTCATGAGTCGAATTTTGACTTGCGATGAAACCTGGATCTTTCACTACGATCTCGAAACAAAAGAACAGTCGAGTCAGTCGAAGCATCCCGATTCACCGAGACCCAAGAAAATTCGGGTTTCTCGTTCAGCTGGGAAACAAATGGCTCTTGTGTTTTTCCACATTAAAGGTGTTCTCGTTATTAACTTTGTGCCTCGTGCAACAACCATGAATAAGGAAGCCTACTCGAAGGTTCTCAGAACCAAATTTCGGGGTGCCCTTCGTGAAAAGCGTCCGGAACTTTCTGGTGTGACTTGATTTCTCCATCACGACAATGCCAGGCCCCATATAGCTAATATTGTGCAGCCAGTGATCACTGCCATAGATGCTGAGGTTCTGCCACATGTTCCATATTCCCCGGACTTAGCACCCTGCGATTTTTTCCTCTTTCCGCCTGAGAAAGGAAAATCTTTTTTCTGAAGAAAGGTTTGAAAGGAAAACATTTCGCATCCGACAACGAAACTTGCAGAGCCACAAATACAACACTTTAAACATTCAAAGACGCTTTTAATGCATGTGTACAATGATGGTAAAAATGTGTGAAGTTCAAGGGAGGGTATTTTGAGAAAGACAAATGCCAGGAAGATTCAGAGAATGATACTTAATGTAACTTTTTGATTCTGTCTACGAATTAAATGATCACGCTAGGTATAACCTTACCTTATTTATCTTTCAATCCCTGTTCCCCCTTTTTTTTTACCGTACTTCAATTCTAGCTGCGCGTTTTCTACCACAGTCAAGCCATCAAGCCAAAAATTCTTATCAGCAGCTAACTGATCCTTCACGCGTTTATTAAGTTCTCTGTAATGCTTTCTATTAGGACTAGTATTGTATTGATTAACCCTTCCAGGGCCCAGCCTGAAAAACAGGTTTCTATCCTAAATTTAAAGAGGTATTGTATTTTTAACACCTCTAAAATATAAGTTTTTGGGCATAAAAATGAAAATTTTTAAAATTCGATATTTCTATTTTTAAAAAAATAAAGTTTGTTGTGTTGTACTAAGACCCTATGCATACGTCATCGACTCTCGCAATTCAGATTCTCCGAAACATATATATACGGGTTGGGCCCTGGAAGGGTTAAGGACATTCCTGCAATTCTTTCTTTCTGTAATAAGCTCCTTATCACTCAGTGCCTTATCACTCACATAATCCTGCCTCCTCTGCCCCTTTTTTCCTAAAAGAGTACTGTTAGTTTCCAAAAAAGCATGTTTAAAATGGTCCCATTCTTCCTCAACTTCAGTGGTAAGCAAACCATGACTGTCATAATGACTAAGTAACCTATCATGGTAAGCTTTAGCTATAACTGGGTCTTTCAGAGCTTCAGTATTAAAGGTAAATTTTTTAACCGTAGCTATTTTTTAACACTTTTTAAGTTTAAGTTGCAAGACACTTTTAACAAAGTAATGGTCAGATCCAATTTCAGCTCCCCTATATGACCTGGTATTCCTAACAGAACTAGCCATTTGTTGCAATTAATACATAATCAATTTTATTCTTATGCAGCCCATCTGGTGAAACCCATCTGCACTTATATATGTTGCGGTGATTTTAATAAGTGTTAGTTATTCTCAAACCATTGAGTTTAGTTAGCTGTAGAAGACGTTGCCCATTGCCATTGCAGCTACCAATACAAAAGGACATAATTCTCCTCCCTAAAGGTCAGAGTCAGTACCAACTATGATATTTAAGTCACCTAGAGCAAGTGTAATATCTCCTTTTTTGACATAATTCAAAATATCTTTCAACTCGGCATCTTCAGTGGGAGCATAACAACAGATAACATTCAAGTCTTTAATGCTTGTCCGAAATTTAATTGTAAGGAACCTTTCATTAATGCACTCATATCTTAGAAGAGCATCACTAGCATGTCTGCTGAGAAGCAAACCTATACCTTGCAGATGCCTTTTATCTTCCCTACCCGAAAAAAAAAATTTTAAGATTATTTTTAAGAATCTGACCTTTATATGTCCATCTGGTCTCTTACAAGCCGCGAATATTTAAATTATAACGATGGTATTCTTGTGTAAGGAAATCAAGAGAATAAGCTCTGTGCATAGTCCTCAGATACCATCTACCTGTGGGAGAAAATGGTTAGTGTGATATTGAAAGAAAATATGTTTATTGAGAGAGGAAGAGCCGACCGACAATATCAAACAGTCTTCTAATCGCAGGCATGAGGCAATGACCTGTTTCCCCTCTACTAAAGGCTGAAGCCATCTAAACTGGAAGACTTCCTCCAATGTAGAATTTGACCATACCCGTAGAAGCAAGAGTTCATGTTCCTGCAATGACCTTTGTTCAGTATTATCCACCAGCTGATGAAACATATCCTGTGAATCAATTCACCTGGGACTGTCAACCCACAAACAGAAAACACAATGGGAGATTTTCATTCCACAGAAGCCTACCATTGCAGCCTATTCATAACCAAGGAAGCATGATTGCAAAAATTTCTGCTCTATCCTTAAGAGCAGGTCCTGATCTAGGAAAAAATAGAGGGAGTTGGGACGGGAAAATACTGGATTTCCATTGGAGTATAATATCCCTCTCCCCGTGTTTTAGAAGTCTTTAAAATATTTCTTGAAAAATGCATATAATAGACAGAAGTTTCTCTTGAAGCCGTCCCGTGACGAGTGATTAGCGTGCTTGGCTACTGATCAAAGGAATTTCCATGCCTTACCCGGGTTTCCATGCCTTTACCCTGGAGGATCCATGCCTTTACCCTGGAGGATCCATGCCTTTACCCTGGAGGATCCATGCCTTACCCGGGTTTCCATGCCTTTACCCTGGAGGATCCATGCCTTACTCGGGTTTCCATGCCTTTACCCTGGAGGATCCATGCCTTACCCGGGGCTCGAATCCCCGGGTAAGGATAGTTGTGTTGTTTTTCTACTGAGTCCCGCCATCCTTACAGATCTTCTACTATGGCGTATAAATTAAAAGGCTCCTGTCAAACCACTTTGGCAAACAGCTGCTTGAGGGTGTATTTACTTGTTTTATTTTTTTATTACCCTTACTAGCCTTCTCATAGGAGGAGGCCATGATCCCTTCCCCCTTTTCCGGCGCAGCTTGAGCCAGTGTTTTACAAGCTTTACATTGATTTAGAAGTAATTAGCGCCTGCGAAAGTTAGTCTCGTGATTAGGGTAAGGGATGAGGAGATTGGGATGGATATGGCCCCAACAATAAACAGGGAACGTCTTGTGCTGCCATTCAGTTAAATATTAGTAGCAGGACAGAAAGCGAAGGATCACATAATTAGTACTGAAATTGGATTTGACCATTACCTTGTTAAAAGTGTCTTGCAACTTAAAGTTAAAAAGTGTTGTGCTAGGGTTAAAATATTTACCTTTAACACTGAAGCTCTGAAAGACCCAGTTATAGCCAAAGCTTACCATGATAGGTTACTTAGTCATTATGACAGTCATGGTTTGCTTAATACTGAAGTTGAGGATGAATGGGGCCATTTTAAACAGGCTTTTTTGGAAACTAACCGTACTCTTTTAGGAAAAAAGGAGCAGAGGAGACAGAATTATTTAAGTGATAAGGCACTTGAGCTTATTTCAGAAAGAAGGAACTGCAGGAATGTCCTTAATCAGTACCCTACTAGTCCTAATAGAAAGGATTACAGAGAGCTTAATAAGCGTGTAAAGGATCAGTTAGCTACTGATAAGAATCTTTGGCTTTGATGGCTTGGCTGACAAAGCTGAGGAAGCAGTTAGGCAGCACAACAGCAGAGAGCTGTAGCAGATGGTTAATGTTTTATGTGGTAGAAAACGGACAGGCATAGAAGGATTGCAGGATAAACAAGGTAAGGTTATAAAAGGGGAGGATTCTGTCATGGCTAGGTGGGCTGAGCATTTCAGTGATGTTCTAAACAATGTGGTTAGTTCTACTCCCATTGTTTGTAATGATGATAGATGCTTTAAAGTTGGCTCTATAACACAATCTGAAGTTATATTGGCTATCTCTAAACTTAAACTTCATAAATCCCCAGGGGTAGATGAAATTACTACAGAAATGCTCAGAGGTGGGAATGTTTCGGTTACCACTTGGATGACTGAAGTTTTGAATAACTTTTATAATAAAGGCATGGTTCCTAAAGATTTTACCAGAGCTATTATTATCCCTATTTTCAAAAAAGGTGATCGCAGTTCTTGTGATAACTATAAGAGTATTAGCCTACTCTCTGTTCCAGGGAAAGTTCTTTCCATGATTGTGCTTAATAGAATTAAGAATCTGGTTGACAGTCAATTGGGTCATAAGCAATGTGGGTTCAGAAGTGGGAGAGGATGTATTGATCAGATATTTTCTCTCAGGCACATTCTTGAGAAATGTTTAGAGTTTCAGAAACCTTTGGTTGCTAGCGTTGTTGATTTCAAAAAGGCTTTTGACTCTGTTGATCATCATAATTTGTGGTTGATTGTGAGATCATATGGTGTACCAGACAAGTTAGGTAACGTAATGAAAGCTCTCTATAATAACACTGAGTCGTGTGTGAGATTTCGTAAGGCTTGTAGCAATTGGTTTAGCATTACTTCTGGTGTTCGACAAGGGTGCATTTTGTCTCCTTTTCTCTTTAGCTTGGTTATTGATTATGTTATGCGAAATTCACTACAAGGGAAAGATTTTGGCCTTAAATGGTGTGGAGATAAGAAAATTTCTTATTTAGATTACACTGATGATTTAGCCCTTTTGGCAAATGATGATGAGATGAACTCTTTCATTCAAGCTGTTGGTAGAGTAAGTTTGGTTATAAACAGAGAGAAAACTAAAGTGATGAAAATTGGTCAGGCAGGTTGTGATTCAGTTAATCTGAATGGTTGCAGTCTTGAGCAGGTGTCACAGTTTAATTACCTTGGGAGCTATGTAACTGATACTGGTGATGTGCGGCATTGAGATTAACAGACGAATAGGGATTGCTGCCGGACTTTTAAGAATCTATGGAGAGTGTGGAGAAATAGGCGTATACACCTAAAGACTAAAATTAGATTGTATAATAGTTTGGTTCTTTCTAGGGTTAGTTATGGTAGTGAAACTTGGACACTTTGTAAACAAGATAACAGGAAACTAGATGCTTTTGATTCTAGATGCTTACGCAGTATCTTGGGTATTAGGTGGTTTAACTTTGTAACTAATGATGAGGTTAGGCAAAGGAGTCTGCAACCTCCTTTAAGCAGCATATTGTGCAGAGTGAGATTCCGCTGGTTTGGCCATGTTGCCCGTATGGATAATTATAGATTGGCGAATAGGGATATGAACAGTGTGCCTAGAGGTCTCAGAAGGATGGGGAGACCTAGGATGCGGTGGGCAGACAATGTCAAACAGGACCTTGTTAGAATTGGTGTGCAGTGGCCGGATGCAGCAGATGTAGCTCAGGACAGATATGCTTGGAGAAGTAAACTGCGCGGTCTGGTTGGACCTCCGTAGACCATGGCTGCTTGAGGATGATGATGATGAGTAGGAGGTCTGTGAGGATGGCAGGACCTCAGCAGAAAAAAAACAACGCAAACGTCCATGCCCTATCCGGGACTCGAACCCAGGTCCCTTAGATCAGTAGACAAGCGCGCCAACCACTCGGCCACTGGACGGGTAGTATGTATACATAGGAACGGAGAATCCCATGCATTCACATCTCGATGAGTGGATCGTTGGGATATTTGAATCGGTACTTCGATTTAATCACTGCAACACATAGAAATCCGAAGATGGATGAAAAAAAATAATAACTCTGCAATTTATTTAAGGAAAATCTCTTTGCACACTGCTGCAAATAGGAAGAGGTCTGAGAGAATCTAAATTATCAACTCAGTATCTGAAGAATGATCAATTAGCTGATCATCTTCCATTGTTGTAAAACTTGATAACGAAGTCGGTCTGAAATCGTCTCTGATCTAAATCTACTCTTCGAAACATTCTGGAAAATATTTTTCAAAGCTTAACTGAAAAGGTCCTCATTAGAATCGAGCAAATACGTCACTTCTGAAACATTATTAACTTGAAAGCGTCTATTTTATGGGGTTTAGTTTAAAGTTTTCCGTTAACTTCATATTTTGCACTCCTAAAGCGCAGTGAGGGACAGTTTTCAGAGCCACAGTCTAAGATGTTTGAAATTAAGAATGATTAATTAAATAGTCTGTCAGACCTCTGTGGCAAGCAGCTGCTTGAGGGGGTATTTATTTATTTTTTATTTATTTAATGAACAAATATCTGACTACGCAAAAATATACTTAAAAAAACTGTGATTAGAAAAAACCTGTCAGTTGAAATGTTTACGAATGTTAAGCTCAACACTTGTAATCATTCTAACTCGAAATTTGCATTCATCTGCTAACTACACAAAATATCAATTTTCAACTCAGATGTTCTTACCTTCATTCACATTCATTATCAAGTGACTATCGATATCTTGTTATTCTCCACTCTGAACGGAACCTGCCATCCACGGACGAAACCACTACAACATAAAATATTCAGTTGTCATGTTGCTGTCATTGCTAACTTTAAACAGGAGAGCCAATAACTAGGCAACAGAAAGTCTTCTCCCCTTCATCAGCTAGTGCCAGTCAGTCAGCCTGCCATCTGGTGACTGTGGTTACCGCTGTAGTCAACATGGCCAACCATGTCTGCTTCCATAGTTACGCACATAGTGGAGAGTCAAGTGGAAAGGAGGGCTGCTTAGCACTCCCAAGGGAGAATTGTCCGGACCCCGCACGGTCGGAGGCACTGAAGGGGGGAGGAGGGGAAAGATACACGCGAAACGCACGCACAGAGAGCCTCTAGTTATTGACCTTTCTGGTCTTGGTGAGGGAGCTATGCAAATATGTCACGTGTTAGTTACACTGGAAAGCCAGATTTCTGCCAGGCCCACTTTTATCTGCCCTTTCCTCCTCTTTCCGCTCTCTAACCTCCCCCTTCCTCTTCTCCCCACACACCTTCCCTGTCACAGCTCCCATTGTGTTTAGTGACTGAGCGTGTATATGCGAGGGGTGTGTGTGTGGGGGGGGATGCCAATAGCAGAGTGAAATGGGGAAGGGACTCTTCTACTGGCGTGTGCATAGGAAGAAGCGCAAGAGCTTTGCAAAGCTGTGGGAAGGGGATCAGCTACCCCTAATTTGTGTTCCCGCTGCTGACGGGGCTATATCACTTGTCATATCTGCATTTATGAAAGTAATGGTGTGATAATGGCTGTATGCAAATAAGGCCGTATCAAATTCTGAATGCAGCCTCCAGAACACCATAGTAGCATCGATTAACTGTATTTATGTTTCACCCTACCAGCCATGTACAATTTTTTAACCCTTTTAAATGTTGATCCTAAATTGGCTTAAAAAGCTACTTATTAACATCGCTCATTAATGCTGAAGGTCTGCATTTCCATAGCATTCAAAGACCATGAATTCTATTCATTACAGTATCATAAACGCTATAAGATTTTTTTCTTATTTGCTCCTCAGTTAAAAATAATAAATATTTGATTTTGAACAGAAAAATACTGTAATAGTGAAACGACTTTTACGTACTCGAAATGGTAAAACAGAGACATTTCATTATTACTTTATTCAGCTTCTTTCTCGTGCAGAATAATTCATTACATTTTAATAATTCCTGTTCACAATGATGTTTACAAGGAAATATCAGTTCATTCACCCAAAAAATCTTTAAAAAGAACGATGTGTCAAACTTATATTATTGCAGTTATAGCTAGCAATACATCACTAGATACCGTAAAATATCTATTCAAGATCAAGAGCTATATCCGAAATTCTTCGCTGAATAATCCATGCAGGAGAGAACTTAACTGCTTCTTCTCATGGCAATGATCATTTACGCTTATTAACATACATTACTTTACAATTTAAATTTTTTTTAATTTATTTACATTAGTTTTCACCGTCTGTGAATGGTCGAATGAATGGTGAATGCTATTTAGCGGTTTCTTTTGAAAATATTCCGAATCGAGAAAAAGATTCAAAGGTTGGTGGATGGGAGCGTAGAAAATTAACGAACTAGAAAACCTGTGGAGGGTTTATTATTTCTTGTTTGTTGAAAAGTTTTTCTTCTGTTCTTATTCTCCCTCTGTTTTAGTGATTTTTCAAAATTTTTTGACAAAATATATATAATAAAAAAAAAATAATAAATACCCCCTCAAGCAGCTGCTTGCCACAGAGGTCTGACAGGAGCCTGTCAGTTTATATGCCAGAGTAGAAGGTCTGAGAGGATGGCAGGACCTCAGCAGAAAAACAACACAAACGTCCATGCCTTATCCGGGGCTCGAACCCAGTTCCCTTAGATCAGTAGTCAAGCGCGCTAACCACTCGGTTAAAATTTATTTCTCTTCTATTCCGGATATTATTTGAAAAGGAGAAGTCCGCAATCCCTTCTATTTCCCTACATACTGCTCTTGTCACAGAATCTGACTATTTCAACTTGTTCGGAAATGTTTTGATATGAAGTTTTTATAATTCAATTTATCCAGTTTTAAGCATTTTTTTCACAAGCCTCTAATTAGCTCAGTATAGAATGTTTAGTTTCAAAATGCCTACGAATATTACATCATTGACTAATGTGACACACAAGATGCGACATTTATTCTCAATATCAATAAAGAACTAGAAGGATAGCATATCCCTCTGTAGAATATAAGAAGATCGTTTTCAAAGAGAATAAAAAAATTATTTTCTGTTTTTAGCACCCTCTAGCAGTGGACATTCAAACTTATTGATGTTTGAGAAAATGCAACTGCACCCATCCATCGATTTATAAAGTTTCGGTTTAACAGTGTCAAGAAAATAAAACCAGTTTCGTTTTACTCGATGATAGACACGGTACGGATTCAGAATTTTTCTTTTATATATATGTATAAAATATATTATGAAGTAGCAGCGGGATATCGCCAAGCGCGACTTGTCTCTCCAAAGTAAAATGAACTAAATTATTTTAGTTGGTTAAATTTATTTAAAAAACTTATAGATAATAATAAAAATTATATTTTTAGATGGAAAGTGTAGAAAACAAATCTAGAGGTGAAGAAAGTGACAGTAATGGTAACTTATCATTAGTCATTAAAAGAAAGAAAAAAATACGCTAATTGTGTATTTCCGGCAAACCTGGTTTCGATAATTATTGATTCAGTATTATTGTTCAGTTGTGACATACGTTGCCGTCGTTGTTAAACAACGGCATATCAGAGAAAACATTTTGAACTCCCTTACTCTGGATGTTTGAGAAGATTGACATGAATCTATGTGGTGCAAATTGAAATATGGAAAGGAGAATTTTTTCAGTAATGCAAGGTTTTTGGTAATATTTTCTGCTGACGATTCGAGAGATACGAATTTGTAGTGTTGGGCGAATATTTTATCAAACAAAAGAAATTATCTCTAAACTAGGGCCTTCAGCATTAGTTTGAAAATCCTGCTACGATATTGAAAAATCCTGTAAAATCCTGTAACATGTAAAATTGGAGTTCGCAGTAACATTTTGATATTAATTTTAATTGTTGTTAAAATAATCAATTGACAAAGAATTTGCCTAAATAATGCTCCTACCTTAGAAACATTGGTAGGTTATCACCATTTATACCTCCAATAATAAAAATTTACTCTAACACCCAAACTATCAACAATGTTACTTCTTCAAATCATTGCTTTATAAAAACATGAGTGCATAGTTGCTTTGAACAGTTGCGCCCTTGAGCATGAAGCTCAGTTTAATTACAGTTTATTTTTTTTCAGGAGCTATTCAATAAATCCTGGCGATTTCTATCATGAGATTAACCGAAGAATAGGGATTGCTACCTGCACTTCAAGAATCTATGGAGAATGCGGAAAAACAGGCTCATATTCCTAAAGACTCCGAGCGAACTTGGATTTACATATCCTTGCTCATGTCTAACCGGGGAACAGATTAAATTTAAAGTTTCTGCCGGTGGTTAGCTTTCCTTCTATAGGATTGCTGCCATGTGAGGTTGGGGTTGAGATGCATCTATATGGTGCATTCTTGCCCCGACCCTAGATAGTCACGGCTTTACGTTAACTTGGTAGTATCGAAAGGCGGAACCGGGGATTGCCGTGGTTGCTGAACATCTGGCAATAAATAGTACAATTCCTAAAGACTAAAAATAGGCTTTATAATAGTTTGGTTCTTTCTAGGATTAGTTATAATAATGAAACTTGGTAAATCTATAAACGAGATAACACGAAACTTGATATCTTGGCTTCTAGATGCTTACGCAATATCTTGGTCATCAGATGGTTTGACTTTGTAAGCAATGATGAGGTTCGTCGGCAATCTCCTTTGAACAGCATGACTGCGTTGGTTTGGCTATGTTGTCCGTATGCATAGCTATAGATTGTCGAATAGGATTATGAACAGTGTTTTTGAAGACCTCAGGAAAAGGGAGAGACTTAGGATACCCTAGGAAGATAATGTCAGAGGACCTTGTTACAATTGTCCTAGAGTGACCAGATACAACAGCTGTAACTCAGGACAGATGTGTCTGGAGAAGTAAATAGCATAATCTGGTTGAACATCCGTAGCCACTGGCTGCATGAGGATTATGTATCTATGTATAACAAAACCACAAATTTGATTCAGGAAACGAACTAATTGACGAAAATGTGTACACATTTCGGGGAATAGTTTAAAAATTTATCTTTCTTGAAGGGACATCAGGTTGAATTTAGAAAATCCTGGAAGATCCTCCAGGATAGATAGGAAATGAAGTTTAGTTGGATCAAAATGTGAAGCATTTCTGAGCGAGGCGGCACTGCACGGTATCCTTAATCTGCAGATGGACACGAATAATGTATATGTTGAAATGTAAATACACTGTTCTTCATAATTTAAGGAGGTTCAACAAAATTTCAAATATCTCAACAAATCCTTTTTGGAATTCAGAGGATAAATTTGGTTACAGACGATAATTAGAGTGAAATAACTTATATTTATCGGCTATTAAATTTGCGTTTCTCAATGCGAAAGACTCTGCGTTATGTATATAAACTGGTGATAAAAGCAGATGCAGGAAAGGTGGTTTCTCGTTTAGGATTAAGAGCGGCTTTATCGAACGTTTCGGATTACAGTTTTGTTAAAATGAAAAGGAGGAACCGTTTGAATGACAGTCATATGGCACTAAAGGACGGATGGAAACAGGACAGTCATATAAAAAAAGCTTCCCAGATTGAAAAAGGATCCCTAATGAATGTGTCGAGAAGTCTCGACAGATGTTTTCAAGACACTGAAACATGCTGTAGAAGAACGAACCAGGGTAGACCCAGAGCAACAACAGTTCAAAATGATAGTTTCCTGTCCCTAACTGCAAGGCGCAATAGAATGATATCAGCTGCCACAGTATCCAGAGTAATTGTGTTTTGACAAAAGAGGATTATATGCTAGAAGACTTGTAGAATTCATAGCACTAACCTCTGCTCATTGGAGGGCAGGTAATTAATTGAATGACATACCTGATGTTTCGCAATTCAGAGACTGCATGCCATTTATAAGGAGAGGTATTACTATCAATGGCCGCAAACTCTAACTGCCCTAAAATACAGAGACGAGATCCTAGAGCCATATCTGAGACATTTCAGAGGTACCATTTGGTCAGAAATCATTTTAATGGATGATAAGTCTCGTCTGTATGGAGCTCAGATAGTGGAGGAATGCCTAAGATATCCAGAGAATGTATTGTCCAGCGACGTACCCAGAGCTAAATCCCATTGAACATGCATGGGATACTTTGGAAAGGCGAGTTACAAGTGATCCCTCCAAGAATCCTTCATGAGCTGAGAAATGCTCGTATAGAGGAGTGCGATCTTCTGCCACTATCTATTTTGTCTGTATTGGTGAATAACCTTATTTAGAAACATGAGAGATCGTTGTGAAAGCTATATTGGTGTTAGGAGTAATCATACTTTTTACTAAATAGCATCAATTTTAATATATGCGATGATCTGTAATTTTTCAAAATTGAAAACCTTTTCCGACGTATTCTTTGACTGGAAATTTAATTTTATGAAAGGAGAAGTATTCCAATATATTCTTTATTTAAAATATAAATATTAAAATATGTGATATTAAATATCCTCTGAAACATCCGTTAAATTCTAAAAAGGATTTCTTTAGATATTTATTATTTTGTTCAACTTCCTTAAATTATAAACAGCAGTATATTCATGTTTATGAAACTAAAATTATCCGTAAAATACAGCGTTTTTCCGTTCAATCGTCTTAACCTTTAAATATCTTAAAAAATGGATAAGATCATTATAAACGGCAGGCCTGTTCTAAATTATTATTACCTGTTAGCCCATTTGTTGCTCTTGTGCGTTACTAAATAGAGAGAGAGAAAAAAAAGATAGAATCGATTGCATACTTCGATACTTTAAGAAAAATTGCTGTTAAACTTTTCACTACCATATCGGCCCAATACGGCCCAAGCTGCACGTAGGAGGTAGTGAAGAGGAAGGAATAGCATCGGTTGGGCGAGTCCATTTAAAATCTCAGAAGTTTTGGGCCGCTATCGTAGTAAAAGGGTGCAGCTTTTCTAGTAGATTTACATGTATTTTAACTGAGAGACTTACTGCCTCCATTACTCTAAACGGCTGCAGTTGTTCAGTGGCAATTATAAACCAAGAATTGATAAAATTAATGGTTAATTTCATGCCTGATGCATTGCTGTTCACTACTAACTGATCACAAATCTTACACTAATTCGTTAAATTTACGTGTTTAAAAAACTTCGAATAACCTTGCAATAAAAACAACAACAAACAACTGAAGAAGATAAACAGCTAAAATAGGAAAAGAACAGCGACTTTCAGTTCGCAAATGCCATTTTACAAGAAGCGAAAGTTCCAGAAACCGATTGTGAATCTTTCGTAACTGTTTCAATAAAAAGAGACGATCTGAGACAATTTCGGCACTTCGGAGCAGACACAGAGATCAAGGTCTATTTACATAGAAGTTATCGGTGTTGAGTCGACATCCTCTTTTATCAGTACGAAAGAACATCAGAAAAGGATTTGAAAGAGCTTTGGTGAGAAGACAGAAGAACAAAGATTCCGTGACAGGCAATAATTGCGGGTGTACATCTCAGCAGAGTCTTCTCCAACCTCCCCTCTCCCCCAGTCACTTTTCCCTCCCTCCCTCTCCCTCTGCCTGCGAGTAACATCTGACACAAGTAGTGCAAGACGCACTTCTCTCTGTCCTGGTCACCAGCTCATTGGCATTCAGAGGAAGCCACTCTGCCTGATTACCCGTGCCATGCTCCGGCCTGTAATAAACTGCCATTATTATATTTATGCTCAATTTGCCCACTTC
Organism: Ryuthela nishihirai; assembly: GCA_038380435.1. Lineage (NCBI taxonomy): Eukaryota > Metazoa > Arthropoda > Arachnida > Araneae > Heptathelidae > Ryuthela > Ryuthela nishihirai. The sequence goes on along the minus strand of JAWZYU010000029.1, from coordinate 3,984,183 downwards.
GATTAATACTTGAAAGAGTGCTGGCATAGGACAGACCATGGTATTTAATTAAGAGGCTGGATTACCAGAAGATTGCGCCTACGACAATGAGCCCATTTAGATAATGAAAGAGCGAGCAGGGGTGACGGCGTCGGCGGCGGCGGCCTAGTGAATGCAGCAGGCAGGATTCTCCCTTTCATTCTCTTATTTTCGCTCTCTTCTTCGTTCGTACCCTCTGCGTCGCTTCCGTCACAGTTCCGAGGCGACCCAGGGTCCCGCCAACATATGCTCGGGTTGAGAAGCTATCAGCGGAGGTTATGACACCACCCAACGCAGGGATTAACCGGTCATAAGGGGGCCAACGGGCTAGCGCAAGTGCTATGCTGAGCACGTCTCATGCAGGCGTATCACTCAGACCGAATGGTTGACTAACCAAGCTGGACAGCACGCCTCTTCCAGACAATTGGCGATTATGACTGTCCCGCCTCCCTTCCCTCTCGGCCAGGGCGTGCGCGCGCAGACAGAACCGTTCTCGTCACCTATCCAACGCACACAATCTAAACTGCAGCAAACCACAAAAGTGCCCTGCACCAAAAGCATGAACAACGGTAATGCTCATAGAACAAGTATTTTCTTTTCTTCGTTTTTTATACTGTATTCAAGTTTAGTTACCTTCGGAGAAACGACAACTTCTCTGCTAAAATTATTTTTTTTTCCTTACATCTAGCTGAATTTAGTTTTTCCGGTCATATCTTTATTGCTATACTTGTATTTAGATTAAAATATTCGTAATTTGGAGCGAGTCTTCGATCAAAATAGGCCAAGAAGCCAAGAATCCGCAATTATATTTTTACGCACTAGCATCTACATCGATGAAAATAAAGATTCTTTCGAGATCTAAAGGAAACACTAAATAATTTAAATTGTAACATACAAAGACAGTTTATACTTTTCTTGTTGTTGGTAAATTATACTTTTAAACATATTGTATCGGACAACGCTAATTTATGGTTTTAAAGTTTTCTGTTTTTGCTTCAAAATCATTTTATTCTTCATGAATAAAATGATTTTTATCTGTTGCTTTTAGAGGAAAAGACATTTCCGATGATGAGCGAAAAATCATTTTATATTGGCTCCCGCAAAGGATTTTTTTATAAAATATAAGTTACTAAGAAACTTTTCTTGTTTTATAGATACACAGCATGCGTTATTACCTTCTTTTTGCCTACGATATCAACAAAACAGCGAATCACATTTTTTTTTATGTCAACAACATTGGCGGGAACATTCGCTGAAAGCTAACTTGTCGAATTGTTAATTATTTCATTTAACTTATATTTCCTCATAAATTCTGCACTAACAACTGAAAAAAATAACATAAAAATACTCAAAATAAATGACGTTATATTAATTGTGATTATAAATCGAATGATACAGATCATAGTATTGATAAGAACGATGGAGGCTTGATCAGGTCTGAAGTTGAAAAAGCAGAGCAGACTGGCAAAAACACCCAGAAGAGAAAGTAGATCAATAAATTCTTAATAAAGATCTTGAGGAAACTACTTTATGAATGAGATAAAATAGTTAAAGAAATTGCAAAGAGTGTTGACTTTATTACTAGTAAATATGAAGCAATCCAAAAGAAAAACGCCTCCGTCAGACTGTATGAAAGAGAACGAGGTATTGGGAGCTAAAATAAGAAAATAGAGCTGATTATTCATGGTTTTAGCATTAATTAATCAGATCAACAGAGCTGTAGAAATAGCTCTGAGATGGTGGATGCTACATACTTCTTAAATGAGGATACCAATTTATTGTGCAAAAGGTTGCTGCTGCTGCATTAGATGGTCAGGTGAACCTTGGAGAAGTGTAGTCTACTTATAGAATGGAAAAACTAGAAATGTTTAATAAAAAGCCTCGTCCAATACTAATTAATTTTAACAGCTTAAGAATCAGAAAGAATAATATGGGACTGAAGAGCAAGTTCAGTAAAATGGTGTCAGGTATTGTGAATGAAAATATGATTTGTTTTCAAATGTTCATTTTTTTAATTAAATTTTTTAATGATCAGACCTGGATCTAGGTGGGAAAGGGCGGGGGACAAGAAACTCAGTCGGGCCAAAAAAAAGTAAAGGCAGCGCAGGGACTGGATTTCCATTGTAGAATGATATTTCCCCTATATTCCTCCCCCTAGATCCGGCCCTGGTTCTTTTAATGAACATTTAGCCTAACATTAGAAAGATATTTGTGAGGCACGAACGGTGAGGTTAAGTACGGGCGAAATGCTTATGTGAATCAGAAATGGTAGGCTTTATTGGTGCAGGGTATTGTTAAGGAAATACGCTCGGGATGCAGCGTCTATATCAGAAATGAATCGGAATTGGTTTTTGGAACTATAGCTATTACGTTCCAATGTATGAAAATAAATGCAATTACATCACAGATTTTCATGATTAACTCATTAAGCATGGTAAACTTTCCCCTTTTTACGTGAACTCTGTTTTTTGACGTCTTGATTGGTGTTAGCGTATATCTTTGTACTTTCCTCTCAATAACAATAACAATAAAATCTTTAAAAGAAGAAAATATTGTACATTGCAGAAGCTGACTTCAGATGCTCTAAAATATGAACATTGGGGAAAGTAATGTTCAGTAGGAGAATGATCAACACCGCCTATAACAGATATCCGTACAATAAGCTATGCCTCCAGAATAGGTAGTACTAAAATCTAGACATTTATCATACATTACTTTCTATTGTTATTACTGGTGCATTTTAATACTAATCTTTATACTAACGTTCATTTACAAACCTTTTAAGAAGGAAAATTATTCGCATTTATTGGTTTTATCATAACACAAATAACTTATATAGGAATAATATTTTTCTAAATAATATATATTTATGAATAAACATTGATATAAAGATTAGTATTAAAATGAATCAGTAGTAATAATAGAAAGAAATATATAAGAATTGTCTAGGTGTTAAGATTACCTATGCTGACATTATAGAATAGTTGTACAACCTTCTGTTATAGGATGTACGTGATCCCCTCTGACGTCTAAAGTGGCCTCACAGCTTCGTTTCATGCTCAATATAAAGTTGTTCATCAGGGGCCTCAGGCAATGAATACATTTCTTCCACAAGAGCTAACTTTGCCTTGTGGAGTAACCGGGGAAGTGATTGACAGTTTGCAATGCGTCTCCCTACGGCATCCCATACATGATCGATGGGATTAGGTCTGACGATCTTCCATTTCTACGTACTCCTGCACCAATTTAGCTCTATGCGCAAGGGCATCATCGTTCAGAAACAGAAAATCTGCGCGAGGAGCACCCCTAAAAAATGCACATATGGTTCAAGGAGCAGTTACGAAGTCTCAATCGAAAACATAAAGAGGAGTACGGCTGTTCATACTTCGGCTAATCCAGACCAGTACCCCTCCCCTCCCCCGAAAAAAAACTCCTGTCGTCTTATACTAAACCTCAAACTTGTCTACTTGCTTTAAAATCCAAAACAGCTGTCTTTGTATCCCTTTTAGCACTATATTTTACGTCCGATATTAAGATAAGGAAAAATTGATAAGAAAAAGAATTATAAAATCTCACCCCATATAGAATATTAACCTATCCTCTTTCGGTGGAACATTTCAGTAATTGAGAGCCCCATTCAAGTCTCATTCTCAGACCAAGCTAAATTCTCGGAGACTATCCGAAACTGAATTATTCTCGAACTCCCCCGAAGCTAAATTCTGGGCACGTGCTCTGATATTGAAAGGATGATATTGAATCTTTCTCTGATATTGAAAGGATGATATCCCATTCCTCGTTCTCTTCAGATGAAACAGCATCTGGAATCTGTCTGTAAGGATATCACAAACAAGTGTTTTTTTCTTTTATTTATGGTACAGTAAATTCCCATGCATTTGTATGATACTTCAGGTTTGTTTAACAGATCATTATCCATTTTTAGTATGATTATTCAGGTTGATTTAACAAATCATTATTTTGTGGATAATGTGATAAATAGTTTTGATTACTTGATATAATTTTATAAAAATATTTGAAAAGCTTCGCAATGAACTAAACAGACTAGATTAGAATGAATTATTACGTTTTATGTTTACTTTACTTATTTTTTGGCAATTTTACATGATGAATGTTTTCCTAGAGCACAGACCTCAAATTCAAATCCTATAGGAGGGAGCCAAATCAGCTTCTTCTGTACATATGGCGAGGCTCATTTTATTTTTAGCAATGATGTATGGGTGAAATCAATTACTTTTCAGTATACGGTGAGACATATCTTGCTTTAATTAAGCAAAAATAAGCAAAGCATAATTTTTATGTTCTTCATTTATTATTTAAATGTCACATATTTTTTATACCAAAATTTCATTTGCAGTGGCAACCATATTCTTCTGTTCGCGTTAGAGCCCAGTGCAGCCAAGTGGGTAAGCTAGTCATCGCTATCATGATTAGGATAGAACGAGTTGAACATGACTTCAAGGATTGTATTTTGGAGACCACTACCCTAGGGCATCATAAAAGTGAGAGTTAATTAAGATTTGGTCCATGATACGATAATCATTTAAAGAATTTGAACAGTAAGTAAAATAATAATCTTTTTTTTTTTAAAGAAATTTAGGGACATTAGCCACATAACCAAGCTTATTAGACAGGCTGAACATAAATATTACCAGTCTAAATTCAATATGTTAAATGATTTAGCAATAAAACTGGGAATAATTGATTATTTTTTTTAATCTAGATCCAGAAAGAAATGGTCTACAGATATTGATATCATGTATTCTGTCTCAGCAGATGATTTTCAGAAAACTGCCAGTTGACTTGGTTAGTTAGACAACTAATTAACATTCTTTTCAACGGTTTTCATTTGGAACTTATTACTGATGCAATACTATTCTCATCTGTTCTCACCGCCTTCTGCGGCATTAAGGATATTTCTATAAATGCCGTTATATGTGTTGTACATAAATTAAAAAAACCTTTTCTGTTATCTTGATGTCTGCTGAAAGTGAAACATTTTTTCCAGCTAAAAATTAAAAAAATCGTGTTAACAGATACGGGCGGAAGTACTCAGGTTTTTGTCTTGTTCTGAGCGACACTTCTTTGCACACAATGAGCTAAATGGCCGGATCACAAGGATCATGAGGCTTAGAAAATGTTGGGGAAAGCAATCCAATGGCCAGGTGTCACCAGACAGAAAAACATTCCGTCAAGTGTACCCAGAGTTTTCATTAAGTGCACAAGGTGTGTTTTTTTCTTGAAAATCGGAACCATGGTACAGTAAATTTCCATATATCTGAAGGACGACGACCTTTCGAAGCCAATAGATATCCATTTCTCACTAAGGGCAAGATGGGGATTAGCCAAGGTAAATCTCAAGGTTGGCACATTTAGGACTCGAACCTGGGAACTGCAGATTACGAGTCTGGCCCGACACCGGTTGACAAATCTCTGCCCAGAGTACTTATGGCTTGAAGAATTATAAATCAATATCTTTGTTGCTTGCTATCTAAGATATTAGAGAAACGAATTTCTAAAAGGATATTTCAATTCATTGCAAAAAATAATAATAAGTTTCATAATATGGTTTTAATAATAGTAATCTACTCAAAAGATCATTATTGATCGCTATAACTATATTGTTAACAATCTTGAACTAAATCGATACCGTTTAACTGTTATCTTGATTTGTCCGAGGCCATTGATTGTGTATATCATAGTATTTTATTATATAAAATTACTATTTTCAGATGAAAGGAGAGGAAATTGCCATTTGTTAACAAGTTACTTCTTGCATCGAACTACCACTGCACAAATTGGTATTACTCTACTTGGTAGAATCTGTTTTATTTCTTTTGGCGTAAAGTAATCCCTTAAGGTTCCATACTAGGGCTCAAATTACACTTCAATAAATGTTAATGATATTGCCTCACAAAAAGGTAAGTGTAAAATGATTATGTATGATCATAACAAATATATAATTTCTTTACTTGCTGACTTAGGAATAGCCCAGTAGTCAAATAATGGAATATGCAATGACTTGGACAAATGGCTATTATATAATAGCTATTATATAATAGAATGATTGTAAATTTACATACAACTAAGTTTTTTTTCAAAAAACTATTTACTGAACTAATATATGGCTCTTTAAGCAAAAAACTATATCATTGATAAATGTGATAATCAATGATTACAATGATGGTTTATGCGGTGAAAAAATATGCATGTAGATTGAAGTAAATTGTCTTAGAAGTTTAATGTGTCTTAGTCTAATGTGAAACTATCTAAGAATATTGGCTGATTAAGGAGATTACAGAATATTGACAGTCATAAAACTCTGATTTACATTATGTTTTAGTATATTCATATATATGTATTTTGCTTGGGCGTCCGCAGAGGGGTCAAACGGGGCACTTGCTACCCCTGGGATCGAGTATAAATTTCCACAAATTATAGTCGTAACAATTTAAACGTAATTAATTTATATACATTATGTATGTGTTTTTGTATTGATGCAATCTGTATTCTATAATCTTCTTGTGAGAAAATCATTCATGATTTCCAAATGGCATTTCAATTCAAATCACATTCATTAGGAAAAAGCCTAAGAAATGTATGTACTGCTATTTTCTTTACTATTTGTCTGGATTATAAAGGGAATGAATCGGGTGATTCATTTTTAAAATCCTCTGGATTGGTTAGATATCTCAACAATGAAATGACTTACTTTTGTCATCTTGATGATTAGCGTTTGATAAGGCATTCTTTGAGATTGGCAGCAATAGAATTTTCCTTATTGTCTAGTTCTTTAAGGCAAATTTTCATAATCAGCTTCAAGTAAAGTTGCTTCTTCACAGCATAGAACCTTCAAAGCAAAATCAAGTGGACGAAGAGTTTCAGCGAGGTTATCTAACAAATTCCATTCCACCTCAAAGACATTTTCTGTTGAAGCTAGTACTCATAGAGCCTGAGGAATGCAGTTGCTTAGCTTTAGAAAACGTTGAATAATAGAAAGAAGACTATTCCACCGTATTTTGCAGTCTAACATAAGCTTCTTTTCTTCTCCATTGAATTCCTCCTTTACGAAATCTTGAAGCCTTTCTTAATTACTCTCAAATTATCTGCACTAAGTCGTGGTGCCTCATTTACGTCAATATTTATCTCAAACATAGGATCCAAATATAGGCCTTGATTCGCATCATATTCATCTTCATTTTAAGTCTTCATCATCATCTTCAATACAATATTAGACCTAATAGAAAGCATTACAGAGAGCTTAATAAACGTGTAAAGGATCAGTCAGTTGCTGATAAGAATTTTTGGCTTGATGGCTTGGCTGACAAAGCTGAGGGAGCAGTTAGGCAGCACAACAGCAGAGAGCTGTACCAGAGAGTTAATGTTTTGTGTGGTAGAAAATGGACAGGTATACAGGGATTGAAGGATAAACAAGGTAAGGTTATAGAAGATGAGGATTGTGTCATGGCTAGATTGACTGAGCGTTTTAGTGATGTTCTAAACAATGCGGTTAGTTCTACTCCCATTGTTTGTAATGATGATAGATGCATTACATATTGGCCCTGTAACTCAATCTGAAGTTATTTTGACTATTTCTAAACTTAAACTACATAAATCTCCAGGGGTAGATGAAATTACTGCGGAAATGCTTAGACCACTTGGATGACTGAAAATTTGATTATCATTTATGATAAAGTCATGGTTCCTAAAGATTTTACCAGAGCTATTATTATCCCTATTTTAAAAAAAGGTGATCGCAGTTCTTGTGATAACTATAGGGGTATCAGCGTACTCTCTGTTCCAATTAAAGTTTGTTCCATGATTGTGCTTAATAGAATTAAGAATCTGGTTGAGAGGCAATGTGGATTCAGAAGTGGTAGGGGATGTGTGGATCAAATATTTTCACTTAGGCAGATTCTTGAAAAAGGTTTAGAGTTACAGAAACCTTTGGTTGCTAGCTTTGTTGATTTCAAAGAGGCTTTTGACTGTTAATCGTCATAATTTGCAGTTGATTGTGAGATCGTATGGTATAGCAGACAAGTTAGTTAACATAATGAAAGCTCTCTATAATAACACTGAGTTGTGTGTGAGAGTTAGTAAGTCTTGTAGCAATTGGTTTAGCATTACTTCTGATGTTCGACAAGGGTGCATTTTGTCTCCTATTCTCTTTAGTTTGGTTATTGATTATGTTATGCGAAATTCACTGCAAGGGAAAGATTTTGTCCCTAAATGGTCTGGAGATACGAAAATGTCTGACTTAGATTATGCTAATGATTTAGCCCTTTTGGCAAATGATGTTGATGAGATGAACTTTCATTCGAGCTGTTGATGAGACTGGTAGTATGTGATGAAAATTGGTCAGGCAGGCTGTGATTCAGCTAATCTGAATGGTTGCAGTCTTGAGCAGGTGTCACAGTTTAATTTTCTTGGGAGCTATGTAACATATACTGGTGATGTGCGGCATTGAGATTAACAGACGAATAGGGATTGCTGCCGGACTTTTAAGAATCTATGGAGAGTGTGGAGAAATAGGCGTATACACCTAAAGACTAAAATTAGACTGTACAATAGTTTGGTTCTTTTTATAGGGTTAGTTATGGTAGTGAAACGTGGACGCTTTGTAAACAAGATAACAGGAAACTAAATGCTTTTGATTCTAGATGCTTACGCAATATCTTGGGTATTAGGTAGTTCAGCTTTGTAACTAATGATGAAGTTAGGCAAAGGAGTCGGCAATCTCTTTTTAAGCAGCATATTGTGCAGAGAGAGACTCCGTTTGTTTGGCCATGTTGTCCATATGGATAATTATAGATTGGTGAATAGGGTTATGAATAGTGTTTCTAAAGGCCTCAGAAAGAGGGGAAGACCTAAGATGCCGTGAACGAAAATGTCAAACAGGACCTTGCTAGAATTGCTATGCAGTAGCCAGATGCAGCAGATGTAGCTTAGGACAGATATGCTTGGAGAACTAAATTGCACGGTCTGGTTGGACCTGTGTAGCATATGGCTGCTTGAGGATGATGATGATGCTTTAAAATATAAAACTATTACCATTGCAATCTATTTCATAAAATGATGACTTGTTCACGTAGGCCTTCATTCTCTCTCTCTCTATATATATGGTATATAAAATTGCGACGGATTTTTTTATTTATTTATGCGTTCGTTCATTATTTAAATGACCTTGAAATGTGTTCATTTTTCATTTTTTCCCCTTCTCTCTCTCTTTCTATAACAAACATTTATAAAAAATTCAACATTACTGCAGTCAAATAAAAAAAAATCAATAAAAAACCGATTTTTTTGTTTTCGATTTTCGGTTTTTGGAGAAATTTTAAAAACCGGGTTTCAATACTAGTTCTATTGCATAGCAACCAAAACGCACGCATATACTAAGAGAGCAGAAACTCTGGTTCTAAGAATATTGGATAAGGTCAGGAAATTACGGCCGAGTTGTATGATCGATACTATCAGTACGTGTAACTGCACATAAAATATGTAAAAGAAAAATTTATTTACATGAAGAATTTGCATTTACCTACAAATACAAAAATCAAACCTCACTTGTGTCTAGAAACTGACAAAACAAGAACTTTTCTCGACAGGTTACACTACTTTGATGTAACATAATTTGGGCCACATCAGCGACCACTGGACAGCCTTCGAAGCTAAAAGCTTTTCAGAGCGGAGCCCAATTCCTCTGCCTACTGCGAGTTTCAGCTACACAATATCCAGAGTACTGACGAAACAGACGCTTCTCAACTTCATCACGTGGCCGTTTTAGTTACCTTGTGTGATGGCTTGCTTCTCTCCAATTGGGCCTTACCTGCTCCAGGTAATTTGTCACCAAATGACGCTGTCCAGAAGTTTCCAAACTCATCTTCCAAAAGTCTACCTGTTCTTCCCTTGCCTGTTACCCTTGCACTATCGTTTCACCATCACACCTACCATTAATCTGTTTTGCCATCCTCTCACACACCACTAATATACCTTCCTACTGCTTCAAATACTAATAATCTAATGTATCTTTCCACTATTACAAGTAACACTAATCTGTCTCACGATCGTTACGTGTTTTTTACGATCGAAAGTAGTGGCACGCAAATGAGTGAAAGCCATTCTGGCTTTCACTCATTTGCGTGCCACTACTTTCGATCTTGTTATCATTAAACGCTCTCTTAATCATCACTCCTACCAAAATTAAAACCACATCTTGCATACTACTAATTTGTTTCTTCATCCTCTTGCTTTCCTATAATGCTCCTTTCCTCAACTTGCGTACATCTAAAAATCTTATTACAACATTACTTCATTATCTCTTTCCATCATCACAGTACCACAATTCTCTTTTTACATGTATTGTGTACCACTAATATGCTTATGAGCACATGAATAACAACTCAAGTGCCATTAATCTACTGTTTCACTAATACGCAAATCTCTAATCTACTTTTTGTCGTATTACGTGCTATTAATCTCCCTTTCTATCATCTTGTGTACTATCATTCACCACCTCGAGTACCTTTCTTCCGCCTTGGGCATTAAAAATTTGACTTACAGCAATATTGCATATCATTAATCTATTTCGACCATCTGACGCACAATATCAGTTTGACATAGTAAAATATCACGAACTTTGAGTCTTAAATAATACGACTAAAAGAAATATAATTTCATTTTTTCAGATAAACTCACACAGTATGATCACGCAATAAAAAGAACAGGAATCAAGCCGTTACTTAAAAAAATATCACAAATCTTCGCATCTTTAGTATTGTCAGCTTTAGTATTCATATAGATTAAATATAAAATGAACACTAACAAGTAATACTGAATAGTATTAATAATAAATGGATGAACCTTCATAAATAAATAACTTTAAAAAATAAGAGTGAATAGAAATATTAATCTCATCTAGAAATAAATATAAACTTGTAAAGGATAAGTCGAAAAGTGAAAGTTATCTGTGGCTTGATAGCTTAGCTGACAAAGCAGAAATAACAGCCAGACACCTCAAAATATATTTGTGCCAGATAAAAAATATTTCTGTATAAAAAAAAAACGGACTGGCATACAGGGATTGAAAGATTAAGTTGGTAAGATTACTGAAGCTGAAGGATTCTGTCATCGGACGCTGGCCAGTACAGTTCGTAGATGCTCTCAACAATGTGATTAGCTCTTCTGCTATTGATTTTAATGAAGATAGGCGCATTACTTCCGATAAATGTTGGTTCTATATTATATTCTGAAGTTACTTTGGTTATCTATAAATTAAACTGCATAAATCCCAATGGGTATATGAAATTACTGCTGAAATGCTTAGAACTGGGAATGTTTATGCTGTTACATGGCTGACTAAATATTTGAGTATTTTTAGGATAAAGGTAGATATTTTTACTAGATATGTTAATATTATATTGAATTAAAGTGGAATATTAAAAAATCCATAGGCGACTTTGCACTTGCAAAAACTTTCTTTTGCTGTTGGCTGAGACACGTTTGTAGACCTTGAGTGATGCGAGTAAAATGATTATCCCTGAGATGTTGATAGAGATTGTTCACTTGGTTGGTCTCTCTTGAGAAATGCAATGAATCAGATAGGCGGTATCACACTGAGGGCCCAAAATTGCATTTAAGATACCAGCCACGTATAAAAAAGATAAAACATATATTTAAGCGCAATTAATAATAAATTACCAACGAGTGTTGGTAACACTCGTTGGTAATTTATTATTAATTGCGTCGCAAACAAGTCGCAAACAATTACCAACACTCGTTGGTAATTGTTTGCGACTTGTTTGCGACGAGTGTTGGTATACGTTTGCAGCCAGAGAGAAAATATTTCCCTTATTACATAATAACAACAACTTACTCTTCGCGTTAATTAGAAATCGAGAAGACAAATGTCATTAATAAGGTTGAACACTGCTCTCCTCTCGATGATGCTGACGTACCTTTCTCGCTTTCCTTGAGATCACTCATGGTTTACTTTCTTGTAGGAATTGGAAAAAAAAATGATCAACGGTACAGGGTGGTAAACCTTGCCTCTTCCACAATTCAGGATCAACTTTCGGTAGGCCTCCCAAGCAGAGGAAACTAATTCCTCTTGGAAGAGGATGGTTTTAGCAGTGTTCAAATACACTATGCGTACCCATTATTACCAAAGCAGATAATAATTCTGAAACAAAATTAGAGAAACCTGTTATCAACCTGACGCAGCTAAGATTATCTACCTCATTGAAATTATTTCCTGAATGACACTTTCAGAATACATTAGACAAAGTTTTATCAATTGGAGCTTTGAGAATTATTTCTCGATTAACAAGGAGCATGAGAAGTGAATTTATATTGATCTTACTTATCTCCTTTGAAGGGTTTCTTTTATGTTCACTAAATGTAACGATGCAAAAGCAACGTCTTGGTAACTGCGCACATAGCCCCCCCCTCCCCTCCCCCCTCTCTTTTGCGCAGTTAATACTCCTCTCATAATTCACTGGGATAAGTATTGGAAATTAAGTACGGAAGGAAAAATCATTTCGAGGCTTAATTACACAGGTACATGAATCGGGGCTGGAAATGAGTGTACTTCGTGTATATTTGAAGAAGAGAAGTTCCTCAAGGATTTTCAACTAAAAAATATTAATAAGCACCGATTTAAATAGCTCACGTAAATTGAACTTGTTGTATTGCAATGTGTTCATCAGCAGTGTACGCCACACAAAGGTGCAATTTCCTCTCGCTATTACAGTAAAATGTCAATCTAGCAAACGCCAGAATAACGAAATATTCAGTATAACGATTTATTTTCGACCCCGCACAATTTAGTATCAATTACTATGTATTTTATCTTATCTATATTTATCTACGTAAAAATATTTCATTTCAATGAATAGCAGTATGACGAAAATATCGGTTTAACGTAAAATAAAATTATCCCAATACAAATAAATATGATAAGTATAACGAAATTTTCAGTGCTTTAGGTTTTAGCATTTGGCAAAGCTGCAATGTTTAAACGTTTTGAAATATCTAACCAATTACAGCGCTTTGAATCACGTGATATCGCATATCTCCCGGCATACATTTCTTCCGATTTTCCTAAATGGCATAGATTCTCTCTCTATGTGCCGGCATAATGCTTTAAAGCGGTGTTGCCACATTTTCCTAACATAAACGAGAATTTCAAACTTCGAGATCTTCATGATTCTGCATTCAAATTTAATGTAATGATATCATCAGCAAAAAGTTCTTTCAAAGCTGTTCCAATTCACGCGTTTCATTTAATCATTCGTTAAATTTCAGTTATTGTTATATTTGTTCGTTATTATTATTTTAGTTCAGTTCGTTAATTAGTTTAGTTTCGTTATTAACAGCGAGTATGACGCGAAGTCTTCGCCGTTTGATATTAATAAACACCGATTTGATAGACAGATATTTAATAGACACAGAAAGATATTAAGAACAATGTGTTGTAGAGTCGTGACCATCATTTAAGAATTCACAGACAGTTAAAAATATTATCGAATTTTTTTAAGAAAAAAAACTCTAATGCATTGTAAATTTCTTTCATAATGATTATTTTACAAAAACTATCATAGCACTTTTTTATTGCATTAACGTATACGAATATAATCTGTTCACCCGCTGATTTCGTTATACTGTCATTTCACTGTATTTCTCAGTTCAATAAAATTTACATAAATTTGATCGACTTCGTTATTTACTATTTTTTAAAAACATTTATTTCTGCAACCAGTAAAAACAACTTATCTTCAACACTTGCAACGTGATGACGAGCAAAAGTCCAGGTACCCCAGTGGGATTATCACTGAGGTCTGATTTCTTAAGCCCAGAATCGAACAGCTGATCTCTCTCTGGCGATTATGTGAAGTAAACGATTTGTGCAGTATTCATTGTTGCTATGGACGAGTATGCCAACGCAATGATACGTGTACAAGATACCCCCTGATGTCTCATATCGAATAGCCCTCGTAACACAAAATATCTAGGACTGATATTTTTTTTAACCTTTTCGAGGTCAAGTATGCTTAATAAGAGCCCAAAGTTTGAAATCTCATCTCTTGTCATGTATGATATGGTTACGACAAATGAACGTGCTACAATAAACTCGTGATATGATGTATCGTTTTGAATATCGAGTGTGCTTCAGCGTGCGTTTGTCAGCAACAACGACCTGGAACCCTGATTTGACTAAAAGGATATTCAGTTGTGAGTCCAGCGAATTAAAAAGAAGAAAATAGTTGATTTGGTATTGTGCGCGATTAGTCGCTTGAGTGTTGTTTTATAATTACTATTGTGTGTTTATCTTGAAGGAGATGTTTCCAATCAGTGTCAAATAGTGAATTGAGTGTATTCAAGAATAGAAGACAGAATTTATGCTCTTTCTTACAAAGTCGTACTACTACATAATAGAAGGCAGAGGTGATATGAATAAGACTTAAGGTTGTAATATAATTTAAAGAAAATATTTAGTATTCTTGTAAACGAAGTAAAGTAGGTTTTACTAATAATTAATTTATGTAACCTGTTGTTGCTAAGTAGAGATTTATTTGATAATGTGCTTGCTACTCAATTAAGATAGTTCGACTCTTAAGACTTGTTAATTTGAATGTCGTGTTAAGGACATTGGAATGTTCAGTTCTATTAACATTTGTCATTAGAAGATAGTGAATAATTAGTTATAAGCATATTTAGTTCCATATTTAAATTCCCATACTTCTTGAATAAATAATTATTAAATATTAATATATATTGTTTTGAACTCACGCTCAGTGCTCATTTGTTAAATTCGTATCAATATTATTTCGTACAAGGAAAATGTAGATAATAATTTCTGGCATTGTTCACCTCGCTTCTGTTACTTTTAAGGCAATATTATAAGACAGAAAATACTTTTTATGTGGAAATAAAATATATATAGGGAAATAAAATTCCTTATTAATGACTTCAACGGTCAATGGACTGGAAAGGGTTACATCATCTTTAGAGGTCCTTTTATTTAATTTTCACCATGCTATTCACCAGTAGAATACATACGAGTATATAAATGCTAAATACGACTGTTCAGAATAGTGGCAACTTCTTAAACGACTAAATTGAAGAGTTGTACTTAACTGAATGAAGATTAGAATGAAATCAATAAATAAGGAAAATGGGTATTTTAAGGTCCTTCATTTAAAACTAGATTATATTTTGATATTAATAACAGGTCATCAGCGTTTGAGAAACTCTATGATCAACATTTAGATATAAGTGTAAAGGTTGATTTTAAATAAGATCCAGTTTCCAGCGTGATCATCAGTAATGATTCTTTAATATTTCCCATGAATGAACTGTCATGAATGAACTGTGACCATATGAAAAAACTTTAATAATAAAACTATTTGATAAAACTTTGATCCATTTTCACTGGTACTTTACAACAGCTCATAGAAACAAAGAAATGCATAAGTTATTGCAATTCTGGGGCTCTGGGAAAGCCCATTTTAAAAACAAAATAGTTCAGTTAGAGAGGATTCAAACAAATTATATAGCTTTCCTTTAATACGCAGGTAACGTTTTCAATATTACGTTGTATTAAATATTATCGAAAGCTTTTCATATATGGAAGAAAGTGATCCTAACAGCTTGTTGATAGTATGTGTGCAATCTTGTGCAGAGGTTTGGCTAAATTAAAATTTTCTACTGCTCTTTTTTATCTGTAAAGCTGCATTATTTCACGTTAAAAAACCTTGCAATTATGCAAATAATTTACCAATCCCTTTTTCATAATTTTAAATTGCATTATAGTGCGCTATCAGAATTGAAATGAATGTGTTAATTCTGAAGTGATGGCAATTATTTTATCCCTCATGCAACGCGCAGAAAGAAACCAAAAGCTCTTTGTGTCAATTACTGAGCGTTAGTTAAGAAAGAACTGATTCCGTTTCTTTCTTACAAAAATTAAATTTTAATGTAAAACATTTTAATAGTTACTAACTTTAGCATCACGATGTTATGATTTATAGAAGAAAAATATTTTCTTTGAACTTTTGGTTTAAAATTATTGCCAATATCATACAGAACTTTTTTTTTTTAGTCTTTTTATGAAATTCTGGCACAATCACTTTTCATTAAATGTGAAAACACAAAAGTTTCAAATTCTACGCCAACTTTTCTGCAAATTAATTGCATCTATCTCCTAATCATTTTTAACGTGAATAGTTTCATTCGTGATAAACGGTGTTACATTCATAAAATTCCACACATCGCAGCTATCTATTAGATGTTGCGATAATATTCCTCGCAGTGATCCGTTTTGCTGTGCAATGGATTTCACAGTGGTTGAAGAAGGAGAACGTAGCCTTCCGTCATCCAGTCTCTAGCGTAAGCTTGCACAAGAGTGGAACTTTACACATCGGCAATTGGAAGCGGATTCTCCAAGCCCATCAGTGTTTTTTCTCTCTCAGTGAGGGTAGTGGGATGACGAGGGGAGAAAACGTCAAAGCTCGCACAGAGCTGACACGCTAATTAATATTAGGCTACGAACGTGGAACCGGTGCCCTAACAATGAGCATCTAGTAGAGTGCTAATTATGGACAAGTGATCAATTACAGAATAAAGTCTATAAACAACTCGAAAATCAGGATCAAGTTTCGAAATTAGATCTTAAAAGTTTAAACCAATTCATATTAATAGGATTAATCAAATAAGGACTTATTTTGCAAAGTTCATAAATATGGATATAGCAGTTATTAGTTTATAGAGATTAGTATCTTTAAGATTTAGATCTTAAAGATTTAGAGCCCATTACAGGATTAAGTAATGTGAAAGGAGAGGCCAAGGGACTGGATTTCCAATGCAGTATAACATTTCACTCTCCGTTTTGTAGGTATTTAGAAATTTTCTTGAAAAATGCAAGAAATGTAAATGCTTAGTTTTTTACCTCCATTACCCTTACTAGCATTCCGAAGGGGGAGGGGTATGACCCTCACCCCCCCCCCCCCCTAGATTCGATCCTGTTAGAGTCTATGTGATAAATGGCAGAATACTTTTACGATTATTTCAATATATAACCTTTGTTGAAATGATTACTTAGTCGCTATGTTATGAAAAACACTTTTGGGGAAAAACTTTAAAGGACAATATTTCTATGCATTAGAACTGTCAGGTATTTAGTATTGCTTTCTGGGAAGATATTAAAGTGATTTTCTCCATTCCTATTGCAGCTTCAGTAGTGGAAAAGCATTCGTATTCGAAATGTAAAATCATATGGGAAACAAATCACGAATTAAAGGGTAGCACGGCCTCAGTTCTTTTCGTTTATTTTGAAGTAAGTCACTGAAAGTTCAGATTCAAGCATATTCGACGTATTTAAACAGTAAGTAAGTTTTTAACAAGTGCGAATCTTAGGGAAACAATTCCTGTTATCTCTTTCACATAGATCCCTTTCGTTTCACATGAATGCTTAGCATATCTGCTGAATAATTTAAAAAACTTTTCCAATTTTTATTTATTTGCAAATAATGTCTTTGCGCCACTTTATAACCTTAAACAATTCTCACCGAAATAATTTTATTTTACACTATAGTCTATCTTAAAAATATATGAAAAAAGTGTTTCATCCCGGAAGCAAGGATGAGCGCATTTTTTGATTCCTTAAAAGTTTTTTAGTGTCACTTAGGCGATGCGACTGCACCTCTAGTAAATGGAGGAAAGCAAAATCCTCGGCAGTGGACGAATCCCATAAATTGCTCGTATCTGCTAAGAACGCCGTTTTACAGTGGGTCCAGTCCGTCATTCAGCAATGAAGATCGCTTCCTGCAAAAACGCTGCTCACGGGTCTGGCTCAATTGGTCGAGTGGTGCGGTGGTAAATCTTTCAGTGGTTCATCGGGATATGGCAAATCACTGATTGATTCTTCTCTCTTTCAAGAAGATCGGTTCAAGAAAAATCTTTTTATCTACAATCGTTTGCTTCGTCTTCTACCTTCTTCCTCGCGATTTCGCTGCTTGCTCGGACGGAAGAGAAGAAACGAAGAAACTGCCATTTTTCTTCTTAAAGTTTCATCAGAAAAATATTTAGTTTGACGTCAGTTAAGCAAGGCAAGGATCAGGACTGTTAAGTAGACAGAGAAAAGGTAATATTTCGCAATTTGGGGAAAGAAAACCTTTTCATTCAAATAATTTTCACATCTTATTTTATTTTGCGTAACATTTTTAACGATATAGGAAGTCTAAATAATTAGAAGCTTTATTTCACTCTTAACCTAGGCATTGTAATTGATCGACATGATGCAACAAAAAAAATTCGCAATTCAAGTTCCCTAGGATAAAAAAAATTATTTTTCCAGTAATACTCTTTAATAAATGAAATGGGTTCAGAAGTGCATCCATAATTATTCCTTTCCTTGTACATATCGCGTCAACTCCTCTATTAAGACTGTTAAAATATCTTTTGCTAATGATAAAATATTCATATTACATGCATCACTACATTCCCAAATAAACATTTTAAAAATCACATTTAAGCATATATTCGTACAATTACTTGTGACATATGCATAAAAATTTCAAAAAAATGCAAATTTCAAGTAATCCATATGCTTTCATAATCTCTGAAAGAAGTGTTCAACCTGTCATATCATTTAATGCACATGAATCACTCATAAATTTAGATAACTTTTAAAAACGAGTGGGAAAATTATCCAACCTGTTCGTCGTCCACCTATCCGTACAACCCCAAGCAACGTAAAAATAACTGTTAGATTAAGTAGTTAATAAAACAAAAATGCAAAAACTCAGATTAAAAAACGTTTTTACAATCAGAAAACAAATGGAAGAAGCATGCCAAAATTGTGAATGGAAGAAGCATGCCAAAAGAAGAATTGTCCGACGCATCTAATGTAAAAAAAAATGAAACAGAGAAGACAAAATAATAAAGCAAGAGTGAAAAAAATCCCCTAAAATCTTTACAAATAAATTACTATTTGAAAAACTGAAAATAATTAGCAAATCATTTAATATAACCAATTTGAACCAATCTAAATTAATTGGCCAAATTTGAACAATAAAATTGAAAAACGTCTAAAAAAAATTTCTATTGTGAAACAAGAAGAATTAAGCATATACAGAAATGGTGTAATCTACAAGACTAATGCAACAGTATACACTATATAAGAACTGAATTAATAAATAAGACAGAAGTAATAAAAATTAAAAACTGAAACACTGTGTGTTTCCCTTGATTAAATGTATAGTTGTATCGGATTAAAAGGACCTCAAAATTTTGTCTTTCCGATTGCAACACAGAGATATTTTACTTTACGAAGCATTGCTTTAATTTTAGATGAGCAATTATACCTTAATTGGAAATGCATTCTACCTTTATTTACTGTTGCTTTAATTTCTCTTTCTGCAAGACGAAACTTCTTATTCGAGCTCAACTCCTCTAACCAGCAAGATTTACTCGCAAACGATTTTTAATTTTCTCTAGGAGAACATCATTTTAGCATTAGGTACGTTTTGATCAATATAACGGTATTAGTGTTATTGACAGCGAAGTTAATGTTATGATGAAACTAATAACCCTATTGTAGAAATTTACTGCTATCCACATCAATGAAAAAAAGTATTATCAACAAAATGCAACAAACCCAATCGTTCTTGAAATTCGAAAGGAAAAGGTATGAATTAGAATATTTCCATTGACCACCTCACTGTTTCAAGTTGTAGGATGCATATATAATTATTATGTATAAAACTATATTAAGTAAAACAGCGTTTCAAATCACCCAGACTCTTTTCAGTTCTTTTCTTGTGCTCTCTCTCGTCTGTCAGCATCTACAATGCAATTTATTCGTTTATAGAAGACATACAAACCACAACTTGTACCCAAGCACGAATAAACAAGAAAACACTTTCTAGTAAAAAATGTCTTAATGAACGAATGGTTAGCCTTTTTCTGCGGAGCAAAGGGACCGCAATTCAAATATCAAAAGACGTGGATGTTGGTGCTTTCTACTGAGGCCTATTTTCCATCGCGGATTATCTTTTATATTGACAAGCTCGATTTCCGTAGCAAATGGATATTTAAAGTGGAAATTTTCAGTTTTATACTTATTTTTAAGAAATATTTAGATAAGAAAGATTAATAGTTCGGAATTACCTTTTCATAATATATTGTTCACTGTTGAATTGATCAAAAAACACATTAATCAATAATTTTCTCAACCGAATAATTCATGAAGAATTTACTAATGATGAATGCTAGAC
The DNA here is from genome assembly GCA_038380435.1 of Ryuthela nishihirai. Taxonomy (NCBI): domain Eukaryota; kingdom Metazoa; phylum Arthropoda; class Arachnida; order Araneae; family Heptathelidae; genus Ryuthela; species Ryuthela nishihirai. The sequence goes on along the minus strand of JAWZYU010000029.1, from coordinate 3,963,877 downwards.
AACAGTTTATTGTTTGAGGGCTCATTTTTATCAATATCCTTAACGTATTGTGCACAGGGTGGCAAAATGTCTGAAATTGCAATTCCATTCCCATTCCATTTGGCCTAATTAAACTATTCATTTATGGCAGGTAAGCCACAGCATCCGGTAGATTTAGTTTTCAATTCTCAATGCCGACAAGAACAGATTTTTGCTGAGGCAAGGAGGAGGAGGAGGAAGCGAGTGGATGGTCAAAGTGAGGGAGGAGAGTCAGAGTGGAGAAAAGCAGGATCGCAGTGGCTCCGAGAAAGGTGTACAATTTCGCTGAGCTTTTGGAAAGAAAATTGGGGAAACAGAAAGAGTTTTAGATTTGAACACACTCGGTCGACCTGAGCCAAATGTACAGAGTAGCCTGATTTTTTTTTCATCAAGATATAGGGTCCTACAATTATCATACTACCTTTAAAAAACGTTAATTCGTTTAAGATAATCAAATTTAAAATACAATATGTGCGGTTTCAAATTCAGAAAACAAATTCAGTTCAGAATATAGGAAAGGAAAATATATATATAAAGGAAGAGGTTTTATTTCTCTGCAAATGTTGCTAATACACTGTGACAGGGAGACTGATATGATACGTCCTGCAAAGGTTTTTTAGAGAGCCAAATTTATGTGCAGAAAATAATGAGAAATTCACATCTTGAGGTTAAAACCATTTTAACTGAACTCCTTCTTATCCATTTAGGTAACCAGTGAACCTCGAAGTTGTCACAACTTTTGATTAATGGCTGTCAGTCAGTCTGCGATAGCGGACTTTTCCGATGTTGTCCTAATAGGAAAGTTGGTCAATAATTTTATTTTTTGGAGATTCATTTCGTAAGATTTCTATTTATAAACATTTATGTACAATGTATTCTGATGAATTGAAAAAATGTTTTTGATAGTTGGTAACGAAAGTGGTCACAGAGGTGAAAGCGCAAATTTTCAAATCTAGTTAAAAATTAAGGATTAAGAGTTTCTCCTGTTTCACAATCGTTTTGGTGCAGTTCCTTTATCCAGTCATTTGCAAGAAACAGTTGGCTAACTACCTGACTATTACTCTGAAACAATAACAGCAATAATAAAGTGCGGTTCATTTATAGAAAGGATAATATTTTTAAACTTTTTCCCGAAACATTAAGGAAAAAAATCTCCCTACAACACTCAAATATTTGCTTAAGTTATTAAAAATCCAATTAAGCATTTAATGAATAATTGTAGACCCATCAGTTATAAATCAGGGTATGTCGTCAGAGCATCAAGAATTGTGAAAAAAACGGCAATTTATGTAAATAATGTGTTCATAGTGGATAAGAATTCGTAAAAAATGAAAAACACATCTATTTCCTTCATTACATTTTTTATAAAAATAATATTGATTACGTCCTTGAGCATTAATCTGAATGTTTATCAAAATCAATCAACTTCTTGTAGATCTTTTCATTTTCCTTTAAAATACACAATGTTTTTCCGTCCCAATGGCCGAGGAGTTAGCGTGCTTGGATGCTGAGCAAAGGGAACCCCGTTAAGGCACTTATAACCAAATTTTGCGTATAATAAAACCAACCGAATTGGAGAATGTAAGGGAAACGTATTTAAATATTTCAAACATTTATGGAGCCTGCAAAGCGCTGAGTTCCTCTAACGTCATAAAAGTATTTATATCACTTTTCAAAATGAAAACTGCTGATCGATATTAGTCGAATTTTTTCTTTATTCTGAAACAGTAAATAAATAAGAAACATCAGCTAACTGTAACAAATAACAGAATTTTTTTTAATTTTGGCATTTGCTAGTGATGTGAAAGGATTTTCGTCGCTAGAGAGCGCGAACATAACTTTGATTGTAATTGGTAATGATAATTGGCGCAGGTATGGGCATCTCTCAAACAGCAACCTTTCTGAGGTTTTCATGCATGATTGTGTCTTCAGTAACGCAGGTAAAAAAAAAAGCCTACGACAGTCCTTTGGTAGGAAACCACTCGGTGATGAAAGAGATCGACGGACGCTGAAAGGACTTCTGCAGAGGCACAGATGAGCTACAGCAGGAGTCTCAAACTCAAATCATATAGGGGCCAAATCAGTTTCTCCTCAATATATGGTGGGCCGCATATTGTTTTAAGCAATGATAAGTAAAACTTAATGATTTATGCTGTTGCTTTTTATTTGTATGTATGTCAGAGCATCAAGAATTGTGAAAACAAAGCGGCAATTTATGCAAATAATGTGCCATTATATTTTAATACCAAAATATAAACTTAAATTCCATTTGCAATGGCTTCAACTTCGGTTGAACGGATTCTGCAAGCTCGCGATATATGATCGCAGTCGAGTCAGGCAAGTAATCCACAGTTTGCTATCGTGATTATGATAGAACGTATTGCTTGCATGCAGCACAAAAGGACTCCTGAGAGACAATCAGTGAAATAACAGCCGAATACAATAACGTTGGGGAACAGAGCATAACAGAATGTAAAACTCGTCGTAACTCATCACAGATAATATCCATACAGATAATATATGGCAGCCGACAACCTAACCGGGTTCCACTCCTGTCAGCGAACAATAAGAAACTGTCGTTGCAGTGGACTACGGAACAAAAATACTGGACGCTAGAGGATTGGAATACATCGCCTGTCTAATGAAACCTGGTCCCTGCAATTTCACGCTGATCAGAGGACCAGGATTTGGTGAAAACTGCATCAGTCCTTGGATCCATCTTACCAAAAATCAACGTTTCAGGTATTATGGTGTGAAGAGTGTTATCGTGGCACACGTTGGATCTCTTGATATCTGAAGCAACGTTTAAGTGCCACATGATATTTGAACATCATTGCCGTTCAGTTGCATCTCTTCATGGCAGCAGTGTATCCATCTGTGAATGGATTCTTTTAGCAGGACGCAATCCACGAACGGTTCAGGTAACATGACGATGACTTTAGCTGATTTGCGTGCGTTTCGAATAGTACGTATAAATTAGGCAGTCAGTGTGTACTATATTACAAAAAGTCACAGGATACTTCCCTGTTATGCGGCAGAAATCCAAATCCAACTAAAATAGCTCCAATTTTGAAAATTTCTCAAATGATTCTTTATGCTCATTCGAATACATTCTGTGTGCCCGTTTCAAAGAAAATTGCTGTAAGACGAGTGTATCAAAAGCATCTACTAAGTATTCCAGCTCCTTATCTTTTTAAATGTTAAACAAATATTCTCGAAAAATCAATTCCAAATCTTCAGTTCCTCTCCAAGGATATTTTAAAGCAAAAAATCCTATTTTCAAAATTAGGAAATTTTGATGGTGACTTTCCGTTTATATAACATGAAAGATCAAGTTACGTTTGGTGATATAGGGTACTTCAGAAATTTTCTTTTTTAAAAGATGAAAAGTAGATAACTGATGGGAAAAAAAAGTGTGGTTAATAAATGGGATTTTGGCGTTTTACTACTGATGTAACTCTTTTTGATGCAATGAGTTAAAATATCCAAGTCACAATTAAGTAAAAATATCCAAACAGGTTAAATTGTCAAGTGATCAAAACAGAAAGATTTAAATATCCATTATAATAGGAATGAGAAAGGACACTCTTTGGAAACAGAGTCAAAGAGAGAAAGGGTTTCAGTGCTCCTTTTGGCAATGTAGTAACAGGAAAGAAGGCAAAAAAATATATGAAGCACATAAATACTAAAAGAGGGTGTTTTTTTTTATACCTCAACAGCATTCGAATCCGATCCCATCCCCCACCTACTATTTTAGGTCCCGGCCTCATGTGGCAGATGAGAGCGTTTCCAAAGTGCACATGATATGACTCTTGAACACACTGGCCATGACTCCCACATGCAGAAGGAAAATTTCGATCTTAGAAAGGATCGCGTTTGCCACCATTCTTGGGAATGCTTTTCTGGTTCCAACCTATTATTTTCATTTTATTAGAATGGTTATACGTTATTCAAATATATTAGCAAAAAAGTATAATAAGACAGAATGCGACATTAAATAGGATTATGAGTAACATATGGATGGTATGGAATATTTTCATTTCAGGGTCTGAATTATAAATGTGGAAAGTCGCACAAGATAACAGAAGTTCCACTGGATAGATATCTCCAAGATAAGAAATTTCAAGATGGAAAGAACAACAGCCAACAGTTTCACCACATAGCTCTGGTTTCTAAAAGATTTGTTTCCGGTCATTCTCTTTTATTCAGACTACGTACCATCGCATTTAGAAGGAAAAAAATTTCTTTGTGGCTGAAAAAGAAGAGTTAGAATTTATGAAACGAAAAGGAAAAAAACTATATTCTCTATTTACATCAAATATTATCTTTGCAATGCCAATTTCTTACGCTTCATCGACCAGGGCATTTCGAAGACTGGCCCAGAGTTAAAAAAGAAAGAAAGAAGACATAACATTTATAACGCTTTCCTTCACATATTATTTTATTTTTCTCGCATTTTACTGTTTCGTTTTGTTTTCTGATATCTGACATTTTAACCGAGATGGCTTCATAAAATGCATTTCCATCGTGGCAAATGAAATATACATGTTCTCCACACATCAGGTTTGTGTTTCATTATTATGCGTTGGTCTCCGCAGACAGCCAACGTTTTTGCCAGCATTTGACACTGCTTCAAGTAGAGTCACCCTTTGCCGCATTACCATACATTTAGACCTCATCTCATAAAATTACAGTGCATTTTGCATTCCACGCACCTTTGTCAGATCGCTTTCCCCTGCGTCATGCGATTGCGTTCATTGGCTGAGAGTGTCTCTTCAGTTGGCACTCCCCAATGTCACCGAGCGCGCTTATTGCCGAACCGATCTAAGGCTTTTGCTTCTTCCACGCAAAACTGATATTGGAAAGTCTTCTCTATTGGCAAGCAGATATTGCAGAAATGCGAGCTTTTCACTTGAAGGCTTAGGTGGAAGTTACAATATGAATAAATAATTGGTAGCTTCCGGTTATTTGTAAAAAAAATCTTTTAGATGTAAAATAAAAAATAAATATGCAAAGACAATAAAGCGAATTTGCGTGTAAAATAGAAGTAGAAAGGGGAAGAGCTCGTGTTTATTCAGAGCATGATCAACGTGTTGCTAAAAGAAAAATGGACTTTGTCAATACAGTGGCAGAAATACTGTTGTTCAAGATGCATCATTCCATCACTTCCTTAAGAAGGATTAAAACAAAGAGATTTTGCCAGATTTCGATAAGATAAAAGTAAAATGCTCTTTGAAATTTAAAAATGTTGGACACTTTATAGTCTCTATAAATGTTGCATATCTTTATTACTTCAGTATGACAATTCAGAAATTCAACGAAAGATAAAAAAATAAATTCCCAATGAAGACAATTTGCAGTTACGAAACAATTGTTCTGAATGCCCCATATTCTAAGCAGCAGCTTTCTTTCAACATATTGTTTCTTGCTTGTTAGATATATATTTAGTACTGAGAGAAACTTTATTTTTCTCTTAGTCAAAAACCTTTAATGAGATACCTACGTGAAGACAATGAGAGGATTAAGCTACAAATACCAATAAATGAAAAGATATGAAACTCACGTATAGTGAGCCCATTTTACTTTCAACAACTCGTCAAGTGAGAAAAAATCTCGCACAATCTATTTTCCAGATCCAAACGCGGGATCTCCTGGTTAAGCGCCAATTACTCTACTATTTGATCTAAGACTGTTGCAATTGCACTTTACATTTCATACTAGGTTATCTGAAAACGTATTATTGAGAGAGAGTTTTTTAATACAAATAATATTATTACCATGCATTATATCCATTTCTCCTCAAAATGATTTAATTTCATTCCAAATTATAGCAACAGTTTAAGAAATATAAATAAATTAATCAAATAAATCGGAAAATGATTTTTATTATTAGAGGTAAATCTAGAAAATTTACCTTTTTCACAAAATGGAAAAACATATTTCAGCAACTTGATATAAAATTACATTTTTAAATATTGTAAAGACCGAGGGTGTGAAACATAGTTTTAAACTCCACAAACTAGTTTTTTTGAGTATTTACTTGCAAAGAGTAACCTTTTAATAAGTATATAACTTTAGAGCCTTACTACTAGGAATTGAAATGATTTTAAAATCTGCAAATTGTCATCAGTGGATTTAGAATTTCGCATTAGTATATTCAAAATTTCACATCAGTGTATTCAGAAATTCACATCAGTGTATTCAGAAATTCACATCAGTATATTCAGAAATTCCCATCGGGAATGAAAAGTGCATCCTACCTAATATCAAGGGCAGAAAATATGGAAAAATATTTTTAAAACTGAATAATTTATATTTTTCTAGGATATGGGAATTATAATTCGTTGCCTCTGATTGCTTTTTTTTAAACTTCCACTTAACAATCGTTTCCTTCGTTAAATTTCGTGTTTTCTAAATATCCAAAGTAATAATATTCACAATTTTTCTTTAAATGTTATTGCAGTCTATTTTATGAGTATTTAATTTAACGTTTCTGCAAAGTCTTCACTGACATGGATGTATCAATGAATTTTCGTTCAGTATTATTGTATTGAAATGTTTCATAAATTTTTATAAGAATTCGCGAATATTGAAAACTACTTTCAAGTAACTCTCATTTCGAAATACTGTAAATCTTTAGTGTACTGGTCGAACATTTTTCTTCGCAGTTTAAAAATCGTGTATTATTCCTTTCATTGTTATTCTACATAAACATTCAAATTCCACTTCCTATAAAGACACAAATTATTTACTCATTGCCATAGTTTATGAACAACATCGCAACCTAAAAAACCATTTTAAGCGCCTGCATGGGAAAAGCTTATGATACAAATTTACGGAAACAAGAGCTAGCTGTCGATAATAAGAAGACAGAGCACCTGGGGAGATATTAGGCGGTCATGGGTTCGTTCCACACTCGCGGCGAGATTATTTTCAGAACTCTATCACGAGCCCCATGTTTTACAGGAACATTACCTGTAATTTTCTCCATTCAGCTTAAAATCGTGTCCTATTGCGAACCGCTGATGGAACTTCTTTGGTCCTCTGTTTTCATTTTACAGTTTCATTTTTTATTGATGTTTCCTTTGCGCTTTTTGTCTTTCGATTTTAACTTTGGCTCTGGTTACATCGATTTTTAACCCTTTAGTCTTTTTTTTAGTGCAGAATGGTCATAGCCTTGTTCTTAAAGCCTTACCATTATGTCGATCGACCAAGGTCGAAAGCCTTTTCGAATCTTGAAAAGCTAATGACTATAGGTTTCAAAACTTGAACATTTGTCTGAGTGAAAATATGTGATCTATGCAGTCACTTCTTAGGCTACACTTGTTTATCTCGAAATAATCCATCGGTCAAATAGTTAATTCTATTGAGCAATTAAAGAAATCCCCATGTTTAGGTAAATACAAAATTGCAAATAACTTTATGGGGAACAGAAAGCAGACTGAAGCTCTGTAATATTCACAATAAATAATTATCACAAGAACTGCGATCACATTTTAAGAAAATTGGAAAAACAATATATCTAATAAAATCCTTAGGCTCAACACTGTAGAGTCCCAGCAGAATGTGTAGAGCCCCAGCAGTGCACATGATGATGAATATAGGCTGGTCATGATTCAAGACACAAGGGAGAGTCCGTGTCCGAAGAAATATGTACTGTTTATTCCTTTGCTATTATTGACTGACATTAACGAGGACAGTTAGAGTTACGATACGTCATAATTATTTTAGTGACAATAACGTAATCATTTGTACGTCACTTTGTATATACATAAATTCCACATACATCAGCCACTGTTCAAATTGTTTTCTGCTCCTGATTGAGCATCACTTCACCCATTAAAAAAAAAGGTCTTACTCAACTTAAACCGTTACTTATCGCAGCAATAGTGAGATTACCGTTACAGTTCTTAATATAAATAAATAAATACCCCCTCAAGCAGCTGCTTGCCACAGAGGTCTGACAGGAGCCTGTCAGTTTATATGCCCGAGTAGAAGGTCTGAGAGGATGGCAGGACCTCAGCAGAAAAACAACACGAACATCCATGCCTTATCCGGGGCTCGAACCCAGGTCCCATAGATCAGTAGCCAAGCGTGCTAACCACTCGGTCACGGCACGGCACTTAATAGCCTACTGAATCTCTCATAGGGAAATTAATTAGCCTAGATTTCCAGAATAATCTCCTTCGTGATTATATTTCCTTGCTCATCTCTCTTCTGGTCTACGGCCTAGAATAGAATCCTTTTCTACCTAAAAACAACGTTTGCAACGGACATTTCTTTTAACTTTTCCTTGACTTCGTTTCTTGCTTGTTGCTACATCCCTTCTCCCCACCCCCCATCCCCATCCCAAAGGAGTGAAATGTAAACCGTACTTGAGACAGTGGACAGAGTTGCAAATGAGGGAACCCTTATCCTCACTCTCCGTTTAAAGATGGAGTCAGCAGAATCACAGGTCAGACCATATCTGTCCCTACACTGCTTGGTACAGCGATACTAATGAAACCTATGCAGAAACTTCTATACGAGAATTATATAGAAAAAAATTTATGGATATTTACAAGTTCACAATGGTGTATGACAGGGAAAGCGAGTTCTCTGTAACTCTATTACCACAGAACATATTCAACCCCTCAGTCAACTAAGGGACAACAACTCCTTGCTGCGATAACTAACAAAGAACAGACAGATTTCAATTTTCAGCAGCAGTTTTATTTATTCCATTTATCCCAAAGTTTACCTATGTAACTTTAATTTTGAAATTGACGAAGTTACTTCAGGTCTTGTAAAAGGGGCAACAATAAAAGGCAAAACAATACATCTGTCTTCTCTAGAAACAATGAGAATAGAACCAACCATGTGTTGAGATCATCACTACAATATTGAGTCCACCTTGCCATGATCGAACCCTTTCTTCAATAGCCATGACATCGGAACTCTCAATCTCTATACACCATTCAGTTTTTCATTTATAAAATGCTTAATGCTTATTAATTAAGCATTACTTTAGTAATTAATTAATTAATTACTTGTCATTGTGCAATCTAACAGCTTTCACTTTTTTTTTATCAGTCACGATATTAAGCAAAATATCTTTATCAAGCTTTCAATTGATCTTTTAAAGTCTTATTAAGTTCTAGTAGACTGTTTATTCAGTTTTTCTCTGCAAATGTCAGAAGTGTGCAGCACAGAGGTAAAACAACCTAACCCAGCTTGAAAAGGTATCAGGTGCTCTACCTATGAGCAACCTGCCGCTGTTCCCCGCCCTGCCCAACCTTAGTAGGGGACATCGATGGGCTTGGAAAGGCCGCCGTCCGTCGAATGGGATGTTTAGCTGTGGCACCGTGTGCGGGAAGCCACCCTTATGCACGTTAAAGAACACTCTGGATGGCCTTGACGGTAGGCTACCATCTGTCTCCCAACAGCTGTTCCAGTGGGTCCCCTTCCCCAACCTTCTCTGAGCCTTAGGGGTCCTTGTGACCTGACCATTTAGCCCATTGTGTGCAAAAAAGTGCCGCTCAGAGGTAAAACAACTCAACCCAATCCAACCTGCCACTGTTAAACATCCTTCTTCTATTAATGACAATAACATTTATGTCATGTGGACGATCAGTAGAAATGCTTGTTTCAATGAAAGAAAGATTGTCTTCTATAGAAACAAATTTTCTTCTTTTGTCAACAAGAAGTGATACACATTTAGTGCCAAATTGGTACTGACCAAGTATAACGAGCATTATAGGTATCCTTTGAAATATTAAGAACCATCTGCAAATAGATGGCTGTCTGGATGTCCGATCTTGAGCAAGTGGCTACAGGGTTCAAAGACAATTTTACTTTTATGTGAAAATTGTCCTTACTGATGTATACCTCTGATATCTTAGCATTGGAAGCATAACATCTTATAACTCTGGTTAAGCATATTGGCCAGAGCAGGATATAGGGGTGGGGGATAGGGTGTCATGCGCCCCCCTTTCCGAATGCAAGTAAGGGTAAAAGAGGTAAAAAATTATTCAACTTATTCACATTTCATGAATTTTTCGAGAAATTTTCAAAGATCTGTAAAACGGAAGGGGAAATGTAATACTCCATTATAAATCCAGTCTCTTGCGCCCCCTCCCCCCCATTTATCGTTTTTTGGCTCGATCGTGTTTCTTGGTCACGACCCCCCTCCCCTCCCTCCCCTCCCTCCCCTACCTCCTCTCTCAATTTTTTTCTAGATCTAAGCCTGTCGTTGGCTACGGTTTAGAATCCATTTTACTAACGTGTGTTCCTTCTGATCGAAGAAAATCCGCAAATGTTTCTGTCGATTGGAGACATCACTCTCCAAACTTATATCGGTTGATAGCAAGATGTATCGGCGGCTGGTGTTATCAGGAGATGAGATCAGATCCACGCAGTTGAAGATTTTTCCTCTTTATGAAAATGTTTATCTCCTTGCAGATATAATAAATATAATAAAATGCTACATATTTTCATTCTGACACAAAGCATAATTTCATCCTTATTATTTGTTTATAACTGATTGTTGAAATCAGGCATGCGTAATCAAGATATTCACAAGCTTTTTAAACGTTTCAGAGAGGGGTGCATAAAAGGAATATAGGATGTAAGATATTTAATATATTGCACTGATTTGATTCAAACCTCATGGCTATGTTAGCTACATAATTCTTAAGCGTACCTAAGTATATTGGTCGAATGATTATATCCTACGCTGTGGACGACCTTGAAAAGGAACTTAAATTCAAATTTCAAGTGCAGGGTTGTTTTTGCTATTTTTCTGCTGAGGATTTGATATCTATACAGATGCTCTTAAGATTAACGTTTTGCATTAAGAGAACCTTCTCATACCTTCCCGGCAACTGAATAAACAATCAGATAAAACAGATGGGACAGGAAGAAAAAGAAAGATAAAGAGCAAAGGTTGAAATTTTCGACTGACATATGCATAATCTTCTCCGTAATCGAAGATGGCTACCAATTCCTGGATTCGTTATTAACTGATGATGAAGTTTATGGAAACATGTAATTCTCGACTGCAAAACTATCTGCTATTCTCATTCTATCAATCTTGGCATCGAATTCGATCCTTGAGTTTTTCAAATTCCATTCAATTAGTTTTAGGTATTATGAGAAATATCGCGAGTGTAAGGAGAAATTGGTATCTTTAGCTGCTGGTAAAAGAGACCTGGTTTCGAGTCCCGGATAGGGATGGAGGTTCCCATTCTGATATATATGATCTTTCCACTGAGGCTCGCTTACCTCGCGATATTTCTTATAGGGAGGAGTTCTGAGATGCTCTTGTCCTTCTCAGACGGTAAGTGAACTGAAAGATGATATTTGTTTTATTTTTTGTACATAAGAATAAGAGCAACCTCTAGCATTCGAATGTGTAAAACAATCCATGTTAAAGGCTACAATAGAGCCGTAAGAAAGCTATGTATATTAAAAAGAATATTGCAGTTTTCTCTCTTTCGTGTTGCTCACATAGTGCTCTTTTTCATTTTAATCTCTCGTTCCAGAACATCAGAAGAGAAATGCAAAAAATATTATCTCATAAAGTGCATAAGTTGCTCAATTAGCATGTTTCGATTTGTTTCTATCAGTTGCATATTGTCAGAAGCACCATACAGAAGGAAAAAAATGAACACCGTTGTCTGTTTTAAAAAAATTCTAGGCGTATCCATCGACACATTTCAACTGAAGTTTGCGACTCAAAAGTAGAATGACTGAATTCTTCCATCTATAGGGAGCAGCGCCATCTTTTCTTACACTCTTGTACCTTTTGCTTTAGAAGATGTTGTATGCCAAATCCATGTTGGGTGTGAGGGAAAGGGGACAGAGGATAAGAATCGAAATCTGAGATTTGTAGTTTCGATACCGAATTTCAGAGCAGTGAAATCCCTTCCCCTTTTCCCGCATTCCCTCGAGTTGAGAAAGAGGATGCCGATACACTTGCAGAGATCACCGCGAAACAGATGGATAAGCTTAGAGCAGCGGAGCCACATTCCGAAACCTTTAATGAATACTATCTCGAAAATTATCTCGAATATTTGTCTCAAAAGATTGTCCCGAAAAGAGGTCCCCGTCTGTCCTGTGGATCTCTTGATCCTTTGACGTTCTGTGAAATTTATACCCCCGTGAATTTATTTTGTCGTGAGTTAAAAAAATAGTGTCAATCAAGAGCGAAAAAAGCCAACTCGACTCTTTTAAAGGTAGAAGAGAATTAGGAAGCGTTTTTACAGTCATAAGCTGCACAAACTCGTTTGTGAGGATACAAATAAATAAATGTTGTTTTCTCATTTGTAGTACAATGAATCTTTGTTGATCGGTACCATATCATTTTGGATATGTCTGTCGGTAACCGAATGGCGAATATGAAACCGTTATTTCTCACATGTTATAGTGTAAGCGACTAAGCTTGCGATTCTTCCACATCATCAAGTTATATGAAATAATTCTTTAAGGAAAGAATACGATTCTATTCACTGAGAGAAGCCAGTGGAGGTGTATAGAAGTAAAGCAGCGCCAAAGGCTTTTTAGTTGGTGTAGAATGTCGAATCCGAAAAGAAAAGAGAAGCTTTGGGAACGCTCAACCGGGCGAATGTGATCTGATCCAAGAGCAGTCCGAGCAATACAACTTCCAAGTCACGTGGCAGATGCTCCCGCGATTAGAGTGTCAGAAGGGCGGTCAAGTGTTGTGGGGCAAACCAGAACGGCCCATTGCGTCATCGAGTTGTTCGTAGTGGAGCAGAAAGAGACAAATGACATCATACCTCGAGCAGCATTAACCACAGTTAGGCAGTCATGTTAGGTGTACGTGGCAGTTTCCGCAAAGGAGAGGGGAAGAATAGGACAAAATTATGTTCCAATACAAAATAGGTAAGTGTATTCAATAGAACGTTTATTTCACTCCGAGTTAAAATGAAAATTTATTAAACATGATTTTAAAATATTTATTTAAAAATGGGGTACTAGAAACAAAGGAAATAATTTCCAATCTCGAATCATGTTATTATGAGAGGTAATAAAGATTTTTGGATGAAAGTTCGATAAAGAAATGATCGAGAAATGTAGAAAGATCTTTCCTAAATTTGGCCAATAAATTTAAGACCTTGGCAAACGATAGTCATGGAATGAAACATGTCATAAAGAGCTGCTAAAAGAAAATATTGATGATCAATGTAGGAAAAAAAACTAGCGATGAAAATTTATCGACAGATGTTTTCAGTTCTTTTGAATTATTGTGCTTTTGAGTAAATCTCTTAGGCCAATTGTCTTGGAAGCTGTATGACAGATATTGGCAATGTGAGACATGAAGTAAACAGAGCAGTAATTTCTGCTAGAAATTTTAAATACTTATGCAGAGCATGGGGAAATACGCCTATTCGCCTAAAACTAATCGGTTTTCAACAGTTTGTTTACATTTTCAGTCAGTTCAATCATATACTAATTTTCTCAATCTGTTATTTTTTTTCTCATATGTTAGAAAGTTTAGCAAATTGAAGTAATGGAAAACGAAGAGGGTGCGCTGAAGTTATCAGAATCAAAAAAGAGTTTATAACAGCAAAAACTGAGAAAAAATCACAGTTTTTGTTTAGAACGAAAAATTGTTTTGAGACTTGTGGGATAGGAATTCACGACCAATTGAAAGATAAGAACATCTGACATGTTATTAGAAGGTCGTGAGTTCGCATTCCACTCGGCTAAACAGGACCTCGTTAGAATTGGCCTACATTGGTCAAATGCAGTAGCTGTAGCTCAGGATATACGTGTATGGAGAACTAAATTGCACAGTCTGGACAAGCCTTCGTAGCCCATGGCTGCTTGAGGATTCTGTATGTATGCATGTATGGCCCAGGCTCATAATCTGCAGTTCCAGGTTCGAGTTCCACCTAGACCTGGAACTGCAGAATTGCAGACCTAGACCTGCAACCCTTGAGAATTATATCCGTAAAACTCCCCGCCCTACTTTCGGTCAGTAGGGCACCGATGGGATTGAAAAAACTGTCGTCCGTCGGATAGGGCATTAAGCCGTAGGGCCGTGTTCGAGAGAGCCATATCATGTGCACGTTAAGAAAACTCGCTGAATGGCCTTGACCGGAGGTTACCATTTGTCTCCTAGCAGTTGTCCAGTGGATGCTCTTCTTACAGCTTTCTCTAACCTGGCCATTTAGCGCATTGTTTGCAAACAAATTACTACTCAGAGGTAAAACAACACAACAGCAACAACAGTCATTATATGTATATATGTATGTATGTATGTATGTATGTAAGTATGAATGATTCATTGCCATAATTTCCCATTAAATTAACGTTCGTTACCGTTGACGTTTCGAAATCTATAATCATAAAAATTAAACCTGTAATCGTAAAATAGCAAGTATTAAATTCCCACTTAATGGATTTTATACACATAATTCGTTCCGTATATCTCCTTCACTTTTCAGTTGCCATGAGTACCAGTCACAGCCAGTTTAAGACGTGTGTCTTAATGTACTTATTTGGGCTCCGTGGATGGGGGGAAAATTGTACTTGCAATCTTTAGGAAAAAATAAACCTCGACCCAATTGATAATCTTTCCTCCACTTAAAGTGGGTCCAAATTTAGAGGTTTTCAAATTAGATGCTGCGTAAAATATTGAAATCACTAAAACCTAAAAAGGACTAACGATATTTATGACATACCTAGTAGTGCATACAATATGTATAGTGTATAAAAATGCATTTAATACAAAGAAAACACAGAAGGCTGAACATAATTTGTAACTGAAATTATCTTCTATTCTGCAGACAAGCTTTAAGCTTTGCAGGTCATCAGTAACAGGTTAACGATTATTTCTAAGATGTATGCAGAAAGACAAGTAAAATTTGCATTTTTTATTTAAAAAAAAACAATGTCGTCTTAGGTCTGAGAGTCTGCATTTGTGTGGGTTATAATTCATTCAAAAAGTTCTTATAAAATGGGGCTTACTATATCTGCATCTTTCAACAACAGGAAGGTAACAATGATATCTTGACATGGATGAATTACACTAGCCACAATTATGCTTCGTTCCTTTCGTGGTCATTTTCCATACACAGTAACTCAGAAAAATAAAGACTCTTGTATTTGAAATAAAAAGGCAAACCATCTCTGTTAAATATGAAATGCTCTTTTTCCAAAACTTTTTCTAGAAATATTTGCAGGA
This sequence comes from Ryuthela nishihirai, assembly GCA_038380435.1. NCBI lineage: Eukaryota > Metazoa > Arthropoda > Arachnida > Araneae > Heptathelidae > Ryuthela > Ryuthela nishihirai. The sequence continues at coordinate 3,948,669 of JAWZYU010000029.1, read as the reverse complement.
CAAACTTAATAAACATTCAAATATTATTCAAACATGTATAAGTGTACAATTGGAATCACCATTAAAAGAATTTAACTCCACTGATCACAACTTTGAAGATCTAAAACTGATTAATTTCTTTCCCGTTTCTTGAACTTTAGTAAAATTAAAATTTCTTTGTGATAATTTCTGTTGGGATTCAAATTACTTTTAACATCTAAACATGCTTCTAAATGTGCAGAATATGGAAACAGCCAGAACAAATTCAAACGAAGAAATTGACGATTGAGTACTCCTTTTACAATAACCAATTCCACATATAGTAGTTCTATAAAATGTGAAGCATGACTGAAACATTCCCGTCTGCTGACGACTGGAAAATTATAAATATTACAAACTAACTTGAGTCAAAATTGAATTGAAAAAATAAAAAAGGTGTCGCAATTGCACGATCACAATATTCAACTGTTATAGAAAAATTCATAATAAATTAAATTGAACATTTCATCGGTTTTCGATATGATATAACATGTTTTCCCCATTCCCATTTTGAACGAAAATGACGTCACTAGTGGCTCTTGTCTGAGACACGTCATAGATTCAGGACAATCCCGAAAACTCCTGGCCAACTGGGAGCCCTTAAGCCCAACCCTCTGCTTGTTTGCTGGGAAAGTTTAGCCATTATAATTTTTGATTTTTACATTTTAAACATGCATAACATTCTTCCTTTCGAAGCAAATGGAAAAGAAAGTATTCTAAGTCCTGGCTGAACTAAAGGAAAGAAGTGCACCCTCCCTTAACTCCACACACCACAAAAGTGTCCCAACCCTTTCCATGATGCCGAATATGGTCTGGACGAGTGATACGCAAACAGTGGCGTATGGTTCCGTTTTCAAGTGATTCCTCAGGCCGTCAAGGAAAATTTAAATTAAATTTAATTATTTCGTCTATAGACCGAAGTTATAAAATGCAAATAAGTATTTTACTTCGTAGATTGTATTTAGTTGCAGAACTATTTAATTTACTTTGTAAGGCTCACACTTCTCATTAATTTTCGCTATTTATTTGCTTTCATATCAAAGGAATATGAATTCTAATTATTTGAAGAATATGTACCTGAATATGTTTGTACTCGTAGTCGTAAAAGGTAAAATAATATTTTTAATGTACTTACGCATTCGAAACAAACACAACACATTTTTTATTTCATTACCTTCATTTCAAAATAATAAAGCCCTTATTACATGAAACAAAATATAAATAATCATCTTCAAGTTAATATATAAAAAAGGGGGTTGCGGTTTGAAAACATTTGCGAACCACTGGTCTACACCAAGAGTGTCGAATATACTACCAGATGTTTGCTAATAAAGAATTCAGAATATAAATAAATGGAAACTTAATTTCTGGAATTCTTCGTAACGGTTACTATTTTAATCTATTTATAATTTGCAAACAAATATTCTCCCGAATGGCAATGAAGAAATCTAAATGTAGGTTACGAAAGATATTTCCAAGCGTGAAGAAGATAAACGAAACTCAGCCCCTGACATTGATCCATCGGTAACATTATTATAAAAATGAAATTGATTCATTGCTAACACTGAAAAGGTGCTGGTATTCCAGAATTTCAAGAAAATACAATTTTTCGGATTTTCTAAGCAAAAAATAAATAAAATTTCAGAAGTTTAGTATTTTTTTTTTCAGTTTAAATTTTTAAATTTAAATTTTTTAAAGTTTTTTAATGTTTAAGTTTTTTTCCCAATTTAATGGAAGTTCAAAAATTTATCCTTACCATTTCAAGTTTTTAATAAAGATATAATTTTTACTTATTTATTTTATAAAACTAAATTTTAGTACGAGATTGAAACTGTTTCAATCAGATAGATGAAAATGTTGTTTTCCTCTTTGTGTTTTTTGAACTGTTCTTACAAAATTGTAAAAGTAAATTGCAAGCAAATATATGGATACGAAAGCAGAGCCCTTTTTACAGTTCAGTGGGTTTTTTTATTTTATGAAAGTAGCAAAAAAATGAGACTTTACGTGGTTTAAGAAACCATTTAACCCGCAACCAGTATGATCGCCTCGATGAATTTGGAACCGTAGTCTCATCATGGCCTCGCGGATTTGTGCGTGTTTGAAGAACAATGAAGAGTTAAATGAAACAATGAAAACGTTCAGGTGCAATAGGATGCAAAAAAATGTTCCAGGATTGCTCTTTGTTGTCGCGAAAACCTAGAGCACTTGAACTGCAACTCTTTCCCGTGTTCAAATCATTCAGCTGATGCTTCAACACAATATTTCTCCTAAATGTTGCTTCCACACTTTCGTTTCCAATCACTTTCGTCCCCGTTCGTCAAGTTTTCTATATCGACTTCAAAACAGGAATTGAAACATATAAAAGCTAATTTTAATCAAAGAATATTTCCCAAAAATGTGAAATGCATTAACTTTTTCTATAAGCTGTTCCGAGGTTAATTTTATCTATTTCGTAAATTGTTTAAATAATTATACCATGTTTAAATAATAGATTATGGTTTTGATTTAATTCTGCTAGCAACTTGTATCAAAAACGGTGTTTCTGATTCATATGCAACATATTAAGTTATCGAAGAATGATCGCTTAAGCGATTTATCCAGTTAAAACGGCATTTTTCATGTTGAGGATTATCACCGCAGGAATAAGTCATGATTAATCTGGTACACTCAACGCGGCAATTTCAGCGAGCTCTAGCTGGAGGAAAAATTATATTTAAAGACTTATCTCACTCTTTTCTACTCCCTGTTCTACCATCATAGCATTAAGTTCCCCTGGGAACTTTTAGAGCAGAGTGCCAAAATATATACTTGTGTAAATTCTTTTGAAAAATTCAAAAGCTTTAACTGCGAGGGCAAAGAACACTACGCAGCGACTTTCCAATAGGTTTAAAAATATCATATGATGCAAAAAAGAAAAGCAAGTTACAAAAAAATACCGATTTAATCAAAACTTACGAAACTCTAAACTATAAAGATTAAACATTTAGAAATTAGAGGCTATCAATATTAGTGAATCGTTAAATAAAGAAAAAACACGTCATTTTGATGAAATAAAAGCTGTGTACATTTAAGATTCAACGATATATTTACATTTGGTGAAGCAAAAAGCAGTAATCTCGTCAGAACTTGAAGGGGAAAAAATTAGATCTTAAAACTTTAGATTTCTTTGGGTAAATATCATATTATTATGTGACTTTAATATATCATTAACTCTTTACTTACTCTAGCTATAATACACAAGTAATCGAGATTTAATCTGTCTATAGTAAACATGTTAATTTTTACACTAATTTTAGTTTTTTTTTTCTCCTAGTCCTTCCTAGTATGATTTGGTAAATTCAAAGAGTTCACGTGCAGCTTTTCCCATTAGGGTATCTTTTCTTGTTAAAATCTACCATTAATCATTAATTCATCATTATTATTTAATATTAATTTATATCTTTAACATTTAAGATCACTTGAAATCTGTTACCACAGAGTGTTAAATTTTAACATCAAAATATAATTTTTATAACATTACATCACGTCTCTCTTTGTTAAGCCGGTTTTTATGACAACCTTATAACAAGTGATAATTTTAAAACTAATTTTCATAAGAAATCGTTCAATAATTCGCAGTTCGTCACATGTTCGAACTGGAAACGTTAATGCGATATGGCAACCATTAGCTCTGGCGCTAAATTTATAGACTGAGAACGTCAACATCATTTTCAAAGAGAAACGAGCTCGATAGAAGATAGAATTAAGTTGCAAAGCAATGAAATAAGTTATTTAAATTGCACGATAACAGATTCGGCATTTCGATGAATCTGATGATTACGGTTTTACGGTCAAATTTTGCATTATGAGAAAACAAAGGAAAATATTCACTTAAAAAAGTTTTACCGTTCTCTATAGCTGCTGATGCTTACATTTATACCTACCTAAAGGTATATAATAAGAAATGAAATATGAATAGTCAGTGAAAAGAAGGATTATAACGTTTTGCTGAGACCTATAGTGATAGAGATAGAGGCAGAAGTTATAACTCTATTTCTAGAAGTAGGGAAATTAAGCAGAAAGAGGATATACATACAATACTGACCATGAATGTGTGAAAGGAGGCTGGCCGGCGAAAGCGTAGTGTCCGGAAAGGTCAACAGGCGGTCCACCGGCAGTGAGATGGTCACCCAGCGCGGGAGACCCGTGCTGGGGATGGTGCCGCAGCATGAGCATGTGGAGAGCCGGGAGTGACCGCGGACTGCGGAAGATGACGCGGAGAACGACCGGAGCTGGCTAGCTATGTGCCGTGATGTCCGAAGGAAGTGCCGCCAACGCAAGCTCCCAGAATGCGAGGCTTAGCAGTGCGCCACCTCGGCGCTGCGCGAGCTTGCTGATAGGCTCCCCCGGTGCACGCGCCACGTGGGTGGGTGGAGGAGCAGGAGGACAGGCACGCGCCGGCCGAGGTGACAGAGTTCTCACGTCAGGCCGGCAGCATGTTAGCGGAAAGCCTGACAACTCAGATGGAGATGGGGTCTGCTCACTGCTAGTGGACGTTGGCAGCAACGCTAGTGTGGGGAATATGGTTACTGCGGGGGCTTTCGGCCTCTCCATAACATTAGGTGGGATTATCTCTCAACGATAGATGCACTTAACACGTGCTAACACAATCAGTGCTGCAAAACGGGACATAAAATCTACGATGAACTCAGAAGTTCCTGGCGCAAAACGAAGATGAAATTTTAGCCAAGGAACTTGCTTAGTTTCTTTTCTAGCCCTCTCCATAGGCTCAAAGTCGCAGAAATCAACTCGGAATATATCTACTGTTAACAGATGAAATATATATCGATGTAAAATGAAATCCACATTGACGATTGGGAAAAACATGCATTTTAATATCCCAAATGCGATAACATTTAAAAAACTGAGTTTCAGTGATGTGCCAATGAAACTTAAAGCTTTAAAAAAAAATACTTTTCATCTTTTAAACGTTAATAGTTGGTGATAAACTTAAAACTAGCATTAAAAGTTTGCGAATATTTGTTTTTTCCTTTCCTTCGCATATCTATCTGCCTTTGTTAATTAATCGGTCTTTAATTCAGTCTGAAATGCATTCGCTCTAAAGCAGATCATTTTCATGTTTCAAAACAAAATTAGAATTAGAATTTCAACCTGAAGGTTATAGTGGAATGCGGCACAGATATATAAACTTAAAAAAGATCGATTCTCCGTTTCTTGATCAAACGTCATTTTCAAATATTTAAAACCTTTCTGTCGTTGAATTTGTTTTTTACCTTATCTGTATCGCTTGGTAGTTTTGAGAAATTTCGACTTCAAATAAGACCTTTACTATTTCCTTATTCTCTTACCAACACCATTATCATCAAAATAATCCATATTCTGCTGTTACCAATATCCCTTTTTGCTTAATGTTTTCTGAGTCTTAAAAATTCTTTTGCCTGTTGAAACAAGATAAAAATTGCTCGAATCAGATGTCTCTATTATACAACATCTAATTGATCATATTAGACAAAGTTAGAACTGATAACACCGCCGTTTCAGAAAAGTAACCTGTAGTAATAAAAAAGCAATATACTACGAAGTACAGAAACATTTATGACACAAAACATTTCAATACTCTAAAATTTACATCAATTTGAAATTAAAGAATTTTATTTTCTTCTTAATGGACGGTTGGTTAACGGTTTCCATTCCTCTTTAAAAATCATCACAAAATTAGCCGGAATCGTGTGACTACATAAAATGTTTTTTAAATTTAAGGGGAAAATTAAATATCAAATTTATGTTTGCTTTGCGTTCTTATTTTTTTATTGAGATTTCGGTTCATGTTTAGCGCCGCTAATTCTGCTTTCCTGCACAGTACAGAAGCCTTGCTATACAGCTACCCTAGACCCTACTGTTAGCAGCAAATCAGTAAGGTTCCAGAAGGGGGTTTTTTTGGGGGAGAAAGACGCTCCCTAGAGAGGAGGAGGACGGGAGATTCCTAGAGTGGTACGGTAAATACGGATGGGGGGAGAGGCATAAGAGACGTATGGTGACGTCATCTGTGTCCGTCTAAGCGGCAGGGAAGCGAGTGTTTCTGTCACCACTGGGCTGCTGCTCTCGATACAATGCCGATAGACGAACAGACACACATTTCCCCGTCCGTGCCAACTTGGCGCCTTCTCTTACTCCGCTACCACGGCCAATCAAGGACGACGGTGAGAAAGGGCTACTGGTAACCAGATTACGGGACGGTAACATACATGGCCTCTGTAACCCCTCCCTGTTTAACACTTCATCTTGGAGGCGAGATTGAATTACAATGTTCCCAAACAAGGTGCTAATCTATTTGGGGGGTCCCCAATAACTGACTGATTGCATCGGGCTAAGCTAGACATCCCCATATTGATCCTGGGTTTCGGTGAATCCCTCCCCTTCACTCTTATTCTTCTCCCGGCCACCCACCAGGCTGCCGTAAATTAGCGACAGTATCTCTACACAAAACCAACATTCCCCGACACTCTTTTCCCCAGAGCGACAGCCAAAGTAGAAGGGTAAGACGCCCTATAGCATGTCCAGTGTGAAGTGGACAGCCAAGAAGGAAGCAAGAGCCGTCTCGGAAGGATAAGTTAGAGGATGGAGATCATCTTCGGATCGCATCGTCGGAAATTCGAATTTATATTATTGTTGTTGTTCCTAAAACTTAAAATGGCTCCTTATTAAAGATAAGTATTAATAGGGAAATATTAATAACGAACTATTTAATATACATTTGCAAATAGTTAGTAGTAGCAAATAAAGGGAATATGGTGAGCATTACAAATCTATTAGAGTTTTCTTCAATATAAGAAACATTTAAGAAACAATTCACTTACTTGTGAATAATCTCTCCTAATACATATTTCTATCTCGACTGGGATCGCCCTCCGAGGAAGTATTTACCAAGTGGTTTCCAATTTTGCCAACTCCCTTAGATTTTGCCAAGTTGCCTCGATTTTGCCAACTCTCCTTAATTTCACAAAAACAATCTCAATTTTTACATCTCTCCTGAATTTGCCAAGTCACTGCAAATTTTTCACTCTCCAAAATTTTGCCAAGTTTTCTCGATTTTTTCAACTTTTCTTAATTTCAGAAATCCAATCCTAATTTCCACAACTCGCCCATATTTTACCAAGTGGATTCAAATTTTGCCAAGTTTTCTCAATTTTGCAACTCGCCAAAATTTTACAGAAAAAAATCCCAATTTTAACGTCTCACCTGATTTTTGCAAAGTCACTCTGAATTTTGCCAACTCCCCAAGATTTCCCAACTCTCCTAGATATTGCAAAGTTGCCTCGATTTTGCCAACGCAGAAAAAAGATTCCAATTTTTACATCTCACCTGAATTTTGTAATCTCCCCAAGATTTTGCCAAGTCACTCCAAATTTTTCCAACTCCCCAAAATTTTGCCAACTCACCTGTATTTTACTAAGTGGCTTCGAATTTTATCAACTGCTCTAGAGCCTTCCGTCTCCATTTTCCAACTCCCCTACATTTTGCTAACTCCCCGTATTTACCAAAAAAAATTACAAATTTTCAGAACTGACCTAGATTTTGCGAAGTCGATTAGAATTTTGCCAACTCCTAGTTACTCTCGGGTGAGCCTCTCCACATCCCCCCCGTAGATATGCCCCTGCCCATCACTCTTAGCAATCGTATAATGTGCAAAATTTGCGAAGTGAAATATTGTCGCAGCTCAATTCAATTCTTTGTTCAATTCAATTCAATTTTTGAATTTTCAATTCTTTGAAAGTTCAATGTGGACAAATTTAAATTCCAATTGAATTCCTACATGAAATGATCAAATATTGTTAATTATTAATTATTATTTTTGTGATGGCACTGCGAATGCTAAACGTCTAATGTTTCAAGAACTTTTCTAGTCAAGGAAACATTATGAACAACTCTGCTCTTCTCTTCAAATAGGGCAATATCTAGATATCAGTGGTTCTCAACTTGTGGTTCCCGGATCTTAGATTAATACCTTAACAAGTTTCGTTGCATTTGGTAGGAATTATGTCAACTCACTATGACAATACTGGTTATCCCATGCTGACCACAAGATGAAATTGGCTGCTTATGACGTCAGAATTTCTGTAGCATCGAATTTCTCCATTCAAATTATGGAATAGCAAGATAAAGAACTTGAGATATTTTACTTCATATATTTATTTATTCACGTCAAAGGGTTACAGTAAAGTCAATGTAAACGTAATTTTAGATACGTAGACAAATGAATTCAAAACTTATCATTGATTTGCTAAGTATTTAACACTATTAAGCTTTTTTTAAGTAACAGGATGCAGATGGATGTAGAAGAAAAATTATCATGAGCGGGGTGGGATCTGAACCCATGATGACCCACCTGATGACAAAAAGAAAGAAATATCAGCCCGGAGGTTGTTGTAGAGTGGCTGATCGCGTGCACATGTCTGGGAAAGCTCTGAAGAATGGAAGCCCACAGATGCACTCGAAAGACGCTGATATACAAGATGGTGTATAGCATAACATCAGCAGTGGAGGAGAGATTGATCAGGGGCCGGTAGCTAAGTGGTCAGAGCATCTGACATGTCAGCAGGTGATCGTGGGTTAAGATCCCACCCGGCTAAAGACAATTTTCCTTCTACAATCATCTGCATTATGTTACTTAAAAACAGCTTAATAATTTTAAAACTCAGCAAATTTCACATACTAATTTAAATCTTAAAGTGGCTTTAAGCCCCAATCTGGGGTTACAACACATTTTTGGGGCTTTTATGTAGTAGTAGTGGCGAGGATTTATATATTCCGTCCCACGGCCGAATGGTTAACGCGCTTGGCTACTGCTCCAAGGGACCTGGGTTCGAGCTCCGGGTAATTTAATTTTTCCCTTTCCTAAATTCCCATTACATCTGTCCAGTGGACCACTTCCTAAAATAGTATTTTATCTGTCTAGTGCTTCCCTTTCCTAAATTCCCATTCCATCTGCCTAGTGCGCCCTTTCCTAAATTCCTATTCTATCTCTGTGGTTGGGCTCTTTTCTTAAATTCCCATTTCATCTGTCAAGTGGGCCCCTTTCTAAATTTCATGTTCCATCTGTCTAGTGGACATTTTTTCTAAATTCCTATTCCATCTGTCTAGTCGGATCCCTTTACTAAAATCCCATTCTAGCTATCTAGTGGGTCCCTTTCATCTATTTCTATTCCATCTGTCTAGTGGACCCATTTCCTATTACTATTCCATCACTACAGCAGGACCATTTGCTAAATTCCTATTTCATCTATCTGGTTGGGCTCTTTTCTTATATTCCCATTTCATCTGTCTAGTGGGCCCCTTTCCTAAATTCCATGTTCCATCTGTATAGTTGGCCCATTTTCTAAAACCCTATCCATCTGTCTAGTCGGATCCCTTACTAAAATCCCATTCTATCTATCTAGTGGGTCCCTTTCCTCTGTTTCTATTCCATCTGTCTAGTAGGCCCCTTTCCTATTACTATTCCACCACTATAGTAGGATCATTTCCTAAATTCCTATTTCATCTGTCTAGTTGGGCACTTTTCTTAAATTCCCATTTCATCTGTCTAGTGGGCAACTTTCCTAAATTCCATGTTCCATCTGTCTAGTGGGCAACTTTCCTAAATTCCATGTTCCATCTGTCTAGTGGGCCCCTTTTCTAAATTCCTATTTCATCTGTCTAGTCGGATTTCTTTCCTAAATTTCCATTATATCTGTCTAGTGGCCACTTTCCTAAACACCTATTCCATCTGTGTAGTCGGATCTCTTTCCTAAATTCCCATTATATTTGACTAGTGGGCCCCTTTTTTAAATTCTCATTTCATCTGTCGAGTCGGATCTCTTTCTTAAATTCCCATTATATCTGTCTAGTTAGCCCCTTTCCTAAATTCCTATTCCATCTGTCTAGTCGGATCTCTTTCTTAAATTCCCATTATATCTGTCTAGTGGGCCCTTTGACTAAATTCCTCTTCCATCTCTACAGTAGACTTCTTAAATTCTTATTCCATCTGTCTAGTTGGCCCCTTTCCTAAATTCCTATTCCATCTGTCTAGTCGGATCTCTTTCCTAAATTCCCATTATATCTATCTAGTGGGCCCTTTTCCTAAATTCCTATCCATCTCTACAGTAGACCTCTTCCTAAATTCTTTTTCCATCTGTCTAGTGGGCCCTTTCCTAAATTCCCATTCCATCTGTCTAGTCGGATTTTTTCCTAAATTCCCATTATATCTGTCTAGTGGCCTCCTTATTTTTTAAATTCCCATTCCATCTGTCTAGTGGCCTCCTTTCCTAAATTCCCATTTGATATGTGTAGTGGGCCCCTTTCCTAAATTCCATGTTCCATCTGTCTAGTTGGCCACTATCCTAAATTCCTATTCCATCTGTCTAGTCAGATCTCTTTTCTTAATTAACATTATATATGTCTAGTGGGCCCTTTTCCTAAATTCCTATTCCATATCTACAGTAGACCTCTTCCTAAATCCTATTCCGTCTCTTCCTATATCCTATTCCGTCTCTACAGTACACCTCTTCCTAAATGCTTATTCCATCTGTCTAGTGGGCCCCTTTCCTAAATTCCTATTTCATCTGTCTAGTCGGATTTATTTCCTAAATTTCCCTTATATCTGTTCAGTGGGCCCCTTTCCTAAATACCTATTCCATCTCTCTAGTCGAATCTCATTCCTAAATTCCAATTATATCTGTCTAGTGGGCCGCTTTTCCAAATTCCTATTTAATCTGTCTAGCCGGATCTCTTTCCTTAATTCCCATTATATCTCTCTAGTGGACCCATTTCCTAAATTCCTATTCCATCTGTCTAGTCTGATCTCTTTCCTAAATTCCCATTATATCTGCCTAGTGGGCCCCTTTTCTAAATTCCTATTTCATCTGTCGAGTCGGATTTGTTTCCTAAATTTCCATTATATCTGTCTAGTGGGCCACTTTCCTAAATTCCTATTTCCTCTGTCTAGTCGGATTTCTTTCCTAAATTTCCATTTATATCTGTCTAGTGGGTCCCTTTCATAAATACCTATTCCATCTGTCTAGTCGGATCTCTTTTCTAAATTCCCATTACATATATCTAATAGGCCCCTTTTTAAATTCCTATTTCATCTGTAAAGTCGGATCTTTTTCCTAAATTCCCATTATATCTGTCTAGTGAATCCCTTTCCTAAATTCCTATTCCATCTGTCTAATGAATCCCTTTCCTAAATTCCTATTCCATCTGTTTAGTCGGATCTATTTTCTTAATTCCCATTATATATGTCTAGTGGGCCACTTTCTAAATTCCTATTCCACATGTCTAGTCGGATCTCTTTCCTAAATTCCATTTATATCTGTCTAGTGGGCCCTTTTCCTAAATTCCCATTCCGTCTCTACAGTAGACCTCTTCCTAAATTCCTATTGAATCTGTCTAGTGAGCCCCTTTCCTAAATTCCTATTTCATCTGCCCAGTCGTATCTCTTTCCTAAATTCCCATTATATCTGTCTAGTGGGCCTCTTTTCTAAATTCCTATTTCATCTGTCTAGTCGGATCTCTTTCCTAATTTCCCATTATATCTGTCTGGTGGGCCCCTTTTCTAAATTCCCATTTCATCCGTCGAGTCGGATCACTTTCCTAAATTTCCATTATATCTGTCAAGTGAGCCACTTTCCTAAATTCCCATTATATCTCTCTAATGGGCACTTTTCCTAAATTTCAATTCCATCTCTACAGTAGACTTCTTCCTAAATTCTTATTCCATCTGTCTAGTGGACCCGTTTTCTAAATTCCTATTCCATCTGTCTACTCTGATCTCTTTCCTAAATTCCCATTATATCTGTCTAATGGGCCCCTTTCTTAAATTCCCATTCCATCTGTCTAGTCGGATCTCTTTCCTAAACTCCCATTATATCTGTCTAGTGAGCCCCTTACCTAAATTCCTATTTCATCTGTCTAGTCGGATCTCTTTCCTAAATTCCCATTATATCTGTCAAGTGGGTCTTTTTCCTACATTCCTATTCCATCTGTCTAGTCGGATCTCTTTCCTAAATTCCCATTACATCTGTCTAGTGAGCCCCTTTTCTAAATTCCTATTTCATTTCTCTGTCGGATTTCTTTCCTAAATTCCCATTATATCTGTCTATGACCGCTTTTCTAAATTCCTATTACATCTGTCTAGCCCATCTCTTTCCTAAATTCCCATTATATCTGTCTAGTGAACCCCTTTCCTAAATTCCTGTTCCATTTGTCTAGTCGGATCTCTTTTCTTAATTCCCATTATATATGTCTAGTGGGCCCTTTTCCTAAATTCCTATTCCATCTCTACAGTAGACCTCTTCCTAAATTCCTATTCCATCTCTACAGTACACCTCTTCCCAAATTCTTATTCCATCTGTCTAGTGGGCCCCTTTCTTAAATTCCTATTCCATCTCTACAGTAGACCTCTTCCTAAATTCTTATTCAATCTGTCTAGTGGGCCCCTTTTCTAAATTCCTATTTCATCTGTCTAGTCGGATTTCTTTCCTAAATTTCCATTATATATGTCTAGTGGACCCCTTTCCTAAATACCTATTCCATCTCTCTAGTCGGATCTCTTTCCTAAATTCCCATTATATCTGTCTAGTGGGCAGCTTTTCCAAATTCCTATTTAATCTGTCTAGTCCATAAATTCCCAACGGGGGCGATACCGCCCCCCAGTGGGCGCTGGAGCCTTCCATGGGGGCGGTAGCGGATCCAGCGGCAAATGGGGAGCGTTGAGGCAGTCAAGAGGGGCGGTCAAATAAATAAATATATTTAATGGAATTTTCTGTGACAACCTTTTTATCTCTTCTATTCTGTGGTGTCTTCCTGGTGATTCTGGTCATCCACTACCTCATCCGTCATGTACAGCTTTTCAACTGCGGCTTGGACAATAAGTTCCCTGGTGCAGGAAAACTAGCGTACTGGTACGTCTGAAGTCGACTGAGATGCTCTCAAAAGTAGTCTTCAAGATCACAGATTGGATATAAGCTTCAATATGTTTTCCCACTCCACGTCGCTTTGAGTATGTTTTATGGTACGTAGTTACAATACCATCCCACGTCAGAACATAAGGTATAATATTAACATTACACTTGTGAATTAGGCTCAACTCATTAGCCAGCAGATCATACTTCCTCTTCTTTTCAACCTCTACTGTCTGCAGGTTATCCTGAGATGTTATTCCTACTTCAATAATTGTAATCTCATTCAATACCTTACCATGCACTACTATATCAGGCTTATTATGTTGGACATGTGTGTCCGTCCTGATAGGCAAATCAACCTTGATGCAATAATAATATAATAAAAATAAATTTATTACATTTAATATTTTTTTATAATTATTTTTTAATATAATAAAATACTTTGAAAATACCTGTTTTCATGAATAAATATTTTATCTAGCTATGTAAATTATCTTATTGTTATCGCGTTAATAAGCATTTTTAAATTAGCATTAGGTATACCTATACCTAATTTGTTTTAGTTTAGAATAGATTGACGGTGACAAGTCCAAGGGCAAGTTGGTAGGCAAACACGCGGTTCATGCGATTTAACATGTTTCGACAAGAATATGGGAGCTTGAAATGACTTGTTTACGGAGCAAGTGCGCCGGCATCGCAAACGTACAAGTTAATGCGTGCACAAAATCAAATCTATAAAAGCGATAGCTCTAGGAATGTTTTATTATTTTTATGTGCTTCGCCGTGATAAATAGTCGTGAGTGATAAGTGTTCGAAGTCTTTATAAACATTATTTTTATAACTATCTATAAATCTATTGAGAAGTTAATTTGTATTTGAAAATGTCTGAATCTACATCTGAAAAGAAATGCCGGCAGTAGAGTATTGAGAATTTGAAATATGGATTTACGTACTCTCCTATAAACCAATCATCACTTATGTGTTTAATTTGCCGAAAAGTTTTTTCAAATGAAGCTATGAAACCTTCTAGGTTACAAGAGCATTTAAATAAAATGCATGCTGATAAGAAGAACAAAGATTTATCCTATTTTCAAGAACTGGAAAAGCAATATTTAAAACAGCCAACTATATCAAACCTTTTTGCGTCGTCTTCTAAACAAGATGATGATGAACTACAAGCCTTGTATAACGTTTCATTGTTAATCGTAAAAGCAGGAACACCACAGAAAATTGGCGACGAATTAATTTTGCCGGCATCAAAGAGATATTAAAAACTGTTCTTCATCATAAGACACCGTCAGCTATCATCAAAAAAATTCCTCTCAGTAATAATTCAGTGCAAAGAAGAACAGATGAAATGGCAAAAGACGTTGAAATATCATTATGTGATTACCTAAAGACTTGCAAATTTTCCATTCAACTCGATGAATCAACTCTACCAAATAACGAAGCTCTACTCTTATCATACGTACGATTTATAAAAGAAGAAAAAAACTCATGAAGAGTTATTATTTGCTAAAAATTTGGAATCTGATACAAAGGGAGAATCTATAGTTAATACCATGCAAAGGGTTTTTCAAGAGAAAGAAATTCCTATTTGCAATATTTTGTCTGCTGCTACTGATGGTGCTCCAGCAATGACAGGGCGTCATAAGGGTTTCATAGCGCATTTGAAACAAGCAGTACCAAATGTACTCGCTGTACATTGTGTTATTCATCGTCAGCATTTGGTTGCAAAAAATTTGAATGAACGTCTGCATACGTCGCTCCATTACGTTATTAAAGCAATCAATAAGATTAGAAGCAATTTATTGAATGATCGATTATTTGGTAAGCTTTGTAATGAAAATGATGAAGATTACAATCGCTTGCTACTGCACACAGAAGTACTTTGGCTCTCTAAAGGTGTTTGTCTGAATCGTTTTTTCAATCTATTTGACTCAGTACTGGACTTTCTTGAAGACAGAGACGAAAAATTGCGCGAAAACCTTATTACGTCAAAAAATGGCATCGCTTATTTGACAGACCTGTTTAAAATATTTAATCAAGTTAATTTACAATTGCAAGGTGATGAGTTGAATTTAATTACAACAAAAAACGCCATAGCTGCTTTTGCGGGAAAACTTCTTCTATTCAAACGAAATCTAGGTAGAGGTGAATACAACCACTTTCCCACATTATCAGCAGTCTCTGCAAAACCGGAAGATTTACTTACTTACTGCCAACACTTGGAAGTTCTTCATGCTGATTTTGCGGAGCGTTTCCAAAATATTTTAAACACGAATATACCGAGTTGGGTTTTAGATCCTTTCGCAAACACAGATACTGAAGAATCATCAAATTTGGAAGAGGAACTCTTAGAACTCACGACTAACGAAGCACTCAAAGTAAAATTTAAACATGATTGGATGGATACCAACAGTTCTAGCTTCAAAAATCAATACCAGTTCTCTACCCTGGATTGTGGGCAATACTGCAGAAGTTTTTAATCGCATTTCCTTCATCCTATATGGCTGAGCGTGGATTCAGTGCAGTAGCTAATTTACTGTCAAAGAAGAGGAACAGACTACACATCACTGAACGTGGCGATCTGCGATTGGTGTTAACGAAATTGGAACCCGACATTAACAAATTGTTAACCCTCCACCAGCCTTAACCATCTAATTATTTTTTTTTATTTATTATTAATTTTGTGTTTATCTAATTATTTTTTATTTCTTATTGATTCTGTGTTTATTTTTAAAATTTTAATAAACAATTTTATTGTACATTTGGTTGTCGTTTTATTAATTTCTGCTTTATGATTTTTAATAGATAAATAAACAGATAAATTAGGTACAGATAATATGCAACAATATTTTAATATTTCATATAAAATTAACTATTATGGACTAGGGGGGCGTTGAAATTTTTGTTCTCTTCTAAAGGGGCAGATGGTCCAGAAAAGGTTGGGAATCACTGGTCTAGTCGAATCTCTTTCCTAAATTCCCATTATCGCTGTCTAGTGGTCCACCTTTCTAAATTCCTATTTCATCTGTCGAGTCGGATCTCTTTCCTAAATTCCCATTATATCTGTCTAGTGAGCCCCTTTCCTAAATACCTATTCCATCTCTCTAGTCGGATCTCTTCTCTAAATTCCCATTATATCTGTCTAGAGTACCCTTTTCTAAATTCCTATTTCATCTGTCGAGTCAGATCTCTTTCCTAGATTCCCATTATATCTGTCTAGTGAGCCCGTATTCTAAATTCCTATTTCATCTGTCTAGTCGGATTTCTTTCCTAAACTACCATTATATCTGTCTAGTGGGCCCCTTTCCTAAATAACCATTCCATCTCTCTAGTCGGATCTCTTTCCTAAATTCCCATTATATCTGTCTAGTGGGCCGCTTTTCCAAATTCCTATTTATTCTCTCTAGTCGGATTTCTTTCCTAAATTCCCATTATATCTGCCTAGCGGGCCACTTTCTTAATTCCTATTACATCTGTCTAGTCCGATCTTTTCCTAAATTTCTATTATATCTGTCGAGTGAGCCCCTTTTCTAAATTCCTATTTCATCTGTCGAGTCTGATCACTTTTCTAAATTCCCATTATATCTGTCTAGTGAGCCCCTTTCTTGAATTCCTATTCCATCTGTCTAGTCGGATCTCTTTCCAAAATTACCATTATATCTATCTAGTGGGCACTTTTCTTAAATTCCTATTCCATCTCTACAGTAGACCTCTTCCTAAATTCTTATTCCATCTGTCTACTGGGCTCCTTTCCTAAATTCCTATTCCATCTGTCTAGTGGGATCTCTTTCCTAAATTCCCATTATATCTGTCTAGTGAGTCCCTTTCCTAAATTCCTATTACATCTGTCTAGTCGGATCTATTTTTTAAATTTCATTATATCTGTCTAGTGGGCCCCTTTTCTAAATTCCTATTTCATCTGTCGAGTCGGATCTCTTTCCAAAATTCCCATTATATCTGTCTAGTGGGCCCCTTTTCTAAATTCCTATTTCATCTGTCGAGTCGGACCTCTTTTCTAAATTCCCATTATATCTGTCTAGTGAGCCCCTTTCCTAAATTCCCATTCCATCTGTCTAGTCGGATCTCTTTCCTAAATTCCCATTATATCTGTCTAGTGAGCCCCTTACCTAAATTCCTATTTCATCTGTCTAGTCGGATCTCTTTCCTACATTCCCATTACATCTGTCTAGTGAGCCCCTTTCCTAAATTCCTATTCCATCTGTCGAGTCGGATCTGCTTCCTAAATTCCCATTATTTCTGTCTAGTGACCTCCTTTTTCAAATTCCCATTCCATCTGTTTAGTGGCCTCTTTTCCTAAATTCCCATTCCATATGTGTAATGGGCCCCTTTCCCAAATTCCAATTCCATCTGTGTAGTGGGGCCCCTTTACTAAATACCCATTCGATCTGTCTAGGGGGTTCCTTTCTTAAATTACCATTCCATCTCTCAAGTGGGCCCCTTTCCTAAACCTTCTCTGGGCCTAATTTCCTGTGGCACCATCAATTTTACAGTTTAAGTTAAGCCATCACCTTCCCTAGAATTTTCATACAATTGCCATTAGCAAGAACATTTGATTATTTTAACTGTGAAACCTTGGCATGGAAAAATAAATGTAAATTTATTGTGCAGTAAGGCATCTGAAACTGCAATCCTATAATGGAGTGCGAATATAAAAGTTTCTACCCCTCTGAGAAGTAGGGCCTACTGGCGGTCCTCTTGGCATGCACGCTACCGGCAACCTGACTGGAGATGCCGAGAAGTGAGGGTCCGTAAAAAGGGCTTGGTGAACCCAAAAAAGCGGACTCATCATGGCATCTGAGAAATGTTCGTTACAAGCCCCAAAGTGGATGGTGTCTGTACGCTGGGGGGCCGCGAGTCGGCCCTGATGGAGAGGGCGAAGTCGAGGACTCTGCGATTGGTAGTGGGATCCCCGGTCGACAGGCTTATCGATGGAAAAGCCAAACTAAGAGTCCCCACACAAGAAAAAACACGAGACAATTTTAGGCACCCCCGATCTGAAGGCAATGATTATTGATGGTGGTGGAGGGGCCTATGTTGCCTCTGTGAAGTAGGATCACCTCACGGTCCTCTGGAGTGCACGCTACCGGCTACCTGGCTGGAGGTGTCCTGGCATCTGAGAAGGGTTCCCGCTGTAAACTATAGGGCTCAACCACAAAACAACTCACATGCATACTTACCTCACGGCCCACCAATGTACAGATACCACCCACTTCGGGGCAGCAACGAACCTTTCTCAGGTGCCAGGATAAGTCTGCCTAATTGGGGTTCCCAATCCCTTTCAGCAGACCCTCCCTTTCACGACATCTCCAGCCAGGTTGTCGGTAGCCTGTACGCATTGGGGCCGTGAGGTCCTCTTGGCATGCAGGCTACCGACAACCTGGCTGGAGATGTCGTGAAAGGGAGGGTCTGCTGAAAGGGATTGGGAACCCCAATTAGGCAGACTTATCCTGGCACCTGAGAAAGGTTCGTTGCAAGCCCTGAAGTGGGTGGGGTCTGTACGCTGGGGGGCCGTGAGGTTCTCTTTGCGTGGACGCTACCGGCAACCTGGCTGGAGATGTCATGATGTGGAGGGTCTGCTGTAAGGGACTGGTCACCCCGATTAGGCAGACTTATCCTGGCATCTGAGAAAGGTTCGTTGCAAGCCCTGAAGTGGGTGGGGTCTGTACGCTGGGGGGCCGTGAGGTTCTCTTTGCGTGGACGCTACCGGCAACCTGGCTGGAGATGTCGTGATGTGGAGGGTCTGCTGTAAGGGACTGGTCACCCCGATTAGGCAGACTTATCCTGGCATCTGAGAAAGGTTCGTTGCAAGCCTGAAGTGGGTGGGGTCTGTACGCTGCAGGCCGGCGAGTTGGTTCTATGGAGAGGACGAAGTTGAAGCTTCGCGACTGGGAGTGGGATCCCCGGTCGACGGGCTTATCGATGGAATAGCTAATGGGTATCTCCACCATGATAGCTCCCACCTGATCAAAAGGTTAGGATTGCATATCATGAATGGCACTCAAAATTCAAAATTAATCAACAAAAAAGGTTGTATATATGTTTGACAATTGTACTGGATGGATTTAATGATGTACTTGGCTTATACATTTAGGCAATGCTTAAAATTGAAAAGTCTCACGCTACACCTCAATGATTAGAAAACCAGACGATTCTGATTCTATCAGCTTATATGTCTTGTTCATTATAACAGGTCCTTACCCTGTAGTTACGTTATATTTAACGTAATCATGCCGGAAAGTAGATGGGTCAAAAGTGGCACCCTCTGTACAATGTAGTACTGTCTTGAACAGTGGAACATTTGTGGGGTGACATGGAATTATACTCCTGTTGTTAAATCGTGTATTTGAAATAATATCCCCATACTGTAAGAAGAAGAAATGATCAGAAAAGACGAAACATATGATAGAGGAAATGGTTTTCAAATATCTGGACTCGCTTAACATTTATATCTAAACAAATTATATCATAAATTTTATATTACGTTCACCCGATTGCAGGTATTAGTTTTTTCGTAATCAGAGTATCTTATTTGATCTTTGACCATGATGCATACTTTATATCCAGTTGATCAAGGCAATAGTTCGACATTTATTGTGAAAGAAAAGGAAACAAACCCATATTGGCAATGGCAACAGTGAATTTTACCGTTTCACATAGGAATAGCATGATAAATAATTTTGCTTCTATCCATGACACTCTGTTAAATTCTGAATCTTCTACCACGATTTCCTGATGGGTTATGGCTGCCACAGACTCACAGACAGCTAGAGAGACAAACAAACAGAAGACATATTTTATAGCAGATTTAACACAGCTGAGTTAAATTAAAAACTTAATCACTACCCAAGCTGTTTTATTATTGTTCCAGTAGATCAAAAGAGCAGTTTGATCGGTGAATACAGGATAGTAGGGATGTTAGCCACTTCTTGTCGAAATATATGAAGTAAGTTCTTTCCTGTTGCCCGATTCACAGAATGGTATTTAGACCACTTTAACTTGACATGTGTCTACTATTAACGTCCTCTTCAGAAGTTGTGTAAATTGTTCTACTTCTGAGATGATATCCATATGTATTATTGTGCGGTTGTGCTGTATGGTTTGCAGGTAGCGCTGATGTGGTTTCGTGGTCCTGCCCATGTGCCTCGGGTAGGGGTGGAGGTGTGGTTGTTTCAGTAGTGCTGCGCTGAATCAGGAGCAGTTTTCATGGTTTTCATTTCATGGTTTTCAGCAGTTTTCATTTCGTGTTAAAAATATATCTGCGTTTCAGTTTCGCATCGCACTTCCTGTTGAAATTAAGGTTACAGTTTTGAAAGCAATTGGATGTAATTGGCTAAATGGCAATGTCGGGCATCGATGCACGTGTTTCATATTTTAGAATTTTAATTAGAGAATTAATAAAATAATAAAGAAAATAATACTTATAATGCTCGTGAAACATAATGAGATAATTCTTCAAACCTCAATAGTATGATATACATTAAAATATAATCCAATAAGAAAAAAATAAAATACCCCCTCAAGCAGCTGCTTTCCACAGCGGTGTGACAGGAGCCTGTCAGTTCATATGCCATAGTAGAAGATCTGAGAGGATGGCAAGACCTCAGCAGAAAACAACACGAACATCTATGCCTTACCCTGAGCTCAAACCCAAATCCCTTAGA
Organism: Ryuthela nishihirai; assembly: GCA_038380435.1. NCBI lineage: Eukaryota > Metazoa > Arthropoda > Arachnida > Araneae > Heptathelidae > Ryuthela > Ryuthela nishihirai. The sequence goes on along the minus strand of JAWZYU010000029.1, from coordinate 3,928,022 downwards.
TCAGTAGCGAAGCCCGCTAACCACTCGGCCACAGGACGGATGGCAGATTTCTTCTTTGCAGCACGCTCTTCTATTTTGGTATATCACCAGTTGTTCAGCGAGATCCAATTAAAATTTAGTCTGGGGGGCACAAAAAATTTTGTTGCGGTCAAATTGTAGGGTCATTCCGGTATTACAGACCATTCTTCCAAATGAAGTGGTTTGTTTTTTAACCGTACATCCCTTTTGTGTTTTTTATCCTAGTTCAGCAGGTTTTTTTCGTTTTTAGCGATAAAAATATGAAACTTGACGAAAATATCGCTAGACAAACTTGGAGAAAATTATCCCAACCGACACTAACGCAGCAATCCAAAAAAAAAAGTTAACCACAGGGATTTCAAACATCTTACGGCTGGCAAATTCATTGAAAAATGCAATGTAACCTAACAATTACATAATGCCAATTAAAACCAGCAACACAATAATTAATTTAATTAAAACCGATCGAGACCAGGATGCGAAAAAACAGGAGGAGTATATAAAATACCGTTACAAGAAAACACCGACATTAACATCCTTACTATGGGAAAGCGAAAAGAACCTGCCCAACTAGGGTAAAAGAACACGAAAGGGATGTAAGGTTATAAAAACAAACCATTTGATTGGAAAGAATGGTCTGTAATACCGGAATGTTCCCACAATTTGACCTCACCCAAATTATTTATGCGCCCCCAACTAAATTTCAATTGGATCTCGCTGAACAATTGGTGATATACCAAAACAAAGAAGCGTGCTGCAACGCAGAAATCTACCACCCACCCCACCCATGGAAACTGCTCCCAGATCAGCGCAGCACTACTAAAACAACCACACCCCCAACCCTTCCCGAGGCACATGGGTAGGACCACGAAACCGCAACAGCGCCACCCGCTGAAAACTATAGGGCTCAACCACACAACAACTCACATGCATACAATCTCCGAAGTAGAACTGTTTATCCAACTGCTGAAGATGACGTTAATAGTCGAAACATGTCAAGTTACTGTGGTCTAACTGTGTGATCCGTGCAAATGTCTCTCACTGTGTGATCCGTGCAACAGGAAAGATCTTACTTCATATATTTCAACAAGAAATGACTAACATCCCTACTATCCTACTGAAACAATAATAAAACAGCTTGGATAGTGATTAAGTTTTTAAATTGTCATATTTTATTGTTTTAGACTAACTGAGCTGTACACGGAGCTTTGTTTCACTTTTAAGATGCGATCTGTATCCAGCCATCCCCCCCAAAAAAGTCTCATTATTATTAGAAATTTCACTTTTAAAATGTAATTTATTTTCACTGCATTAGAGGTTAGTTTTGCCAATACCATCCCCCCTCCCCGAAATACTTAGTACAGATTCACCACGTATATGCACTGAGATGCCAGTTTATTAGGTACACCTACGAATTCGTCAGGGCATGGAATTTGAAAGATGCTGGATGCGTTGTGCCGAAAAGTTGTACCATGCGGAAATGATTGTGTCATGAAGTTGCTGCAAATTGGACTGCGGCTCAGCCTCGTTGCGAAAAGCCCTTACCACCTCATCCCAAAGATGCTCGACAGGGTTTCCATCTAGGAACTGTGCAGGCCAGTGAAGCAAGGAATACTCGTCGGCATATTCCTGGAACCATTCGGTTACGATACGTGTCTTCTTTATCATGCTGAACGTTTTCATCAGAGTGAGGATAAACTGTAGCCATGAAGGGATGAATTTGGTGAGCAACGATTTTCAAATACGCCGTGACGTTCAGATCTCCTTCAATTGGTCGTTATGTGTTCCAGGAAAACATTCCCCACACCATTATATAGTCGCCACCAACCTGTACTGTTTGACACCAGACAAGATAGTTCCATGGCCTCATGTTACTTGCTCCAAATTTTGATCTTTCCATCAGTTTGATTCGTCCGACAAGACTACCTTTTTCCATTCCTCAATGGACCAGTCCTCGATGTTCCTGTGCCCACTGGTATGCAATACAAGTAATAACAAACGAAGTATAAAAAAAATTACCGTGCAAGAATATTACAACATCCTCTGTAACGCTGAAAATGTTGTATCTCCTATGGCGGAAGCAAAGCTCAAAATAGCATTCAGTTTCCCATTAGCAACTCGCCTCTTGTTGTCTTGATAAGATACTTATTGGATATTATAGCAATTAGAAACATGCAATAACCCAGAGGCTAAATTAAAACTTTGCAGTTATGAAAAGGCAGATCATTTTGCTAACGATACAAGAGGTTCATATGCGGCTAAAACAGGAGAAATTTATAAATATAAACACAGGATAGAACATTTCTTTTTGCAAAAATCTATAATGATGGCATATTGTCCGGAGGCAATACAATAATATAGTATGACAATATGGGGTATATGGCGCAATATATGTTAACACAGGGGGAAAGCAAGGCACGATGCTGAGATGGAGCGACTGTTTGCGAATGAGGGAAGCGACGTGTGAGGGGCCCCTACCACTTGCGACGGCAGACAGACACGCTGCAGAGCACCTGAACGAAATCAAGAGGTAGCACTCAGCGATAGCGACTAGCGAAAAGAGTTATACATAATTACCATAGCAACGCGGCATGCCGCTCTTTCCTCGGTTCAGGAGATGGGGCCCATTTATCATGAAATAATATAATTACAGCACAATCGGTCCCCTGCCTGCCCATTACAGCATGGACCGGCCGTTTAAAATGTACATCACTAATAAGAGCATAGGACTAGGGAGTATTTCATCTTTGCCATTGGTTAGTAGGCATAAACATCCACTCGCTGTGCCATCATTAATTCATGTCTTCCATGTTTTATTCCTGACATTGCTTGCTCTCATGCCCACAGAACTGCTTCGTGGTAAAGAAGCGAAAGATTAAAAAAATAATTTATCCTTACGAGCTTTAATGGCAATCATGAATGAGAAAAACTTTAAATCAAATCACCTAAGTTTTAGTGGGCAATATAATCCAGAAGTTCAACTTTGTTATTTTTAGATGCCACAATCAGATGTTGATGCATTTTTTTTTTCTTTTGAGAACTTATTTTTCGAGATTAAGATGGAAAAATATTCGTCTTAAATGATCATATGTATATTTATAAATATAGATTATGCGATTAAGTAATATACAAAAGGTTAAAAGTTAGTTCGTGTCGCTTAAAGAAATTCTCGATGATTCTCTTTTTCTTTATTAAAGGTTGTCATATGGACTCTCCTATCAGAACGCAATCGCTCAAAGGAAATCAAGGAAGCAATCGAGGAAGGTCCAAATGAATTAAAGCAGAGACCTATGTGAACTCTGGAAAGAAAAGAAACTGCCAAAAACACTGACATCATAGGCTACTTTATCGGATTTTATTTATTAATTACAAAAACATTTCCCCTTTCCGTTACCTATACATTATGAATCTTTGGGGTCTTTTATGACAGTAGCAACATAAAAATTTGTTTTTTAACTTTTAGCAGCAGACACGACTGATAAAATTGCAAAGGTAAGGGAACTCAGAAATGAACAGGATTCAAAATGTCGTAAAGATTCCAATAGAAAATCCTGTGAAATTAGAGAATAGAAAGATTTCGTAGTCAGACAACTTGACTGCTGTCTCAGCGTGCATGTCATTGAGTGAGAAAATCTGCTCAAGCCAGAAACAATTTCTACGTTTCTCTTTCCAGTGAGCAGGTTACAAATTTTTTTAAACATTCTGTTCTCTGACTAAACTGCGTCTATGTTCCTTCTTCTGCCTGCACTGCCATGTTCCAAGTATGAAATATAGTTTAATGTCATCGTGCAAGGCAGCCTCATCTTTCCAGCATACAATCTTAATAACAAAAGTGCAGACTGCTCAATAATTTTTACAAAACAAGAGGCTGGTACATACTGTTGGTTTTGAGCAAACCTTATTCACATAATGTAAAAAATGATGAACCAGAAAAAAATGTACGATATTTAGATTATGGAAATAGTTAAATAGGGGCACTTAAGATCTACGGAGTTTGCAATATACATAGATTACATTGGATCTGTAGGAAATAAATCATCTTCGTATGAAGCCGCATCACATTGCCATCAATACACCTTCAAATATATGTGATGTATTAAAGGTGATATTAAAAAACAAAATTATTATTATATGAACGGTTACCAATTGTAAACGTCAATTTTTATCATTAGACAAAATTCAGGGACATTTGGAATCATGAACATCCACTGGCAGATCCTTTATAGAACGTTACAGATCTGTAGATAGCAACTAGTCATACACAAGAAAGAAATCAGTGTACCAATCCCTTGTGATGATGCACAGAGCCGACCAGGCCTAACACCTAAAACCCGACATCGCCTATTCGTGATGCACATAGTTAGTACCTTTCAAAAGAGAGATTCTCTTCTGGAAGGGAACTGAAGGGTGTGGCTGTCAAATCAGAGTGGCATATTGATCTGGTCTTCTCTGGCCACTATTTATTTCCTTACCCTGTCAACTTTATGTGAATAACTTCACAAGAACTGCACTGGGCTTTTATACCGCTTGGACTGTCTAATGTCTTTGAACATGGTTACGGTCCTAAATTTGCTGCACACTGAAGGCTTCTATTGACGGAAAATCTACCGATGTGTTTTCGGGTTGTAGCCCAATAGGTCTGAACTTTTTACTAGAATTATTGGCTTAAGCCTTTAGAGCTAGAGAAAAGGTTTTTGCCTCATGCCTGCGATTAGGCAACTGTTTAATAGTGTTCGGCCTACCTCTCTCAATAAATCTAGTTTCTTTAAACGTCCTACAAATTATTCTCTTTCCACAGGTGCGTAATATGAGTTTACAAGAAACCAGATGGTCAGGTACTAAAAATAATTTTAAAGTTTTCTTTCAGAATGAGAGGATGGAAAGCATCTGCAGGGAATGCATTTCCTTCAGCTAAGCAGCTCTGTCGTTTATGTTCAGGTCGTATAGGGAAGCCGAAATTGTGGGTGACTATTACCTCGTTAAAAGTTTCTTGAAACTGAAGCTTAAGAAATGTAGTAATGTAGATAATTACCTTTAACACTGAAGCTTAAGAAATGTAGTAATGTAGATAATTACCTTTAACACTGAAGCTCTGAAAGATCCAGAAATAACTAAAATTTACCATGATAAGTTACTTAGTCATTATGAAAAATCATGGGTGTTTGCAACTGAAGTTATGGAAGACTAAGACAAATCTAAAATGGCTAATTTCGAAACTAGCGATATTCTTCTGGGAAAAAAAGAGGCAGAGGAGACAAAGTCATTTCACTGATTAGGCAAAGGAATTTATTTCTGCAAGAAAGAATTGCAGAGATAAACTGAAAAAAGCATTTTACCAGTTTTAAGACAGAAGTATTTATTCCTTTTCATTCATTCGCATAAGTAATAAATTTTTTGGGGGGCTCACTTTGTCGCATCACATCAAAGTTAATATATTTTAGTAATTAAAAACTGATAGATCGAATCATCCTTATTTTGTTATTCACATTTATTCGTAAAGTACCAGTTGAAAATATTCAACTGGTACTTTACGAATAATTATTCATATTTTTAAGTTCAATACTTTTATCTAAATAATATCATTCAATAATAAAATAATAATCTACCAATTCGTCCTTTATGTGATTGAATCATTCGTTGCAATTTAATTTACATTTCAGGCTTTTTAATATTTTTGGGCTTATTTATAGAATTTTAATTTTAAATGCCGATTGCACATTTAGCACACAGATTGAGAATCACTGTTATAGAGATTTGAAAATGTCTTATTTAGATTATGCTGATGATTTGTTCCTTTTCGCAAATGATGTTAATGAAATGAACTCTTCCATTATGGCTGTTAATGAGATTGGCAATAGAGTAAATTTGGTGAAAACTAAAATTCTGGAAATTGGTTGTGCTGATTGTGCTTCAGTCGTTTTGACTTGATTGCACCCTTGAGCAACTATCTCAGTTTTATTATCTCAGAAGCATTTGTACAGACACTGACGATGTACGATATGAGATAAACAGAATAATAGGAACTGCTGCGAGAACGTTTAAAAATCTATAGCGAGTGTGGAAAAAATATGCTTATTGATTAAAAGTAGGCTGCATAATTGTTTGATCCTCTCTAATGTTAGCTATTGTAGTGAACCACTTATTGTAGTGAACTCTCTGTAAGCAAATTAAGAGGAAACTTGATGGTTTTGATTGTACTGCTTACGCTGTATCTGGGGCATTAGATGGTTTAGCTTTGTAAGTAATAATTGAGTATACGCGAAGCAGTAATAAACCATCTTTGAACGGCATTTTGTGTAAAGAGATTTTATTTTGATTTGGCATTATTTCCATATACATAATTATAGATTAACGAATAAGGTTATGAAGAGTGCGCTTAAAGGCCTCTGTCAAAAAAAGGGTGGAAACATAGGATGCAGCGGACAGACAATGTCTAACCGGATCTTACTAGAATTGGTTTGCGGTGAAAAAAAACATTTGTAGCTCAGGATATATGTGTCTAAAGTTCCAAATTATACAGTCTGGTGGAATTAACGTAGATCATTTCTGATTCAGGTTACCTACCTACCTACACACATACACACATACATAATCCTCAAGCAGTCATGAACTACGGAGGTCCAACCAGACTGTGCAATTTGGTTCTCCAAATATCTCTATTGAGTTACAAGTGTTGTAGTTAGCCACTCTAAGACAACTCTAACGAGGTCCTGCTTGACATTATCTGCCCATCGCATCCTAGGTCTCCCCTTTTTCTGAGGTCTTTAGGCAGTTATGCCTACTGGGAACATGGACAAACCAACGGAATCTCAGTCTGCAGAATATGCTGCTCAAAGAAGGTTGTCGATTAATCTTATCATTGCTCACAAAGTCAAACAATCTAATGCCCAAGATACTGGGTAAACATCGAAAATCAAAGGCATCAAGTTTTATGTTGTCTTGCTTTCAAAAGTTTCACGTTTCATTACTATAACTGAAGGAACCAAACTGTTATTCAGCCTAATTTTAGTCTTTAGGTGCATAAGCCTATTATTACATACTCTTCATAGATACTTAAAAGTTCCAGCAGCGATTCCTATTCCGTTTATCTAATGCCGCACATCACCATATCTGTTACATAGCTCCCAAGATGATTAAACTGATACACCTGCTCAAGAGTGGAACTATTCATATTAACTGACCATAGCCTGTTTGACCAATTTTAATCACTTAGTTTTCTCTCTGTTTATCACCAAACCTACTCTATTACCAGTCTCATAAACAGCTCGAATTTAAGAGTTCATCTCATCAGCATCATTTGTTACAAAGGCTAAATCATCAGCATAATCTAAATCAGAAATTTTAAGATCTCTAAACTAGTAAAGGCCAAAAACTTCTCCTTGAACAGAAATCCACATAACGTAATCAATAACAATGCTAAAGAGTAAAGGAGACAAAATGCACCCTTGTCGAACACCACTAGCACCTGAAGAAATTGCTGCAAGCCTTACCACACATGACTCAATGTTATTTATTATACAGAGCGTCTATTATGCTAACTAACTTATCAGGTATGCCTTACGATCTTACAATAAGCCTCAAAGTATGAGGATCAACAGAGTCAAAGGCCTCGTTGCAATATGCGTAATGACCACAGATTTGTGAAACTCTAAACATTTCTGAAGAATCTGCCTAAATGAAAATATATGATCAATACATCCGCTACCACTTCTGAATCCACACTACTCATCACTCAGTTGTCCATCAATCAAATTCTTAATTTTGTTAAAAACAATCATGCAGATGACTTTAACTGGAACAGAAAGTAGGCTGATACCTCTATAATTATTACAAGAACTGCAATCACTTTTTTTTCTAAATAAGGATAATGATAACTCTGGTTAAAATCCTTAGGAATCCTTTATCATAAAAGATATTCAAAATTTCAGTCAGCCTTGTAATAACACAAATATTTCCAGCTCAAAGCATTACAAAAGAAATTTCATCTACCCCTGGGAATTTAAGCAGTTTAATAATAATATAATTTATTCACATACGTATATGTATCATTACAAGTGATTATGAAATATAATACATTTGTACAATATGTGGAAAGGAAAAGCATATCAGCCCGTCTAGATTCTATTAGTTATTTACATTCCCCCATAGTGGGGAAGTACTACTGTTCTACTGGGCTACAGATATCCTGAGGCTTTGCCAAAGGAAGTTTACTCATAAAATGTTCAATGAAGTGAAATAAAAAAAAAAATTTGGCAACATTGGGAATTTTCTGAATGCACAGCATAATCATTTTATATGCATTTTCTGAGAATGTTTTCAAACATATTTACAATAATATTACGTAATGTGTTTTTGAAAGTTGCTCAATTTTTTTAGTTCTCATTTCAAAAATTAATATCATCATTTTAAATAAGAGGTAATTCCCGGCGGGCGAACGAACGAACGAAGATGATAATGAATGAACGAAGATTTCTGCCACCGATGACGTCAGACGTGTCCGTCTGACGTCATCAGTGGCAGAAATTGGCAGTTTCCCCCGCAGTTCCGCAGCTTCTTGACCGATCGCTTCCGAATTTGTTGGAGTGGTCCCGCTTAGTTCTGACCTTCTTGGTGTGATAGATGGGGATCCTAGCTTCGGTGGGTCGAGAGTGATCCCTAGAAAAGCGTCCTAAATTTCTGGGGCGCTGCCGACGCATGCCTTGTGAATGAAGTTATCGATCGACGTTGCGATTGTGGGTGGAAACCTATGAAAGAACTACAGTTTCCGTTTCGCGCCAAACGTTTGGCGTGGGGTATTCACTAGTTAGACGCCATTCGTCGGGATTGGCGCGGACTGTCCTGGATTTCAAATTTTCTTCATTCAAGTATCTACCAACATTTTATTTATTTAGGTCGATCACCTCTTTGAACGTGTTGTGTCGCAACAAAGTACTCGTGCTGGGAAGCAGGCGCAAGTGTTGCATATGCACGATAAACTACAAGATAAGATACCACAAGACACCTTCAGAAATCTTGTAGCGTCCATGTCTCGCAGGGTAAGAGCTGTTTTGACGGCACGTGGAGGATCAACATCATATTAGGCAGGTGGTCATAATATTTTGTCTCTTCGGTCTAAGTTAGAGAAGAAAAAAATATTTGCCCCTGTGTAGGCAAACAGTAATTTTGGTGTGTGAAAAGAAAGGGGGAAAAGTACGTATTCAGAAAATTAGAATGCAAATGGGGACGTCCTATTTTAGGAGTGGTTGTGCAGCTGACATTATTAATATCAAACAACTGCTGATAAATTTCCTATTGATATTGAAGTGATAATTGTAAAAATGTATAAATTATTCTATATTTATGCAGTAAAAAATACCAAATTAAAATCCTACTTGCAACTCAGAAATTTCTTGATATATTTGATGCATTGAAATTATTTTTATGAACGAAGAAAATTGTCCAACAATTCTAAAATAATTTTTGGAAACTCTGAGAACGAGGTATATTTATTATTTCTACGTACAACTCTACCACTTTTCCATAATAGGATGAAATCTTTAGAATCAAATTGTAAAGAACTCTAATAGAAGCTGCTTCAAAATATTACGACCTAATAACTAAACTTAAAGAAAGAAGAGTATGCAAAATTTGTGCCATTTGCTGCAAAACAACTGTTGTTAAAAGTAAAATTTCTGAAGGTGAACTATTGACATACTTTGACGAGTTCTACAATACTTTTGAAGAGTACTGCATACTTAAAATTATGGCAATCAAATTTCTAAAATCTTAAAATTTTTTTGTTAAATCTTAAAACTAAATTGGAATGGGCTGATACTAAAAAAGTGTTGAATACTTTAATTCTGTAATAGGACAACAACCATCAACATTTTTTTTTTAAATTGAGGTATTGTTTGACGAACTATCATTAATAAATCAAATTTATACGAGTGAAAAATTTAATAATGACTCAAGTTTAACTCACAGATGGATACACATACTTGAAATAGCTAAAAAAAACTAAACATTTGTATTGAAAACATTTTTAAGCTTGTTGAATTTAGCTTGTATTTGCTTGGTACCTCAGCACCCGAAGAAATAGTTTTCTCATTGATGGGTAATATTTGGTCAGTCGAACGTGGGCGCCTGCAAGCTTCGGTCGTAAAGGACTTGCTTAATATAAACGTTAATGTAGGTTTCAGTAGGTGTACTCAATTTTATGATCAATTCGAAAAAGAGTCCAGCATCCTGAAGAAAGTATTGTCTTCAGAGAAATACCAATAGTATGATAAATCAGACAAGGGACAAAAGAAACAACTGACTGGACCAATCACTGCCAATGATTCCCTAAAACCTGGACCCAATCAGGGGCGTAGCGAAGGGCTATGGTTCTTCTTCAAGCTTCAAACTTTTCAAACTCCTCAATATTTTGCAAAGTTTTCTCGATTTTAGTCAACTATCCTGAATTTCACAAACCTAATCCCAATTATCACAACTCGCCCGTATTTTCCAAGAGAATTCGAATTTTGGCAACTGCCCTACATTTTATTGTTTCCTCAATTTGACCAATACTCCTTATTTTCACAAAACAAATCTCAATTTTCACAACTCACCTATATTTTACCAAGTGGATTCGAATTTTGCCAACTCGCCGTAATTTTACAGAAAAAATCGCAATTTTTACATCTTCGCTGAATTTGCCTCGTCACTTCGAATTTCATCCTCTCCTTAATTGCACAAGAAAGGCACAATTTCACAACTTCTCTGTGGCTTCGAATTTTGCCAACTCCCCTAGATTTTGCCAAGAGTTTTTGGTTTTTCCAACTCTCCTTAATTTCACAAAACCAATCCGAATTTTTACAACTCACCTGTATTTTACCAAGTGGTTTCCAGTTTTGCCAACTTCCCTAGATTTTGCCAAGTTTTTTCGATTTTGTCAACTCTCCTTAATTTCATAAAAACAATCCCAATTTTCACAAATCGCCCGTATTTTACCAAGTGAATTCGAATTTTGCCAACTGCCCTAGATTTTGCCAAGTTTCCTCGATTTGACAATATCGCATAATTTTACAGAAAAAAATCCCAATTTTACATCACACCTGATTTTTGCAAAGTCACTCTGAATTTTGCCAACTCCCCCAAAATTTGCCAATTCTCCTAGATATTGCGAAGTTGCCTCGATTTTGCCAACACGTCATAATTTTATAGAATAAAGATTGCAATTTTTACATCTCACCTGAATTTTGCCAACTGCCCCTAGATTTTGCCAACTCCCTAAGTTTTGCCAACTCTCCTAGATTTTCCCAATTCGCCATAATTTTACAGAAAAAAATACGAATTTTCACATCTCACCTGAATTTTGCCAACTCCCCAAGATTTTGCCAAGTTGTCCCGATTTTGCCAACTCCCTAAGTTTTGTCAAGTTGCCTCGTTTTTGATAACTCACCTGTATTTTACTAAGTGGTTTCGAATTTTGCCAATTGCTCTAAATTTTACCGTCTCTCCATTTTCCAAACTACCCTAGATTTGCCAAGTTGCCTCGTTTTTGATAACTCACCTGTATTTTATTAAGTGGCTTCGAATTTTGCTAATTGCTCTAAATTTTGCCGTCTCTGCATTTTCCAATTGCCCTAGATTTGCCTCGTTTTTGATAACTCACCTTAATTTAAAAAAAAAGATTATAAATTATCACAACTCACCTAGATTTTACGAAGTCGCTTCGAATTTTGCCAACTCCGAGTTACATTGGGGGATTCCCCCCATCCCCACTATGGCTACGCCCCTGGACCCAGTCCTGAGGGAAAGTTAAGATTTCATTATATAAAGCTGTTTTTTTTTCAAAATGTATTTATATCTATTTTTTACTTTAATACTTGAGCAAATACAGTATGGTTTTTTTAATCCCTTGATTGTTCTTGATGTATATAAAAAATAAATACCCCTTTTTTTATGCATCAAGATGATCAGTCTTAAAGCAGCTGCTTGCCACAGAGCACTGACAGGAGCCTATCAGTTTATTCGCCAAAGTTGGTTTATAAGGATGGCGGGTATAACAAAATAAAGTCGATCTCCTACCGCCATGCTTCCTGGATTAAGTGCAGAGAATTATGGCCAACCCTATTACTTGTATTAAAGAATTTAAGTGCAAGACATAGAAAATGTCTTTGCAAGATTTTTTTGGCTAGAGGCACATCAAATAGTAAATACTTTTGCCTTGTTTTACCAAGAAGTTTTTTTTTTCTGAGAAAATCATTGGTATTGTTTATTAAAGAGCAATATTATTTTAATTATATAAATTTGCATTAAATTACGGTAGTGATGAAGTTATCCAGATATATAAACCCAAATTTAAACATCATCATCATCATCCTCAAGCAACCATGGGCTACGGAGGTCCAACCAGACCGTGCAATTTAGTACTCCAAGCAAGTCTATCCTGAGCTACATCTACTGCATCTGGCCACTGCACACCAATTCTAACAAGGTCCTGTTTGACATTGTCTGCCCACCGCATCCTAGGTCTCCCCTTCTTTCTCAGGCATTTAGGCACACTGTTCATAACCCTATTCGCCAATCTATAATTATTCATACGGGCAACATGGCCAAACCAGCGGAGTCTCTCTCTGCACAATATGCTGCTTAAAGGAGGTTGCAAACTCCTTTGCCTAACCTCATCATTAGTTACATGCTGAGGAGTGGTCAACCACACAGGGTCCTGGTGCTGACCATATAAACCAACTGGACTGGACAGATATATGGCTCTGAGCTTGATTATGGATCCTGATTTTGCTGCACTGGTGGGCTTCTGTGGAGGGAAAATCTTCCGCTGTGTTTTCTGTTTGTTTGTGGGTTGACAGCCCCAAGTGAATAGATTCAGAGGATATGTTATGTTTATCAGCTGGTGGATAATGCTGAGCAGAGGTCATCGCAGGCACCTGAACTCTTTGCTTCTATTGGCATCGTCAAATTCTACATTGGAGGAAGTCTTCCAGTGTAGATGCCTTTAGTGGTGGGGGAACGGCCTTTGCCCATATCTGCGATTAGGGGGCTGTTTGATATTGTCGGCATTCCCTCTCTCAATAAACATAGTTTCTTTAAACATCCCACTAACCATTTTCTCTCCATAGGAAGTTGGAATGTGAGGACTCTGCACAGAGCTTTTTCTCTTGATGTCCTCACACAAGAATTCCACCGTTATAATTTAGATATTCTCGGCTTGCAAGAGACCAGATGGACAGATAAAGGTCAGATTCTTAAAAATAATCTTAAATTTCTCTTTTCAGGGAGGGACGACAATAAGCATCACCAAGGCGTGGGTCTGCTTCTCAGCAGACACGCTAGCGATGCTCTTCTAGGATATGAGTGCATTAATGAAAGGTTTCTTACAGCAAAATTTCAGACAAGCGTTAAAGACTTGAATGTTATCTGCTGTTATGCCCCCACTGAGGATGCCGATGAGGATGAGAAGGATAGGTTTTATGAACAACTTCAGGATATTTTGAATTCTGTCAAGAAAGGAAATATTACCCTTGTTCTAGGTGACTTCAATGCCAAAGTTGGTACTGACTCTGACCTTTGGGGAGGGGTGATTGGCCCTTTTGGTATTGGTAGCTGCAATGGCAATGGGCAGCGTCTCCCTGCAGGTAAGTAAACTCAATGAATTCAGAATAACTAACACTTATTACAAACACCGCGATATACATAAGTACACATGGGTTTCACCCGATGGGCTGCATAAGAATATGATTGATTATATATTAATTAACAGCAAATGGGCTAGTTCTGTTAGGAATACCAGGTCATATAGGGGAGCTGAAATTGGATCTGACCATTATCTTGTTAAAAGTGTCTTGCAACTTAAAAAGTGTTTAAGCAACTTAAAAAGTGTTGTGCTAGAGTTAAAAATTTTACTTTTAATACTTAAGCTCTGAAAGATCCAGTTATAGCAAAAGCTTACCATGATAGGTTACTTAGTCATTATGACAGTCATGGTATGCTTACTACTGAAGTTGAGGAAAAATGGGATCATTTTAAACAGGCTTTTTTGGACACTAACAGCACTCATTTAGGAAAAAAGGAGCAGAACAGACAGAATATCTGAGTGATAAGGCACTTGAGCGTATTTCGGAAAGAAAGAACTGCAGGAATGTCCTTAATCAATACCCGACTAGTCCTAATAGAAAGCATTACAGAGAACTTAATAAACGTGTAAAAGATCAGTTAGCTGCTGATAAGAATCTTTGGCTTGATGGTTTGGCTGACAAAGCCGAGGAAGCAGTTAGACAGCACAACAGCAGAGAGCTGTACGAGATAGTTAATGTTTTGTGTGGTAGAAAACAGACAGGTATACAGGGATTGAAGGATAAACAAGGTAAGGTTATAGAAGGTGAGGATTCTGTCATGGCTAGGTGGGCTGAGCATTTCAGTGATATTCTAAACAATGCGGTTAGTTCTATTCCCATTGTTTGCAATGACGATAGATGCATTGGTGGCTTTAATGTTGGCCCTATAACACAATCTGAAGTTATTTGGGTTGTTTCTAAACTTAAACTTCATAAATCCCCAGGGGTAGATGAAATTACTACAGAAATGCTTAGAGCTGGGAATGTTTCGGTTACCACTTGGATGACTGAAATTCTGAATATCGTTTATGATAAAGGCATGGTTCCTAAGGATTTTACCAGAGCTATTATTATCCCTATTTTCAAAAAAGGTGATCACAGTTCTTGTGATAACTATAGGGGTATCAGCCTACTCTATGTTCCAGGTAAAGTTCTTTCCATGATTGTACTTAATAGAATTAAGAATCTGGTTGACAGGCAATTGCGTGATGAGCAATGTGGATTCAGAAGTGGTAGGGGATGTGTGGATCAGATATTTTCACTTAGGCAGATTCTTGAGAAATGTTTAGAGTTTCAGAAACCTTTGGTTGCTAGATTTGTTGATTTCAAAAAGGCTTTTGACTATGTTGATCGTCATAATTTGTGGTTGATTGTGAAATCATATGGTATACCAGACAAATTAGTTAACTTAATGAAAGCTCTCTATAATAACACTGAGTCGTGTGTGAGAGTTGGTAAGGCTTGTAGCAATTGGTTTAGCATTACTTCTGGTGTTCGACAAGGGTGCATTTTGTCTCCTTTTCTCTTTAGCTTGGTTATTGATTATGTTATGCGAAAAAAAACAATTAAACACAAGGTAAAAACTTTTTTGTGTATTTTAAATAAGTTATGTAAATTATGTAAATAATCTGCTCCCCTACTACTGATTCTATACTGTAAGCTAGAATAAACCCAAGCATAGCATAAATCTTTTAAGCATCCTTTAGGGACTGTAATTTTAAGATAACTTATATAAAACTAATATGAGTCTCAATATTAGTTTTTGTGCATGATTCTCCTATTTCATACTGGAATTAATATCAACACCAAGGTAATTAAATGTATACACTCGTTCAATTTCAGAAGACGGACATCTAATCACAGTACAATTTGAACTGTGATACTTAATGATAAAACCTGTTTGAACATTTCTTAGGTCAAAGAATATGAATTTGTTTTTATGTATGTTTAAAGTTAAATTGTTAAATTTAACCTTTCATGTATTCATATATACCACGGTGTTTGTAGTAAGTATTAGTTATTCTCAAACCAAGACTAATCTGATAGACTTCGCAAAAGGAGAGCCAATACGAAGACTTCCAAGTTTAAAATTCAGAGACAGGCCAGTTAGAACAAAGAACACGAAAATATCTGGGAGTTTGGCTAGATGATAATTTGACGTGATTTGTTTGTTTAAATCATGTAAAATAAATATATTGTAAAGTACTAAATAGGCTGAATGGAATGTCAATATGAAACTTGCTAAAGCAATTGTAAAAGACAGGTATAGAACGATGGTGACCTATGCATGTGAGGATTGGTGGACCCCTGGTGGGGCAGTATGGATAAGGAAAAAATTGCAACAGATTCAATGACTGGCCCTTTTGGGAATCACTAGGTATTTTAGAACATTCTCCACAGTGGCATTTCAAGTCATTGCAGGAATTCTACCACTGAACATAACGGTAGAACAAGAAGCTGCAATATATAGAAGTTACGCTTTAAGCCAAGAGGTTCAGATATGCGGAAAAATCATAACTGACCATCTGATGGGAAGGCAAGTGAGCAAATGGGTAACGCACCCAGCAAAGTAATACTGAATAAATTGGGATAAAGTAATTCCTGACGAAGAAGATCGAGTATTGAAAATCTTTACTGAGGACTCTAGAAATCCAAGGAAATGACATCATACTAAAGGAAGAATATAGACTTTTAGATTCAGCAATGATATTTCAAGCGGAGTTGTTTGCAACCTGTAAAGGAATAATTTGGGTTAAGAATCTGAGCATTTTTCAAGTGTTTTGTTATACATACGATAGTCAAGCAACATTGTATTGCCTTGCATAGAATGGGACATAACCTTAAGGTAGATGAAACTATGCATACGTTAAGGGAAAGGGAAGGAAATAAAACAATTAAGTTTCATTGGATGAAGAGTCATCAGGGCTTTACAGGAAACGAGATGGCGGATCAAGCAGAAAAATATGCAGGTAGAAAAGATCAAGTAGATGAACAAACAAAGATTTCCAAGGAGAGTGTAAAAACAAAATTAAAATTCCATAGTCAACGTATATTGCAAGCAAGATGGGAACATAGAAAAAAAACAAAGCAGGATGCTTGAAAAGGTCTCGTTGAAGAGGTCAATAACAGACGTCTATCTATATCAGATTTCACCTGATCATGAAATTTTCCCAGGATCTTCAATGGATTTAATATAAGAATTAATATTATAAGTGTGGAGTCAGAGAGACAGGAACGACGAACTTCCTCTTCGACTGCTCCCAGTTGGGGGAGGGGGGAGAAAGACACTGTATATTTTAGTTCTTCGCCATGATCGGGTTCATCTAAATACTTTGGGAATCTGAGTTTTTCGCTTTCCGGTCTTGATGAAATTATTTGTGATCATGAATTAGAATGTTTTTAATTAGTTTGAATCGTCGGAGAGGATTATACAATAGCCCTCCAGTTTTTACATAAGGAATAATTCTTATCTTAAAGAGAAGTAGTCCAAAAAGAGGATAAGGATCAGTTATGATTCAATTCTACCATCTTGATCAACAGTATAAGAGCTGAAGTTATAATCTAATTATTTAATGCTTTTATTTAATGGTACCTGCGAGTACATTTGTATATATTTTGTAAATATGTTTTAATAAATATGTAAGGAAGTGAAGTATTGACGTCCTCCTAACGGACCTGAGTGAGGGTCGCGCTGGGGGATTCAAAATTTTAAAGTAGTTCCGTTTAGCCTGTAGTGCCTACTTTGGAGGGAGGAATAGAATAGTGAGTTTTACCTGCAGGAGATTTTTTCCACTGCCTTGGCAGCTATCAATACCAAAAGGACCTACACCCCTCCCCAAAGGTACGAGATTAGCCCTTAGAACAAGGATAATAACTCATTTCTTGCAAAATACAACATATCCTGAGGTTTTCTGATAAACGTATCTCTCGCATTCTCATCAGAATCCTCTTTTGAGGCATAACAACAGATAACATTCAAGTCTTTAATCTTAGTTTTAAATTTAGCTGTAAGAAATCTTTCATTAATGCACACATATCCTAGAAGAGTCTCCCTGGCGTGTCCGATGTGAGATGTAAACCTTTGCCTTGAGGACGATTTTCAATCTTCCTCCCTGAAAAAAGAAATTTGAACTTATTATTTTGATCTTTGTCTGCTCATATGGTCTCTTCCAAGATCAAACTATCTAAGTGATAACGCTGGAATTCTTCTGTGACGACATCAAGAAATAATCTCTCTGCAGGATCCTCATATTCGAAGTATCTGGGGAGAGAAAATGGTTAATGGGATTTTTAAAGAAACTATATTGATTGAGAAAGGAAGTGCCGGCAATATCAAACAGCTCCCTAATCGCAGGCATGGGGGAAACACATGTTCCTCCCACCACTAAAGGCTACTTCCTCCAGTGTAGGTTTGTCGATGACCGTATATTCGGGTATTTGTAAAGGCTTCTAATCGGGATTTACCACCAGAGTGATAAGGTATCCTGTGTATCTATATTCACTAGCAACAAATAGAAAATATAGCGGTAGAGTTTCTCTCAACAGTAACCTATCAGCGCAACCAGTTTAGGATCCATAACCTAGCCAAATCAAAGTCATTATCCATTCTGGTTGGTATATAGTCAGCACTAAGACAATGTGTGTGATTAACCACTCCTTAGTAGGGTAGATTTTTTTTTAAAAAAGTAGCCTTAGTTGTCCAGATCAATAGGCCACATTATTCTGGCAGCAATCCCTTTTCCGTTCTCTTCAACAATAGCAGATTTTCCCTCAACAGAGGCTGAATGCGAGTGCAGAAAGCAACCAGCTATACATCAAATGAAAGCTTGTGACGCAGGGAGTGTCATAGCTATAAAAAAATGGCCCCGTGCTTTCTTCCCCCTGAAAAGGGGGAATATGAAAACGATTGTTTTGCTATATCTTCCGAACGTGAGCACTGAAAGTTAAAAGCCATGCATCAAATGAAAGCTTCTGACGACGGGAGTGTCATTAGCTGTAAAGGATTGAGCCCCCACGCTTTCTTCCCCCTAAAAACTGTTCCCCCTAAAAAGTCGTTCTACTATCGTACTACAACAGACGAGTTAGGTGTCAAATGAAAGCTCATATAATGACCATAGTACACTATTTTAATTTTTTTACCCACTATTCTTATAGTGGGAACAAAATTCCCCCGCTGAAAAAAGATGGGAAGCGGATTTTCGCGGTTTTAGACTGTAACGAGTCATATTTTAAAGTAAAGCTTGCGAGTTCTCCAATCTCATGGGCTACATCAAACAAACTCCAAAAGGGAGGAAAATGCAGTCAATGATTATGAGTCATATATCAAATGAAAGTTTTTGAAGGTAGGCTATTTTAATGACAAAAAATACATATATTAAAAATTAAAAAATTGCCCGTCATTTTACATATGCTTTATAAAGTAAGAAATAAACTTAAAGATTATGGATGATGCAATCAATCAATGAGTTTATATTCACTTGAAAGGAAAATAGGGCGCGATTTACCTACACAACAAAATTGCCGGAGCCCTATTTTCTTTTGATTAATTGATGATCACCCATCGATATGCTGTAGGATTTTTTTCCTACTTTTTAGAGCCATATAGAAAGCTAGATGTTTTTTAATATTTTAATTTATTTTGAAAAATATATGTCCATATATTTTCAAAATATGCTCCACATATTTCAAAAATACGCTATCGTCTAATAAATTGATCTATATAAGAGGGAGGTTTTCTAAGTTGTTTATAAATGGCAAACTTTCTCCGGTTTATAAAAGAGATGATCGAAAACGCTTTGGACACTACACAATCAATTTCAATATTGCCAAACATCAAAAATCTTCGAAAAAATAAGAATGCCAAAGTTTCTTACAAACTTTTTCTGTGATAATCAATTAGGATTTAGTGAAAAGAGAAATAAAGAGGATGATATTTTTAGCTCGTTTTCATAAAAAAGCGAGCTAATGTTTTCACTTTTCTTTTTGGCTCTCTGTCAACATGGAACTTTTTGTTTTTAGAGATAAATTTAAATTTTTTAAGGTTGGATAAGTATTGATGAAATACTATGATTTTCACTTCCGCAATCTGCGTTTAGCTATGATTGCCACCTCTAAAAATGGAATATTTTTAAAATTCCAAAATTTCAAACTAATATTATGTTAGAAATTTCATATTTGGTTGCGAAATGTGAATATTATTAATTTTCCATTGGCAACAATAATTTTTACCTTTACCCCCAGAGGGAACGGAAATATGCAATTTTTTGTTACATTATTTAGAAATGATTAGTATTTAGGGTTTGTAAAAACCTGTACTCATTGATTTTGATAATTTCGTGAAGGTTTTTGATTCTTTAAATCGGCGTAATTTAATGTGGATTGTGAGATCTATAATGTACTATGTGATACGTACCACCTCACGTATAATGGCTAATGGTAACGTTATAATGTACTCTCTAAGGTAACGATGGATTTCTGTGATAACAACGAGTCTTTTGCTAGAGATGGTAAAGCCGGTAATGAATAGTAATGAGATATCACAAAGTATTGGGTGTGTTTTGAAACAGTTTCTCCTTTCGATTAACCTTGGAAGAATATGGAAAATACTAAGCATGGGCGTCATAAACAGAAGAATAGAATTGCTGTAGAAAATTTTAAGAATCTATAGATAACTTTAAAGATTCACTTCAGGTTTCAAAACTGATTGGTCCTCTCTTCAAATTACTATGGTATCTTGGATGAATTTATACCTTTTGACTCCAGTTTACGCAGCATCTCCGGTTAGTTTATTTTATTATGTTAACAATGAGGAAGTTATTTTAAAATGTCAATTACCTTTTTACATTTTGTCAATAAAAGGATTTAACGTCGGTTTGGCCACTACAGACTGAAGACATGGAGAACTATCGATTAAAAAATAGATTTATGAAACAGCTTAGAAGCATGAGGAAAAAGGGCTAACAATGCTAAAGAGTAGTACCTTATAAGAATCAGACTGCAACAGTCAAGTGAAATATGTAGTTGTTGCTTCAAATATTATCCGATGACTTCAGTGGCACATTCCGGTTCGACCTTCATTAGCCCTTGGCTATCTCGGGAATTTATATGCATTGTGTAACTATGGTATATTCGTGCATGAATATGTGTATGCTTGTACAGACACTGGTAATGTGCACCATGGGATAAACAGAAGGATAGGGATTGCTGCTGGGACTTTTAAGAATCTATGGAGAATTTGAAGAAATAGGTCTAATAATCTTAGTATGCATCTAAAGACTAAAATTTAGTTATACGATAATATGATCCGCTGACCGGTTTAAAACTTTCCAATTACTCTACAAAAGATATAAATGATATAACTAATAGCGAAACTTGAACCCTTTGTAAATTAGAAACAGGAAATTAGATGCTTTTGCTTTTAGTGTTTACGCAGTATCATGCGCATTAGGTGGTTGACCTTGTAAATAATGAGGGGATTAGGCAAAACAGTCGCAGACTCCTTTGAGCAGCATATTGTTCACGGAGAGACTGCGCTAGTTTCGACATGTTGTCTATATGCATAGCTGTAGATTAGCAAACAGGGTTATAAACAGTACGCATAAAGGCCTCGAAAAGGGAGAAGACTTAGGATTTAGTCGGCAGACAATGTCAAAAAGGACCTTGTTGAATCGGTCTGCAGTGGCCAGATGCAACAGCTGTATCTCAGGATAGATATTTTTGTAGAGCAAAATTGCACAATCTAGTTGGACCTGGTTGGCAATCTGGTTGAGGATTCTGTGTATATGTATGGATTCTTTACTTGAGCATTGGATCATTTCGCAAAAGTTCATGAGATTTGGTCATGACACTTTTCCATATTCTCTTTATATCTTTTCTCTCTCAGTTTCTTGTAAATGAAAAAAAATATTATTTTTATTTTTCCAGCCAATTTTTTGTGGACTATAAGCTACAGAAGGGGTCTGGGCCAACAAAAATTCTTATTAAAAGTTTTATAGCCATAACGTTTTTAACTATGAGAGATAATGGGATAATAGAAACTCTAATGTGAAATTAAAAGTATGCATTATCGTTTACAATGAGGCCAAACTATTCTCAAGCCATATTTTTTTTTCTTTTAGAAACTAATAGTCAAAATTCAACTTTTAATCCTTTTTTTTTTCATTTGATTTTTTTTTATACCTGAGGATTGAAATACACCAAAAAATGACTTAAAGCACCAAATCTTGTTACGATTATGTTTCCTCTTGAAAACGTTAGTGTTATTTCGTATACAATACAGAAAATATCGTAATCTCTTATTGTCGCACTTTAAATTACAATAAGTTTCGTTTAAGTGCACTAACCTGTCTCAGTCTTAGGAAAATTCAAGATTGGGAAAATTGGGAGTTTCAATGACTCGCAGTATGAGATCCCAATTTAAAAGTTTCATAATTTCCCTGCTTTCGCTTGTCTGGCTACCAGCTACAAACATCTATTTGCGATGTTTTCGGGTTGATGCAGAGTTACACAATTGTGAAATTAAAAAAAAAAATGTGAAAAATCTTAGGAAATAGAGAAAAAAATAATTTTCAAAATGTAAGTCGTTTATAAAAGGGTAAAATTTAAAAACCTGAATTTTTTGTGTTTACCTCTCTGTGCCCTACAATTTCCGATTCTAACTTCTTTCGATAATTTTAGCTTCAAGAAATCATGACTATTCACCTAGTTGTGCAGAAACATGTTAGTCCATCCAACCTGAAAATAACCTATTCTTTTAATATATATAAATATAAAATTATTTAATATATATAATCATAATAAAGTATCACAGGAAAATTCCTGTAGACAAGAAACATCTGAAATAATTAGCTGAAAAAATATTTGGTTTTGGCCTGAGTGGAATTCGAATCCACGTCTTCCAGAAACATGTCGGTTATAATATCCGCTTCACCATCAGGGGTTAACCGTTTTTTTTTTCAGCACGTGACATACAGATATTCCTGTATATTTGTGTTGATTCCCTCCTGGCGTCATCTATGTCGAGAATTGGGCACACCAAGCTGCCTCGTATGATTAAAATCCCACTCAGGGCATCTTCTTATCTGCTAATCATTTCAAGTGCATATAAATGATCGGAGAATTTGTCATTGCTGAAATAGCAAAATTGCATATCAATTCTCTGATAACACAAACTGAAAATTGAAATTTAACAACATTGCATATTTCCTAACAAGATTTTTAAATAATATTATAAACACCAAAAAAAAAATTGTTTCTTAAACAGTCGCTTTACTGTCTGAAAGTGTCATCTAACATAACGGTGTGGGGGGTGTTGCGGGAGTGTTGGGCTCAAAAAGACTGGGAACCACTGGCATAGCGTACTGTGCCCAGGAAAGTTGACTCTCCGTTTTATCATAATGGTTAGGCTTGCCGCAGTAATGGGAAATTTGCCTTAACGGACAGGTGAAAGACCCTTACTTTTCGCTCTATACCTTAAAAGAGGTCTAACTGAATTCTGCAGGTTCTTAATATAAGCTTTCCTGGTAAGATTGCTTTTCTTGACCATCTTCAAAGGGCAATCATTAAGGTTTAATGTTATTTTAACTTGGAAATGTATAAGTACCGTCTTTTCTTTTGAAAGATGCAGGAACAATTTTGTAAAGTAATTGGAAAGTTTTAAACCGGTCAGCGATACACGGTTAAAAGCTCCGCAAAGCGGGTTTCCTGTAACAAACAAAAAAAAAAAGAAAGAAAATTACCCCTCAAGCAGCTGCTCGCAACAGACTTCTGTGTAATACACCATAGAGAGGTCTACGAGGAAGGAGAAACCTCAGCATAAAATAAACACAGGAAAGAAGCATTCATACCTTATCCGGGGTTTAAACCTAGGTTCCTTTGATCAGTAGCGAAGTACACGTCGATCACGTCTAATGTCGAAGTGAGCATTATTTTTCAAACGATGCCAACGTTTGAGTTAGAATGTCCATATCAACCATTATATTAAGCATTATATCATATATAATAATGGTTAATAAATTACTATACATTTTCTTATCCTATATTACCTCAGCCAAATATCATAGAGTTCGCTTGTTTATCTCAGTCCGATTCCCTAAGTATCGAGATGTAATAAAAGAAATGCGGCGTTCTTTTTTTCTTCGCTGTGCTGCTGGACGGAAGGTCTTCGTTGTTCTTCTGCCGGATGCTTGCCAAAATATAGAGATTGGCTGCTCTGTCCTTCGCCGAGTTGCTGGTATACTGTCGTTTCTTTGGTAAAGGAAGGCGTTTGTTCTCTTCTGGCTTCTATTGCCTTAATTCTGTGTACAGACGTAAGAAATTGTGTCATATCAACTTTCGTATTTTTGATTGGTTTGTTTCATCTATATCGTTGCGTAGACATATAGCCTAATAATCTCAAAGTTAATTAAGTCCTTTGGTGAACGTTTTAAATTATTCATCTAACTAAAGTGGTATAGCAGATACACTAACTCTTTGTTTTCATTGTAAACGACAGTGAGCCTTTTTTTTTAAAAAAAAAAGGCTTTTCCAGTGTCGGTTTAAAGAATTTGCTTTTTTGTGTGTGCCCAACTAACTACATCCCATTTTTCTTACAGGCTTTCAAATGATGTGCAGAAATTTCTAGAGTATAACTCGTTTTCGCCCTTTCTGTTTTTGTTCATTACTGCCATTAACACTGAAATCTAGTAAAAAGTAAAGGAAAAGTTGGAATGATTCCGATTAGCCTCTACTGTTACAGGTCCCTGAATCACCGACCATCCACAACCATATATAGCGCGAAGTTAAGCGAATTTCTGACCACACCTCATCAGTTCCTCGAAACTGATGATAATCAGTAACGCACTCGTAAACTAGAACTTTCTACTTAACCTTTATCTTCTCGAAGGACGTGATTGAACCTCCACTACTCGAAATATTGGCTTCATTTGCAGTGAAGAAACACAAACTACTCTTATGTTTATTTGAGCCGGGGTTGCCGAAGGTATTAGTGACCCATAAGCCTCGGTGTGAGGGGAAGGAAAAACGGCAACAGGCGCAAATGGCAAGCCAGGTGAAGAAAAAAAAGCCAATATTTTCGCGTCAGACTATAGCAGTGAAGGGAGCTCCGTTCCGAGACGTAGTTAAGTATGCAAATGACCAGGCTCATCGCCGCAAATGCGCCACGTATGACTTAGCTCTTTCAGTGTAATGTGAAGTGTGGGCATCAATATTGGCGACGCGAGGTTTTGTAATGGGCCTTGTTCAACAAATGCATGGCATTCCGTTTGTAAAACATGAGGCACTAGCTGGCACCATGCTTTGCCGTTGCGTTATCAATTCTGTCTCCATCACTGTGCTGCCGCCGCCGCCGCGCTGTCTCCCTCTTCTCCGGTGTCTCTCAGAGCCACCACGAAGGACTTCTTTTCATTCTGTAATTTGCACTGCGAAGATAGAACTTCTCAGTGGATTTATATTTGCAGAGCGGTAAGCAGTGGAGAGGATTGAAAGCAAAAAAAGCACTGTGAAGGAAGATTATATTTACTCCACAGCAAGGAAATCAACGCGTTGTGACCGAGACGTAGCTACTTTAGCGAAGCAAATGGGGGAGGGAAGAGCAACGAATATTGAAACACCAGAAGGGAAAACGAAGATTTGCAGTAAAAGAGAACAAAAAGCACAGAAGCACACAGAGGAGGTGTAAAACGAACTATCCAAACATGTAATGAAGAAATAAAAGCAGGTTAGAGGTGTTCACTAAATTTATCATTCAAAATAGCATAACCTAAAAATGAATTCGAAGTGTGCCTGAAATATGCAAAGAGATGGAGGAGCTGTCGCGTCAATTATGTTGCACAAAGATCATTCCATAGATTCCACAGATACCTCTTTTTTGTAAGAGAGTCTATTATTGATAGAGTAAGTTTTCAAAGTGATAAAAGTTAGAGAATTAAATAATTCTCACACAAATTTAAGTAAATAAACACATATTAATATTATGTACTCCAAATACAGTTTTAAAGTTTTTGCTGAAAAGTCTAAAATTTTAAGGAAAGGGTTTTAGGAGAAAGAAAGCTCGATACTTTTTAAATTACGCCCTGTCATGGCGTAACCACACATACACTGATGTAAACAAAATGTTTTACACAAAAAAATTACTTAGCATATACAACATACTGGACGTACAAAGGAACCAGAGTGAGAATTAAATTTTCAGAGATGACATGGGGAAACTTCTTGTACTAACCTAGGACGGACTGCATAATGCATGTCTGAAATATCTAATATGACTAATTCCTAATTTGCTTTTCCATTTATCGAGCCAAACCTAATGGTTAAAACTCGTTTAAAAAATAATGGATTTAATGCTTTCCTTGCAAGCCAACTACTCATGCAACTTTTTATTTTCTGTAAACAGAATCGTGTTTGGCAGATGGTCTCTACAGGGTCGACTATCGACCATATTTGAAATCACTTTCGATTGTTTTATTTTTTAAAACAACCCAAAAAATATCAACTAGAAGGATAAACATATCGCTCCTGGTGAATCAGTCAATCAATTTATTTCCAGATAAATTCTGAAAGATTTTTCTCGTCCGATGTGTGATGTAATGGTAGCGCGCTCTGGCATGAATCTGGAGAGTTGCGGGTCCGATTCCCGCAGTGTCGGAGATAATTTTTTTTTTTTTTTTTTTCAGAAATATTAACTAATGTTGAAGTCTATTTCTACAGGTAATCTGTGTATTTACCATATTACCTATGGATGGATCTAGAAAGACTTTTTACATTTACATTTCATAGTTGGAAATAAACTGCCCACAATAGTTACAAACCGGCCTGCAGAAATACATTTATTATGTACAAGGCACAAAAATATTTTCTGAAGTGCTATTATTCTATTGAATAATCTATATAGAATATAAACAAGTAATAAAAAAATATACAACAGAGGTCACAGTAAAACTTCGATGTCACGCATATCAGACAACCAAGTTCTTAGTTATTTCTAAATTTATGAAGATTTTTATCAGTTTTAATACATTCTGGCATATCGTTCAATATTTTAGGAGCTCTCTAGGCAAAATGCTTCTGAATGAGAGTTTCTGTAGGCTTAGAAATATGAATATTTGGATGGTTACCTACTTCTATTTTTGTAAACTGATGTTACTAAAATTTGTTTATTCCAATTTATAAACAGCTGCAATAGGATTCTGAATACATATAATTTTATTACGGGTTCCATATCGAACTCTTTATAAATATTTCTATTGCTTTCATGTTTTCTTTTTTTGGCAGTACATCTTATAACACGATTCTGTACCTGATCAAGAGATTTTATATGACTGCAATAAGTACCACCCCAGGGTGCAATTCCATAAATCAGGATGCTCGTTTTCAGAGAAAATGAAATTTTTTCTTTCGGGATTTTTAACCGTAGACATTCGCACCAGCAGGTGATCGGAAAATGTAAATAATAATAATATATTATTATACTTATAAAAATCCTTAAGCCTGTCTCATTTATCCCTTAAAATAAAAAAGTTGGCTTTTTTATCGCCTTAGATTAAGGGGCAAAGCACATCTCTGCATATAAAACGAAATAATTGATTTATATTTACTATATTGAAAGATTATTGAAAATTTTCAAAATTAAGATACTATATTTATAAAAATAAAGAATAGTCATTCAAAGTTTAACTAATTGTAATTTAATTAAAGGGACCTGGGTTCGAGCCCCGGATTAGGCATGGATGTGTGTGTCGTTTTTCTGCTGAGGTCCTGCCATCTCCTCAGATTTCCTACTGTGGCATATAAACTGACAGGCTCCTGTCAGACCTCTGTGGCAAGCAGCTGCTTGAGGGGGTATTTATTTTTTTTTTTATTTACGCTCAACTAATTCATTTTCATCAAGACATTCTATCACCAGAATTTCTAGCACATGTATATCGTTTAAAGGAAGTTCAAGTTTACATTTTCTTCATTTAGTTCCCTCTAACGATGGTAAATTAAGGCCGTTTGGAGGAGTTAGAAAACATGAATCATCATATTTTGTTAGAACCTATTCAACTGAAACAGTCTTTTCATTAATCTCTCAAAACAAAAGGTTCCTCTCCACCTACCCTGGGGGGAAGGGACAAATTGCTGCTGCCAATGTAAGCCCCATGATCATTACACTCCACCACTAAAATATCAAATTTCCAATCCAAATAGAACGTTTGCAATATTCGTTTAATATTTTAAAAATTTTCCATCGTTAGGAGGCGCACAATTAAAGCTTTTGGGAGATTATAAAAGTGTGAATCATAAAGGTTTAACCAATATCTATACAATTGAAAACAGTTTTTGTCTAAAAATTATCTTTTAAAATACAAAAATTACGTTATCTCACCCCTTCTGGGGGTAGAGCTGAAAAATCATTGTTGTCAATGCAAATTTAATGATATTCACATTTCGCAACCAAAATAGCAAATTTCCAACGAAATTGCATCGCTTGTAATATTAGTTAAAATTTTGCAATTTCAAAATTTTCCACCATTAGATATCGCAATTATAGTTATAGGAAGGTTCCGAAAGTGCGAATCGTAATATTTCGTCAATATGAACAATCCAAAAATAATTTTTAATTTATCTCTAAAAACAATAAAAGTTCGATGTCTACAGACAGACGACAAAGCGAAAATATCTGCTTATTTTTTCTGAAAATTTTCATTTTGCAATGAAAGCTTCTGCATTAATTTAAATTTTTTCATTCGGCAAGGGTTGCAAACAAAAGACGTTTTCGTTTTCCAACTTCAAATAATACTAAAACTAGAAAACTTTGGGAAAAAGGTGCAAAATGGCAAACAATGCCTTCAGATTCAAGTTTTCAACCACTCAACGATTAGATGTCGGAACCGGAGGTTGCAACTCGTCTCCCTCTCTCCCTTCCTCCATGAAGCATCGGAGGGTGGAGGGTCGAGAAGGTGTAAGTGGCGGGGGCGCCTTAACACGAATTTTGTCGCCGCTCTCTCCCATTAAATGACCAGTCCCCGATGATTGAAGGGCGCCCTGATCAATCAACAGCAGCGTCCGCCATTATACAGCAACACCCGAGAGACCGAGCCACCACTTGGCCAAGGCTGGCAGACGGGCCGTGATTCAGTTATGCTGACAGACCCGCGCTCTGGGGTGAAGGGACAACAGGGCACGAGGAGCGAGGCAGGCACTAAAGGAAGCCCGGCAGAACCCCCTTCTCGCTCCCCCTGCACTGTTGGGACCTCCTTCTCCTCCCCCGGGCTAAATTGACCATTTGGGCAATCAGGGAGGCTGAAATGAGGAATTGACCCCAACAAACACTCTTGATTTGTTGCATAAAACCGGGCCAACAAAGGCAGGCTTGCTTTTGATGAGTTTCCAATGACAGGAGCTCTAGCAACTTCCTTTTGGTAAGAGGCTTGGAAATCAACTTTGTAACTCTCGGATTTTGATTTTAAAAGGAAGAGGCGTGTGTTTCTTATTTATTCGCCTTTCTAGAGCCCGTGAAAAGGCATACTGGTAGGAATCATGCTTTTTCCTTTCTCTTTTTCATTTTACCTGGTTTCGATGGAAATTATTATTCTCGTTTTTTACAGCAACAACGGGGAAATAAATTCGACTTTGTGTTTGAAAGATCATTTCCTAATCATGGAACAAATTCGTCAAAATAGTGTAATCGCTGAAATATATCTGTTAACACTCAGCAGAAATATTAACAATTCCTGATTCCAAAAAAAAAGACCCATTCATTCGCGAGTTGTAATAACTCTTGTAGGTAATAAGTACCAAAAAATTAAAAATTTCGTCTCTTTTGATCTAAATATTTCGGATGCCAAAAAAACTTATCGGATGCAAGGGGTCACAGTTTAGCTGGGAAAGGTCGGCGGCTGTCGGTTGTTACTTTAAGCCGTGGTCCCTGGAGGCTAGAACATGCTCGTAACAGCTGAGAAATGGGTGTCCTTCTTTAACACTGCCCTCGACCTTTGGAATCTTTTCAGATCCTAAGAGACTATTGCAAAAATGTATTTCTTAAGAGTAAGTGAACTTCTCCAATTATGTAAACTGATCAGATTCGCAAAAAAGTATATAACGCTTTATTTCTTGCTTACTGTAAATAAAGTTTAAAACGTTTACAAAAGACCCGGATGATGTTTTGCAGTGCTTTGGCTTTAAAAGAAGAAATGTGCATCAAATCTTGCGCTTCGATCAATAATCACTCATAATATAAATCAGTCTTTTTGCCCAATGGGCATTTTAAATCCATTTCATTTCCCTTTCTAATCTTTTTGTAATTCCCTGATTAAGAGCTAAAAATAAATGCACAACTAAAAACAAGGGTGATACGTTAATCCGGGACGTCAACGGTTCCACGAGCAAATCCTAGCGACCAACGGAAGTATCACGTGACAACCCCGCAACCCTCGTTACGACTTTCCGGTGCGATGAGAAAATTAATTAGCTTAATGAGTCGTCACGAATAAGTTGCTCTGCAGGTGGGACTCTGCGACCTAATTAGCAGAAAATTGCTCGCACACTTTATCGGATAAATGATTGATGCTGCTACAAAGATGAAAGTGAAAACATATAAATGAAAAATAAATATATTAAAAAAATATACCCCAAAATGTCCTTAAATAGCACAAAATAAAACTGGAAATCATTCGCTTTCTGATGATAATCGATCAAAAACTTGGCAGCACTCGCTCTAGAGTTCGAGCAGAGAGATTTTATACTCTAACTGGTGAAACGATTAAAACGTGGATTTGACAGCATGAGGCTCTCTGTTTTTACACTTTAATTGGTTTGGAACAATTTATGAAGTGATTAGTTATTACATAAAAATACTGGTTAAAGTGTTTAATTTTCTGCTTATTTCTCACTTTAACTTTTTTTATATGTTAAATAACTAGGTATTTCATAAAATATCTGAATTGCATACTTGAACGGTAACATTACCTCTTTATATGCATATACATATACATAGAGGAATTATTTAATTCGTGGACAGAATCAAAAAGTTACATTAAGTATCATTCTCTGAATCTTTCTGGCATTTGTCTTTCTCAAAATACCCTCCCTTGAACTTCACACATTTTTACCATCATTGTACACATGCATTAAAAGCGTCTTTGAATGTTTAAAGTGTTGTCGTTGTGGCTCTGCAAGCTTCGTTGTCGGATGCGAAATGTTTTCCTTTCAAACCTTTCTTCAGTCGCGGAAAGAGGAAAAAATCGCAGGGTGCTAAGTCCGGGGAATATGGAACATGTGGCAGAACCTCAGCATCTATGGCAGTGATCACTGGCTGCACAATATTAGCCATATGAGGCCTGGCATTGTCGTGATGGAGAAACCAAGTCACACCAGAAAGTTCCGGACTCTTTTCACGAAGGGCACCCCGAAATTTGGTTCTGAGAACCTTCGAGTAGGCTTCCTTATTCATGGTTGTTCCACGAGGCACAAAGTTAATAACGAGAACACCTTTGATCTCAAAAAACACAATCGTCTGTCTTCATTCAGGATTTCCAGAGATCTTTCGATTTTCCCAGAAGTTATTGAGAAAGAAGGCTGGCCGGGGTCTTGAGTCATTGGCAGCAGATTCGCGTCCTTCTTTGAATGGCTTATGCTACTTAAAAATGGCAGACCTGCGAAGACAGTCATTACCATAGATAGGCTTCACTCATCTCTTCAACAGTCGCAGCAGCACTTAAGCCTCGCCTAACACAATAACCAATGACATACCACTGTTCAGTCTGAATTTCCGACATTCTGAACGAACGTCTATGACACGCAACTCGAATCACAGTCTTAACACAACAGCAGTCGACGCAAATGACCTTGGCGCGTGTAGCCTCCTTCACAGCGGTCACGCCGTTGAAATTTACAATTTCATCCAGTGAAATAATTTCAATATTTTTTAATATGTGGCATTTCATTCTCGTAGAGACACGAAATTATTTTGCTCAAAAAATGAGTTTCGTCATGATCACGTATCTTGAATAATGCCAAGTATTCTAACCCCTTAACTATGAGCTGCTCGTTCATTTTTTCAGCTAATTATAAATGTAAACATTTAAAATACTGTTATTTTAGCTCTTTATTTATTCTATGATGATATTTACCACCATGAATATTTCCAAAATTCTTGTTACAAATTTTGAAAATCGCACAACTCTATTTTTAATGAACATCGTTATCTTCACCAAGCAATATTTCAGGCATTGTCTATTTGGGTTCCCAGTCATGGAATCATAGAGATCAACTAGTCAGCTCATTCTCTGCAAAAATAGAACAATATCTCCCAAAAACAACAATTCTTCCAAATTTGCACCCATAATCAACTTTGTACGCAGAGAACACATCAATTCATGCTGTAAGGAATATAAAGATCTAAGGATGGAATGGGAATCTTCTCCTTGCCAAATTATGTTTCCACTTCTAAATCAATTCTCTATAAAAGATGAAAACAATAGTTTTTACTGCTTTTTTCTTCCTACGAGAAAGCGTCTTCATTCCCAAGCTAGAAAATTGCATCAAGCTGACGTAGATTTGTAAAATACTCTCAATTGCAAGCATAAAATCATTTCATCGTTTGATTTTATGATGTTTACAATAGTCCTTAGCCATCATTAATGTTACAATAATCCTTAGTCATCTGTGATGTTACCATAGTCCTTAGCAATCTATAATGTTTACTGTAGTCCTTAGCATCTATAATGTTTACTGTAGTCCTTAGCCATCTATAATGTTTACTGTAGTCCTTAGCCATCTATAATGTTTGCTGTAGTCCTTAGCCATCTACGATGTTCCCATAGCCCTTAGCCATCTATGACGTTAACATAGTTCTTTAGCCCTCTATGATGTTACCATAGTTCTTTAGCCATTTATGACCTTACAATAGACCTTAGTTATCTATAATGTTACCATAGTTCTTAGAGTTCTTGCTAATTTCTTCTTAACAGACTCTACAGATTGGAAAATAAAGCCAAGTTTCTGCATGTTGTTCTGTGTGTAAACTTTCATCTGAATATGGTGTTAGTGAACATTTGTTTCCGGTGTCAGATTATAGTGTTTACTTAGCACATTCCCTGATGTTTTTGTTTCACTTTTCATGTATGTCTTATCACCAAAATGTAGCGTTACACTTCTTTCTGGTTTTAAGTTTCGCCTTTCAGGTATAACCTTTCATGAGAACTTTCTACGGTAAAATGGTACTAATCTAATTTGCGCCATATTATGATGAAACGTAACCCTTCTTTTTTTACTTTGTGTTGGGGAAGGCACTTTTAACATGTAGATAGTAAAGGACATCGAAAGGTTCTTGCATTCTAGTGGCACATACTCCAGCCATAGGCCAGTACAAACACAATGTGGTAGTAATATTCCTGTACGTTAATATATGTCATATCCACTTGAATTGTTTCCATAGTTTTAATTTTACCTAAAATTTACTTGTCGAACAGAATACATCATGTTAACATTACCTGCACTGAAGAAAAAAGTTAGGCCTAAGGCATTCAATCAAATGAATCCATTGAAACAAAATAAGTACATCTTTTTGCACTGAATTTTTGTTTCTACATTCAGGAGTCAGTAGTATCAATTTACAGTAGACTCTCTCTTATCCGGTCTCGGCTCAACCGGCCTCCGCTCAACCAAGAAGCAATTGTTTATAGTGTACAGCACATATTTCCTTCAGTTCCTCTTTGTGAATATTACAGTGTAGGGTTGTTTTACCTCTGAGTGACACTATTTTGCACACAATGGGCTAAATGGCCAGGTTACATGGACCCCGAATGCTAAGAGAAGGTTAGGGGAGGAGACCCACTGGAACAGCTTTTGAAAGACACATGGTA
Source organism: Ryuthela nishihirai (assembly GCA_038380435.1). Classification (NCBI taxonomy): domain Eukaryota; kingdom Metazoa; phylum Arthropoda; class Arachnida; order Araneae; family Heptathelidae; genus Ryuthela; species Ryuthela nishihirai. The sequence continues at coordinate 3,894,565 of JAWZYU010000029.1, read as the reverse complement.
GCCACCCTGTCAAAGCCATCCAGCGTGTTCTTTAACGTGCACAGGGTATGACTCTCCCGCACAAGGGGCCACGGGTTAACGTCCCATTCGACGAACGACGGCCTTTTCAAGCCCAGCGGTATTCCCTGCTGACTGTGGGCAGGGCGGACAGTGTAGAGTACTAGGCGTATAAGCGTAATGTGTGGTACAAAATGAGTGGGTGCAAACGTAAGCGTAATGATCGTAATGATCTCTATGACCTAACCACGTTACGATGGTGTTGGTAAAAGCACGGTAAATGACTGGAGAAGGAATAGAAAATCTTTACAAGATTTTTGCACTCGAGCCTGAAAAAATGCTTTCTTCTCAGTGCACTCTTAAAAAGACGAAAAAATGAAATTGTCGATTATGCACTTTGGCTATGATTCATGCCAAAGCGTCAAAAGGAACGGCAATCAGTGGGCCAATATTGAAAGAAAAAACTTTAATCCTTCATTCTAAAATAGATAATGGGGGAGATTTTTCAGCAAGCGAGGGATGGCTTTCTAGCTTGAAAAAACGGCATGGGGTTCATTACCTTGGTGTTTGTGGTGAGAAATTGTCAGCTGATCCTTTAGCAGCAAAGAATTTTTCAGAAACGTTTTTAGCGCTTATTGAAGAAGAAGGCCTATCGCAGAACAAATCTACAATGTAGATGACTCTGGGTTAAATTTTAAACTTCTTCCAACGAAAACGTTTGTGACAGCGCAAGAAACCTCAGCACCAGGATTTAAAACAAACAAAGAAAGAATCACTGTGACTGTGTGTGCAAATGCTGCAGGTACGCACAAACTTTCTCCTTTTGTAATTGGGAAATTAGCAAAACCCCGAGCATTCAAGCAGTTAAATTTCGCTCTCTGCCAGTTTACTACAAAGTTAAAAAATCTGCATGGATAGACTCGTATTTGTTTAAAGAATGGTTCTTTACAGAATTTTTTCCAAAAGTAAAAAAACCACTTTACAAGTCTTAAAATACCCCGCCTTCTCGTGGTGCAGGACGTTAGTACCTTTCAAAAGAGATATTCTCTTTTGGAAGGGAACGGAAGGGGAGGGGCTGCCAGTTCAGTATGGCCTACTGATCTGGTCATCTATGGCCACTTTTTTCTATTTTTTCCAACCCTGCTGAGGAGTGGTCAACTTCACAGGGTCCTGGTGCTGACCATTTATACCTACTAGACTTTAATTGTTTATGGATTTGAGCTTGATTATTGATCCTGGACTTGCTGCACTGGTGGGCCTCTGTTGAGGGAGAGTCTGCCGCTGTGTTTTCTGTTTGCTTCTGGGTTGCCAGCTCTAAGTGAACAGAGGCATGGGATACCTTATATCAGCTGGTGGATAATCCTAATCAGAGGCCATCGCAGGTACCTGAACCTTACTTAGCTAGTTGGGCATCGTCAAGCCTAAACTGGAGTAATGTGTCTCAGGCAGGCCATGTGGCTCTTGAAAACGTCCACTTGAAAAGGCGGTGCCTGAAGTTCCTACCAGCATCGGTGACTTCAGCCTTTAGCAGAGGAGGAACAGGTCTTTGTCCCATACCTGCGATCAGGGGGCTGTTTGATATTGTTGGCCCTACCAATCTCAATAAACCTAATTTCTTTAAAAATCCTACTAATCATTTTCTCTCTGCAGGAACGTGGAACGTGAGGACATTACATAGAGATTATTCTCTTGATGTCCTCATGCAGGAATTCCAGCGTTATAACCTAGATATTCTAGGCTTGCAAGAGACCAGATGGACAGGTAAAGGTGAGATACTTAAGAATAACTTTAAATTTCTCTTTACAGGGAAGGAGGATGGAAAGTATCACCAACGTGCGTCTGCTGCTCAGCAGACATGCTGGTGATGCTCTTCTAGGATATGAGTGCATTAATGAAAGGTTTATACAGCAAAATTTCAGACAAGCGTTAAAGACTTGAATGTTATCTGCAGCTATGCCCCCACTGAGGATGCTGATGAGGATGAGAAGGATACGTTTTATGGACAACTTCAGGACATTTTGAATTCTGTCAAGAAAGGAGATATTACCCTTGTTCTAGGTGACTTCAATGCCAAAGTTGGTACTGACTCTGATCTTTGGGGAAGGGTGATAGGCCCTTTTGGTATTGGTAGCTGCAATGGCAATGGGCAACGTCTCCTACAGGTAAGTAAACTCAATGGTTTCAGAATAACTAACACATATTACAAACACCGCGACATACATAAATACACATGGGTTTCACCTGATGGGCTGCATAGAATATGATTGATTATATATTAATTAACAGCAAATGGGCTAGTTCTGTTAGAAATACCAGGGCATATAGGGGAGCTGAAATTGGATCTGACCATTACCTTGTTAAAAGTGTCTTGCAACTTAAACTTAAAAAGTGTTGTGCTAGGGTTAAAAAATTTACCTTTAATACTGAAGCTCTGAAAGACCAGTTATAGCTAAAGTTACTTAGTCATTATGACAGTCATGGTTTGCCTAATACTGAAGTTGAGGAAGAATGGGGCCATTTTAAAGAGGCTTTTTTGGAAACTAACAGTACTCTTTTAGGAAAAAAGGAGAAGAGGACACAGAATTATTTACGTGATAAGGCACTTGAGTTTATTTCAGATAGAAGGAACTGCAGGAATGTCCTTAATCAGTACCCTACTAGTCCTAATAGAAAGGATTAGAGAGAGCTTAATAAACGTCTAAAGGATCAGTTAGCTCCTGATAAGAATCTTTGGCTTGATGGTTTGGCTGACAAAGCTGAGGAAGCAGTTAGGTAGCAACAGCAGAGAGCTGTACCAGATAGTTAATGTTTTATGTGGTAGAAAACAGACAGGCATACAAGGATTGCAGGATAAACAAGGTAAGGCTATAGAAGGTGAGGATTCTGTCATGGTTAGGTGGGCTGAGCATTTCAGTGATGTTCTAAACAATGTGGTTATTTCTACTCCCATTGTTTGTAATGATGATAGATGCATTGGCAGCTTTAATGTTGGCCCTATAACACAATCTGAAGTTATTTTGGCTATCTCTAAACTTAAACTTCATAAATCCCCAGGGGTAGATGAAGTTACTACAGAAATGCTTAGAGCTGGGAATGTTTCGGTTACCACTTGGATGACTGAAATTTTGAATAACTTTTATGATAAAGGCATGGTTTCTAAGGATTTTACCAGAGCTATTGTTATCTCTATTTTCAAAAAAAGTGATCGCAGTTCTTGTGATAACAATAGGGGTATCAGCCTATTCTCTGTTCCAGGTAAAGTTCTTTCCATGATTGTGCTTAATAGAATTAAGAATCTTGTTGACAGTCAATTGCATGGTGAGCAATGTGGATTCAGAAGTGGTAGGGGATGTGTGGATCAGATATTTTCACTTAGGCAGATTCTTGAGAAATGTTTAGAGTTTCAGAAACCTTTGGTTGCCTGCTTTGCTGATTTCAAAAAGGCTTTCGACTTTGTTGATCGTCATAATTTGTGGTTGATTGTGAAATCATATGGTATACCAGACAAATTAGTTAACATAATGAAAGCTCTCTATAATAACACTGAGTCGTGTGTGAGAGTTGGTAAGGCTTGTAGCAATTGGTTTAGCATTACGTCTGGTGTTCGACAAGGGTGCATTTTGTCTCCTTTTCTCTTTAGTTTGGGTAGTTCCCAGGTTCGAGTCCCAGCTGGGTCAGCGTTGAGATTTATCTCCGCAAAATTCCCCGCTCTGCTCACGGTCAGTAGGGGACACCGATGGGCTTGGAAAGGCCGCCGTCCGTCGGATGGGACGTTAAGCCGTGGCCCCGTGTGCGGGAGAGTCATACCCTGTGCACGTTAAAGAACACGCTGGATGGCCTTGACGGGAGGCTACCATCTGTCTCCCAACAGCTGTTCCAGTGGGTCCCCTCCCCCAACCTTCTCTGAGCTTTCCGGGTCCATGTGACCTGGCCATTTAGACCATGGTGTGCAAAAAAGTGCCGCTCAGAGGTAAAACAACCCAACCCAACCCTCTTTAGTTTGGTTGTTGATTATGTTATGCGAAATTCACTTCAAGGGAAAGATTTTGGCCTTAAATGGGCTGGAGATACGAAAATTTCTGATTTAGATTATGCTGATGATTTAGCCCTTTTGGCAAATGATGTTGATGAGATGAACTCTTTCATTCGAGGTGTTGATGAGACTGGTAGTAGAGTAGGTTTGGTTATAAACAGAGAGAAAACTAAAGTGATGAAAATTGGTCAGGCTGGTTGTGATTCAGTTAATCTGAATGATTGCAGTCTTGAGCAGGTGTCACAGTTTAATTACCTTGGGAGCTATGTAACTGATACTGGTGATGTGCGGCATGAGATTAACAGACGAATAGGTATTGCTGCCGGGACTTTTAAGAATCTATGGAGGTTGTGGAGAAATAGGCGTGTACACCTAAAAACTAAAATTAGACTGTATAATAGTTTGGTTCTTTCTAGGGTTAGTTATGGTAGTGAAACTTGGACGCTGTGTAAACAAGATAACAGGAAACTAGATGCTTTTGATTCTAGATGCTTACGCATTATCTTGGATATTAGGTGGTTTAACTTTGTAACTAATGATGAGGTTAGGCAAAGGAGTCTGCAACCTCCTTTAAGCAGCATATTGTGCAGAGAGAGACTCCGCTGGTTTGGCCATGTTGCCCGTATGGATAATTATAGATTGGCGAATAGGGTTATGAACACTGTGCGTAGAGGCCTCAGAAGGAGGGGGAGACCTAGGATGCGGTGGGCAGACAATGTCAAACAGGACCTTGTTAGAATTGGTGTGCAGTGGCCGGATACAGCAGATGTAGCTCAGGACAGATATGGTTGGAGAATGAAACTGCGCGGTGTTGTTGGACTGAGAAGCCTACTCATATTCTTAACGGAGCATTAATGCTGCTTTTCATTATCCGATAACAGAAGGAGATTTGGGTGCGTTTTAAAACTGAATGGCGTAATATAGAGTGGGAATACCTCTTTCTCATATCCAAAAACATTAACAGAAATATTGTTCATTTTTTTCGAATTTAGATATTTGATTTATTGTAACAGGGAAAATTAGGTCAGATGTGTTTAATTTTTCTTCTAAATGTATATAGTTGTTAAGGCGCTGCAGATGATCTGTGGCAGGATACAAAGAGGCTAAAACAGACCAGACAAAACATTTTTGGTCGGAATTACATACATTCACAATAGCACGTTTCAATAGTAATTCTCTTGGAGTAGGGATATAACTAGATCCTGCAAGAGGTATATATTTCCCAATGTTCATTTCAGCGTGGAGTACGGCATCCAGTGTCCATCCACTATGTGCTCCTTCAAATTCTTCAAATGAGGTCTTAATCTTCTTGTACGCGGAATCCAGTTCTCTGTTTAGGGATGATGTAGGAAGACTTGTAACACAGTTACTTCGGAAAAATGGAGTGCAGTGTTCGAAGGTAGAAGGGGTGACTTTTCGTCTGAAGCGCACTTGCACGACAAGGTACCATTTAATGCTACCTTTCGAGGTCAATTCTTCTTTCATATGTGTTATGAGTGACTCCCGTGAGGATTCAAGGAAAAAGGTGAGGTCAACAGATATTTCATCCGTTGCCACCAGCTTATGTGTTGACAGGGTCCTTTTCATTTCTTCTGTAAACTGACAGGGGTCTTCAGGGGATTGGTTTTTGTTTCATCTGGGAATCCTTTCATCTTCAGAACGTTTTCGCTTATTATTGTGGGGGTTTCTTTGATGGCGCAAAATACTGTCTTTTCTCCCAAACTCCATTGCGCACTCTTCACATTTGTAGGTTTTCCTGGAGGTGTGCGATAACTCGTGACGTCGGACGTCATCTCTCCTTGAGAATGTCGATTTGCATTCAGAGCACTTAAACAGGTTATTCCCATCATGATTTCTCATATGACGAATGAGATTTTTCTGGAGCGTGAAAGCCTTCTCACATATATCGCATGGATACATTATGAAACAGTGAGTTGTAAAAATAGCTGATACTACACGAGGACGTGGAGAACTATCGCTATTGTCTTCTAACAATTGAAAAAAAAATCACGGAGAAGCAGCAGCAGAGAACCGTCTCTGTCTGACAACAGAATGAGGAATCTGACTGATGGATGTCGTATTTATACTAGAAGAAGGACTATCCCGCAGAAACTGGAATAAAAGACTGTCCTGCAGAAACGAAAAGAAACAATGCTACTGGGTTAAAATACTTTGAATGGCAGAACTTCTAATAGGTGAGTCAGGATTCAAAATGGCAGAGTCTGGACTTAGAAATTTCGGATGAGGGTAGAAACCAAGATGGACGTCGGTGGAAATTACTAATGTATTATCTGCAATTTATCTGAATAATTTCAGATTAATACATTACTGGAGGGAGGTATTTTATTCACCATTGTCCGACTTCAGTCTTAAAAACAGTGAGAATTCTGACCAATGTGATCCGCCACCAGCTTGTAACACACGGGTGGCGGAGGCCATAAGATTAACATAGCTCCGCCACTGGCTCAGAACTCCCCCTTTCTCCCTACTTATATATATATATATAGGAATATAAGAGTTTTTGTTTTAATTTAATTCAAATTAATTTTAATAAATCTCTCTTCGCTTACCGATTAATATTTATCCATTTCCCAGTTTGTCGGTTGGTTTGTGAATTTCTCAAAACAGTTGATCCATAACGAGATACGTACTAGATGTGGTTTTTACGTGGAAAGTGTCATAAGCCATGAAAGCGTTGCTCCCGTCTCCCCCTCCCCTCCTTCTAAAAAGGAGGAACTGGTAAACGGTTATCTCTGAATAAGGGGTCCTACTAAGAGCTATGTATCAAGAGAAATATTATGTGAGGATAATATACAGAAGATTTGCTTTCCTTCCTTTGGTTCCGAAACGGGGAAGGTTTGTAAATATTTATTCCTTTTATATCTTCGGAACATGATGCTAATCATGACCAGTTACATAACGAAGAAAAATTTACGATAAAGGAAGTGCCATAGAAAAATTCACCAGAAAAAATATGTCCCTTTTTACCTTCTCCCTATTGCTTTTCACTCGTCATTTGTCGATTTGTTGGTTTTTCGGTTTGTGTGTTAATCAAAACAATTGTTCCACCATATCATTCGAAAGCGATGGATAAATGTAACAATGTATGTGTTAAATGAAACCTTTTGACGCTAAAAGTGTCATAAACTATAAAACATTTCCCCTTGTTTCCTTCCCTCCTAAAAAAAGGGGGATTATGAAGAGGATTGTTCATCTCTATCTTCCGAAAGCGAGTGCCGAAAGTAACAGGCTATGTGTCAAATGAAAGCTTGCGAAATCAAAACTTCCTTCGCTTGGAACCAAAGGAAGAAAAATTCTCATGTCATATTCCTCTCATGTAACATATAACATGGGAAAATACCTCTACATGATTTGTTCCCCTCCCAAACAATTGAAGGATGATTGTGTGAAGAACTGTTCTACTAGGTTTAAATACATTGAGAATGTTACAGATTTTTTTCCCACTCAATACACAACGCATTCATTAATCTGTTCCCTTCGCTACCATTTTCATTACACAAGTAATTATCCGGAATTCGAATACCATTTATTTCGCAGAAGACTGTTTGAAGAAATGTATAGGAAATTTTCTCCTCAAAGCTCGTTTCAACTCAAATTGAATTATCCGAAGTAAATTTTCAGATTGCACTGGTAACAGAAACATCGAAAAGGAGTCTTCCTCATAGGCTCTAACGAGTGTTTTAAACGTTTCCTTCAGCTCCCATCTTGATCGCAATGACCCTAAGAACCATCATCTCTTCTCATCCACTTAGCCACGAGTGATATCTTAGGTTATCTACCAGTTCCAAATTTACACTTTTCATTGGACAACAGCTTTGGACAAGTAAGTGGCATGACTCGATGCAACTTGGTTAGGTAAACAAATTTCACAACGTCTAGCGCAAATGACTTAAAGTGTGCATGATGCAGTAAGCATTATACAACAAATGTTTTGAACTCTGTACTGAACCTTACAAATTCTTCTCTTAATAGAACACATTCATAATTTCCAAAAATTACCCATATTTTCCATTTTAATTCCCCATTTTAAAAACCACAATTCAAAATAAAGGAAGAGAATTAATAATAATAAAGCAAAATATTCATTTTGCTTGCATAAGGAGAACATCCACAGCCTTACGATGCAACAGACAATTAACCAGCTGGAGAACTTATCTCACAGCCTTATCTTCGAGAATGTGTTCTTTGTTCAAAAATATATTATTCTTTTACTTAATCTCTTGAAAATAAAAGTCACAAGGTTGTGTGAATATTTCTTCTTTACTTTATATCTATATTACTATTGTAGAATAAATATTTAAAAAACCAATGAATACAGTCAAATCGCCTCCTGGATTTTAAATTGATATGGAGAAAAATGAAGTTTAAAAGTCTTCAATTCTTCTGATGATAAAATCAATACAGTGTGTAAAGAGTGAAATGTTTTCATCATATAGTCTAGTTCGGTTCTCGATATTGACGATGCCCCGTAATATATTCCGTAATATATTTTCAGCAATTTCCTTAATTACAGACGAGCATATTTCTGTGAGATAACAAATATTCTTCAGCAGTGGTTCGTTTACGTATCTTTCACAAATCTAAGGAACCAACTAAAATGGCCTCCTTAAAGAGTGAAACATCCCGTTGCGCAAATAAATCGACAATGGTTAGTATACTTAATTCCATAGTAACTTAACATAAGGAAATTTATGAGTTTTCAAATTAGGGAACGAATTATACACGAACGGAGGTGGGAATTTTAAAAAAATACAAATTTATAGCATTATCAGTTGTAACTACCACTTTTCCACTGATGAATTTACTTCTGGATCTTTTTCAGTCTTCTTAACTACTTTGCCTGACAATGTCTATATTCCTCCCTCGTATATGATGGAGTGTATTTAACAATATAAAAAGTTTAGGAAAAGTGACGCGGCATTCAAAGTTAATATAAATATTTAAGGATGTGATTATTCAGAGGGGATAGACTTAGGGGAAAAACAAGAAGGATGGGAATAATGTAGAAGAGTGAAGGTTGTGGGGCCTGCTATTTAATTTATTATATGCAATGAGATGAAAGAGTTGATATTTCATTATTGCAATGTATTTCGTCTGGAGAAACCGCCTCTTCAGGATCGAATGCCATCTGCGTGCTTCGGGGCTCGTCACGAATCTCCAGGTTTTATATGTAGAATAGAAACAGTAGCGGATTAAAGAATCTCAACTCCCTAGGCTTGGGTTGTTTTGCCCTTGAGCTGTACTTTTTGCACACAATGGCTAAATGTCCAGGTCACAAGGACCCCGAGGGTTGAGACAGGTTGGGGGGGAGACCTATTGGATAGCTGTTAGAAGACAGATGAGATAGCCTATCGTCAAGGCCATCCAACGTGTTCTTTAACGTGCACAGAGACTCAAGCTTAACGTCCCATCCGACGGAGGGCGTCCTTTCCAATCTCATCTGTGTCTCCTACTGTGGGCAGGTCGGGAGTTTTGCGGAGATAAATCTCAACGCTGTCCCAGGTGGGACTCGAACCTGGAACTGCAGATTAGGAGCTTAGCGCGCTACCGACTGAGCCATCCCCACCCCAATCCCTAGGTGCAAAAGATTTGGGAGGCCCCGAATGTCCGAGAGGGAGGGGAATACTCAGTCTACAAAAACTTTTACAACTTTCGAATGAATCACAATGTATGCAGAAGGTTAAACTGAATGCAGAAATTCAGAAATTTAAATTGAATGTGCATTATATAAACACAAAAAAATACATTAATTACTCTGTGTTTTAATTGTTAGCAATATACTTGTGAAGTAATTTAATATTTTGTATTGTTACAAATAAAAATATGCTCAGATGTTCGTTTTGCATTTTAAAAATTGAGAATTTCCATTTTTATCGCATTTCCCAGATCTGATATTCCTGTCGACGCATTTAACCTATTGAAATATCTCTCCATACTACGAAGCAACAGGTTACAAATATTTCTTGGTTTCTGATTAGAAAAAGGGGCAATTCTAGTTGCAATGCTTATACATTATATTTCCACGATTTCTTATTCGCAAAATTCATCGAGAACCATAATTTCTGATGTTCAAAAATCTGGGCAGAATGTTTCGTCTATCGCCTCAAGAGGGTACACGCTTCTCCCGTGCTTCTCCTTTCTATGCATCGCCAACCTTTTCAGTAGACTTCGATAGGTACTGACTGCGTACAACGTTGAATTATGTTGAATTCTCTATGTATGTCTTCTATATTACCAGAAGTGTTCATACGTTTGTATGCTATGTGGATGGAAACCCACACTCAAAGCTATATGCACCAAACTTTTAAAATAACCTTTTCATCGAAAAATGCCACCGATGATGATGATGGTGATGATGACAATGATCACAAAATTATAGATCTCACTCAAATATCTATAAATTTTCAGTTTCAAAAACATATTGGTTTGATATTTAAAGAAAGAGTTGCGAAGACTAAAACATCTAACAGACGCGTTAAAGACCTCAAAAGTTAACCAAAACACAAATAATAATTGTTATAACGAATCGATATATATATATATTTAATCATCATATCTTTTTCAATCATAAATTACTGCTGTTTATAATTTAAGGAAGTTGAACAAAAAAAATATCTAAAGAAATCCTTTTTAGAATTTAACAGATGTTTCAGAGGATATTTAATATCACATATTTTAATATTTATATTTTAAATAAAGAATATATTGGAATACTTCTCCTTTCATAAAATTAAATTTCCAGTCAAAGAATACGCCGGAAAAGGTTTTCAATTTTGAAAAATTACAGATCATCGCATATATTAAAATTGATGCTATTTAGTAAAAAGTATGATTACTCCTAACACCAATACAGCTATCACAACGATCTCTCATGTTTCTAAATAAGGTTATTCACCAATACAGACTAAATAGATAGTGGCAGAAGATCGCACTCCTCTATACGAGCATTTCTCAGCTCATGAAGGATTCTTGGAGGGATCACTTGTAACTCGCCTTTCCAAAGTATCCCATGCATGTTCAATGGGATTTAGCTCTGGGTACGTCGCTGGACAATACATTCTCTGGATATCTTAGGCATTCCTCCACTATCTGAGCTCCATACAGACGAGACTTATCATCCATTAAAATGATTTCTGACCAAATGGTACCTCTGAAATGTCTCAGATAAGGCTCTAGGATCTCGTCTCTGTATTTCAGGGCAGTTAGAGTTTGCGGCCATTGATAGTAATACCTCTTCTTATAGATGGCATGCAGTCTCTGAATTGCGAAACATCAGGTATGTCATTCAATTAATTACCTGCCCTCCAATGAGCAGAGGTTAGTGCTATGAATTCTACAAGCCTTCTAGCATATAATCCTCTTTCGTCAAAACACAATTACTCTGGATACTGTGGCAGCTGATTTCATTCTATTGCGCCTTGCAGTTAGGGAAAGGAAACTATCATTTTGAACTGTTGTTGCTCTGGGTCTACCCTCAATCTGGGGACCTTTTTTACGTGACTCTCCTATTTCCATCCGTCCTTTAGTGCCATATGACTGTCATTCAAACGGTTCCTCTTTTTCATTTTAACAAAACTGTAATCCGAAACGCTCGATAAAGCCGCTCTTAATCCTAAACGAGAAACCACCTTTCCTGCAGCTGCTTTTATCGCCAGCTTAACATATACATAACGCAGAGTCTTTCGCATTGAGAAACACAAATTTAATCGCCGATAAATGTGAGTTATTTCACTCTAATTATCCTCTGAAACACTCGTTAAATTCCAAAAAGGATTTATTGAAATATTTTCAACTTTGTTGACGTTAAACTATACGTACGTTTAATTATAACTACGTTTAATTATGAACAGCAGTGCGTTTTTATAAAACTCAAATAAAAGTAATTTCAGAAGTTTGTGAAATCATATTTTGTTAATTTTGAAGGAATAAGTTAGAACAACAAGTATAAAATCCGCGTCCGCTATTAATTGTTTTCAACTTCAATAACTCTTTAAATATTTATCTAATACTGTTGAAAATGAAATTTACAGAGAATTTGAGTGAGATCTTCATTTTAGCTCCAGTGACATTTTTCCATTAAAATATTCTCTCACTCAAATATCTCTAAATCTTTTAGCATAAAATGTTCTTAAAAATAAGAAAAGTTTGAATGTGGCTTTCCATCCAAATACACTTTTCATAATGCTGTATAATAATATTTTCGGATATTAGTATTTCGTTTCCTTGCGGTTCGTTTTGTTAAAGTGGAAATGAAAGCAATGTAGAATTTTTTTTTTGGAATATTTTAAACGAAGGAAGATACTACGTAAAGGACGGAGATAACCATGAAGCACTTGTGGAATAGTTCTGGTTTCTCCCATAACGTACAAAGAGACATGCCAACTGGTTGAGTAGTTATAAACACTAACACCAGACCAAGTATGGGGTAGTTGTTATTCCCTCAGAATGTGGCTAGTGATCCCAATCATTTTTCCCCTACTTCTTTTGCAGTTCCTCACTAAATGTGGCACTCTGTAGCTGCTATGTTCTTAATTAATCAGAGAAGTCCTGAGCTATATCATCCTGCTGTGGTATGTTTCATATTTGTTCAATGTGACACCATTAACTAGCTTTTAATATTACAATGAACTTTGTGTGTAAAATTTCTTTTGTTACTTGTTATTTCGCAATTCCATAAATCCAATAAGTTCTTTTCGTAATGCTTTCGGTGAGGTTAAATAATCATAATCCCGGTTTGGGTTTGGTTTGGTTTGTTTTACCTCTGAGCGGCACTTTTTTGCACACCATGGGCTAAATTGCCAGGTCACATGGACCCCGAAGGCTCAGAGAAGGTTGGGGGAGGGGACCCACTGGAACAGCTGTTGGGAGACAGATGGTAGCCTCCCGTCAAGGCCATCCAGCGTGTTCTTTAACGTGCACAGGGTATGGCTCTCCCGCACACGGGGCCACGGCTTAACGTCCCATCCGACGGACGGCGGCCTTTCCAAGCCCATCGGTGTCCCCTATTGACCGTGGGCAGGGCGGGGAATTTTGCGGAGATAAATCTCAACGGTGACCCAGCTGGGACTCGAACCTGGGAACTAAAGATTACGAGCCTGGCGCGCTACCGACTGAGCCATCCCCGCCCCCATAATCCCGGTAAATAAAGATGTTGAAAAGTTTCCGCTTGGATAGTATTCAATGCGTAGAAAGTGTGTGTGGGGGGGAGAGAAAACTCGATTGACGCAATAGTTTCCTACATACCTGAATCTTCGGTGAAATCGGGTTAATAAGACATCGAAGAATGATCATATCATTTCAGCCTGCAGCACTATAGTAAAATTTATTTGACAGCCGATTTCAAATAAGTTATGTAAGAAGATTTGAATTTGTTCATTGGTATGATTCGTGAAGCATCAACAGTAAACTTGACCAATGGGTGGTTTGATTTTTCTCAGTCATTATGTTTCCATTATATCAGAGGTCACTTCTGATAAAAGGCCAGGGCTGACCATCTCTGCTCTTGCTGTTTGGTGGTGGATCATTTCATTTAGGCTAAAGTAATTAATTGTTGTTACCACTTGTATAATTTCGAGTTCTTCTTATTTGAGGAATGCTTACCTTTCTTGAAAATGAATCGTATCCACGTGAAGCTTCCTCATTTTTTATGGTGTTAAATATACTCCATCACTTCTGGTATACGAAGAAGGAAGCTGGACAGCTAACTCTAAAGTGACTCTACAAAGTCTAGAAACAAATTCATCATTGGTAGAGCGAAATTTAATTTTTTAATATAGTTATAAATTTCCTATAAAAACGTAATTTTCGAACAAATCCGTTGGATTCATACGAAAAAGATCACTGAAACTGTCATAAAATCGTTCAGTTTCCTTCTGAAAATGCTGAATATTACAGGTGACATTGGATCTTCTGTCAACCGTTTTTATATTTATTGAATTCTTTTTAACTTCACTACCAAAGAAGTCTCAATCCGCCACTGATCTCAGAGAGAGAAAAGCAAAATGAATCAATTAATTTTTAGAAGCAATGCAAACAATGATTTTTGCAAAGGACACTTGCAAAGGACACTCATTCATTTTATTCTATGTAGTGCATTTTATATCAGAAACATCGCATTTTATCTTCATGTTTTGAATAACTTCCAACAGAGCACATTGTATCTTTTGGAGCGTCAATGCAACAGAATATAATGCATAAACTAATCTATGTCATTGTCTTTTGTTATCAGTCTTTGATCTGTCAGTCTGATTATCAGTCTTAATCGAACGAATCATTGTCCTTAATATTAAACCATGACTTTGATAAAACAATTCGTGCCATTATGTTCATTCGCTCTCAGAAAATAAGTTCGCTCTATGGTTCGTAAAAGTTACTTGCCTTTAAAAAACGAAATAAGTCTATAAAAGAAAACTGAAAAAAAAAGAAAAATAAGTTTTAAAAATACATCTTCAATTTTTTTGTCATATCTTCTATAATAATAAAGAAGGTGTATGTGTGTAATATTTCTGTCTGTGTGTCTGTCTCTGTGTCTGTGTCTGTCTGGGTGTGTGTGTGAAACTCTAGCAGCCATAACTCATCGGGAGATCATTAGAAACTTCAAATTTTCGGAGAATGTTTGTGGTAGTGGTTCGGGTTGCAGTGCCAAATTCGAAGCGGGGAGCTTCCTAGAAGAAACCTATTACCATGCTATTCCTACAGGAAACGATAAGCGCAAAAAATTTTAATGTTGCCATTTACTTCTCTCTAACTGTGAACCTAAGAGTCATGGTCACATTTAAATCTTCTGCCGTTGCCAGATTCCCCACATTTCCAAAGACATTATTATTTTAAGGCGTCCCATTTCAGCTAGGGATCCGATTTTTTAACCCAAACGGGGAACCCGTGTTATGTTAAATAATAAGAATACACAGATTAAAAGTTACCATTCAGCTAATATACCGCCCGTACGTCGGGAGTCACAGAATGCCGAAATCTGCCGAAATAAAAATCTCGTTAGGTTGCGACGAAGCCACGGCCTATGAGAGCTCGCGCCAAGTCAGCAATGATCTTTACAACACCGGGAAATTCTCCATGTTGAAAATGTGCTAAAATATCGGAGGGGATACTCACAAAACTAACCTTTAGTGCAGTAAAAAGCAGAATATGCAGATTAAAGGTGAGACCCGAGCTGTAACAATTTGTGTAGAAACGAAGACCAGGCCAAGTAGGAACCTGATTTTTAAGCCAACTACCGGGACACACGGGGGTAAGCCGTGCAGGAAATTTGAACCATGCGGTCAAGTAACACGGGAGCTGCAGGGAAGTAACGGAAATAAAAATCTCGATAGATAGAACTATGAGAGAGCTGATGTCAACAATGACCCAAGAAAGCACCGGAAAATTTCTTCGTGTTCAATCTGTTGGGGGAGGGGGTAATAGTACTTAGAGAACCTTTACTGCAGTGAAAATAAGAATACACAGATTAAAAGTTACCATTCAGCTAATATACCGCTCTAGCTTAATTGCGTTCAGCTAGCATTTAATAAACTTTTCCAGCGTTACACAGCCAACCTTTCCATTTTTTCAACTTTAAATCGCAATTTCGCCATTATTCACTTTTTTTTTCTTGGTTTATTTTATGATTCCTTCAGTGTTAATCCAGCTTATTCGCAGCAATTACTAAATATTGAAAACATCACCAATAAAAGGGATTCCCATGATTAAAAAAAGTTTGGCTGATTTCTGTCCATTCGCCTTTGATTTCAAAGATTCTAATTCAATAGCGTCGGCAGCTGGATTTCCGGAGGGAGAACAGTGGGTGTGGAGCGCCTGTTTGACATTGTTCCAGATGTCATCTAATGGAACTGTGTTATTAATTTAATGTTATATCTCGTTTCAGGTGAAGGAGTGATTTTTCCTTACCGATGGACATGTTCACGGCTACCGATGTCTATCAACAGAAGTCAAGATCCGTGTAATGACTATGGAATCACACACTAACGAAGTGGGACGATTCATTGCGATTATTGTGCAAAACGGGATAAACTTTTCCTTCCGAATGAAAACGCCGCCACAGTCCACGACAGAAGCGCTGCTTGTATAGCTCCAGTCTCCACTTGACCAACAAGC
The DNA here is from genome assembly GCA_038380435.1 of Ryuthela nishihirai. Lineage (NCBI taxonomy): Eukaryota > Metazoa > Arthropoda > Arachnida > Araneae > Heptathelidae > Ryuthela > Ryuthela nishihirai. The sequence continues at coordinate 3,878,406 of JAWZYU010000029.1, read as the reverse complement.
TGTCGCTAGGCCCTGTTCGCGAGCGCCCTCTATCCGAAGTCCAGATGCTCAGTTTCCAAGGTAACCATAAAACAACACTGAGGGCGAGACAGCTGACAGCTGTCCTCTAATCCTGCCTCTCCCCAGGGCATTCGACGACATAACGGGAGGATGTTGACAGTCGACTGGAAGCGTCGGACAGTCTCATGGGACAAACTGTTGTCCTAACCAACTTGATCTATGTTATGTACGTCTTCACTGACATAAGGGTCATTTGATTCCCACACAGTCATAACTGCTTTGATTGCTTGGGTTCTGATTAGGAAGATCTCCTACCAAAACTATAGCAGACATCAAATCGTAATGTCAGCGTTTTCTTTTTAACACAGCGCAAGATTTCCATTAATTTAGCCAAAGAAGGCCGACAAGTTTTTTAAACATATTAGAAATCATTTCTAAAATATCATATATACATAATAACTCATATTTATAGACGCAGGGGAAAAATGTGCCAACAGGTAACTCGTCAGTAGTGGTAATAAAAAATTATATCCTGTTCAAGACATAACACAGGTATGAAATAGAATTAGTGCTTTGAATTGTCCTATTTGGTCTAGTGGTTAGCGTACCTGAGTACTAAGACCAGCACGGCATGCGTTTGTATTTTGTATGAAAAATCAGGTCAAGCCTAACGTAGGTCATCTCCGTTCTTTGTGTAGGAAAATACCTTCTTCAATTTTTTTATTAATTCTATTGTTACTTTTGTAATGATATCTGCTCACTGATTACAAAGATATTCTTATTTTTATTATATCACATACAGATTTTTCAGCAATTGACATGGAAAAAATCGGCTTCTTTTTGTTTTGTACTTTTTTTGTTGTCCTTGCACAACTAGTCGTTCATTGCGGTGCTTTGTTTCATTTCTTGTTTTAGGACTTACGAGTCAAAAGGATACACTGTGTCCATTTACACTTAAAGCGACAACACTGTACGTACACGCAGGTAGCGCCACTGCATGAGGGGGGCCACACAAAAATTAGCACACAGCAATCAATCTTCAGGCTAGTGGCTTAATTAGCCATTTGTTGTGTATTGTTGTGCATACATTATTGCAAAAACAATTATGTAGTTATTTGTTCTTGTAGAGCAGGACAAACTGCGTGCACCTAATACAGTGTGCAATGTTTCTTTTGAAAAATTAAGAAATTGGACGAAAGGAAATCATGGTGTTTGGAGGAAACCTAAAATCACGGAGATGATTGTTATTTCTGTTCATGTGATGTGAAAGACTTTAATGCAAAAATCAAGAAATGGATTGTTTATCCCAATCTTCAGTCTGCTCTAAGACCTGTGTCTCATGGCCCTGAGCTACCAGTGCCTATCCTTTCAAAAACAACAAATATTGGAATCTGACTCAGCACTGAATTGAGTGACTCTGATTTTAACCCAGAAAGATGTAGTAAACCTGAACTTTTCACTCAAAGTGAATTGAATGATTTAGTAAGAGATCTGAACCTTCTTAAAGGTGCTTCAGAACCTCTACTATGATCAAGGCTTTCAAAAAAGAACTTACCTCCAGGAACTTACCTCCTGGTGGTACAAAAAAGAACTTACCTCCTGGTGGTTAGCTCCAGGAACATCACCACCTTTCTCTAAACAAAGGAATTCATTCAGAATTTTACTCAAAAATAATCTCTGGTATATTGTAATGATATCCCAAATGATACAAATAAATCAGGAGCTGTTAAATATGAAGCAAATGAATGGAGATTGTTCATTGATTCCTGTAAGAGAAGTTTGAAAGGTATTTTACTGCATAATGGCAACAATCTTGACTCATTTCCGGTTTGCCTTTTCCATACATTTAAAGAAAACTTATCAAAATATTGAATTGCGTTTAGAGAAAATAAAGTATAAGGAACTCCAATGGGTACTTTGTGGAGATTTAAAGTATGTTGTGTGGGCTACAACAGGGATATGCAAAATTTCCATGTTACATCTGTGAATGGGATAGTCGAACAAGAGATAGACACTGGACTCAAAAGCAGAATGTAAAATTATTTACAAAAAGTTTAAAATTAATAATTTGAAAAATTGCTTTTCTTCCTATATGCGGCGTAAAAAGTAGAAAATAAAACTAAAGCATATCGATGGTGCAATCAGTTACTGAGTTCGTATTCACTTAAAAGGAAGATATGGCGCCGGCAATCCTATTGAGTAAATAAATGTGTGCTGTATCTTCCCTCGAAGTGAATACGAATGAAGTGACTGATTGCACCGTAGATATGCTTTAAGTTTATCGATACGCATATAAGAAGATATATATTTTTTGAACTTTTAGATTATTTACATTTTTTTCCTTTGTCACTAAAAACACCTACCTTCAGAAACTTTCATTTGATATATGACTCATAAACACTGACTCCATTTTTTCCGGCCTCTTATTCATTGGAGTCGTGTTTGAGGTAGCCCATGACCTTGGAAATGTCACAAGCTCTAATTTGAGATATAACTCTATATTTCCGTCCCCTTTGGGAGGAGAGAATATAGTGGGGGCATAATTATAATAAATATATATATATACAGGGTGAATCTGAAAAAGTGGGCAAAACTTTACGGGGTGGTAGAACGCAACTATACGAGCAATATTCGTCATAAAAAGTATGGGCGGAACGCAAACGGCGAGCCGCTAGGTGGCGTTGGAAATAGTATAAAAGGGTAGGTCCTAGCACCCAACGGCATTTCTACCGTGGATTACCGAGAGGATGGCTGGTTATACTAACCACGAAATGGCGGATATGCACTTTGTGTGCGGTGCGGCGGACGGGAATGCAAGTGAGGCACAGAGTATCTCCTCTCCTTCTTGTGTTCATTCTTTAAATGTGACAGTGGAAAACTACCTTTTAACTTCTCACCGCTTGCGTTCCGACCATACATTCTATGACGAATATTGCTCGAATAGCTGCGTTCTACAACGCCGTAAAGTTTTGCCCACTTTTTCAGATTCACCCTGTATATATCATAAATAATAATGGGGGCATAATTCGAAATAATCTACATCGGCCCTCATTTTCTAGCATAATTTGACTCCTACCTCATAACTGTTGATAGATTAGAAGAACAACTTCACATTTCCCCTTTTTTAGGGAAGAAGAAATCAAGCGTGGGTATATTTTTATTGTCCACTATTTGACATACAAGTTGTTAACTTCAGAAGATACTCGAAGATTCAAAGGTTATTCGTTCAGAAGTTCTCGCGTTCCGAAGATACAGCGGAACAATTGTTTTCATATATCCCATTTTTAGGGGAGGAAAAAGGAAGGGGTGGGGGAATTTTTAGAACCAGTGACACTTTCCACCCAACGAACTTTCGTTTGACGCATAGCCTGTTACTTTCGGCCCTTGCGTTTCCGAATATTTAATGGAAAATCTTTACCTATTTTCCGCTTTTTAAGTGGAACGAAAGCATGGGGGTGTGGGGGTCAATTTTTATATCCTATGACACTCTCCGCATCACAAGTTTTCATTTGACGATAGCTTGCTGCTTTCCAAACTCGCCAATAGTTTTCATATTTATCCCTTTTTTGCGAAGAAAATAGCATGAGGGTTATTTTTTATATCCTATTACACTCCCCATGTCACATGCTTTCATTTGACATATAAATCATCAACATATATGATGGACCGATTGTTTTGAGAAATCGACAAACTGACAAACCGACAAACGACGTGCGAAAAGCAGCAGAAAGAGAGGTAAAAATGTTTTTAAAAGACGAAAGAAAATAAAAAAAACATGAAATCCATCTCACAACAAATTGAGTAAGAGTTAAAATAAGATTTTGAAAACCCCAAATCCATTTTCGCAGTTCTGCCTCTGGTGATAATTAAGGCCGAATCCAGACAGCTACGGCGGATGTGCATGATCCATAAAGATTGTCGGTCGAGTCGCCTTTATCAGTCTCATTCTGCTCTCAATACCCAATATCCTTGATAATCGTTCAAAGAGAGAAAGCAATTACTCCCACTTGGTACTCCATGTAGGCAGTAATGGAACCTCGAGATGTAATTTTCAAACAGCTTGTTAGCTAAAGGGTAAATTGTAGTAGTATAATTAAATATAAATAAATTGAAAATTTTTAAAAGATACATCTATATTTTCCTACATGAGCCGGTAATCTTGTTTAGGCAAATTAGTATCCTGTCTTACATTGAAGTGAATACAAATTTACTGACTGATTGCACCATCTATATGCTTTAGTTTTATTTTCTACATTTTAGGGTCCTTATAAGAAGATAGGTATTTTGCAAATTTTCAGTTTATTTATATACATATATATATTAATCAAGTTTTCATTTGAAAGAGCATTAAAGTGCTAAAGAATTCGTTAGTTGCACCAGTATTGAAAAATGTCTTACCAGCAAATATTTTTTTGCCGGTACGGCGTACCTGCGCGTCGTTTATGACGCCTACCTTCACCAGGGATTTTCGGCGCCTACCTTCACTATTGGATAAGGGTGAAAATCATTGTCATTGCGAACTTCGTAACCTACACATAGGCGACATGGGGATAACAGGGAAAATTGCCTCGTGCTTATCTGGGCAAGGGAGTCAATTTATAATTTAAAAAAAAAATTATACTTTGCATCTTGTATCGTGCAAAACAAAATCCGAATCAGCATGCGTGAACTGTGAAAGACAATGATTTTTACGTCAAGGTACGATTTTTTCTTTAGTTGAGGTTGGGAACGCTGAATACAAATAGAAGCTGTGGTCTGTACTGTGGTAGCACTGAGGTACAGGGAAAGGTCTGCTTAACTAGTTTGCATGTATTCCGTTAATGCAGTGCAAGAGCCAGGTAAAAGCAAATGTATTTCTGAAACAAATGAAAAATGCTCACGTATTTATTATGTTTAAACTTATAAGTAGCATTTTAAACATTTAGAAAAGGCAAATACTAACATTCAGAGGAAATGCATATGTTTGAAGACGTGAATAAACGTTATTAATAACTTGCGAAATATAATTTTGAACATGAGAGAACGATATACAGTAGTTAAATATTTTGTCTGATTTTCCCTCGTCAAAATGAACGGCCATTTTCCTATCATTTGTATTGAAAAGTCATATAAATATTCGCATATCACAAGTGACGCAAACGATTCGAGGAAAAGTAAAGGTGGGGGAGGGCGGAAATGAAAAATTTCGTGCAATGGTATTCCCAAATGATTGGAAGCATGGCCCCTTTGCTCTCCTAGTTCCTGCCCTGGATATAATTATTCTACCCACGGGGTAAAAGTTAAAAGTGGGCCCCTATAGACCTTCACATTTTCCAAAATGAATTAAAAATTTCTGACATAATTTGCAATCACTTTCAATATTCGATTAAAATTTCGTCTTTTCAAAAAATTTCCACTGTTAGATTCTGCATTATAGCTTTTGAGATATTCAGAAAATGCGAATCGTAATATTTCATCTATATCTGTCTAACCCGAAACGAATTTTTAATTTTTATCTAAACACAAAGACGTTTTATGCCTATAGACATAAAACGTCTTTGTGTCTATAGACGGACACCGAAAAAGTGAAAATATGCACTCAGATTTTTTAAAGAGCTAAAAATATGCACCTATTAAAAGCAACAAAAAATTGGTTGCATGAAATAGTCGTACAATAATAATTTGCTATTTAGCATATAGCAAATAAAATATTCTTATTTCTATACTTAATTGCAATTAATTGTTATCTCTGCTTAATTCTAATTAATTGTTATCTCTGCTTAATTCTAATTAATTGTTGTTTCTGCTTAATTCTAATTAATTGTTATCTCTGCTTAATTCTAATTAATTGTTATCTATCTACATTCTATTAATTTGTGAAATTCTTAAAATGTATAATTGTTTCATATACAATGCATGTAAAGTAAAAGTTTCCTTTCGATTAGCTCCTGTATTCTCAGGACTCCTTTGTATGCATTTTTATTTGCAATGTTGGGTTAAAGAGTCGTCTGTAAATTACATAGAGCTCTCAGGAGACAAGCGATGGTGGTATTACAAAATATTTAAATGCTGTATTTATATCTGCGATTAGTAATATTTTCCTTTTTTTTTGTTGATAGAAAAACGTTTGGTTTATATTCTCACACACGAATAACAATTACTACCGTACTGATTCTGATAAAACTAATGAAGATTTGTACAAAAAGAAAGCAATTTTATGAAGGAAAGCATTACTGGCATTACATGGAGAAAAAGATGGTGTCCAACCGTTAGTGGCGTTATATGGGGGAAGAGTTAGTGGCGTTATATGGTCCAAGTATTAGTGCTCTTTCATGGGAGAAGAGGTTTCCAAGCATAAGTGACGTTACGTGGGGTAAGAGGAAGTATCCAAGCATTAGTGACATTACACGAGAGAACAAGAAGCGTCCAAGCATTAGTGGCTTTGCATGACGGAAGAGGAAGTATCCAAACATTAGTGGCTTGCGTGGGGGAAGAGGAAGTGTCCAAGCATAAGTGGCGTTGCGTGGGGGAAGAGGAAGTGTCCAAGCATAAGTGGCGTTACATGGGGGAAGAGGAAGTGTCCAAGCATTAGAGGCGTTACATGAGGGAAGATGAGATTCCGAAGTATTAGTGACGTTAAACGAGGAAAGAGGTGTCGGGGAAAACGGAGGAAGAGGTGACAAAGCATTAGTGCCATTACATGAAGGAAGAGGAAGTGTCCAAGCATTAGTGACGTTACAGGGGGGAAGAAGAAATTGTCCAAGCAATAGTGGCATTACATGGGTAAGAAAAGGCTTTCAAGCATTAGTGGCGTTATATGGGGAAGAAGTGGATTCCAAACATTTGTGGCGTTACATGGGGAAAAAAGAGGATTCCAAGCATTTGTGGCATTACATAGGGGAAGAGAAAGTTTAAAGCATTAGTGACGTTTCATGTAGGAAAAAGATATTTCCAAGCATTAGTGGCATTACATTAGGGGAGAGGAAGTGTCCAGGCATTAGTGGCGTTATATGGGGCTAGAGGAAGTGTCCAAGCACTACTGGTATCACATGGGGCAAGAGGAAGTGTCCAAGCACTACTGGTGTCACATGGGGGAAGAGGAAGTGACCAAGCATTATCAGTATTTCATTGGGGAAGAAGAGGTTTCCTAGCATTAGTGGCGTTTCATGGAGGAAGAAGAGATTTCCAAGCATTAGCAGCCTTACATGAGAGAAGAGGAAGTGTTCAAGCATTAGTATCGTTACATGGGTAAGCAGAGGTTTCCAAGAATTAGTGGCATTACATGGGGGAAGAAGCGGATTTCAAACAATAATAGCATTACATAAGGGAAGAAGAGGTTTCAAGCATTTGTGGCATTACATGGGGAAAGAGGAAGTGTCCAAGCATTAGTGGCTTTACATGGGGGAAGAAGAAGTGTCCAAGCATTAGTGGCGTTACATTGGGGAAGAAGTGGATTCCAAGCAATAGTGGTGTTACATGGGGGAAGAATGGGATACCAAGCATTAGTAGCATTACATGGGGGGAAAAGATATTTACAAGCATTTGAGGCATTACATTCGGGAAGAGGAACAGTTCAAGAATTAGTGGAGTTACATAAGGTAAGAGGAAGTGTCCAACCATTAGTGGCATAACATGGAGGAAGAGAAAGTGACCAAGCATTACTGGTAATACATGTGGGAAGAAGAAGTGACCAAGCATTACTGGCATTACATGGGGGAAGAGGAAGTGTCCAAGCATTAGTATCCTAACATGGGGAAGAAGAGGTTTCCAAGTATTAGTGGCGTTATATGTGAGAAGAAGTAAATTCCAAGTATTAGTGGCGTTACATGTGGGAAAAAGAGGATTCCAAACATTAGTAGCATTACACGAGGGAAATAGAAGTTTCCCAGCATTTGTGGCGTTAGATTGAGGTAGAAGAAGTATCCAAGTGTTAGTGGCATTACGTGGAGGAAGAAGAGTTTTCCAAGTGTTAGTGGCATTACATGGAGGAAGAAGAGGTTTCCAAGCGTTGTGGCATTACATGGCAGAAGAGGAAGTGTCCAAATATTAGTGGCGTTACATGACAGAAGAGGAAGGTCCAAGTGTTAGTGGCATTATATGGAGGAAGAAGAGGTTTCTAAGCATTAGTAGCATTACATGGTGGAAGTGGAAATGTCCAACTATTAGTGGCATTACATAGTGGAAGAGGAAATGTCCAACTATTAGTGGGATTACATGGTGGAAGAGGAAATGTCCAAGTATTACTGGCGTTACATGGCAGAGGAGGAAATGCCCAAGCATTGGTGGCATTAAAATGGAGAACAAAAAGTGTCAAAGCATTAGTGACGTTAAAATTTGGAAGAGGAAGTGTCCAAGCATTAGTGTCATAACATGGGGGAAGACGAAGTCTCCAAGCATTAGCGGAATTTCATTCGGGAAGAAGAGTTTTCCAATCTTTAGTTGTGTTACTTGGGGAGTAGGGGGAAAGTGGGGGTTCTGGAACAGAGGCGGATCAATGTTAATCCTATGTTATCCACTTCCGTGTATTTCAAAGCGGACGCGAGCCCTTTTTCTTCACACATACAGGTCAATATTTCCCCTCGATATTATACATAATTTCAAAAATTTGTTTTTAAATCAGATATTTCTTTTCTTTTCACCGTTTTCCTTTAAATTAATTTTTTTTTCAATTTTTTTTACCCAACAGTATTGTTTTTTTTTTTCGTTTCTGCAGGACAGTCTTTCATTCCAGTTTCTGCGGGATAGTCCTTCTTGTATAAATACGACATCCATCAGTCGGATTCCTCATTCTGTTGTCAAACGTTGACAGTGACGGTTCTCTGCGTATCCGTGATTTTTCCAACTGTTAGAAGCCAATAGTAATAGTTCTCGACGTTCTTGTATAGTATAAATACGACATCCATCAGTCGGATTCCTCATTCTGTTGTCAGACGTTGACAGTGACGGTTCTCTGCTGCTGCGTCAGCGTGATTTTTCCAACTGTTAGAAGCCAATAGCGATAGTTCTCGACGTCGTTGTATAGTATAAATCAGCTATTTTACAACTCACTGGTACATAATGTATCAATGTGATATATGTGAGAAGGCTTTCACACTCAAGACAAATCTCATTCGTCATATGAGAAATAGCGATGGAAATAGCCTGTTTAAGTGTTCTGAATGCGAATCAACATTCTCAAGGAGAGATGATGTCCGATGTCACGTGTTATCTCACACCTCCAGAAAATCCTACAAATGTGAAGAATGTGCCATGGAGTTTGGAAGAAGAGACAATCTTTAACGACATCAAAGAAAGCCACACAATAATAAGCGAAAACGTTCTGAAGATGAAAGGATTCCCCAAAAGAAACAAAAACCAGACCCTGAAGACCCCTGCCAGTTTACAGAAGAAATGAAAAAGACCCTGTCAACAAATAAACTGATGGCAACCGAAGAAACATCTGTTGACCTCACCTTTTTCTTGAATCCTCGCGGGAGTCACTCCTAACACATTTGAAAGAAGAATTGACCTCGAAAGGTAGCATTAAATGGTACCTTGTCATGCAAGTGCACTTGAGGCGAAAAGTCTCCCCTTCTACCTTCGAACACTGTACCCGTTTTTCCGAAGTAACTCTGTTACAAGTCTTCCTACATCATCCCTAAACAGAGAACTGGATTCAGCGTGTAAGAAGATAAAGACCTCATTTCAAGAATTTGAAGGAGCACATAGTGGATGGACACTGGATGCCGTACTCCACGCTGAAGTGAACACTGGAAAATATATCCATCTTGCAGGATCTAGTTATATCCCTACTATAAGATAATTACTGTTAAAACACGCTATTGTCAATGTATCTTTCCCCCTACTCCCTATATAACACCACAAGCCAAAAATGTTTTGTCTGGTCTGTTTTAGCCTCTTTGTATCCCGCCACAGATAATCCGCAGCAGCTTAACAACTATATACGTTTAGAAGAAAACTTAAACACATCTGGCTTAATTTTCCCTGTTACAATAAATCAAATACCTAAATTCGAAAAAATGAACAATATTTCTTTTAATATTTTTGAATATGAAAAAGAGGTATTCCCACTCTACATCACGCCATTCAGATTTAAAGCGCACGCAAATCACCTTCGATTATCGGATGATGAAAAGCAGCATTATTGCTCCGTTAAGAATATGAGTAGACTTCGCAGTCCTCTCACTAAACATAAATGTCAGACTTTCTATTGTGATTACTGCCTTCACCGTTTCAAAAATGAATCAATCTTGAAGGATCATATCCCCTATTGTCAAGAACATGGACCCCAGAGAGTGTAATTTCCAACTGAAGAAGAAAAATGGCTGAAATTCACAAAAATTCAAGTTTCACCAGCCCGTTCCATACGTGATTTATGCCGACTTTGAATCATTCCTAGTGAAAGTGGACACTTGTATGCCTAATCCTCCAAAATCTCACACCACTATCACGGCAAATCATGAACCCTGTGGATTTGCATATCTTGTTGTTGGGCCTGACGGATGCAGCTATAAACCTCCAGTAATTTATAGAGGTCCTAATGTAGTAGTAGAATTTTTAGAACGTTTGCTTAAAGAAGAAGTAAACATCAAAAATTTACTGTCGATGATAAAGCCAATGGAACTCTCGAATCATGAAGAGAAACTGTTTCACGACGCTACTGACTGTCATATTTGCAAGCGTGCCCTAGGAGCAGATCGTGTGAGAGATCACGATCATATAACAGGTAAATTCCGAGGAGCGGGTCATAATTCCTGTAATCTGAACTTTAAGTTAACCAATAGTATTCCAGTTATCTTTCACAACCTAAAGGGATATGACAGCCACCTTATTATGCAAGGAATCGGCAAAATCAAAAATAAGAAGATTAATTGCATTCCCAATAACATGAAAACATACATAGCCTTCACCCTGGGGACATTACATTTTATACACTAATATCAATTTTTAAGCACATCTGTTGAGAAGCTAGTAATAATTTATCACCAGACGAGTTCCATATTTTAAAGGACCACTTTAAACTCGAAAGGCTACATCTGGTTCTGAGAAAAGGAGTTTACCCCTATCATTATATCTACAACAGTTGAAGAAACAGTATTTCCACCACGTGAAGCATTTTACAGCCAACTCACGAAGAAGCGCTTGGGGAAGAAGACTACACCCATGCAATAAGAGTAACGAATGCATTCAACATAAAAAATCTAGGCCAGTATCATGACTTGTACCAGAAGACTGACGTGCTCCTCTTAGCTGATGTTTCCGAAAGTTTCAGAAACCTATGCATCAGATACTATGAAATCGATCCCTGTCATGTTTACACAGCTCCTGGATTAGCCTGGCAAGCATGCTTAAAAATGACAAATGTAAATCTTGAGTTGATAACTGACCCTACAATGTACCTTTTTCTGCAAAAAGGCATACGAGGGGGAATTTCTGTGATATGCAATCGTTTTAGTACTGCAAACAACAAGTATTTGGACACCTATGATCCTCAGTTGCCCTCTAAATACATAATGTACTATGATGTCAACAATCTTTATGGATGGGCAATGTCACAATGTATACCTCAAAGCGATTATCGATGGCTTAATAAAGAAGAAATAGCAGATCTAGATATTACAGCAGTTGCTGATGATTCGAATAAAGGGTACATATTAGAAGTTGATTTGATTATCCAGTTTCTCTACACGACAAGCATAATGATTATCCACTAGCCCCTGAGAAAATTCAGATTACCAGCAGCATGCTATCACCATATTGTCAAGAGGTCGCCCAAAGCCTTGGAATAAATACAAGCTAATCAGTCGTGAAATTAGCCCCAAATCTAAATTCTAAAGAAAAATATGTCCTTCATTACCGTAATATGAAACAATATTTAGCCTTCGGTATGCAGCTGAAGAAAATATATCGCGTTTGAGAATTTAATCAATCTTGCTGGCTAAAACCATATATAGAATTTAATACAGATCAGCGGAAGAAAGCTAGAAACGACTTTGAGAAGGACTTTTTCAAACTGATGAATAACGCTGTGTTTGGAAAAACGATGGAAAATTTGGGAAATCGAGTGAAAACTGAATTGACTCAGAGCCCGAAGAGAGTATGTAAACTCATAGCATCACCTGCTTTTTACGCTTTTCGTGTTTTTGACAACGACCTCGGATGTGTACAATCAAAGCAAACTAAATTGAAACTCAACAGGCCTATTTATGGTGGTTTCAGTATTCTAGATATTAATAAACTATTGATGTATAGCTTTCATTATGAGTATATTAGCCCAAAATATGGAGAGAAAGCTAAATTATTGTTCACTGATACAGATTCACTGTGCTACGAGCTTCAAACCGAGGACGTGTATGCTGATATGAAAGGCGATATAGATCATTTTGACACGTCCGACTATCACATAGACCATGTTTTGCATAGTACACATAACAAAAGGCGCTAGGTAAAATGAAAGATGAATTTTCAGGAATACCTATCAAAGAATTCGCAGGCCTTCGTTCAGAAATGTATTGTCTTCTGAGTTTACATGAGGAGAAGAAGACAGAGAAAGGAGTCCCCAAATATATCGTAAAAAGAACCCTTCTTCACAAGGATTACAGAGAATGCTTGATAAACAAATCATCTTGTCGAGTAGATTTGACAAGGATTCAAAGTAGCAACCATCATCTTCATACAGTGAAAGGTGTAAAACTTGGTCTGTCACCATTTGATGATAAAAGATATATTTTAGAAAATGGTTATGACACCCTTTCGTACGGTCACTACAAAACGATAAAAGAATAATATAACAGAAAAACGAATATTTCACGGTGATTTTTAATATGTTTGAGCTATTTATGTACAAAAATATGATAATTTTATCCGAATACATGCACATAACCCCCTATATACGTAAAAATATTGCATGTCATTATTATATGTAGACTCTGTATGTAAAACCATTTCCTCTGTTAACCTGCATTTTTGTAAGCAGACTGTAAAGTATAATCAATGTGAAAAAAGCACCATTGTGAAATGTATAAAATTGTAAACCAATGGAAATCATTACACGTGAAGCCTATGCATTGTCATTGTATCACCCAATACTTTGAAATCAATAAAAATTTTAAAATGAAATACATATGTCGTCTGAATTTCTGAGTCTTATCTTTGGCAGGTGGGGAGGTAAACAAGCATTACCGTCACTTCTCACGTGACTTTTTCTGGTGAAGCTCCTGCTGCTGACTCATTTCCACAGCTCGCATCGTGTTGTAACGTGGCCGAGGAATCAGCTCGCGCACTGGGAGAAAACCCTTCTGGGAATCCATTTCTGGGATTATACTTATAATAAAAGGTTTTTAATTCTCTAAATTTTCATGGTTTATCAAACATTACTTATAATTTCATGATGTAGTAACGTTCTCAAGTATTATGAAGTGATGAAAATATAAGTTTTCCTTTCAAAGTTGCCTGGAACATATTACACTACCCGGAATTAGCCACCTCGAAATCAACATTTTTTTTTTTTGTAGCAATCACCTCTCAAAAGTGGAAGACTTCAATAAATGCACCAAATGCTGTGTTTATGAGAAAATTATCAGCACGGAATGAAATTCTAATTTTTTCTTAGCAGGGACGAGAACTTTACGTAGATTTTTACAGAGAAATAATCGAAATTATTACATCAGCCATTTAGCGATATAGTGTTTTAGAGCAGATTTTACTCAATATTAATACTTTACAATAAAGGAAAAGGATAATTTCCTGTATATAATACAGAGGTGTGCAGACGAATTTTATTTCCTATGAATAAAAAAAAAATAGGATTTTCATACTGTTATTCGAATTACACAGTTAATAATTGTTTTACTTTGTAATGTTTCCATGACAAAAAGTATGATGATTTAATTACAAATAACGTTTTTTTCCTAATTTCACAGAAAATTAAGGGAATTTCATCATAAAATCTAAGTGATTTGAAGGAAAAGAGAAAATTTATAAAAATGAGATTTTTTCAATTACAGAGGTGAAATATCGTTTTTTCCCAAATGCATTGAAAATTAAACGATTTCAACACTTATTTCAACTGTTTAGTAAAAAAAAATACATTTAATTCCCAGATTTTTAACGACTGAGATAAAAAATAATATGCTTACCTACATTAAATAAAATGTAAAATAGCGAAATTCACCACTAATTTCAGCTGCTTAATATCAAGAAATACAGATGATTTCCTGTTTTTAACATTGCACCTAAGAAAAAAGGACTAGCGAACGTATCAACATATACCTCTGAGACTTAAATATGACATGCTCTGTGTTTCAATATTATGCATTTTTTCAGTATTTTACACATTAATTACTATTTTTTTTTCATTCAACAGTTAAGTACCCAATTGGAAGTAATGTGAGCAATATTTCCTGTTGAAATGCATCTCTACACAATTTTCTTAAAATTTAAGGGGAAAATAAAGAATTTAAATTGGATTTCTTTTAACTCTATATACTTAATATATTTTCATCAACGCATTGTATATACAAAACGAATGAATGCAGCCTAGTTACTGGAAATTAACATAATATTGAAGTATTTTCTACCTAAAGTGTAGAAAAAACAACTAATTTTAATTACATTTTTAACCACTAGATAGCGCCACAGTTACTCAGGACTTAGCGAGTAGTTTAGTCCCAACCTACGGTAACCCCACTAGTACTTTCCTCCTATGTCGTCACTGACCACGCCCACTTCCGACCATGCCCCTAATTAATTACCAATTAATAATCAATTAATTACTAATTACTAACTAATTAATAACCAATTAACAACTAATTAATAATCAATTAATAATCAATGAATAATCAATTAATAACTAATTAATAACAGATAACTAATTAAAAATTTATTAATTCCCTTTATTAAAAAAACCGTATTTATTAAAAAATTCCTCCCCCTTTATTAAAAAAACCACTTCCTTCCCTGCTTTTAACTCGTGACGCCATCTGGTGACTATAAGGAGTACTATTTTCAGAAAAAACCCTATTTTAGCTCTAATTTCCCGATTTTGACTCCTCCCTTTATTAAAACCCCCTTCTCCCCCCCCCCCTTTTTTAACCCCTGTCGTCATCTGGTGTCTATCAGGAGTACTATTTTCGAAAAAAAACCCCTATTTTAACTTTAATTTCCCGATTTTTGACGTCCCCTTTAAAAACTCCCCCGTTTTACCTCCCCTAGCGCCATCTGGTGACTATGAGGAGTACTATTTTCTAAAATAAAAACCTATTTTAGTCGTATTTATTCACAGACTCCTCCTCATTAACCCCCCCCCTATCAAAAGTTCCTAAAAATTAATTCATAATTAATAATTAAAAATTAATTACCATCATTTCCGGTAGGCGTGGCCATGAAAGCACTAATGAAGGTACCATAGGTTGGGACTAAACTACTCGCTAAGTCCTGAGTAACTGTGGCGCTACCTAGTGGTTAAAAATGTAATTAAAATTAAGTTTTTTTTTACACTTTAGGTGGAAATACTTCAATATTATGCTAATTTCCAGTAACTAGGCTGCATTCATACGTTTTGAATGTAGAATGCGTTGATGACAATATATTAAGTATATAGAGTTAAAAGAAATCCAATTTAAATTCTTTATTTTCCCCTTAAATTATAAGAAAATTGTGTAGAGATGCATTTCAACAGGAAATATTGCTCACATTACTTCCAATTGGGTGCTTACTGTTGAATGAATAAAATTAGTAATTAATGTGTAAAATACTGAAAAAATGCATAATATTGAAACACAGAGCATGTCATATTTAAGTCTCAGAGGTATATGTTGATACGTTCGCTAGTCCTTTTTTCTTATGTGCAATGTTAAAAACAGGAAATCATCTGTATTTCTTGATATTAAGCAGCTGAAATTAGTGGTGAATTTCGCTATTTTACATTTTATTTAATGTAGGTAAGCATATAATTTCTTTTATCTCAGTCGTTAAAAAACTGGGAATTAAATGTTTTTTTTTACTAAACCGTTGAAAAAGTGTTGAAATCGTTTAATTTTCAATGCATTTGAGAAAAAACGATATTTCACCTCTGTAATTGAAGAAATCTCATTTTTATGGATTTTGTCTTTTTCTTTAAATCACTTAAATTTAATGATGAAATTCCCTTAATTTTCTATGAAATTAGGAAAAAAAGTTATTTGTAATTAAATCATCATGCTTTTTGTCATGGAAACATTACAAAGTAAAACAATTATTAACTGCGTAATTCGAATAACAGTACGAAAATCCTATTTTTTTTTTATTCATAGGAAATAAAATTCGTCTCCACACCTCTGTATTATATACAGGAAATTATCCTTTTCCTTTATTGTAAAGTATTAAAATTGAGTAAAATCTGCTCTAAAACACTTTATTGCTAAATGGCTGATGTAATAATTTCGATTATTTCTCTGTAAAGTTCTCGTCTCTGCTAAAAAAAAATTAGAATTTCATTCTGTGCTGATAATTTTCTCATAAACAAAGCACTTGGTGCATTTATTGAAGTCTTCCACTTTTGAGAAGTGATTGCTACAAAAAAAAAAACGTTGTTTCGAGGTGGCTCATTCGGGGTAGTGTACCGGCTACAGGCAACTTTCAAAGGCAACTTTCAAAGGAAATCTTATATTTTCATCACTTCATAATACTTGAGAACGTTACTACATCATGAAATTATAAGTAATGTTTGATAAACCATGAAAATTTAGAGAATTACCAACCTTTTATTATAAGTATAATCCCAGAAATGGATTCCCAGAAGGGTTTTCTCCCAGTGAGCGAGCTGATTCCTCGGCCACGTTACAACGCGATGCGAGCTGCGGTAATGAGTCAGCAGCAGGAGCATCACCAGAAAATGTCACATGAGAAGTGACGGTAACGCTTGTTTACCTCCCCACTTGCCAAAGATAAGACTCAGAAATTCAGACGACATGTGTATTTCATTTTAAAATTTCTATTGATTTCAAAGTATTGGGTGATACAATGACAATACATAGGCTTCATGTGTAATGATTTCCATTGGTTTACAATTTTACATATTGAACAATGATGCTTTTTTCACATTGATTATACTTTACAGTCTGCTTACAAAAATGCAGGTTAACAGAGGAAATGGTTTTACATACAGCAGTCTACATATAATAATGACATACAATATTTTTACGTATATAGGGGGTTATATGCATATATTCGGGTAAAAGTATCATATTTTGGTACATAAATAGCTCAAACATATTAAAAATCACTGTGAAATATTCGTTTTTCTGTTATATTATTTCTCTATCGTTTTGTAGTGACCGAACGAAAGGGTGTCATAGCCATTTTCTAAAATATATCTTTTATCATCAAATGGTGACAGACCAAGTTTTACACCTTTCACTGTATGAAGATGATGGTTGCTATTTTGAATCCTTGTCAAATCTACTCGACAAGATGATTTGTTTATCAAGCAGTCTCTGTAATCCTTGTGAAGAAGGGTTCTTTTTACGATGTATTTGGGGACTCCTTTCTCTGTCTTCTTCTCCTCATGTAAACTCAGAAGAGAATACATTTCTGAATGAAGGCCTGCGAATTCTTTGATAGGTACTCCTGAAAATTCATCTTTCATTTTACCTAGCGCCTTTTATTATGTGTACTATGCAAAACATGTGATAGTTGGACGTCTATGTGATGGATAGTCTATGTGATAGTCGGACGTGTCAAAATGATCTATATCGCCTTTCATATCAGCATACACGTCCTCGGTTTGAAGCTCGTAGCACAGTGAATCTGTATCAGTGAACAATAATTTAGCTTTTTCCCCATATTTCGGGCTAATATACTCATAATGAGAGCTATACATCAATAGTTTACTAATATCTAGAATAATGAAACCACCATAAATAGGCATGTTGAGTTTCAATTCAGTTTGCTTTGATTGCACACATCCAAGGTCGTTGTCAAAAACACGAAAAGCGTAAAAAGCAGGTGATGCTATGAGTTTACATACTCTCTTCGGGCTCTGAGTCAATTCAGTTTTCACTCGATTTCCCAAATTTTCCATCGTTTTTCCAAACACAGCATTATTCATCAGTTTGAAAAAGTCCTTCTCAAAGTCGTTTCTAGCTTTCTTCCGCTGATCTGTATTAAATTCTATATATGGTTTTATCCAGCAAGATTGACTAAATTCTCAAACGCGATATATTTTCTTCAGCTGCATACCGAAGGCTAAATATTGTTTCATATTACGGTAATGAAGGACATATTTTTCTTTAGAATTTAGATTTGGGGCTAATTTCACGACTGATTGGCTTGTATTTATTCCAAGGCTTTGGGCGACCTCTTGACAATATGGTGATAGCATGTTGCTGGTAATCTGAATTTTCTCAGGGGCTAGTGGATAATCATTATGCTTGTCGTGTAGAGAAACTGGATAATCAAATCAACTTCCAATATGTACCCTTTATTCGAATCATCAGCAACTGCTCCAATATCTAGATCTGCAATTTCTTCTTTATTAAGCCTTCGAAAATCGCTTTGAGGTAGACATTGTGACATTGCCCATCCATAAAGATTGTTGGCATCATAGTACACAATGTATTTAGAGGGCAACTGAGGATCATAGGTGACCAAATACTTGTTGTTTGCAGTACTAAAACGATTGCATATCACAGAAATTCCCCCTCGTATGCCTTTTTCCAGGAAAAGGTACATTGTAGGGTCAGTTATCAACTCAAGATTTATATTTGTCATTTTTAAGCATGCTTGCCAGGCTAATCCAGGAGCTGTGTAAACATGACAGGGATCGATTTCATAGTATCTGATGCATAGATTTCTGAAACTTTCGAAAACATTAGCTAAGAGGAGCACGTCAGTCTTCTGGTACAAGTCATGATACTGGACTAGATTTTTTCTGTTGAATGCATTCGTTACTCGTATTGCATGGATGTAGTCTTCTTCCCCAAGAGCTTCTTCTGTGAGTTGGTTGTAAAATGCTTCACGTGGTGGTAATACTGTTTCTTCAAACTTTTCACTGTTGTCGATATAATCGTAGGGGTAAACTCCTTTTCTCAGAACCAGATGTAGCCTTTCGGGTTCAACGTGGTCCTTTAAAATATGGAACTCATTGGTGATAAATTATTTACTAGCTTCTCAAGAGATGTGCTTAAAAACTGATATTATTCTATTAAATGTAATGTCCCCAGGGAGAAGGCTATGTATGTTTCCATGTTATTGGAAATGCAATTAATCTTCTTATTTTTGATTCTGCCGATTCCTTGCATAATAAGGTGGCTGTCATATCCCTTTAGGTTGTGAAAGATAACTAGAATTCTATTGGTTAACTTAAAGTTCAGATTACAGGAATTATGACCCGCTCCTCGGAATTTACCTGTTATATGATCGTGATATCTCACACGATCTGCTCCTAGGGCACGCTTGCAAATATGACAGTCAGTAGCGTCGTGAAACAGTTTCTCTTCATGATACGAGAGTTCCATTGGCTTTATCATCGACAGTAAATTTTTGATGTCTTTCTTTAAGCAAACGTTCTAAAAATTCTTCTACTACATTAGGACCTCTATAAATTACTGGCTGCATCCGTCAGGCCCAACAACAAGATATGCAAATCCACAGGGTTCATGATTTGCCGTGATAGTGGTGTGAGATTTTGGAGGGTTAGGCATACAAGTGTCCACTTTCACTAGGAATGATTCATAGTCGGCATAAACACGTATGGAACGGGCTGCTGAAACTTGAAATTTGTGAATTTCAGCCATTTTTCTTCTTCAGTTGGAAATTATACTCTCTGGGGTCCATGTTCTTGACAATAGGGGATATGATCCTTCAAGAGTGATTCATTTGCGAAACGGTGAAGGCAGTAGTCTCAGTAGAAACGTACACCCTTATGTTTGGTGAGAGGACTGAGAAGTCTACTCATATTCTTAATGGAGCAATAATGTTGCTTTTCACCATCCGATAACAGAAGGAGATTTGCATGTGATATAAATCTGAATGGTGTGATGTAGAGTGGGAACACCTCTTTCTCATATCCAAAAACATTGACAGAAATGTTGTTCATTTTTTCGAATTTTGATATTTGAAAATTAGTCCAGATATGGAAATTAGTCCAGATGTGTTTAATTTTTCTTCTAAATGAATGTAGGTGGTAGATCTGTGGATGATCTGTGGTAGGATACTAGAGGCTAAAACAGACCATACAAACTATTTTTGGTCAGAATGACATACATTGACAATAGCATGATTTAACCGTAATTCTCTTGGAGTAGGGATATATCTAGATTCCTGAAAGAGGGATATATTTTCCAATGTTCATTTCAGCGTGGAGTACGGCATCCAGTGTCCATCCACTATGTGCTCCTTCAAATTCTTCAAATGAGATAATTATCTTCTTACACGCTGAATCCTGTTCTCTGTTTAGGGATGATGTAGGAAGACTTGTGACACAGTTACTTCGGAAAAATGGGGTACAGTGTTCGAAGGTAGAAGGGGAAACTTTCCCCTGAAGCGCACTTGCACAGTAAGGTACCATTTAATGCTACCTTTCGAGGCTAATTCTTCTTTCAGATGAGTTATGAGTGACTCCCGCGAGGATTCCAGGAAAAAGGTTAGGTCAACAGATGTTTCTTCCGTTGCCATCAGTTTATGTGTTGACAGGGTCCTTTTCATTTCTTCTGTAAACTGGCAGGGGTCTTCAGGGTCTGGTTTTGTTTCTTTTGGGGAATCCTTTCATCTTCAGAACGTTTTCGCTTATTATTGTATGGCGTTCTTTGATGTCGTGAAAGATTGCCTTTTCTTCCAAACTCCATGGCACATTCTTCACATTTGTAGGTTTTTCTGGAGGTGTGAGATAACGCGTGACATCGGACATCATCTCTCCTTGAGAATGTTGATTCGCATTCAGAGCACTTAAACAGGCTATTCCCATCGTTATTTCTCATATGACGAATGAGATTTGTCTTGAGTGTGAAAGCCTTCTCACATATATCACATTGATACATTATGTACGAGTGAGTTGTAAAATAGCAGATTTATACTATACAACGACGTCGAGAACTATCGCTATTGGCTTCTAACAGTTGGAAAAATCACGGAGACGCAGCAGCAGAGAACCGTCACTGTCAACGTCTGACAACAGAATGAGGAATCCGACTGATGGATGTCGTATTTATACTATACAAGAACGTCGAGAACTATTACTATTGGCTTCTAACAGTTGGAAAAATCACGGAGACGCAGGGAACCGTCACTGTCAACGTTTGACAACAGAATGAGGAATCCGACTGATGGATGTCGTATTTATACAGGAAGGATTATCCCGCAGAAACTGAAATAAAAGACATTCCTGCAAAAACGGAAGAAAAAAGAACAATACTATTGGGTAAAAAAAAATTGAAAAAAAAAATTAATTTGAAGGAAAACGGTGAAAAGAGAAGAAATATCTGGTTTAAAAACAAATTTTTGAAATTATGTAAAATATTGAGGGGAAATATTGACCTGTATGTGTGAAGAAAAAAGGCTCGCGTCCGCTTTGAAACACTCGGTGGCGGATGCCATAGGATTAACATTGATCTGCCTCTGTTCCAGAACCCTCACTTTCCCCTTACTATGGGAGAAGAAGTGTCCAAGCATTAGTGGTATTACACAGGGGAGGAGGAAGTGTTGAAGCATTAGTGTCATTTCATCGGGGAAGATAAGGTTTCCAAGCATTAGTGGTGTTAAATGAGGGAAGAGGAATTGTCCAAGAATTTGGCATGTTATATAGGGGAAGAGGAAGTGTCCAAGCATTATTTGCTTTACATTGGTAAGAGCAAGTGTTCAAGCATTAGTGTCGTAAACATGGGAAAGAAGAGTTTCCAAGCATTAGTGCCATTACATTGTGGAAGAGAATGTGTCGAAACATTAGTGGCATTACATAGGGAGGAAGTGTCAAAAGCACCAATGTCATTACATGGGGGAAGATGAGGTTTGCAACCATTAGTGGCATTACATGAAGGAAGAAGAAATGTCGAAGCATTATTGTCATTACATGGGGAAGATGGGGTTTCCAACCATTAGTGGCATTACATGAAGGAGAGGAAGTGTCGAAGCATTGTTGTCATTACATGGGGAAGATGAGGTTTCCAACCATTAGTGGTGTTACATTGGGGAAAAAGTGTCGAAGCATTAGTGTGATCACATGGAAGAAGTTGAGGTTTCCAAGCATTAGTGTGATCACATGGAGGAAGATGAGGTTTCCAAGCATTAGTGGTATTACATTGGGGAAGTTGCATTCTACTGAAAATGAAGAGAAAGTAGGAAGCGGAGTGAAACAAAATTACAAAATTTGGTATCGATCTCTAAATTTGAAAAAAGAATACTTTTTTTCAGTAAAGTAAACGAAGTCGAAGTAATAGCAAGGACTAAGAGAAATTCCAATTTGGTAAAAGGTTTTAAGAAAAAAAAAATATGCTCGCGACTTTTATTTTGTGTACGTGATTTTTTTTTTTTTTTTTCGGTTATACTGACTCTTGCGTTTACTGGCATCGTCAAATGCTACATTCCAGGAAATCTTCCAGTGTAAATGGCTTTCAGTAGCGTGTGAACTGGTCTTTGCCCCATGCCTGTGATTAGGAGAGCTGTTTGTTATTGTCGGCATTCCCTCTCTCAAAAAACATAGTTTCTTTAAACATGTCACTAACCATTTTCTCTCCATAGGTAGTTGGAAAGTGTGGAATCTGCACATAATTCTTATATTCCAACTACTACCTATCTCACCACAAGAATTTCACCGTTATAATCTCGATATTCTCGGCTTGCAAGACACCAAGTGAACAGATAAAGGTCAGATTCTTAAAAATGATTTTAAATTTCTCTTTTCTGGAAGGGAAGATGAAAAGTATTTCCAAAGTTTTCTTCTCCGTTTTCTACTCTTCTAGGATATGAGTGAATTAATGAAGGATTCTTACCGTTAAATTTCATACCAGCATTAAAGACTTGAATATTATCTGCTGTTATGCCCCCACTAAGGCCGTCCCGTGGCCGAGTGGTTAGCACGCTTGGCTACTGATCTAAGGGACCTGGGTTCGAGCCCCGGAATTAGGCATGGATGTGTGTGTCGTTTTTCTGCTGAGGTCCTGCCATCCTCTCAGATCTCCTACTGTGGCATATAAACTGACAGGCTCCTGTCAGACCTCTGTGGCAAGCAGCTGCTTGAGGGGTATTTATTTTTTTTTATGCCCCCACTGAGATGCTGATGAGGATGAGAAATATAGGTTTTTATGGATAATTTCAGGATATTTTGAATTCTGTCTAGAAAAGAGATCCCCCTTGTTCAAGGCAACTTCATTGTCAAAGTTGGTACTGACTCTGAACTTTGGGTAGGGGTGATCGGTCCCTTCAGTATTGTAGTTGCAGTAGCAATGGGCAACGACTCCTACAGGTAAGTAAACTCAATGGTTTCAGAATAACTAACACTTATTACAAAACCGCGATATGCATAGTATCCACGGTTTTTTCCAGATGGGCTGTATAAAAATATGATTGATTACATATTAATTAACAGCAAATGGGCTAGTTCTGTTAGGAATACCAGGGCATATAGGGGAGCTGAAATTGGATCTGACCATTACCTTGTTAAAAGTGTGTTGCAACTTAAACTTAAAAAGTGTTGTGATAGGGTTAAAAAATTTACTTTAATACTGAAGCTCTGAAAGATCCAGTTATAGCCAAAGCTTACCATGATAGGTTACTTAGTCATTATGACAGTCATGGTTTGCTTACTACTGAAGTTGAGGAAGAATGGGATCCTTTTAAACAGGCTTTTTTGGACACTAACAGCACTCTTTTAGAAAAAAAGGAGCAGAAGAGACGGAATTATCTGAGTGATAAGGCATTTGAGCTTATTTCGGAAAGAAAGAACTGCAGGAATGTCCTTAATCAATACCCTACTATCCTAATATTATTACATTACAGAGAACTTAATAAACGTGTAAAAGATCAGTTAGCTGCTGATAAGAATCTTTGGCTTGATGGCTTGACTGTCAAAGCCGAGGAAGAGTTAGACAGCACAACAGCAGAGAACTGTACCAGATATTTATTGTTTTGTGTGGTAGAAAACGGACAAATATACAGGGATTGCAGGATAAACAAGAAAAGGTTATAGAAGGTGAGGATTCTGTCATGGCAAGGTGGGCTGAGCATTTCTGTGATGTTCCGAACAATGTTGTTAGTTCTACTCCAATTGTTTTTAATGAGGATAGATGCAATACTGTCTTTAATGTTGGCCCTATATCAGAGTCTGAAGTCATTTTGGCTATTTCTAAACTTAAACTGCATAAATCCCTAGGTGTAGATGAAATTACTACGGAAATGCTTAAAAATGGGAATGTTTTGGTTACCACATAGATGACTGAAATTTTGAATATCTTTTATGATAAAGGCATTTTCCTAAAGATTTTACCATAGCTATTATTATCCCTTTTTTTTAAAAAAAAAAGGTGATCGCAATTCTTGTGATAATTACAGGGATCAGCCTACTTTCTGTTGCAAGTAGTCTTTGCATGATTGTGCTTAATAGAATTAAGAATCTGGTTGATGGCAACTGCGCGATGAACAGTGTGCAGTGAGAAGTGATATATAGATCAAATTTTTTCTCTTAAGCAGATTATTGAAAAATATCACTGGGCAACAAATTTTCATGTAAGTCATAAAGTCATGCCTCTGAGATAAAAGTATCCATTTTTAAATATTTCAAGGTGCTGACAGGAATATGATAATGAAAATTCAAAATTGGCTACGATTGCTGAGAAATCCGCAATAATTTCTTATATAATAGAGTAATATGATATGTATCAGTAAAATTCCGCTTCTACTTCCGATGTCGCTTTGCCTGTCGCTTGTACAACTGTTCAGGATCATCTCTGGCGAGCTTCCAACAGTAGTCAGCCAACATTGAAGTAGACCAGTTTCCCTGATATCGCTTCTCCATCGTTGCACTGTCCTGGTGAAAACGTTCATTGTGCTCATCACTAACCATGTTGCAGGTGTCAGGGAAGAAATTTAAGTCTGAATGGAGAAAGTGGATCTTTAAGGACATATTGCAACCAAGTTTGTGATACAGAGACAATATGTCCTTAACCAGTTTCTTGTAGTTGTTTGCCGTGACATTCCCGAGGAATTAATTAACATCAGATGAAAAGCGTCCCAAGCCTTTTTCTCGTCACCCTGACGCAGATTGTCGAACATCTGGTCTCTGAACAGCTCATGAATCTGAGGACACACAAAAATTCCCTCTTTAATTTTTTGCTTCGCTGAGTCGAGGGAATTTGTCAGCCAAGTACTTGAAAGTTGATGCAGTTTGGTCCATGACTTTTACGAAGTATTTCATCACACCGAGTTTGATGTGTAGGGACAGTAGCAGAATTTTGTGCATTTCTGCCAGTGCTGTGTGTTCCACATTCTTCTCTCCGACCTTCAAAGACTTCCCATGAGGCAGGTTTCTCTACATCTAGTGCAATGTGTTTGCTCGGCTGTCCCATTCACATTAGAAACAGCAGTACTTCGTATATCCCAGCTGCAGACCTATCAACAGAGCCACTACCTTCAAGTCACAACAGAGATGCCAGCCATACTTGCTATATTGAAGACAGTTCAACAGCTGATTTATATTGTCATAGGGTTTCATGCAGACAGCTTGTCCGACCGGAATGGATGGGAGTTGATTTCCCTTATGTAGCAACACCGCCTTGAAACTCAATTTTCGAGAAGTCTAAGAATAGTTGCCATTCTTGAGGGTCATATTTGATTCCGAGGGCATTCATCAGGCCATCTACATCGGAGCAGAACACAAGGTCATCTACCATTCTGAAGTAAGACCCAAACTGCTCATGACGAGTTTGAAACGAAATCACTGAGACATTTTCCTTGAAAAGATTCCATTGTTTAAGTCTTGATCCAAGTAACTCTGCTTTGGCCTTGGACAGCTCCAGATCGCGAATCAGATCGTTTATTTCTTCTTCGGTGAGAATGTGTGGCACAGATGATACACTGTGGCTGACATATAGATCCTTATTAGACAATGAAGGCTGCGGAGAACCCCTCATCGGTTCGCCTCCCTCCTTATCATCTGAATGGATGGAAAATTTCTTTGGAGGTTTGGGAATGGAAAGGCCTTTGCCATGCAGAACTGGTCAGAGAGAAAGATTGTATTAAAATAACTAACACTTATTGCAAAATCATGGTATACATAGTATCCATGGGTTTTCTCCAGATGGGCTGTATAGAATATTCGGGTACACTATTGTCCACTTCTTTTTCCTTGTGATGCCTCTAGAAACAGGTGGAACGATGCAGAAGTAACAGTCATTTGAGTGATTGCTTTGTTTCTCTTTAAACCATAGGAACAGCAAATGGCATCGCCATTTTTTCGCCTTTCAGCCACTTGAAAACATGTGTTGCACACGTATTACAGCATATGTGTGGTCCAGGCCTTCTCCTGGTCCCCAATCTTGTATCCAAAATAAAACTCATACTCCACTTTCGCTGTTGGAGTGATGGCCCTTTTCTGGCTTGCAAACGTCACTTCCCCACAAATGTAACAAAATGTGTCTGCACTATTAACACAGTTACAGGGCATCACTACTGCTGGATTAAAACTGCAAGGATCACTTGTGTTGTACTTATGACTCAGGGGTAAATGAGAGTCACTGAAAAGACTTGTTCACCCTATGAGACGTCGTTTACAACTAACGACTGCATCATCTTTTTTCCGTGATCGAAAAAGCCGCGATGTCATGACTCAACTACATTGCATCAGACAATGATGCAATACCTCCGGGGGTTACGTG
This sequence comes from Ryuthela nishihirai, assembly GCA_038380435.1. NCBI lineage: Eukaryota > Metazoa > Arthropoda > Arachnida > Araneae > Heptathelidae > Ryuthela > Ryuthela nishihirai. The sequence goes on along the minus strand of JAWZYU010000029.1, from coordinate 3,851,584 downwards.
TATGGCGAGTTGATGCAATACAATGCAATATGTTGAAATCTGGAGTTTAAAATACAGCATTGTGAAATGGCTAGCTATATACTCAATCTGGATTGAGTCGTTTATGCATGACCATCTCTGTCTGTCCTAAACAAGAGCCAATCGACAAATTTATTGTCATTTTCGTGTTCAGTACCTCGAAATTTGTAAAGATTGGCTATTTTCATTGTGTGTTGCCCAGTGTATTTAGAGTTTCAGGAACATGTGGTTAATAGCTTTGTTGATTTCAAAAAGGCTTTTGACTCTCTTGATTGTCATAATTTTTGGTTGATTGTGAGATCGTATGGCATACCAGACAAGTTAGCTAACATAACTCTCTGTAGTAACACTGAATAATGAAAGCTCTCTGTAGCAACACTGAATTGTGTGTGGAGTTGTTAAGGCTTGTAGCAATTCGTTTAGCATCGCTTCTGATGTTCGACAAGGGTGCATTTTGTCTCCCTTTTGTTTTACTTTGGTTATTGATTACGTTATACGAAATTCACTTTGGCCATAACTGGTCTGGAGATCTAAAAATTTCTGATTTAGATTATGCTGATGATTTGATCCTTTTGACAAATCATGATGATGATGAGATTAACTTTTTCATCCGAACTGTTGATGAGACTTGTACTAGAGTAGATTTGGTTATAAACAGAGAGAAAACTAAAGTGATGAAAATTGGTCAGTCAAGCTGTAATTCAATTAATCTGAATTATTGCAATCTTGAGCAGGTGTCACAGTTTAATTATCTTGGGAAGTATGTAACAGAAACTGGTGATGTGCGGCATGAGATTAACGGACGAATAAGGATTGCTGCCGGGGCTTTTAAGAATTTATGGAGAGTGTGGAGAAATAGGCGTATACACCTAAAGACTAAAATTAGACTGTAAAATAATTTGGTCCTTTCTAGGGTTAGTTATGGTAGTGAAACATGGACACTTTATAAACAAGATAACAGGAAACTTGATGCTTTTGATTCTAAATGCTTATGCAGTATTTTGGATTTTAGGTGGTTCAACTTTTTAAGTAATGAATAGGTTAGCCAAAGGAGTTCGCAACCTCCTCTGAGCAGCATATTGTGTAGAGAGAGACACCGCTGGTTTGCCCATGTTGCCCGTATGGATAATTATAGATTAGCGAGTAGGATTATGAACAGTGGTCCTAAAGCTCACAGAAAGAGTGGGTGACCTAGGATGCGGTGGGCAGAAATGTCAAACAGGACCTTGTTAGAATTGTTATGCAGTACCCAGATGCAGCAAATGTAGCTCAAATGTAGCTTGGAGAACTAAATTACATAATTTGTTTCGGCCTTCATAGCCCATGGCTACTTGATGATGATGATGATGATGATGATGATGATGATGATGATGATGATCTGGAAACTGAACAGTGATATGTTATAATTACCGTTTTCGGCGAAGCTTAAGTAGTGCACAGACAGTCGCAGAAATGAACGAACGCGCGATTTTGAAGTGAGGAAAACGTTTCGTAAGTGGGTGTGATTCTGTGAAAGGTGACTCAAGATCTGGGCAACCAAGCACTGTTCTCTATACACTTGAATCATTTATGCTGCCAAACACAGTAACGTATCCCATAGGGTTGCTCAGCTTGCAGATCAGCTATAGCCTGCAAAAAACAACACAAACAAAACCCTTTCTAAAGCGATAAATGACAGAGACTGAGTGCATAGTGTTCTTCTTTTGCTTGTGACCGCATTGCAAAGTGAACTAGCATTCACTGTGTTCTACGCGGATTTTCATATTCACCTAGAAGCGTTTCTACGCTGCCCTTAGTCCTTTTTGTTCAACATTCTGAAACCATGCGAATGATGACATCAACGGACAATTCTGTTTGAAGGGCTGCAGAACAAGGCAATGCCATCTACCAGCCATGCTGGTTGTGTAAATCTAAGCAAAAGCCAGCATATCCGAAATAATTTGCACAAATGGGCTTGTTCTTGCACCTATGCAAAGCACCAAAGCCACTGACAACCATGCAGGAAGCATGTGTCTGGCAACAAGTCTCGTAATCGGACGCAGCTACACAGGACGCCCAGGGAAATCCTCTGGACTGCTGCTCGATGGTTCCCACGAATGGACAGAAGTAGAACAATCACGTGGTTTTGAGACAATGATGTTGCAATATGAATCGGTCAGATTTCCTTCCCTTACCGGTACCACCCCTTTTCAGAAAGAATTGCAAGGCCAATCAGATGCTGGATAGCCTCCCTTTGTGTGCAACAGTGAGTGAGGAGAAGTTACAGAGATGAAGCATGCAGCAGAACATTTTGGGGAGACGGCGAAGAGGATGCCTAAGAGGGAGTTTGGAGATTCAATGACTAAGATAGTTAGAATACTAGACTCAATGCATTTGTTGTACTTTGAGAGCACGCCATGTAGTGATGTAGTGGATGTTAATACCTCCACTACAATATGTATCCACATTTCTGTTTTTTATTAGATGAATTGATATTTTCAATAATGATATTCATGAATAGAATTTTATTAGATGAATTGATTGTGATATAATGTGATTTGAAATAGCAATGTTTAGTTTTACCGCGAAGCTGGTCATGATGCCGAAGGAGATGTATGTTGATAGCACTAAGCACATTATAAATAAATATCTATGTCTTTTGTTTAAACCATTACCTGTCATCGTTTATTCATATTTTTCCTCGTGTGGGAAGTTGGCCTTATGCCTTCGGTCAGATATTTGGCAGAAGATTAATAACTGCCTAAGAGATTTTAACCTTATTTTTTCTGATGTCTCCTTAAACTATGATTTAAACAAGATGATTTTGACTCTTCAATAATTTTGTAAACATGTGATTCTATATTTTAACTATTTTAAAAAGGTAACAACCCAATGTTTGAAAATGATCATGGCCACTTAATGCAAAACGGAGACTCGACCCATACTCCCACGAATAACATATGTGCCCTTGAAACGTCGCTCAAAGGCACGGTACAGACGAGTCAGATATTAACTGCTAATTGTTGCCGACAGCAGTTCACGAATTAAATGATCCACCTATGTATGTATGTATGTATGTATGTATGTATGTATGTATGCATGCATATGTGTCTGTTCTTATGCATGCGTGCATTCAAAATTAATGAATTATCGGATATCGTGTAAATTGTTATTATGAAAGCAAAAATTGATCTTATTGATTTCGTATGATTGCTACGATCTCATAAAAACTCAAAAAGCAAATATTGTAATTGAAAGCAACGAAAAGCATGCTGCAATATTACTAACCTGCTTAATAAGAAAGAGATTATAGCGAGCATAAAAAGTACACTAAATGCAAATACATGACGTATAGTACATCTACGATAGTCTACTAAAGTACTACCATTTAGAGGAAAAGGAGAGGTGAACGGAAAGTGTAACCTCGAGTGTCCAATAATGGAGTGCATCTCAAGTGCCCCAGTGGGTGAAGCTTTCCCCCCGTGCGTCTTTCAGGATGGACCAATTTCTGCTCGACTTAATCCACGTCTACGTATCACACACCAGAGGAAAGAGGGGGAAACGCTTTCCAAACAAGGCTGCGGGCACTTCCTAAACATCGGGAGCGAGAGGTGGCTCTCCCCACAGCTGCAGATGCTGTCTGTCCGCTGGGGGGTGACTCTCATCGAAGGTGATGATGAGAAGTGACAAGAAGGAGGCAGCGGCATGCCACATGGGGAGCTGCACCCTCCCTCATTCTACCCCCTCTCTTTCCCATCGATGCATTATCATATTGACATCGTGTACTGACAACTGTGGCGCTGACATCGGGGCTTGCCCAATGCTGCCAATTCTCGGACACATGCTGTCACCACCGGTGACGTCACGGCCTACAAATGTGTTGTTGCTCTCTCTGCCCTCTGGTGATGAAAACGAGTGTTTGTAGATTTGGAACAAAATAATCGAACTTGCGGCTTTTGCCTGTCAGAAAAATAACTTTACCATGTCCCTTTTCAAAAGACATCGTAGAATACATATCACAGTGACTGTCATATCAGATTCACTCTCGAATGTCGCCTCATTTTTAATCTTAATGTGCTATATTTAATCATCGAAATCTCTATGCAATACATTTAACATAGAGAAATATAACTACGTAAGGATACGACACTAACGACTAGCGAGAGTGCTGCTTTTATCGGTGCCAGGGTGAACTACTCAGTTCGTGGTTTGACTCGGTTCATAACGGTAGTAAAGAGCTCATTCAATTGCCGTCTAGTTGCAACTTTTTGAGATTTACGTAGGCAAGGATAATCATCTAGGTTAAATTTTAAATATGTTCGTTGTGAGAGATTAAAATAATATGGAACAGTTCATAGTATTACTAATCGCACGATAATGTAATTACATCGAACGGATTCATTTCATATAGAGAACTTACTCATAGCGGCATTAAGCCTAACGATGATGCCGTAAAGCATCATCGTTAGGCTTAATGCCGCTATTAAGATTACTTGCCGTAAAGCGCTGAAATAGCAAGAAACGAAATAATTCTATCAATCAGTTGCTTTATAAAGGTTTTCAATTTGCATGCCTAATCGGTCTTATTACATTATCAAATACAATATAAACTTAAAAACTTATATAATTAAAATTAAAATATCAGATCATTGCTATGTAGGCATTAATATTATATGTGGATATAATAACATTGAAACTTGCTGTGACAAGCTTTATTTGGTAAACTGGGTTAATACCAACCAACTACGTGGATTTCTACAAGATAAATCTTGGGATGAGATGTTAAAACAAAATAATATTAATATAGGGTTGAAATATTCCTTAACGCACTGAAAAGTTGAATTTTAATATATTTTTTAATTAATTGAAAAATGTAGTTATTTAAGCAGTACGTCAAAAGGCGACATTTAAAACCTTGGATAACTGATGAATTAATTGTTTTAATCACAAACAGGGATAAATGTATAAAATGAATAAGACAGGTAGATTATGTCAAGAACAGACACAAATTTATAAAACATTCTGAAATAATCTAACAAACCAAATAAGAAATGCTAAAATTGATTATTATCAGAATATATTCCTTAACAAAAGAAATTGGGACACAATAAACACATTGTGTGGTAAACTCAGAAGTTCCCCAGTATATCCTAATATTATAAGCGAAAATAATTCACATTCTAGTTATCAGGATGAGTCTTTGACTTTTGCAAATAAATTTAGTGCATATTTTGCGGAAACAAACACACCTTACAGAACAAGAAGCATTGTCAAACGGGTATAGAGACTGTTCCTACAGTTATGCTCAATCTCTTTTTATTCCTCATATTTTTCGGGAAATGGGTTTTTTCAGGATATTAAATCGGTAATATGCAAACTAATAAATAAATCTTTAGATGAAGGTGTTTTTCCAGATGTTCTATAGACAGCAGTAGTAATTACAATATTTAAGAGAGGTAACCATAACATTCTAGAGAATTATCGTCCGATTTCTATTTTATCTGTATTTTCCTAGATAATGGAAAAAATAGATAAATCAAAATTAAATTCCTTTTGGGGACATACAGCTTTTTTCTCTGAAAACCAGTTTGGTTTCCGGAAAGGAGAAGGGGCAGAAGAGGCAATTTTAAAATGAACTGCAGTTGCTTATAGTAACTGTGAGGTGTTTTCTAGTCTGCCACGGCACACACCAGCCGACTTCCTCTCTCAGTTAAGTCTAACGTATAAAAAAAAATATCTTCAGTTGTCCCAGATTTTCAAAACAAAAATAACATTGACAGATATGAGATTTTCCATTATGCTGCTTTTTATTTCATCATCGTACCCTGTTTCGAAATGGAGTTATTAATTTAGGAAAATGTTTTCATGTGTTACTGACTTCACTTTGCCTACGAAACTATTGTTAAAAAAAAAATTACTAAACTACGAAACGTCACTCCTGGAGAAGTGATGTATGACTCCACTAGAAGCATTTCCTTCTGAAAACTCAACATTAAAGTCTAATTATAGTCTACATTTTGCATTTGAATTTCACTTACTGTTTTTCGTTTCTAATAATGTATTTTTCAGAGCTGTTTGAAATAATTCCAGATTTATTATATTTATTTTCCAATTTCTTCCATTTGTTGCGATTTTTGCCAAACCAGAGGCAAATACCTATGACCTTTGGGAAATACGCGAGATAAGCCTTTTGTACTCTTTCACTGCATGAGCTAGAAGTGCTAATTAGGAGCAGCAGTCTCCGCTCTCTCTTCAACGATACCCTGCAGGCTGCGGTCTGTTTATTCCTTTCAAACCACAATTTTGAAGAGGCAATTGTATTGACACTAATTTTGACTTTTTGGAAACGGATAAAATTAGAAGTTAATTATAAATGACCCACATAGCCAGAAAATATATTCTGGGGAAAGAGGATATGCAAAGTAAAATTATATATGCAAGGAAAAAACCAATATATACTTTTTATTTAACTCTGCTGAAATATATAACTATACAGGCCCGGATCTAAAAAAACGAGGGGAAGAGGGGGCAATAAACAAAATCGAACCAAAAAAATGCAGGGGTGGGATAAGAGATTGGATTTCCAATGCAATATTTTCCCCTCCGTTTTACAGGTCTTTAAAAAAATTCTTGAAAAGTGCATGAAAAATAAGTTTTATAATCTTTTTCCTCTTTTATCATTATTAACATTCAGAAAGGGGGAGCATGACTACATTTCTGAATGCTAATAATAATATAATAATACAATAACAAATTCGTTTCTAAAAGCTTAAACTTCTTATTCTCCTTACTGTCCTAGAATTTTGGGAGATAAGTAATTTATTTTGCTGATAGCACGTCTTTCTACATGATCTACATGTTTGGAGCTCTGCATAGACAAAATATAAAAATGAAAGCCAATTCAATTCTAAGAAATATAACAGGAAACTTTGTTCTTCCTTGAAAAGTGCTTGATTGAAGATGCGTATCTAAGAGGGACATACCCGAAGGGGGGCAGGGTATTCTGACCTTCCTCCCACCGAATAATCGGCAATCTTATAAACGAAATCTCAAATTTGTCTACCTGCTTTGAAATCCAAAATAGTTGCCTTCGTATAATTTTATATAACTTCGCATTTTATGTACGACACTAAAAATAGCAGTTATACAATCTCATTCGACAAAATCACTTATAGAATCTCATTCCGTACAGAATAATATTTTAGCGTTTCCTGTTCTATGGAATATTTTAAATAATTTGGAAATTACATTTTAGTAATTAACAATTGGTATGCAACAAATATGCCCTCTTTTAAAAATTACTTTGGGAATGCTTTTAAAAACCACATGCAAATTTTTTAAGTAACGTTAAATGTTCAAATCACGATTATTTATAACAAATTCGTTTTCAAAAATTAATTATAGTAACCAACCAATTATTATGAAAATTGTTAATGCACTCTTAAATAAATATTAAATAAAAAAAATAAATGCCCACTCTAGCAGCTACTTGCCACAGAAGTTTGACAGGAACATGCCTTATTGTACGTCGTAGTGGAAGGTATGTGAGGAAGTCGAGACCTCAGCAGAAAGACAACAAAAGCATCCATGCCTTACCCGGGACACGAACTCAGGTCCCCTTGATCAGTTATGAGAATAGATTATTTGCTCTTTATCGGAAAAATGTCACAGCATTTATAACACGATATCAAGATAAAAGAACAATAGTATAATCCGAAACAGCAGAATCGCAAAGAAGTGTAAATAATGCTAATAAACTCTACGTTTAAGTCAAAAAATTCATAAAGGGTGAAAATTAAAATAAACCATAGCGTGGCCGAGTGGTTAGCATGCTTGGCTACTAACCAAAAGGCCCTGGGATCGAGCCCTGGATAAGGCATGGATGTTTGTGTTGTCTTTCTGCTGAGGTCTCGCCATCCTCACAGACCTTCTAGAATGAGCGAATTAAACTGACAGGCTCCTGTCAGGCTTCTGTGGCAATCATCTTTTGAGGAGGTTTTCATTTCATAAAATAAAAATAAAAGTTAAATACCTCCTCAAGCAGCTGCTTGAAACAGAGTTCTGACAGGAGGCTGTCAGTTTATATGCCGTAGTAGAAAGTCTGTGAGAATGGCAGGACCTCAACAGAAGAACAACACAAATATCCATGCATACCTACATATTTACAAAAAATGAATAAGTTTAATTAAATGAGCTTACTTTCGGTTTTAAAAATGGGCTATTGTAGCATTAACAAGCACGATGTAGCACACCCCGCAATGACGAGTGATTGATAGATACACTGAAGTGGCATTGAATTAGGTATAGGAGACATTATCCAAATTCAGTACCGAAAGTTCCTCATTTGCGCGCATGCGTGGCTGGAACTCTGGTCATATATAGCTGTCAGCTTTGGCTTCCCCAAGCATTCGTCATGAGAAGCGTAATGGGAAAGGCGTGATATTTAGATGCATTTGACTGAGGGCAGATCGTATGTGCCCGACGGATGGGACACTCGATCTCCGAAATTGTCAACGAACTTGGATTTTCTCGTACGGCAGTTTCAAGAGTGTTCCGGGAATATGAAAATTCCTGCAAAAAGACAAGCATCAGGACAAACTGCAAAGTACAACCAGCCTTGAATGATCGTGGGCTTCACCGTCTGAACTGCATCGTATGGACTCATAGGGCCAGACATTATCTGAAATCACCTCCCATCTGAACGCGGGTTCCAGCTGGGAAGTCAGTGCTCACTTCATCGTCTCGGCTTCGGGAGCTGCCGACATCGAGAGTCCCACTTCTAACAGCATGGCACTGGGCTCAATGCCATACCTGGGCTAAAGAACATCGAAAATTGGCAACGGATAGCCTGGAATGATGAATCCCGATTTAAACTTCATCACGCCGATGGGAGACTGAGGGTATTGAGCCACCCCATGAAGCCATGGATCCTGCATGTCAGGTCGGAATAATACAAGCTGGTGGTGGCTCAGTGATGGCCTAGGATGTCTTCAGTTGGACGTCTGTGGTACCTTTGGTATGTGTACCGACGACTCTCAATGCATCCAGAACGCAGAACTCATGGCTGACCATTTACAACCATTTATGGCCATCATGCACCCAATGGAGATGGCGTCTACCAGCAAGACAACTGTTCATCTCACAGGTCCAGGTTGTCTACTGCAGGGGTTGCAGGAGCATTCTGCTGACTTTGAAATAATGAATTGGCCACCTAGAAGCCCAGATTTAAATCCCATCGAAAATCTTTGGGATACCGTCGAGCAGAGTGTTCGGGCCTGTGTCCCATCAGCGACGACCTTGAGAGAATTGTGGACAGCTCTGGAGGATACATGGGTCGTCATACCTGTGGAACATTTATGCAAGCTTTTGGAGTCCTTGCCTCATCGTGTGGCGGACGTTATCAAGGTCAAAGGGGGTCCAACACGTTACTAGTTGCTATCCTTAATTCAATGGCACTTCAGTGTATACTATAAAATGATTTGGATATCGTCGAGCAGAGTGTTCGGGCCAGTGTCCCACCAGCGACGACCTTGAGAGAATTGTGGACAGCTCTGGAGGATGCATGGGCCGCCATACCAGTGGAATATTTACGCAAGCTTGTGGAGTCCTTGCCTCATCGCGTGGCGGCCATTACCAAGGCCAGAAGGGGTCCAACACCTTACTAGGTTGCTATCCCTGATTCAATGGCACTTCAGTGTATTCTATAAATGCAGATACCAATCAGCAAGTAGTTTCGAAAATAAAAATATTTAAGTCGTTCGGCAAATATAAGATTTATAATTTTTTTTAATAAAGGTATCATTGCTTCTCACATGTTCTCAATATAAGGATACCAATCGAAATCGATAATTTTTTTTAAATATTCCCATTACTTATTAATTTCTACTAACTTATTTTACTAAGCCTAAATCATTCCATAAAATTATGGAAACTTTCTTCGAGGCTGAGCTGGGTTTGGCTAAGTCTGTAGCGTGCGAAGCTCGTAATCTGCAACTCCCAGGGTCGAGTCCTCCTTTGCCAGCGTTGAAATTTCTCTCTGCTAAAACTCACCCTGCCATCGTCCTGTATGGGACACTGATCAGCTTGGAAGAGCAGCCGTTCGTCGGGTGGAACGTAAATTAGAGGTTCAGTGTGCAGGTGAGTCATATACCCTCTGCAAGTTAAAGAACGCATTAGATGGCCATGAGCGAAACACAGTGGACCATTTAGCTCATTATGTGCAAAGAAAATTGTCTCTCAGAGGCAAAACGACCCAATCTTCTGAGGCCTCAACTTTTTCAGCTGTGGGTTATTTATAATAACAGCTTTCTGTTAGATCTCAAAGACAAATGGAATGACTGACGAGATCTATTTCACTTAGAACTAAATCTTCGGTTAAATTTCACCACTGGCACAAAAATAAAATTTAGAGGAAATTGTTTTATAGTTAAAATATTTAAAATGAACTATCACTTTCATTAAATTATGCTGTTTCAATATTTATAATTATGCTGCAATTTACAGTCAACACATTTCATGAAAATCTACATCTGAGTTTTTTTTTAGCTCGTTTTCCAAAAAAGAAAAGAAGTTACTGCTTTCACTTTATCGGCTATCAGTCTGTAGAAATTCACCTTGTTTTGTTTTTAGAGATCAATGAAAATTTCTTTATTTGCAAGATTGCTAATTGCACTTTGTTAATTCTTCCAAAGTTGCTCGGGCTCATTCCTATTTGTGTGTCTCTGGACTGGCGCATTACTGACTGAGTCAATTCCTGTCCCTCATAGCAAAGGAATTCTAGTTAATTGATCCCCAATCATTCGTACTGTATCAAAGGCCGACTGATTACACACTGCTATTCATTATTTTTTTACCTATTTTTATATTGCTTTTCGCTTGTCATTTTTCAGTTTATCGCTTAGTTTTCAAATTTATGAAGGCACTAATAAAATATTATTATTCTCTTTTTTCCCAATATCGCAATAGCTCTAATAGGCTTTTCTTCCTCTGTATACTTCCTTCGATAAATCAGAAACATATGTACAAATGTCTTACTGGATTAATTTTATTTCGGCTAAGTTTATTAATTAAATTAGTTACCTGACATTGAAAATATATATGTGATGAGACCCAAACCTAGAAAAAATATATGCGTAGGGGGCCAAGAAACACAATCGAGCCGAAAAAATGTAAAAGGGTGTGCCAAGAGGACCAATTCAGTATAATATCCCCCCCCCCCCCCCTCCATGTTAGAGGTGTTTAAAGAAACTTGTTTCAAATGCATGAAATGTAAATATTTAATAATGTTTGCCTTACTCTTACTGGCATTGTTAAAGGAGGAAGGGAGAAGTGCATGGCCACCTTGTTCCTCTTCCTAGATCCGGCCCTCTATATGATTACAATCATATTTTAATTAAGTATTAATAAGTTGTGTTATTTTAGTTCATTAATCAATTTTGTTATTGAAATCCAACACACTTGAAAAACAAAATCCTAGAATGGGTCAGGCATAGACCTAGAAAAAAAAAACAGGGGGAGAGAAGAAACTATTCCAATGAGGGGTGGGGGCAGATAAATTCCGATAAATTATTCCAAAAACAGCCCAGTGCCACAATGATCTGACAGCAGACTGTTAGTGTAATAGATCATAGAAAAGAATTTTGTAGTTGTTTTTGAAAAAAATATATTTCAAAAATACTTCTAAAAACACATTTTTTCATATTTGTTATCCTCCGTTTCGGTTACTATCATTCTCAAAAGGGGACGAGAAAGACCCATTTGTCCTCCCCTCCTAGATCCGGTCCTGGCCTGAGGAGCAGTTTTAAGCCACCAAAAGAAACAGTCTAGAAAGAACGTAATGCTGTTTCAATCAGATTTCAACAGACTTTTCAATGGATAACAAGGGGTCTTTACACCTACTTCTCTGTAAAATCCCAGTAATTCGAACTAAAGCAAAAAAACAACATATTTCATTCATTTTTCAAACGATTTTTTCAAACTATTAAATGTGAGAAGGTGTAGTTACGGAGAGAATAGGGAGTTATGTCCCGCCACTCCAGGTCCCCATCTTCTCACGCAGTCTTTTCTCTTTGTAAGACTATTCACTCTTTGTACATTAATTAATATACCAAGTGACTGGAGGTAGTGATAAGTACTTATAAGCGAAAATGCAATAAATTAAATGATTTATTATATTAATTTTTCAAATAAATATATAATTTTTTCGCTCCATAACTGTACCTCTGACGATTTCACCAACTAATTGGACCAACGACTGACCAAATTCACCAATCCTATTCTCTCGAAGTGACAAACTCTAGCTGTTGTTGGTATTTAATTTTCAGTCAAATTGGAATCGAACTTGTGGAAGTTCTACTTATAATATTTTTTATTATTCGGATCCCTTGCAAAACGTATAGCTGACGTTTCTCTGCAGTAATTTTATTAGTAAGTTCTTTCAGCTAATAATTTCAAGTGTTTCTTGTCAACAGAACATTACTTGTGATACTAGATTGCTGAATTACCCATTTTTGTTCTTGAACGAAATGGCGGCTTTATACTTTTGACCCAACTTCTTCTTCTTTTGACCCAACTTCGAGTGCTGTAACTTTCTAATTTCGTAGTAAAGTTCTAGTGAAGTTCTAGTGATACAAATGAAGCTGAGGCTTCTATCTCACTTGACAGCAAAAAGTCAAATGGTTATTGCCTTGATGACATCCGGTCCGCCCAAAGGGACGACGGATCACACTTCGCCCAGGTACAGAAGAGGGCTGTTTCCTGGAATACAATGATGAGGGCATTTCCAAGAAGCAGTTTGTGATGTTGCTTCTCTCGGTCGTCTGTCCATTGGGATCCTTTGGAATGTCCTTCTGGTCCGATCGCAATACGCGAAAGGGTGAAAGAGTTTTCAAACAACTTTGGGGATTTTGTGGCAATTGCGGGGACTCAACCCTGAGGCTCCTTCCAAATAAAGGTTGACTCTAGTCTTTGGTAAAACAATAACAATTCTTTATTGGCATGATTAGCATTGACTTTTTTTGGTGAGCAAAAACATACTCGGAACTCATTTGCTATAAATTATAATACCAGCTTACTATGCGTGGCCAGCTGTTTCACGAGAGCCCAAGTACCGTTAGTTCCAGTCGGCACTTCCCGAGCTAAAAATCTTGCGTCTTAACGAGCTCGTCGTTCGACTGGCTTTCCTCTTCTCCTGCGTTGGTCTTTGCCAGCCCCTCCTTTCTCTGAACTCTCGGCCATGTGACAAGGTCGCTGACCCCCGGCCTAGGGTTACTTCTCATCGGACACACTCTCTCACCGATCTGCTACAACGATTAACATTCCAGCAAGCGCTGTACTGTGTGACGTTGCTGAAATTGAAGGCAACCCTACATTGCATGTGCCTCTTTCGTAAAACACAAAATAATATTCAAAACAAAACAAAAAATATTTAAAAAGGCCTCTATCCTGACACAGTGGGTTACTGACCTTCCACAAGTGTCGAAACTGAGGTCGACCATAATATATGCTTTCTTTGCCTACTAGATATCAACTTAGAAAAAATTTTTGATCATTACAAAAGAAATTTAATCAAAAAGCAAAATTTAAGAAGCAAAAATTTAATTTGAAAAATGGTAGAAGAAATCAACATTTTCAAATCCATATAAAAAAACAGAATTTTTACACAAATATACTTAGCTGTGGTTTTAGATTACTTGAAGTCTAAAACCTTAGGAAAAAGTCATTTGATGTATAACTGTTTAGTTACTTAGGAATTGGCAAAGCTGTTTTCGAGATATTGCAAGTATTCACATATATATGATTCTCGTTAGATTGAAAGTTTGTTCACACATAAGAAAAACATTGGTATCTTTAGTTTATGTTCATGCTTTTATCCATACTATTGTATTAAATCACATTATTTTAGATTTATTGTTACTAGTTGTTATTTTTGAACTCACGCTAGGTTTTCATCTGTTTGAATTCATATCGATTAATATTTTCGGCTATCGTTCAAAAGTTGTTCTGGCCCAGTCCTACCTGTGTGTTTCTAGACAGGTGCACCCTTGATCTCATGCAAAGCAATGTTTGGTTAATTAGAGCTGCTTTTCGCGGCTCGAATTTCCGCGACTATTTCCGCGAAATTCAAGGCTTCCATTAAAGTTTAAGCAAATTTACGATTTTTCCCGAATTTATAGGTTTTTTTTTTTAATTCTGCGATTTATTATATATTTTTTTAATGTTTAAGTTGTTAATATTCTAATAAGTCGCAGTAGATAATAGTCAATTACGATAAATTTCCAGCATTTAACATTTCTTAATTATGCTATTTTTTCTGAAATGCATGAAAACATATGTTTGTTAAACTGATATGAATTTCGGTTGATATGCTTTACCTGTTAGCAGCACTTTCTTGCACACACTGAACTAAATCATCAGGTCACAGGGACCCCGAGAGCTCAGAAAAGATTGGGGAAAAAGGAACCCACTGGATAACTGTTAGGAGACAGATGGTAGCCTCCCTCAAGACCATCCAGTACAGGGTTCTCAACGTGGGGTACGCGGAAAAACTTTTTGGGGTATGCCGTGAGAGCTCAAAAGTCGCTAGATCTAGTAATAAAGTGCTAAGCTGGCATTATTATACTATAACTATAGTTTTATCCATCTATATAAGGGATTTTCAGGAGATACGTGAAATGCACATTTCCAGGGGTACCCCCTGGAAATAGCATAAAGGTTAAAGCATAAAAGCTAAGTTGAAGCATAAAGGTTTAGAACCACTGATCCAGTGTATTCTTTAACCTGCAGGAGGGTACGGGTATCGTGTACATGGACACATGGCGTAACATCTCATCCGATGGACGGCACCCTTTCCAAGCCAATTGGTGTCCCCTACTGACCGAGGGCAGGGAATGAAGTTTTGTGGAAATAAATTTAAACGTTGAACCAGATGGAACTCGAACCTTGGGACTGCGGATTAGGAGTCTGGCGCTCTACCGAATGCGAATACTCAAACAGAGGAACCGACTTTTAACTTTTATTAAGGGGGCAGAATAGTTATATCCATGGCCAGAACTACGGAGCAAAGGGGGCGATGTCCCACCCACTCTGAAAATGCTCGTAAGGGTGACGGAGGTAAAACATTATTAAACATGCGCATTTTTGTGCTGTTTGTATATTTGTGATATAAATGTAACGTATTAAAATATGCCGTCCTATGGCCGAGTGGTTAGCGCGCTTGGCTACTGACCTAAGGGACCTGGGTTCGAACCCCGGGTTAAGGCATGGATGTATGTATGTGTCGTTTTTCTGCTGAGGTCCTGCCATCCTCTCAGATCTTCTGCTCTGGCATATAAACTGACAGGCTCCTGTCAGACCTCTGTGGCAAGCAGCTGCTTGAGGGGGTATTTATTTATTTTTATTTATATTAAAATATAAATAACCTAAAAGCATCCGCTGATCCATTATTGCAATATTTAGCATATAAATAAAGTAATGACAACATATTTTCACACGATACATACAATTTTAAACATCTTCGATGATACTTGAATTTTCATTTACAGAAAAATATGCATTTCCTTTTCCTCGGAAAAGAAACAGTGGCAAATATATGTGATTCCATTTTTCTCTACAAATTTTTCTGTGCTCGTATGCACAGAAATGAGAATGATGGACACATTTTGACCGTTAGTTTTAAATATTACATAGAAATTGTAATAACTCTGCCGAGGGTGGCGGAAAAGCCTTTTTTTCTAACACTTGAGAGTTTTTCTCATATACAGATAATTCTGCACAATACCGTCAGTCAAGTCAGTTACTCCAATATTTATATTGCAATCTAATATCAATTTGGTTTCCATATGGGTTCACCAGTTTTCCGATTGATTTTATCGGATTTTGCCAAGTCTAATCAATGTGTGGAAATAATCATGAAAAGTTCCTTTTTATCTTTCCATGCGATGACGTTAATGCCATTTCTATGCTTTGATTGCACTTCGTCTAAATCTAAAGTTGGTCGAATTACATCTGAAGGTTTTCCATTTCTATTTTATATCTCCATATCACATATACGAGGCTTCCTTGATAACAATCGTTCTGTTAACGATGCTGAATGACAAGCTATCAAGTAACGTTAATACAACTCTGTCTTCATAATTCCCACAGCCTGCTTCAAATGCAGTTTCTTTTCCACAATAGATTACAAAATTCCACACACAACCTCTTTTGAATTCAGCAAGCTCATAGCTTTTGATTCCATATCTAGCTCTCTTAGACGGAATGCATAAACGAAATCCTACTCTTCCTATCCAAAGCATTAAACTTTCATCTATACATATGTTTCTATCAGTTTAGTAAGTAGTTTTAAATTTCTCATTCAAAGAATCTATAACTACTATTTTCCTCAGCTGAATTAAAATGAAGACATTAAAGCAATGCTGGAAATCTATTTCTAGACAAAACATGATAGAAGAATGGTCTAGAAAGGACAGGATATTTCGAAAAATACATACTTAATTCAGGTTGCCTAATAACATTCAGTATAATCACACCAAAAAAAAAAATGCTTTAGCTATGTCACAGGATCCCACTGCTGAATATCGAATACTGCTTCACATCTTCAGAACTTTTTCATTATATCTTCATATTTGCTACTTTACAAATTTTTCTCCATTAGATTCATATCAAAGAATATTCAATACATTACGTGGAAACCACAGCCGGATCTTGTGGCTTACCCCCCTAGCCACCCTCTTCAAAATGCTAGTAAGGGTAATAAAGGCAAAAAATATTGAACTTATTTATATTTCATGCATTTTTCATTAAAATTTTTTAAGACCCGTAAAACAGATGGAGAAATGTACCGAACTGGAATCCAGTCTTTTGCCCCCTCCCCCATCCTCAGATTTTTTCTAGATCCGGGCATGGTGCAGACAGAGAAAACAAAATCGCTGCTAATTTTTGAGTGACCAGTGAAATTATATGGTGTTAACTCTTTTATGTCATTACTGCAGACAGTTACGTATTCAGGATTTAGTTTTGCAGGAGGGGGACTGAGAATAAGACTTAAGTAGGGATTCCCAATTGCTAATTATTACACCGAAAGGGAAAGCCTAAAATGATATCCCATGAGGAATGATATTTTATAGTTGCTTTTTAATATTTTTAGTGTTTAGTGTTGGACATAAAATATGGAACAAATAAATTATATATTAACAACTTCTTTGAATTTCAAAGCAGGTAGACAAGTTTGAGAATTAGTATAAGACGATAGTTTGAGAATTAGTATAAGACCCCGCATTGGTACGGTTCTGACTCCAGATATCCAAAGAATAAGGACTGACATTGGAAGGCTGTACTGTACTTCCCGTCATAGAAACTGTCGATGTGTTCATAATTTTGGAAGCCTTAAAACACGTTCATTATTTTCTTTTGTGGAAGATGATCATACCAATCATATACAGGGTGATTCAGTTAAGCGTGTACAAACTTCTGGGAGGGGTAGGTTGCACAAAGACGAATCGGAATCATATAGCAATGCAAGGTCGGTAACGGCATCTTCACGCGGTAGATGGCGTTGTCCGACGTGGTGAATGACATTCTACGGCCGCAGGACTGCACAACGTCCTCGCAGGTAACTGACATTCGCGTACCGCCTGCATAGGTAGTAGGATGGCCGATTAAACAAACGCGGAGTTGGCCGATATGCATCTCGCATACGGGACTGCGGAGTGCAACAGATGAGCCTGCTGTACGCATGTACCAGGAACGATACCCAATGAGGCGTACTCCCAACCACCAGATGTTTTCACGGCTGCATCAGAGGTTATGTGACATGGTTCCTTCCAGAGACCTGCCAGGAGTCGGGAACGATGGGCACGGACCCCTGACATGGAGGAGAATGTGCTACGTCATACAGAAGACACTCCAAGTGCCAATACTCAAGCAATCGCTCACCAGGTCGGTCTTTCCCAATCCACCGTATGGAGGATGATGCACGATAACCAATTGCATCCATATCATGTGCAGTGCATACAGACACTGAAGCCTGAGGATTACCCACAGTGCATTGCATTAGCGCAATGGTACCTCCAGAAGGGTGTACAGAACCCCAAAATCCTACTTCTGTGCTGTTCACAGACGAAGCATGCTCTACATGGGAAGGTAGCTTCAATGCAGATAACGCGCATGCATGGGCGGTGGAGAACCTCCATGCTACACGAACACGTGCAGCACAAAACTGTTTTGCTAAAAATGCTTGGCATTGTTGGGGACCACTTAATAGGCCCGTACCTCATGCTTGTTCGTCTGGACGGAAGGAGTTACTGGATATTTCTGGGGGACGTCTTGCCAGAACTTTTGGATGAACAACAGGTCCCTCAGTCGCTGCACCATGCAATGTGGTTCCAGCATGATGGGGCTCCCGCCCATTTCAGCCGTGAAGTTCGTCGTTCATTGGCCTGCAAGATCGCTGGACCTATCATGCCTTGATTGCTTCTTCTGGGGTTACATCAAAGGACTGGTATTCGACACCCCTGTTGAAAGTGCTGAGGATCTTGTCACACGCATCTCCGTAGCTGCCTCGGAAGTCCGAGACCCACCCGGAATCTTCCAGAATGTACGTGATTCCATGCGCTGACGATGTCAGGCCTGTGTTACAGCTCGTGGTCGCAACTTCGAACACCTGTGACCTCTGTGCATTTCGCAAATATACCTATTTTGATTAATAAAGCGCATTTTGTTCACTTACATGCTGCTCTTTCATTCGCGTCCTCTCTGTACACTAGCACATGTTGATGCCGTTACCGACCCTGCATTGCTATATGATTCCGATTCCTGTTTGTGCAACCTACCCCTTCCAGAAGTTTGTACACGCTTAACTAAATCACCCTGTATATCATTAGTAGCATCTTCTGCACTGTATTAGGAAACTAACATCAGAACCCAAAGTATGGAAATATTCGAAATTTTCGTCATCTTTCATAAAACATCGATGATTATACGCATTCAAAATTTAATTCTTATGCCAATTATTAAGCAGAAAAAAACTACAAAGTGATTTAAAAGTTATTTAGAAAAAAAGAAGTCTTCTGAAACTGGACAAATTTACAAGTGTTTATAAAAGTTTGGGAACAGGAGTTGAAGATCAAAGGCACAAGAGCTACGTATCTCGTGTTCAAAGGCTGTGTACGACTTCAAATGGATGTGGACTCCCCCCCCCCCATCCACCTCCCACGTTAGACAGCTGACCGCCCAATTTGATTCCTTCAGAACCCCGTGCCCTGAAGCTATGGGGAGCGAGGTCAAGGAGAACGCTGGGGAGTGTGTCACGTGGTATATATCCTTGCTCCTTCGCTTGCCTTCGTTCTCTTGGTAGAAAAATTCAATACCTATTACAGACAATCATTTTTTTTAGAAAAAATATAAGCTACATCATTTCAAAAAAATAAAGAAAGATGGCGGAGAATGCAGTCTAACGTTCAGAAAAACACCAAAATGATTCAAGCAAAATAATAAGAGAAACAAAAATCGCGAAAAACGTGCCACTGCTTGCACTCAGATGCTGAGTGCTTGGCACTCAAGGGCACAAAACTTCTCTCAGATGCTGAGTTGGCGGCATGAACAGGTTAATTCAAATTTGCATACAGTAGTGCTATTTATGGATCCTAAAAAAGCATTTGACTCTGTTCCACATGATACACTACTAAAAAAAACATTTAATTCAGTAATTAGGGGAAACTTATTTTCTTGATAAGACAATATAAAGTTACTTCCATGTTCCAATTCTGTTAATAATAATAAAAAAATAATTTGGTGAAAAATATGAGAATATTTACATTGAACATTTATCATTTAATAAAATCGTAGTATACGATTTTAACATATTAATAATCAGCCAATTAATCGCGTAGCGGTATGTCTCTCGAATTAAGTTCCGCGATCAAACCCCACCGTGGCTGAACTCCCCCCCCATTTTGCTTTTACTTGTTTTTTCTTTCCTTTTAACATGTAAATACCATGTAATCAGTGTAAATATCCGATGTGGCATAACTTACCAAGTTATTTTAAGGAAGAATTTGAAGACAGAAAACATCGATCTTGTAAAAGAAATTGCAAAGCCGCTGCGATTCGATTGCTTTACATTACGTCTATGGAGTCGGAAACGGAAAAGCCTAAGGTGCTCATGCGCATTAGCGACGAAGTTAGTTGCTATCTCGTGCCATTCTGCCACCGAATACTCGACAAAGGCCACCTTGGGCCCTAAGGGAGAGTCGTATCGTCACGTAGTTATATTAATCCATGACACTAAAACAGCAATATATAATGCTAGATCAGTAATGTACACACGTACATGAAATTGTAACACAGAAATTGCCCCTCCCTCTTTACCACTGGAATAATTTCAGCCGTCATCCATGATTCCTCTGATGCCTGGCAGATCATTCTCAATCAATGAAAATGATTTACTGTAGTTAGGCATCCTGAAACAACTAGCGAGATACATCTGTCACCACTTTTTGTGTCCTGCTCTCGACGATGAGAAAAAGAGACAATTAGGTTTGGAAACGCCATCCCCTATTGCACAAGGCAATGAGAAGTGATTCCAAATGCACGAGAGAGACATTCTTCTTCCTATTAAGAGAGACCGTTGTATAGCGTCAGTAAGGGGAAAAGGAGAGTTCTCGACCAGAGGCGGATCAATGTTAATCCTATGGGATCTGCCTCCGAGTTCTGGATCAGAGGTGGATTAATGTTAATCCTATGGCATCCGCCTCCATGTGTTTCAAAGTGGATGCGGGCCTTTTTCGTCACCCATACAGGTCAATATTCCCGCTCAATAATTTCAAATAATTTATTCTTAAATCAGATATTTTTTTCTTTTTTTTTTTTTTTAATTATTTTTTTTTCAACCAATAGCAGTGTTTCTTTTCGTTTCTGCGGGACAGTCTTTTAAATCACTTTCTGCGGATTACTCCTTCTTCCGGTATAAATACGACATACATCAGTAAGAATCCTCATTCTGTTGTCAAACGTTGACAGTGACGGTTCTCTGCTGCTGCGTCTCCGTGATTTTTCCAACTGTTAGAAGCCAATGGCGATAGCTCTCGACTTTCTTGTATAGCATAAATCAGCTATTTTACAACTCACTGGTATATAATGTATCAATGTGATATATGTGAGAAGGCTTTCACACTCAAGACAAATCTCATTCGTCATATGAGAAATAACGATGGAAATAGCCTGTTTAAGTGCTCTGAATGCGAATCAACATTCTCAAGGAGAGATGATGTCCGATGTCATGAGTTATCTCACACCTCCAGAAAAACCTACAAATGTGAAGAATGTGCCATGGAGTTTGGAAGAAAAGACAATCTTTTACGACATCAAAGAAAGCCACACAATAATAAGCGAAAACGTTCTGAAGATGAAAGGATTCCCCAAAAGAAACGAAAACCAGACCCTGAAGACCCCTGCCAGTTTACAGAAGAAATGAAAAGGACCCTGTCAGCACATAAACTGATGGCAACGGAAGAAACATCTGTTGACCTCACCTTTTTCCTTGAATCCCCGCGGGAGTCACTCATAACTCATCTGAAAGAAGAATTGGCCTCGAAAGGTAGCATTAAATGGTACCTTACTGTGCAAGTGCACTTCAGGTGAAAAGTCTCCCCTTCTACCTTCGAACACTGTACCCCGTTTTTCCGAAGTAATTGTGTTACAAGTCTTCCTACATCATCCCTAAACAGAGAACTGGATTCAGCGTGTAAGAAGATAATTATCTCATTTGAAGAATTTGAAGGAGCACATAGTGGATGGACACTGGATGCCGTACTCCACGCTGAAATGAACATTGGAAAATATATCACTGTTGCAGGATCTAGTTATATCCCTAATCCAAGATAATTACTGTTAAAACACGCTATTGTCAATGTATGTAATTCTGACCAAAAATGTTTTGTCTGGTCTGTTTCAGCCTCTTTGTATCCTGCCACAGATAATCCGCAGCGCCTTAACAACTATATACATTTAGAAGAAAAATTAAACACATCTGGCTTAATTTTCCCTGTTACAATAAATCAAATATCTAAATTCGAAAAAATGAACAATATTTCTTTTAATGTTTTTGGATATGAGAAAAAGGTATTCCCACTCTATATTACGCCATTCAGATTTAAAGCACATGCAAATCTCCTTCTGTTATCGGATGGTGAAACGCAATATTATTGCTCCATTAAGAATATGAGTAGACTTCTCAGTCCTCTCACCAAACATAACGGTGTACGTTTCTACTGTGATTACTGCCTTCACCGTTTCGCAAATGAATTACTCTTGAAGGATCATATCCCCTATTGTCAAATGGACCCAGAGAGTAGAATTCTCAACTGGAGAAGAGAAATGGCTGAAACTCACAAATTTTAAGTTTCAGCAGCCCGTTCCATACGTGATTTATGCCGACATTGAATCATTCCTAGTGAAAGTGGACACTTGTATGCCTAACCTTGCAAAATCTCACACCACTTTCACGGCAAATCATGAACCCTGTGGATTTGCATATCTTGTTGTTGGGCCTGACGGCTGCAGCTATAAACCTCCAGTAGTTTATAGAGGTCCTAATGTAGTAGAAGAATTTTTAGAACGTTTGCTTAAAGAAGAAGTAAACATCAAAAATTAACTGTCGATGATGAAGCCAATGCAACTCTCGAATCATGAAGAGAAACTGTTTCACGACGCTACTGACTTATATTTGTAAGCGTGCCCTAGGAGCAGATCGTGTGAGAGATCACGATCATATAACAGGTATATTCTGAGAAGCTGCCCATAATTCTTGTAATCTGAACTTTAAGTTAACCAATAGGATTGCTGTTATCTTTCACAACCTAAAGGGATATGACAGCCACCTTATTATGCAAGATATCGGCAGAATCAAAAATAAGAAGATTAATTGCATTCCCAATAACATGGAAACATACATAGCCTTCTCCCTGGGGACGTTACATTTCATAGACTAATATCAATTTTTAAGCACATCTCTTGAGAAGCTAGTAAATAATTTATCACCAGATGAGTTCCATATTTTAAAGGACCACGTTGAAACTGAATGGCTACACATGGTTTTGAGAAAAGGAGTTTACCCCTATGATTATATCGAAAACAGTGAAAAGTTTGAAGAAACAGTATTACCACCACGTGCAGCATTTTACAACCAACTCACAGAAGTGATAGGGGAAGAAGACTACACCCATTCAATAAGAGTAACGAATGCATTCAACATAAAAAAAATCTAGGCAAGTATCATGGCTTGTACCTGAAGACTGACGTGCTCCTCTTAGCTGATGTTTTCGAAAGTTTCAGAAAACTATGCATCAGATACTATGAAATCGATCCCTGTCATGTTTACACAGCTCCTGGATTAGCCTGGCAAGCATGCTTAAAAATGACAAATGTAAATCTTGAGTTGATAACTGACCCTACAATGTACCTTTTCCTGGAAAAAGGCATAGGAGGAAGAATTTCTGTGATATGCAATCGTTTTTGTACTGCAAACAACAAGTATTTGGACATCTATGGTCCTCAGTTACCCTCTAAATACATCATGTACTGTGATGCCAACAATCTTTATGGATGGGCAATGTCACAATGTCTCCCTCAAAGCGATTTTCGATGGCTTAATAAAGAAGAAATAGCAGATCTAGATATTAGAGCAGTTGCTGATGATTCGAATAAAGATTACTTATTGCAAGTTGATTTAGATTATTCAGTTTCTCTACACGACAAGCATAATGATTATACAATAGCCACTGAGAAAATTCAGATTACCAGCAGCATGCTATCACCATATTGTCAAGAGGTTGCCCAAAGCCTTGAAATAAATACAAGCCAATCAGTCGTGAAATCAGCCCCAAATCTAAATTCTAAGGAAAAATATGTCCTTCATTATCGAAATCTCAAACAATATTTAGCCTTCGGTATGCAGCTGCAGAAAATACATCGCGTTTCAGAATTTCTCAAATTTTCCATCGTTTTTCCAAACACAGCATTATTCATCAGTTTGAAGAAGTTCTTCTCGAAGTCGTTTCTAGCTTTCTTCCGCTGATCTGTATTAAATTCTGTATATGGTTTTAGCCAGCAAGACGCGATGTATTTTCTGCAGCTGCATACCGAAGGCTAAATATTGTTTGAGATTTCGATAATGAAGGACATATTTTTCCTTAGAATTTAGATTTGGGGCTAATTTCACGACTCATTGGCTGTATTTATTTCAAGGCTTTGGGCAACCTCTTGACAATATGGTGATAGCATGCTGCTGGTAATCTGAATTTTCTCAGGGGCTAGTGGATAATCATTATGCTTGTCGTGTAGAGAAACTGGATAATCAAATCAACTTGCAATATGTACCCTTTATTCGAATCATCAGCAACTGCTGTAATATCTAGATCTGCTATTTCTTCTTTATTAAGACATCGAAAATCGCTTTGAGGTAGACATTGTGACATTGCCCATCCATAAAGATTGTTGGCATCATAGTACATAATGTATTTAGAGGGTAACTGAGGACCATAGGTGTCCAAATACTTGTTGTTTGCAGTACAAAAACGATTGCATATCACAGAAATTCCCCCTCTTATGCCTTTTTCCAGGAAAAGGTACATTGTAGGGTCAGTTATCAACTCAAGATTTACATTTGTCATTTTTAAGCATGCTTGCCAGGCTAATCCAGGAGTTGTGTAAACATGACAGGGATCGATTTCATAGTATCTGATGCATAGTTTTCTGAAACTTTCGAAAACATCAGCTAAGAGGAGCACGTCAGTCTTCAGGTACAAGCCATGATACTTGCCTAGATTTTTTTTATGTTGAATGCATTCGTTACTCTTATTGAATGGGTGTAGTCTTCTTCCCCTAGCACTTCTGTGAGTTGGTTGTAAAATGCTGCACGTGGTGGTAATACTGTTTCTTCAAACTTTTAAGTGTTTTCGATATAATCATAGGGGTAAACTCCTTTTCTCAAAACCATGTGTAGCCATTCAGTTTCAACGTGGTCCTTTAAAATATGGAACACATCTGGTGATAAATTATTTACTAGCTTCTCAAGAGATGTGCTTAAAAATTGATATTATTCTATAAAATGTAATGTCCCCAGGGAGAAGGCTATGTATGTTTCCATGTTATTGGGAATGCAATTAATCTTCTTATTTTTGATTCTGCCGATATCTTGCATAATAAGGTGGCTGTCATATCCCGTTAGGTTGTGAAAGATAACTGGAATCCTATTGGTTAACTTAAAGTTCAGATTACAAGAATTATGGGCAGCTCCTCGGAATTTACCTGTTATATGATCGTGATCTCTCACACGATCTGCTCCTAGGGCACGCTTACAAATATAACAGTCAGTTGTTGGGTTGTTTTACCTCTGAGCGGCACTTTTTTGCACACCATGGGCTACATCGCCAGATCACATGGACCCCAAAGGCTCAGAGAAGGTTTGCGGAGGGGACCCACTGGAACAGCTGTTGGGAGACAGATGGTAGCCTCCCGTCAAAGCCATCCAGCGTGTTCTTTAACATGCACAGGGTATGGCTCTCCCGCACACGCGGGCACGGCTTAACGTGCCATCGGACGGACGGCGGCCTTTCCAAGCCCATCGGTGTCCCCTACTGACCGTGGGCAGGGCGGGGAATTTTGCGGAGATAAATCTCAACGCTGACCCAGCTGGGACTCGAACTGGGAACTACAGATTACGAGCCTGGCGCGCTACCGACTGAGCCACCCCGCCCCTATAACAGTAAGTAGCGTCGTGAAACCGTTTCTCTTCATGATTCGAGAGTTGCATTGGCTTCATCATCGACAGCTAATTTTTGATGTTTACTTCTTCTTTAAGCAAACGTTCTAAAAATTCTTCTACTACATTAGGACCTCTATAAACTACTGGAGGTTTATAGCTGCAGCCGTCAGGCCCAACAACAAGATATGCAAATCCACAGGGTTCATGATTTGCCGTGATAGTGGTGTGAGATTTTGCAGGGTTAGGCATACAAGTGTCCACTTTCACTAGGAATGATTCAAAGTCGGCATAAATCACGTATGGAACGGGCTGCTGAAACTTAAAATTTGTGAATTTCAGCCATTTCTCTTCTCCGGTTGGGAATTCTACTCTCTGGATCCATGTTCTTGACAATAGGGGATATGATCCTTCAAGAGTGATTCATTTGCGAAACGGTGAAGGCAGTAATCACAGTAGAAACGTACACCGTTATGTTTGGTGAGAGGACTGAGAAGTCTACTCATATTCTTAATGGAGCAATAATATTGCTTTTCACCATCCGATAACAGAAGGAGATTTGCATGTGCTTTAAATCTGAATGGCGTAATATAGAGTGGGAATACCTCTTTCTCATATCCAAAAACATTAAAAGAAATATTGTCCATTTTTTCGAATTTAGATATTTGATTTATTGTAACAGGGAAAATTAAGCCAGATGTGTTTAATTTTTCTTCTAAATGTATATAGTTGTTAAGGCGCTGCGGATTATCTGTGGCAGGATACAAAGGCTGAAACAGACCAGACAAAACATTTTTGGTCAGAATTACATACATTGACAATAGCGTGTTTTAACAGTAATTATCTTGGAGTAGGGATATAACTAGATCCTGCAAGAGGGATATATTTTCCAATGTTCATTTCAGCGTGGAGTACGGCATCCAGTGTCCATCCACTATGTGCTCCTTCAAATTCTTCAAATGAGATAATTATCTTCTTACACGCTGAATCCAGTTCTCTGTTTAGGGATGATGTAGGAAGACTTGTAACACAATTACTTCGGAAAAACGGGGTACAGTGTTCGAAGGTAGAAGGGGAGACTTTTCGCCTGAAGCGCACTTGCACAGTAAGGTACCATTTAATGCTACCTTTCGAGGCCAATTCTTCTTTCAGATGAGTTATGAGTGACTCCCGCGGGGATTCAAGGAAAAAGGTGAGATCAACAGATGTTTCTTCCGTTGCCATCAGTTTATGTGCTGACAGGGTCCTTTTCATTTCTTCTGTAAACTGGCAGGGGTCTTCAGGGTCTGGTTTTCGTTTCTTTTGGGGAATCCTTTCATCTTCAGAACGTTTTCGCTTCTTATTGTGTGGCTTTCTTTGATGTCGTAAAAGATTGTCTTTTCTTCCAAACTCTATGTATATTCTCACTCCTGTATATTTTGAAAACAATATGGCTTCCTTTCACTAATTGTTCATTTTTCGGTACTAATTTGTTCATTTTTCGAATATTCTTCTATGTCTCCTTTTGTCCTGTGTGAGGTTTCTCAGTTATCGATTTTACTGTAATTTGCTGATTTGAAGGGATTTTTACAGCCATCCCAGTGCATTCTTATGTGATTTTACACTTGTTTTCTTTCCCATCACAGTACATTTTGCAGATATTGTGCTGTCCATTCCATGTATTCGAAGATATTTTCTGATCCATTCCATGTACTTTGCTGATTTTTCCGTTATTTCTGTCTTACATTCCAGCATATTTTGAGGATATTCTATCAGTTACTCCAGTGTACTTTGTTTGATTTTAGTTATTTTGCCATCCAGTTCCAAAATATTTTGAAGATATTCTATCATCAATTGCTACGTGCGAAATTTCAGATATTCTGCCATCCATTTTACTGTATTTAGTGTTTTTCAAGCAATTTTACCAACCATTTCAATCTCTTTTATTTAATTCTGAGTGGGTCTTTTATGCATACTCTTTGATTAAATGGCCTGGTCACATGAACCAAAGGGCTCATAGTTGGATAAAGAAATGGTACTAGACAGCTGTTAAGGGAGAAATTGAAACCTCCTGTCAAGACCATTTGGAGTAACATAAATCAAGTATGGCTCTTCTGCACACGTAAATTTATGTATTTATGTCCGACGAACACTTGTGTTTTTGAGAGCCATGTCACCTTTCTCACAGAGGACAGGGAATAACAGAAATAATCCCCAACAGTTTGGGGCTCGAGCCTAGGAATATCAGTTTATGAATCAAGCATGTTACTGACTAGGCCAACCCATACCTCTCTGTCATATGCAATTTTACAGTTATTCTGTCTCCTATCCCAAATTATCACACACTGCTGACAACGCACAATTTCTACAAGCCTTACCAACTCTTATACAGGACTCGGTGTTATTATAGAGAGCTCACATTATGTTAACTATCTTGTCTGGTATGCCATACGATCTCACATTCAACTACATATTATGACGATCAAGAGCCTTTTTGAAATCAGCAAACTAGTAACTAAAGGTTTCTGAAACTCGAAGCATTTCTCAACAATCTGCCTAAAGGAAAAAAAATATGATCTACATATTCTCTATCACGCTAGTCAACTACTACTACAACTCTATCACGTTCGTCAACTAGATTCATTATTTTATTAAGCACAATCATGCAAACAACTTTACCTGGAACACAAAGTAGGCTGATGCCTCTATATTTACCACAAGAACTTCGATCACCTTTTTTAAAAATAGGGATAATAATAGCTGTGATAAAATAGCATATTTTATGCCTTTATTATTAAAAATATCCAAAATTTTAGTCATCCATGTGGTGACCAAAACATTCTCAGCTTTAAGCATTCCATAGTAATTCCATCTACCTCTGGGGATTTATGTAGTTTAAGTTAAGAAATAGCCAAAATAACTTCAGACTGTGTAATAGGGCCAACATTAAAACCAGTAATGCATCTATCCTCACGTCAAATAATAGGAGTAGAACTAACCACATTATTTAGAACATTACTGGACCCCATGTGACCTGGGAACTGTACGCTGTGTGGATGACCACTTCTCAGCAGGATAGAAAAAAAAAATAGGCATAGTTGTCCAGATCAGTAGGCCCAACTAATGTGGCAGCCCTCCTCTTCCGTTTACTTCCAAAAGGAAAGTATCTCTTTTGAAAGGAATTAACGGCCTTCGCCACGAGAAGTGGGGTCGGACATTAGGTGCTAGGCCTTGCCGGTCCCTGCATCATCACGGAGGATTGGTGCATAGCTCTCCTTCCGGTGACTACCTAGCTACCGTTTAAAGAACAAATATTTACAGGTGTAAAAAAATGTGCAAAAAAAAATCGTTTGCGCAACATTTTAGAATTACCGTACTTTCGAAACTTTGGCAATAATAACTAAACTGATCGTTTGAAAATAGAAATATACTTTTGTTGCCGGTTTTTCGGGGGCGAGAGAGCCTCAGTCAGTAGTGCGCCAGATTCGTTATCTGCAGTTTCCAGGTTCGAGTCCCAGGTGGGCTAGCGTTGAGATTTATGTCTGCAAAACTCTCTGCCCTCTCCTCGGTTAGTAGGGAACGCCAATGGGTTTGGAAACGTCGGATGGGACGTTGAGCAGTGCTCCGTGTGCGGGAAAGTCATACGCTGTGCACGATAAACAATATGCTGAATGACTTTAATGAGAGTTTGCCATCTGTCTCCTAACAGCTGTCCATCGGGTCTCCTACCCACAACTTTCTCTGAGCCCTCGGGGGCCTTGTGACCTGATCATGTAGCCTATTGTGTGCGAAAAGAGTTTCTCTGAGACGTAAAAAATCACCCTGCTTGCTCGAGAATCTTGCGACAAACGAAATCTAATAAACTTGAATGATGGAATTAAGATCGAGAGGGAAAAAGCAAAATGATATAAACAGAGCATTATGCTTCTTTATACAGAAGTTTCAAGTCGCTAACATTTCACAGCACTTAGTCTCATGCAAAAAGAACCGGTATTACTAGAGGTCACGTGCTAACAGGCGATGTGTTTCATTTTCTCTCCTGGAAACTCCTGCAATAGTTTATATTTCCTCCTCAGCGCTTCGAAGGATCACAAGTCAAGAGTGATCGACAGACGAACTAGACTGAAAGATTTCCTCGTTGGATCGATCTATTTTTGCCATACGAACTTCAAATAACCATAAAAACTAAAATAAGGAAATTTTGCTAAAGGCTTTGCATTTGGCTTCAAGAGAAATGATCTCTTTCGAGGGAAAAGAAATGATGGGTGCAAAGTTCTTCTGCAATCAGTTCCTGCTTCAGTTCATAGCTTCAGGGACCATCAGAAGTCTCGATCCTTTAGTAAGGACGGATTCATTATTCATGAAGTTCAAATAGCTGTTGAGTTGGCGAAAATTCTTTATTTTAACAACCATGGTGGATTTTTATAAATTTTCAAACTACAATGGGGAAACTTTCGGAATAGAAATTCTTACATAATTTGACTGTGTGTGATTTACATTACAATTCTTGACCTATTTAAATAAAGGTCTCGAGTAAAGCTTGTAAAACTAAAACTTGCCATTAGGGCATAAAATTTGAATAGCAGTTTCCCGAAGCACTTCCTTAAAGGTAAAAAAATTCATTTTATTCCAGGATATTAACATTTCAGAGTGTTCTACTCGTCACGCATGAATACTTAGAAGTCAAAAACTGTGATTCAAGACAAGATGTTTATTGATATTTCCATAAATATTCCTTCGAAATTTATCGAAGGAAATTTCTATGTTTATCATTCAAAAACAACAAAAAGGAATCAAATTGAATCAAATCAAACAAGCTGAAAGGAATCCAATTGAGAAGAAAGCAACAGAATAATAGTAGGAATTGTATTTGCGTATTTCTATTTCTGTGTTTGCAAAATCTGTAATCGAAATACCAGAACTACTCAAAAGGCGGTCTCCGTATGAAATGTTGTGGCCGTAGATCAGTGATTCCCAACCTTTTCTGGACCATCGCCCCCGTTAGAAGAGAACAAAAATTTCAACGCCCCTCTAGTCCATAATAGTTAATTTTATATGAAATATTAAAATATTGTTGCATATTATCTGTACCTAATTTATCTGTTTATTTATCTATTAAAAATCATAAAGCAGAAATTAATAAAACGACAACCAAATGTATAATAAAATTGTTTATTAAAATTTTAAAAATAAACACAGAATCAATAAGAAATAAAAAATAATGAGATAAACACAAAATTAATAATAAATAAAAAAATTAATGAGATGGTTGAGGCTGGTGGAGTGTTAACAATTTATTAATGTCGGGTTCCAATTTCGTTAACATCAATCGCAGATCGCCACGTTCAGTGATGTGTAGTCTGTTCCTCTTCTTTGACAGTAAATTAGCTACTACACTGAATCCACGCTCAGCCATATAGGACGAAGGAAATGCGATTTAAAACTTCTGTACTATTGCCCACAATCCAGGGTAGAGAACTGGTATTGATATTTGAAGTCAGAACTCTTGGTATCCATGTTTGAATTTTACTTTGAGTGCTTCGTTAGTCTGAGTTCTAAGAGTTCCTCTTCCAAATTTGATGATTCTTCAGTATCTGTGTTTGCGAAAGGATCTAAAACTCAACTCGGTATATTCATGTTTAAAATATCTTGGAAACGCTCCGTAAAATCAACATGAAGAACTTCCAAGTGTTGGCAGTAAGTAAGTAAATCTTCCGGTTTTGCAGAGACTGCTGATAATGTGGGAAAGTGGTTGCATTCACCTCTACCTAGATTTCGTTTGAATAGAAGAAGTTTTCCCGCAAAAGCAGCTATGACGTTTTTTGTTTTAATTAAATTCAACTCATCACTTTGCAATTGTAAATTAACTTGATTAAATATTTTAAATAGGTCTGTCAAAGAAGCGATGTCATTTTTTGACGTAATCAGGTTTTCGCGCAATTTTTCGTCTCTGTCTTCAAGAAAGTCCAGTACTGAGTCAAATAGATTGAAAAAACGATTCAGACAAACACCTTTAGAGAGCCAACGTACTTCTGTGTGCAGCAGCAAGTGATTGTAATCTTCAGCATTTTCATTACAAAGCTTACCAAATAATCGGTCATTCAATGAATTGCTTCTAATCTTATTGATTGCTTTAATAACGTAATGGAGCGACGTATGCAGACGTTCATTCATATTTTTTGCAACCAAATGCTAACGATGAATAATACAATGCACAGCGAGTACATTTGGTACTGCTTGTTTCAAATGCGCTATGAAACCCTTATGACGCCCTGTTATTGCTGGGGCACATCAGTAACAGCAGACAAAATTTTGCAAATAGGAATTTCTTTCTCTTGAAAAAACTTTTGCATGGTATTAAATATAGATTCTCCCTTTGTATCAGATTCCAAATTTTTAGCAAATAATAACTCTTCATGAATTTTTTTCTTCTTTTAATAATCGTACATATGATAAGAGTAGAGCTTCGTTATTTGGTAGAGTTGATTCATCGAGTTGAATGGAAAATTTGCGTCTTTAAGTAATCACATAATGATATTTCAACGTCTTTTGCCATTTCATCTATTCTTCTTTGCACTGAATTATTACTGAGAGGAATTTTTTTGATGATATCTGAAGGTGTCTTATGATGAAGAACAGTTTTTAATATCTCTTTGACTGCCGGCAAAATTAATTCCTCGCCAATTGTGTGTGGTATTCCTGCTTTTGCGATTAACAATGAAACGTTATATGAACCTCGTAGTCCATCATCATCTTGTTTAGAAGACGACGCAAAAAGGGTTGACATAGTTGGCTCTTTTAAATATTGCTTTTCCAGTTCTTGAAAATAGGATAAATCTTTGTTCTTCTTATCAGCATGCATTTTATTTAAATGCTCTTTTAGCCTAGAAGGTTTCATAGCTTCATTTGAAAAAACTTTTCGGCAAATTAAACACATAGGTAATGATTGGTTTGTAGGAGAATACGTAAATCCATATTTCAAATACTCAATACTGTACTGCCGACATTTCTTTTTAGATGTAGATTCAGACATTTTCAAATACAAATTAACTTCTCAACAGATTTATAGATAGTTATAAAAATAATGTTTATAATGACTTCTAACACTTATCACTCACGACTATTTATCACGGCGAAGCACATAAAAATAATAAAACATTCCTAGAACTATCGCTTAGATATAGATTTGATTTTGTTCACGCATTAACTTGTATGTTTGCGATGCCGGCGCACTTGCTCCGTAAACAAGTCATTTCAAGCTCCCATATTCTTGTCGAAACATGTTAAATTGCATGAACCGCGTGTTTGCCTACCAACTTGCAAGGACTTGTCACCGTCAATCTATTCTAAACTAAAACAAATTAGGTATAGGTATACCTAATGCTAATTTAAAAATGCTTATTAACGCGATAACAATAAGATAATTTACATAGCTAGATAAAAGATTTATTCATGAAAACAGGTATTTTCAAAGTATTTTATTACATTAAAAATATTTATAAAAAAATATTAAATATAATAAATTTATTATTATTATATTATTATTGCATCAAGGTGATTTGCCTATCAGGACGGACAATGTCCAACATAATAAGCCTGATATAGTAGTGCATGGTAAGGTATTGAATGAGATTACAATTATTGAAGTAGGAATAACATCTCAGGATAACCTGCAGACAATAAAGGTTGAAAAGAAGAGGAAGTATGATCTGCTGGCTAATGAGTTGAGCCTAATTCACAAGTGTAATGTTAATATTATACCTAATGTTCTGACGTGGGATGGTATTGTAACTACGTACCATAAAGCATACTCAAAGCGACTTGGAGTGGGAAAACATATTGAAGCCTATATCCAATCTGTGATCTTGAAGAGAACTTTTGAGAGCATCTCAGTCGACTTCAGACGTACCAGTACGCTAGTAGGCGGTAGCAGGGAACTTATTGTCCACGCTGCAGTTGAAAAGCTGTACATGACGGATGAGGTAGTGGATGACCAGAATCACCAGGAAGACACCACAGAATAGAAGAGATAAAAAGGTTGTCACAGAAAATTCCATTAAATTTATTTATTTATTTGACCGCCCCTCTTGACTGCGTCAACGCCCCCCATTTGCCTCTGGATACGCTATCGCCCCCATGGAAGGCTCCAGCGCCCACTGGGGGCGGTATCGCCCCCGTTGGGAATCTATGCCGTAGATGATGTGAAAAATTTATAAACAAAACAATTAACGGATTTATTTACAAATTTTCAACGACAAAAATAAAAAAAACGCTTTGAAACGTACTTTGGAGAGTACATTCTGCTTTACTCCTGGACAGCGTAAAGTTTTTTATCTGCGCTTCTAACACACAAAAGCATCCAAAATTCAAGAAATGAAAATCCTGTAACAACTGAAAATGCCATTGAGTTTTGTTTATACGGATAAACAGCTGTTGCGGGTTTTTGGAATTTACACAAAATTTCAACAAGTCAGTCTTGTAAATCGAATTGCAATGTAAATTTAACCCTCTTTCAGTTGGATTGTAGGCAATCATTTGGAACTTTAAAATAATGTAAGTTATCCCCAGTAAGGCGAATGATGTAGTCATTCCTTATTATTATTATTATTATTTTATTGACCGTTTTTTTTTTATTTATGCTATTATATTTTGCTAACCAGCATTTTATTATTTATGGTTAACACGATCGTAGTCGATTCAACCTGCTGATTGATTTCCTAACATGCTAAGAGGATTCCGATGGCTTCTCCATGGCGTCACTGTGCACGAATCTCTTCAGCACGTTTCTCAATTATCATTCCAGGCCCCCATCACACCCTTTGACATACCTTACGACACAGTAACCTTGTCTAGTGATGTAAAAGTGGAACGTATTTTAAAAATAAATAAATAAAATAAATAAAAGCGCCAAAGTCGTGTAAGCATATAAAGGATCACCCTCACTCTTCACGACATGCTTATATTGCGGTTGATAATGTCACACGGCGCTGCTTTCAGATGCCCTTAGAATGTCGCATACCTTTATGCCATCATCGATCATGCTAGATCTGGTGTCCTTGTTCTGCAGCAATTGCCCTATAGCACTGGTTCTCAACCTTTTATTCTTTATGTAGCCTCTGGAAATGTGTATATAATTGGCTTACCCCCTATATAGATAGATAGATAAAACTATAGTTACATGTATACCCCTTATATAGATAGATAAAACTATAGTTATGGTATAACAATCGTTATTTTTACTTTGTTACTAGATCCAGAATTTTTTGAACTCTCACGGAGTACCCCAAAAAATTACTCTATATGGCTAGGGGTTCTCTCGTGCCATATAGAGTACTTTTTAGAGGTTCTACTATTATAGTACTCACTAGGGGTCCTATTACTATTACCATGTAATATATGGCTATTGCTGGTATCATATTATACATGGTTATTGCTGGTATCATATTATACATGGTTATTGCTGGTATCATATTATACATGGTTATTGCTGGTATCATATTATACATGGTTATTGCTGGTATCATATGATACATGGTTATTGCTGGTATCGTGGTAAAGAACACCAACGCGAAATCCCTCCACTATCAAACAAATGCCCTGGAGCAAATATACTGAAACGAATTGCCCGCTTTGTATGGTACTAACGTTAATACAGTATGGTCGCATGAAGACAAAATTTTAGGGGTTCTACTACTATAGTACTCATTGGGGGTTCTACTACTACAGGGCTAGGGATTCTCAACTTGGGGCAAGCGTACCCCACATTGAGAACCCATAGCCCTACAATGTACTTCCACTGTCATGAATAATCTGCCCCATTTCTCTTTACAGACTTTCATAATCCATCAAGAGTCTGCAGTCAACGTTTAACCGGAGAGAGCTTCAAGAGTCCAAATGTCAAAAGTTTATGGGAAAAGCATCCAGTGATTTCACAGGAATGTCATCGAACGGTATAGTGCGAGATGCGGTTTCTTCTACCCTCCGTTGTACGTAGACGCTGAGATCTGACTCGAAGCTTTGTCTTCATGCGATCATACTGTATTAACGTTAGTACCATACAAGACGGACAATTCGTTTCAGTATATTTGCTCAAGGGCATTTTTTTGATAGTGGAGGGAGTTCGCATTGGTGTTCTTTACCATGATACGGAATTTCAACTTTCCCTTATAGCTATGCCCAGCAATAACCATGAAATCTTTGGGAAAACATTCTGCACTTTCTCTGTAAAATTGGTGATTGGCTAGAGAAATACGTTTATGGAAAAAATGAATTACACCGATGAGCTGATCTAATGATCGGTAATATATTGACTAGGACATGTTGCGTTCTCTAAGCAGACGTATCCTTTGTCCAATGTAGCAATATTTATTCACTTATTGTCAGCTAGGTAATGTCCATACAGCTTGCAGCAATTGATACGCCATTCGGTTATGTGGTGAGGCAGCAACGTGTAACAATAGACTTATAGGTAAGCTGTAAATGAAGATTGTTTCGGATGATATTGTGTACAGTCGGCTGGGACACACCTTAGTAGCTTTGGCGGCCATTCTCCGGTTTGCAGGATTGTGTGCACTGATATTGTGTGGATCGTTTTGATCACATCTGGTATGCCATGTGCGATCTGCTTTTTTTTTACCTAACTGCCACCGTTTCCCTGAGTCTGTCTCCTGTGTGCTTCTTCACCACATAGTGTGTACAGTCGGCTGGGACACACCTTAGTAGCTTTGGTGGTCATTCTCCGGTTTGCAGGATTATGTGCACTGATATTGTGTGGATCTTTTTGATCACATCTGGTATGCCATGTGCGATCTGCTTTTTTTTTACCTAACTGCCACCGTTTCCCTGAGTCTGTCTCCTGTGTTCTTCTTCACCACATAGTGTGTACAGTCGGCTGGGACACACCTTAGTAGCTTTTTACCTAACTTCAAGCGTTTCCCTGGGTCTGTCTCCTGTGTGCTTCTTCACCACATAGTGTGTACAGTCGGCTGGGACACACCTTAGTAGCTTTTTACCTAACTTCAAGCGTTTCCCTGGGTCTGTCTCCTGTGTGCTTCTTCACCACATAGAAACCCTGTCGAGAAATTCGAAACCTCTGGCTCTGTCCATCATTATAATTTGTGACTCGAAATGCTGCGTGTCCAAAAGGGCAACGATGTACCCTTCCCAAAGCCTGTCGACCCTTGGTGGTATATCGCACAGCTCGTGCTCGCTAAATGGTACCCGTATAACTATTGAGCCACATACACCGTCTCCACAATTTATTCGTCGTGGGTTGCAAGTGAGCGATGTACATTTGCTTATGAAACTCCACACCATTAAGGAATGCATGAAATGAGAAGAATCATAACCCACTCGTCTGCAAGTGCGATAGCCGAGGAGACAGTATAATGTGACCTGAGTCAGTCGGTTGTATGACCGCCATGCTGGGCACACGACGTGTGCATCGGGCAACATGATGTGACATCGAATAGAAAAGTCCCCTGATGGTGTACTGAGGTATCGTGGACTATGCGTCAGTGATTTGTGTCCATAAATCATTGACATTGCGAACGAGTTGTACAGAGGCGTGAGGTCATCTGCTATGACGTCCCACACGTTTTCTCTATTGGGAAGAAGTCTAGGGATCTCGCTGGCCAAGTCATCACTTGGACACCTTGTAGGCACGATCTGCTGATGTTGGCAGTGTGTGGGCGGGCGTTATCGTGTTGAAACTGGGCATCAGGAATACCATGGAGATACGGCAATGATACAGGCTGCAGCACCTCATCGATGCATCGTCGTGCTGTCATTGTACCCTCTATGGGTACAAGCAGTGAATGGCTGTTGAAACTGATATTGCCCCAAACCATGACACCAGACTGAGGAGCCAGTGACGCTCACGGAGGGCAGCAAGATCAGCCCGGTGATCACGTCATCTCCAGATTCTAAATCGGCGATTGTTGTCACTGAGACAGAAACGAGACGTCGCTGAATATGACATTCGTCCTGGCGCACATGTTTCCTACTGCACCACTGCAATCTTAATCACGATGTGGTGAGTGGCAGTCATCGCAATATCTGGGGAAAGTGCAAACCTGCCTCAGTCAATCTGCGATTCACAGTCCGTTTTCACACTGGGAGGTCCATAGCTGCTGGTACACCATTTCAAATGCCTGTGGTTGTGGGGATCGTACATCTTGCCGTCGAATGCGATGATCTAGGTTTTCAGACTTCCACCTAAATGAACCAGTTCCCGTTACGGTGATGAAAGGTTACCTTCCTCCAACCACTGTCGCCAAATTTGACCAACAGTTGTTGCATCCCGATGCATTTCCGCCACGATGCGATGCAAGGGCTAACTAGCAGTACATAGCTTTATCATGAACCTCTAGCAAAGGTGTCCGTGCGATGGTAGAATTCCCGATGACGTCGCCCAGGAAATCTCACTCCTTACACGTGCTTTCGCCACCGAGATCACTTCAATGCAGTGGTCCACACGCCAAGGTGAGGACGACCAAACTTAGCTACGCAGAGCAGTTTCGCACTGTTGTCTTCTTCAGCTATCGCGTGATTGGTTGGCAACTTCAGTCATTTCCATAACCCGACAGTCGACACATACCCACTGTTTTGCGCGGCGCTCTGACATATACTTCCTGCTGTGACATTTTCTATGTCGAGCAGTGTATTAAGGAATAAGAGAGCAGATGATTGTGGATTATTGACAAAGGCTAATAAACTTGATAAGTCCAAATGAGATTTGAATTACACAAAATATATATTTTTGTGAATTCCTGATATGAATAAAGTTTATAACGAGTAGTAGTTATTTCCCAGTTTAAGGTATGTCTCGTGAAATGAAGTTTTTTTATCAGGATGCTGACAATGTTTATGATAAAATTTTGGAAATAATATATGAAATTATATGGAGGTAAGTACACAATAAAAAAGTGAAAAGAGAAGTTCACTTTTTTAAGTTAACTTCTTATGAACTAAAAAGGGA
Organism: Ryuthela nishihirai; assembly: GCA_038380435.1. Taxonomy (NCBI): domain Eukaryota; kingdom Metazoa; phylum Arthropoda; class Arachnida; order Araneae; family Heptathelidae; genus Ryuthela; species Ryuthela nishihirai. The sequence goes on along the minus strand of JAWZYU010000029.1, from coordinate 3,812,870 downwards.
ATGGATAATGGATGACAATGGACAGCATAGTTTACGGTATAAAATATCGAAAAAAATATGAAACAAATGTCCAGAATAAATTATAATCTACATAAAAAAGAAACAAATAGAGTGGACGTATTAATTCGAAAGCAATCAAAAATATATATAATTCTAAACTACTGCCAATTATAATAAGATAAGAAAAAAAAAAAGAATTTAATGACTGCGTTAATTTTTTTACATTTCGACTGTTATTAGTAATAAATAAATGCCTGAATCAATCTCAAAGACAATGTAGATTACGAATCATGATCAATTAAAAATAATTCTATGCATTTACCGGGGGTAACTGAACTGGAGGTTGGCAGAATTGTAAGATGCATTAAAAACCAAAACGTCACAGGATATTGATTAAATCAAATATATTGAGTTTAAAGAACATATAGTTTTTAAAAAGTAACCCCCTCAAGCAGCTGCTTGCCACAGATGACACTATTCCAGTTTATACGCCATTGTAGAAGATCTGTGAAGCTGTCGGCACCTCAGCAGAAAAACAAAACTCAAATATTCATGCCTAATTCGGGGCTCAAACACAGGTCCCTTAGATCAGTAGCAAAGCGCGCTAGCCACTCGGCCATGGGACGGCTTCTTCCAATACAAAATGCTATTATATTAAATTGATGCGTACAAAACCATAGCTTGTAAAATTAAAAGGTAAAATATGGTAGCGAACTACGATATTGTCATTTAGTTTACATATCAATTTTTTAATCCCTTATTCAATTAAGTTATGATATAAGAAATATATTTCGTATGACAAATTAACAAAGTAGTTAAACAAGGTAGTAACAGGAGTAACAAGGAGTTGAATGTGCTGAAAAAACTTAGAATTATTAAAAATAAAGATGCTGTGCAAAATATTTTTGCTGTATTCATTTGCTTTAACAGCCACTAGATGTTATAATTCTCTTATAAGTTCTCACTTCATCACTGGTTGATATTGATATTTACTTGCACATACCCAAGACTTGTTAAAAAAACTTCTAAAACAAATTGTGCAGTGATGATAACAAGCCCATACCAACCTGGCCATTTTTCGGGGTGCAACTGGGGAGATTTGATTGCAACCTGTACCAGCGGACTTCCATCAAGTTTATCACTAATAACCGGTAAATATTGTTCCTTTTCTCTTGAGCCCCTTTGCAGGATGGGGAAGAGCTTGCAGATGGTGCCAATGAAGGGTGCAGTGTCGGGGCATATCAGTTGTGGTTGGGTGGCTGCTATGATGGACTTTGGCTGGTCAGATATGTAAAGCGCTCCTCTTGACTTGGTGTTTTATTCTGTTGATGTGCACCAGTTAATCATGATAAATTCTAAATTGTTGAATGAAATTTGCATTTGAATTTATTATTTTATTCTCTTGAGCAGAGTTTGTTTAAGGATTTAATATACTAAACTGGCAAGATCAGTTGCCTTACACCTGACTTAATTCCGCTATCCAGCAGTTTAAACTTAACATGCTTGGAGCATTATACTGAGAAAAGTGCTGGGCTCATTGTATTAGTTCCTAAGGGAACTATTTTGAATGGGATAATAGTGATTAAAACCTAAAATAAGCATGCTTTTTTTATCAGTATAGTCTGGGAACTTTTGGATAGCATCTTGTATGGGTAATATTAATAATATCACAATATAATAATTTGATACAAATTTCATATGGCTTGTTGATTAATGGATATATCTTTCTCTGCTCTTTGACAAACTAGTGTCTGACAATTACATATATATATATAAATATATATATAACCACTTCTTTTTATTTTGATTTATGTTTGTATTTTACCTGTCATTTCTAATACTGCAATTTCAATATTTAACCCTTTGTTGAATCCAGACTGATTTGAAGCCAAAATACTAAACTTTTCAAAGAAACTGACTAATTCTTGTTTCACTGTTTTTTTATTGTCATGGAAAATTCAACTGGCTCACAAATGGTTAACAACCAACTCACTATATTAAGAAAATCTGAATGGTGCAAAAATTTTAAAATAGAAATATTTCACTTTTTATTGCATATTTAAGCATATTTGAATAAAAAGAAAAGCAACAATGTTTAACTTTTGTAATGCTCACTCAGTTTTAAATTGTTTATATGATATCTCACATTTATAGAAAGGTGTTATTTGTCTGTGTGTTCAAATTACCTTATAAACTACCTCAATAAATTGCCTGTGCACAAAGTTACATAATGTGGGTATTATAATGAATGAAATGCAAAGTCAGTAGAATAATATATAAAGTTTTAATATAAAATAGAAATTCACCCTGGTATACAATATTGTACTAGTTCGACCATCCAAAAAAAAAATTGAGCATTGGAAGTGTTGACACTTTTTGATAAATTACATTGTAATACAGAAACTGCATAAATAATTCTACTCATCCCCAAAACTGCTGAACAATGTTTGAGGTGACTTAGGGTTAATTCCTCAACTACCTTATCATTAATGTGTTGTCTGTCTTCTCCATTATTGTCTTTATACAGTTGCTTATATAGTAGTTACCGAGCAGATTAGTTAACCCTTTACAGAACTGTAGTCTTCATTCACAATTAGGAGCATTATCTCTCTGTTAAACTGAAAGGAGATAGTCTCAAAGTGGATTAATGAAGCCTTTAAATAGTAGCCTCCATCATTAACGAGGTATTAAACACAGTTAAGACCCACAGAGTCAAACACATTCCTGTAGTGTTTATGTATGTGCAACTGTATAAGAAAATGTTCAAATCATCCTGTAAATAGTGCAGTGGACATTTGCTCTATTACATGAAAGCACATCACCTCTAACTCATACCAAAGCACAGGTATAACTTATGAATCTGTGGCTTCACATATCATCACAAGTGAAAAGAAATCGATAGAGATAATTGAATAATCCAAAAATAGAGTTTGGTAGTCACCCCTTTGAGCCATGATGGCATCCGTGACGTCAATTATTATATTGTAGCTGTAAAAAAGAAAATTAATACATTTAATTATTATTGGGCTGTTTAAGTTGTGTGAATTTGAAAGTTGATTTCTGGAAAAACCTTTTCTAAAAATTTCCATAATTGCAGAATTTTTGCCATAAAACAAAATTTAATTCTGAGATATGTTTTACATAAGTGTGAAATTCTGTATAAAGTGGGTTCTGCCAATTGAGGAATAACTGTAACAGCAAACTTGACGCCTTTGATTTCAGATGCTTATGCAGTATTTTGGGCTTTAGGTGGTTTGACTTTGTAAGTAATAATGAAGTTAAACAAAGGAGTCATTAATCATCTCTGAGCAACATCTTGTGCAAAGAGACTCTGCATTGGTTTGGCCATGCTGCCTGCATGCAGAACAGCATATTACTGAACAGAGGAATAATGAAGCAAAAAAGAAGGGATGGCTTAGGATGTTGTAGGAAGACAATATCAATCAGGACCTTGTTATAATTGGCCTATAGTTGTCAAAATGCAATAGCTGTAGCTCAGGGTAGACATGTTTGGAGGACTAAATTGCACATTCTGTTTGTACTTTAGTAACCCTTGGCTGCTTTAAGATTATGTATATTAGTGTATAGTTTTTCATCATAATTATTACTTAAAAGAATGATAGAAAGTAAATGTTATTGTTTTTCTTTTTTTCAAAGCCTTGTGTATAATTTCTAAGTACATATACTGCATCGAAACCATATGAGAGTTCATGATTAATTGTGTGATAAACTTTATTTAAATATCGAAGAATCTGGATCCTTAATCTGAATCTACGATCTGGCCATTCCAAACAAAATACGAAACTTCTATCATATGTCATTAGTTCTGCAAGCCTGTCTACTTCTTGTAAAGGGTGGAGTTGAACCTTATGTGCTACTTCTGGCCAGTTCTGTGTTTTATCCGAGAAAAATATTTAAACTCTTCCAGTTTCTATCTGGCTATCATTTACATACTGATGGTCGTTTCATGGCGAGTGGTTAGCATACTTGGCTCCTGGTCTAAGGGACCTGGGTTCGAATCCCGGGTAAGGCATGGATGTTTACGTTGTTTTCTGCTGAGGTCCTGCCATCCTCTCAGATCTTCTACGGTGGCATATAAACTGACAGGCTCCTGTCAGACCTCTGTGGCAAGCAGCTGCTTGAGGGGGTATTTATTTATTATTTTTATTTGAACAATCAAGCACTAAAAGTAATTCTTAAATAATGTAAAATTTCTCAAGTGAATTAAAGAATTGGTTATGTGGTTACTATAAAATATGAAGAGAAATATGCATGATTATCTAGTTGCTCAGTGGTTCATTTGTGAACTGTTATTATTATCATCATCATTAAACGATTTTAGTAATTATGCATTTTTTGTAACGTTGGGTTGTTTTAAATTTCTGAGCGGCACTATTTTGCACACCATGAGGTTAAATGGCCAGGTCACAAATACCCCGAAGGCTCATAGAAGGTTAGGGGACGCAGTGCAACAGCTGTTGGGAGACAGCCTCCCATCAAGGTCATCCAGCGTGTTCTTTAACGTGCACAGGGTATGGCTCTCTTGCACATGGGGCCACGGATTCGCGTTCCATCCGACGGACGGCGGCCTTTCCAAGCCCATCTGTATACCTCCCTACCGACTTTGGGCAGCGCAGGGAGTTTTGCGGAAATAAATCTCAAAGTAGACCCATCTGGGACTCGAACCTGGGAACTGCATATTACGAGCCTGGCGCGCTACCGACTGAGCCACGCCCGCCCGCCCCTTTTTGCAACGTGTATTATTTTCAGATTCACTTGGTATATATATGTAACATTTATAGTGATCTGCTGAAGTTTTTAGTTTAACAAGTCAGTTATACTTACATACAGTATATGTAAAGACACAGTATTATGTAAAGATAATATGAGCAAAAAAATACTTTGATATGTGAAATACACATATTACTCAACTTACGAAAGTGAGATTTGCGAATTTTTGCTATAATGAACAAAGTATTTAATTAATGTTGATTTGCAAAAAACACTTTCCCATTAAGAAGAAATACCTTCGCTTGTGAGTCATTCCTTCTTTATAGACGTCTAGAATTTCGTGGTTTGCGCAGCATATGAATACACTAAGCGCAAATATTTATTTCGCTGTAGAATAAACTGAAGAAAAAGAGTCATTTACTTGTGATTAGAAACTCCTAATACTTCGATTCTCTCTTGGGATCATTTTCAAATGGTGTAGTCCCGTTGAAGCGTTGTTCTTTTTGTCAGAAAGATCAACGTTCCAACAGGATAGTAGCATTTGTAAACGATTCTAAGGAAAATTTTCAATCCTTCCCTAGGATTCCTCCTAAATATTAAATGTTTCTAATCACAAGCAATTACTCTTTGCCTTCTGTTTATTCTGCGAAATGTCTTTTTCTGACAAACATCAATTAAATTTTTATTGACCACAAATGTATCCAGCTATATGATCTCAGTTCATCAGCGTCATTCTTTGGGTATGAAACTCTCAAGCGATCGTGTGTGCTTTTTTTTTTCATTTAACACCACCATATGCTCCCAAACGTGTTGGCAATGATGTTGTGATGCCTAAGCTAAAGAAATCTAGAAATGGTTTGTATTTATCAGTGATATTAGAAGAATTAAAACGGGAGAAAAAGCTTTCAAAGGATTTGAGCAGGACATCCCACAAGCAGGTGTGCTACAGGGTTTATTAAAATACTGAAAACACGTACGTTTGTGAAGAACATTTTATTAATAAGCTGTAGGCTCACCTCGGGTGCTCAGAACAGATGCAATTCGACGTGGAGTAGACTTATACAAGTCATGCATATTCGGTAATGGAATGTGGGACCATTCTTCCTGTAAAACATGGCCCAACTGTGCTAGTAATGTTGGAGGTGGAAAGTGTGATCTGACCTTGGGCCCCAGATATTCCCACAAATGTTGAATAATATTGAGGTCTGGAGATTGAGGTAGCTAGGGTAGCTGCTGTACCTCATCCTCATGTTCTACAAACCAGAGCTTGACAAGTTTCGCTCAATGCACGAGTGCATTATCCGCTTGAAACCAGGGACTGTCATTAGGGAACAATGCCTGCAACATTGGGTGCAGGTGGTCCCTGAAAATAGATTCGTACGATGCGGATGTGACAGGACCCTGCAGAACAACTAATAGCCCTGAGGAATGCTATATGATATGATACCCCACACCATCACCTCCACGCTTCACATTCGGAACCAAACAATCGGGGTGAGTACATTTTTGCAGGTTTTCGCCAGGCGTACACTCTACCAGTGGTGGGAAACAATGTGTAGCACGATTCATCAGACCAGATGACACGTTGTGAGTCTTAGTATGTGCTTTGCATCACCTTACACGTTTTGTTGCATTGATGTTATTAATCAGAGGTTTGTGGATTGCAGCAAGGCCATAAATACCAGCACGATGAAGTTCCCTACGAAACGTTATGATAGAAATGGATCATTTCGACTAGAGTTCAACTCTGATGCCATTTGCGGTGCCGTGGTCTTGTGCTTCTGTTGCACAATCCGTCTCAACGTTTGTCCATCCCTATCTGACAACTTCGTATGGCGTCCACAATTTGCACGTTTGGAGGCAACGCCCTGTCTTTTTCGATAGGTAGTCATAATCTTCGATACAGTTCCTCGTGTTACACCTACTATTTCCGCCGTTCTGGTTACTGCAGCTCCTGCAAGACGTACACCAATGATCATGCCTTCTTGGAGGTCACTGAGTCTGACATTCTCGACAATTACACCACAACCGCTCTTTCACCTGCGCCTGTGGCACTGCTACGTGATAGCTCACATTGTACTTTTCCCCTTTATAATATACCTCACATCGCGAGTGTTGTCCCTGTGATATGCATACTGCGCACTTGCGTTTACTCCAGTCACCACCGGTGTTTCCATTCTTTTAATAAACCCCTATAGGTCTGCATGGCGCACCGACAGCAGATTTTAACGGCAGCTACAGGACGCCAGATGCTTCTTTAAACTTTAATGCGAAATGATAATGGAAAAATTACTTTGTTGTTGATTCTAGAATGATGAAATAATAATTACCTAGTTTTCAAAACCTGGTTTAATAATTACCCTGGTTTCGAAATATTAAGAAACAACCCTATATTATGTAAAAGGAAAGCGAATATTATGTAAAAGGGGCATGGAAATTCTATAACTTCTAAAATAAATTTTTTTGTTTTGAAAAATGTGATAGCAGATAAAGACCTCAATCAAATATATCAAAATCTCGATTTTCAATAATATTCTTTCAGTATTAAACGAGTTATGGAAGTTTGAATATTTAACAGTAACAACTCCAGGCATAAAAAAAAGACTTCAAATTTCGCTTAATATTTTAAAACTTAATATTATGTATTGTATCAAAGTGGTTAATAAAATAAATGTGTATTTTAGAAGTTTGTGAAAAGAATTCGTCATTAGTTTTGAATAACGGTTGTTAAGACTCATTTAGCTGTCACCTTTGAAGGAGATATGATGGTCAGTTCTCAGGTTTAGAAGTTTCTCAGGATGATCAGTTTTCATCATTGTGACTTTTTTTTGTCTTATATGTCATCTGCTTTTGCATTCACAACGATCTTTAGGTTTATTTGAAGCCACTATCTTCGCTGTTACATTCCGCTAACATTGGATAAAAGAGAAAAATTGTCTGGTGCACGATGGGATCCGAACCCATGTTATCAGAAGGTCGTGGGTTCGGATCTTCCCCGGCACGAGACAATTTTCCCCCTAAACCCCGTGTTAGCAGAATATCGGCGAAGATAGTGGCTTCAATTTGTCGGTATTATTAACCGTTACCATCCATTCAATCATAGAGCACTAAGGGGACTGAGCAAATCAGCAAATGGGCTGCAAACAAAGAGACATTGGCAGATAAGTCTCTGTTCCCTAGCTATGTTACACTTCATTTCTCACTCTGTGCAGAAAACAATCTTGGTAACAAAACTCTGCTTGTCATGTGATATTTCGTTCGGGGGTTCAGAGTGCGAAAACTAAACTTCTATCAAGCATTATAACATAAAGATAGCTATCAAGAACTTTGATGCAGTTTGGAGTAAGATTGCTGCACTCTGATTTTTATTCTCATGCAACTGGAATGCAATATACGACTCCCCATGAAAGATCGTCGCCATCATCCCTCCCTTCTTTCCCTTTACCATTGAATGGGCAAGCCACCTCCAAGTGATTCTTGGTTAAGTTATACGTGAGTATTAGCTTTAGCATATAATTAGGATAAATTAAGTAACAAGAAGCAAGAACTGAGCAGCAACCTCAGCATCCTTGCAAGTTTTGTGAGAGAACAGTTACTAATATTCTGCTTTCTTTTGCATTCCCAGTTCCCATTGCTGATGAGGGCTCAGCAACCAGCCATACCTGTCGCTGAAGAGTGAGTACCATGAGGAAAAACGTCTTCACAGTGTCACAATAGTGGGTGCCAAGGAGAGCACACCCTCCCCTATCTCCCGAGAGAGAGGCGAGTGCCACGGCACACTCTTGACAAGACTTTGGGACAGAATCCTTCGCTTGACATGGCATGCCTGTCAACATTCTCAAGTTGGCCTGTAAGACGTTTTTCATGTGCACGAGAGTCTTCTATATTCTCGGGACTCATCCAGCATCATGACTGAGGTTTGAACCTCTCAAGTGGATAGTTTCTCTTCGTCAGTCTCCACTGAAGAGTCTGCACCCGATTATCACGTAACTGAGTCATTTAAGCATGCCTACACAGCTACCTGTAATTTATAGGATTATCAGTCGCCAACTCCCCATCACCACCACCACCAAAGATACGATCGGTTGTGGTAGGGGAGGTATGTTGTACTCTGATTTTTTATTCTCATGCAACTGTGGGATTGTAACATTGCCCTTGGGGATATAGGGAAGATAGATAAAAGACCAGCTCACTGGTTAAAGATACTAAAATATCAAATTGAGAGGTGGCACATCTTGGAAACAATGGGACTAAGCACATAGTTGGGAGCACATGGAATGACTATGATTTATGACCCCTAAGCTCAGACCTTCTACTATGGCATATAAACTGACGGGCTCCTGTCAGACCTCTGTGGCAAGCAGCTGCTTGAGGGGGTATTTATTTTTATTTATTTTTTTAAGCTAGAGTAAACCGCAGATAAGGCATAGAGAATCGATTGCCACATTCTCCCTTCAGCATCGAGTAACACAAGCATAATAATATCCCTAGTGGACAGAAAATCCATGTCATCATTAGCTGGATATACAGTGAGATGCCAGTTTATTAGGTACACCATCCCTCGCACATAAATGATTCATTCGAACACGAAATACGTCACGTGACCATGGTGTGTAGTATAAATCAGGCATATCAGATCTTTGAGTATTGGGTAGAGTTGAAATGAGCGTCAGAATGGGCAAAACGAGCTACCCGAGCGAATTTCAACGTGGCATTATATTTGGTGCTAGGTGTGCTAGCTCTAACATCTTAAAGCTGTCCTCCTGGGCTTTTCACGCACAACCGTTTCAAGGGTTTATCAACAATGGTGCAAGATGCAAAACACGATCATCTATCAGCTATCCTGTGGATGAAAATAACTTGTGGATCAGAGGGGTCAAAGGAGACTGGCGAGAATCGTGCAAGTTAACAGACTAACCACAACAATGCAAATCACAGCAGAATTAAATATTGGTGTGCAGAAGGTCATCTCTGAATGCACCACATATCGGAATTGAGACCACCTTGTCGTGAATGGGTTACAACAGTTGACACATGGAAGCGAGGCTCCAGTGGGTGCAGAAGCATCAACACTGGACGGTTGAGGACTGGAAATAGATTGTCTGGTCGGACGAATCAAGGTTGAGTCATCATTCCGATCCTTCCATCAGCATCATGCTGATGGAAGGATCGGAATGATTAATTATCATGTTTTCCTGGCCCACATTTGTCCCCTTTTACCCATCAAAGGACATCTGATTCCTATGGCGTATTTGAACATAATTGGTAATGCTAACAAGATCTTCTCACAATGCAAGTATCATTCCTGAATGGTTCCAGGAACATAGCAATGGGTTTTCCTTCCTTCATTGGCCTGCAAATTTCACAGATCTAAACCCTATCGAGCACTTTTTGGATGAGATCAAAAGGTCTGTTCACACTGAGACTGTGCCACTGTCTAATTTGTAGCAACTGCGTGACACAATCATTCCCGCATGGTATAACATCCAACAAAGTACGGCATCCAAGAAGAATTCAAGCTGTTCTGAAGGCCAAAGAAGGCGCATCAAGCTGCTAAGTAGGTGCACTTAATAAATTGACATCTCAATGTACACTCGAAATCCACGTAAACATGACAGAGTTTCAAATCGATATTTCGAGGAGGAGGCTGTCCAAAGGTTTGGTCAACAACTGGCAACGTTTAGCAGTTGAGGAGGCTATCTGGATTTTCAGCTAACAGGCCCTTACTACAAAGTAAATCATCTTTGCTGAAGGAAACCTAAGACCGAGTAGAAACCACAAGGTCTATAATATAGCAATTAATATTTCGGCAATTTCAAACTTTCATCTAACCTAAAGGTCTGCCTCAGACTTTTCTTCTTGCACCCCACAGACGTGCTATTAGCTAACTGCAAACAACGTCCCCATAGGTATAAAAGCATATAATTATGAGCCAGCATCAGTGCCAAAGCCCATAACAAGTCAACCAGTTCTCCAAATGCTCAGCTGACATAGTTCACATCAAACATGAAACTTTGTAGGTTTTTCAAGGACCACTAAGGGAAAAGGAGGATCAGTAGGACTTCCTAGTATTTTACAAGAGACAGTCAAATGGTGTGTCCTTGCTACTTTGTATCTGCTTTTACAATCGACACTAATTGACTATCCTTCCTGAATGAGAATCCTCACTGACATAGCTTGAAGCACTTGAAGAACTAATTATTGAAGTTTATTTTACCAGTTGATACTGATCAGTTTTAATGATTAATTATCATTGATGCCAAAGTTAACTAGTGGGGTATAACTGTATGCAAGGAAAGGGAGACTTTCAGCCACAATCTGCACAGTTACCCTTTCTTCATTAGGCCTCTATCAGCAGCCATAATATCTTAATGAGCGGTGTAGAAGGTGCACAACGCAACCCACTTGACAGTCATTCTTTGGCCTATGCTCACTTGACCCATCGCTAGGAGCATGCAACAAGATCATAAAAAACAACATGAATGAAGTGTGGAAAAATCTTTTGACCAAATATGTTGGCGACTTTGCTGAATTTAAACCACAAATTAAAGGAACTGAGAGAAAATTGTGAAGTTGAAAATCTATACAGGATTCGATGAAGTCTACAAAAATGACCTTTAGGACCTTCTAATGTCACATCGAAAATAGCTAAATAATGAGGAGTTAATTTAGGTAGATGAGGAAAGGTTAAAGGAAGATGATTGTGAAGATGACGATGCAGCTGATACGCTACTCAGAGATACTGGGTAAACCTTAAAATTCTGTCTTTTATGATTTCTATGTCGGATATCTCGATTGATGCTATATATAAAAATTATGTAAAAAAATTCTATCTTCTTATATCGCCTAAAAAGTAGAAAATAAATCGAAGAGTCACTGACTTCGTATTCACTTCAAAGGAAGATAGGACACCGGCAATCTTGTTGAGTAAGTAAATCGATCTGCCTTTGAAGTGAATACTAGCTCAGTGACTCATCAATATGCTTTAGGTTTATTTTCTACTTTTTAGGGCGCATGAGGAAGACAGGTGTTTTAAATTTTTTGAAAATTTATTTACATTTTCTACCTCCCTTTTGGAGTCTTGTTTGAGGTAGCCCATGACATTGGAGACGTCACAGTCTTCAAATTGAGATATGACTCGTTAAGGTAGAACCCCGGGAAATTTCGCTACCCCTTCCCACCTTCCATCACGGAGGAGAACGGTTGGGCGAACTTCGAAATAATTTATGACGGTCATTGTATGAGCTTTATTTTAGCACTAACTCGTAAACTTCGCGTTCAGAATATATAGTAGAACGACTTTCACATTTCCAGTTTTTTAGGGGGGAAGAAAGCATTGGTGGTCAATTTTTAATACCCTATGACACTTCCCGCGTGATAAAAAAAAAATGTTTTATTTAACGCATGATTTTTTACTTTCCGACTCGCGTTCCGCAGATATAGAACAATCGTTTTCGCATTTTTCTGTCCCCTTTTATAGGAACCGAGAGCTTGTTACTTTCGGGATTCGCTTTCTAGAATATACGGAATTTTTTTTTTCATATTCCCCCTTTTTCAGGAGAGGAGAAAGCCTATTACACTCCCCGCGTTACAAGCTTTCATTTGACACATAAATCATTAAGTTTCTCCATCGCGTTCAAAAGATATAGTGGAACAATTGTTTTGACAAACTGACAACCCGTCAAACCGCAAAATGTGAAGCGAAAAGCAGTAGGATATAGGTAATAAAAATTATAAAAAAATTTCTAAAAATACCTATTTTTTTATATTGGCCCTAAAACGTAGAAAAGGAACCTAAAGCCTATCGATGGCGCAATCAGTCACTGAGTTTCTATTCACTTCGAAGGAAGATAGTGTCCCGGCAACCTTTTTGTGTAGATAAATCGACGCCCTATTCTCCTATGAAGTGAATACGACCTCAGTGATTGATTGTACATTGATATGCTTTAGGTTATTTTCTATTTTTAGGGCCCACATAGGAAGATAGGTATTTTTTTTTATTTTTTTATTTACTTATATTTTTTCTTTATCACTAAAATAACATAATTCAGAAACTTTCATTTCATATATGACTCAAAAATATCGACTACATTTTTCCTCCCTCTTGGAGTGTGTTTGATATAACCAATGCACTGGAAACTCACAAGCTATACTTTGAGATTGAACTCGTTACAGTCTAACACCGTGAAAATGCGCCACCCACCTTTTTTCAGCGGGGTGAATAGTGGGGGCAAAATTCGAAATAGTTTACGACGAGCTTTCTTTGACACAAAACTCGTAACTGTAGGCCCTCGCATTCGGAAGATAGACGACCTCCACATTTACCGTTTTTTAGGGGGAAGAATGCATGGGTGATCCATTTTTCATAACTTATGAAAATGTCAGAAGCTTTCGTTTGTATCCTTGCCAGAAGCTTTCGTTTGATGCATAGCTTATTACTTTCCAAACCCGCGTTCAGGAGATATAGGGGGACAATAGTTTTCATGTTTCCCGCCTCTTTTAGGAGAGGAAGAGAGCGAAGGATATCAAATTTTATAGCCTATGACACTCCAGCGTTTTCATTTGACACATAAATCATTGAGTTTCTCTATCACGTTCGAAAGATATGGTGGGAAACTATTTTGACAAATCCACAAACCGACAAACAGAGAAATGTCGAAGCAAAAACTAATAGAAAAATAGGCAAAAATGATCGCAATAAAGGAGAAGAGAGCTGTCTGCAAACACACACTGAGCAATGCCATTGAATGCTGTCTCAAGCTTTACAAAAGGAAGAAAGGGCTTCTATATAAGAAGCATTTTATCATTTTCTTCTTCTATTACCTGCTAAATGGTAACCCTCAAGTCAAAATTACCGTAAACTTCAATTACGACGGACTAAGTTATCCGATGATAAAACCACTGGAAACTTCCTTTTTATCGCCATTAATATCACAGACGACGGAATGACTGTCCATTCAACCACCGCCACCATACCTCTGCTTCAAATGTAAGCCATTTTGGAGAATTAGTTACAATTTACAGTTGTTGATAATTCTTTACCAAAATCTTACTTTTCAGCTTGTAGACAATTGTTTCGTGTTCTTTATTGAATTTATTGCATTACTTTTGCATAAAAAATGAAAAATAATGGACTATGAAGAGTTAGATGGGGAAAAATTGGGTTTTGCCGTAAGTGGGACTTGAACCCACATCTGTCAGTTATGTGCCAAGTGTTCCCACCACTAAATTATCAATGACTAACTTTCTCTTCAGCAAATTGTCACTATAAACGTTTCCCGACTGTCTTTTACTTCGCTCGTGGTACCATCTATATCAGGAATGGACAACCGTGTTGTCTCACAGGTGCTACTAATATATATATGCACTGAGATGCCAGTTTATTTGAACACCTACCTAGTAGCTTGTTGCGCCTCCTTTACCTTGAGAACAGCCCGAATTCATCTGGGCATCGAACTTAAAAATGCTGGATGCGTTGTGCAGGAATGTTATACCATGCGGAAATGTTTGTGTTGTGCAGTTGCTGCAAATTTGATGGTGCCACAGTTTCACTGTGAACAGCCCTTACCAGCTCATCCCAAAGTTGCTCGATAGAGTTCAGTTCTGGGAATTGTGCAGGCCAATGAAGTAAGGAAAACTCATCAGCATTTCAGTTTCAGAATGTTCCTGGAACCATTCGGTGATGATACATGCCTTGTGATCTGGTGAATTATCATGCTGAACGTGTCCATCTGAGTGACGATAAACTGTAGCTATGAAGGGATGAACTTAGTCAGCCAGAATGCTAAAACACAACTATGGTATTCATATGTCCTTCGATCTGTATCAAGGGATCTATTGTGTGCCAGGAAAACATTCCACGCACGATCACACCACCACCACTGGTCTGTACTGTTGACACCAGATAAGATTGCTTCATGGCATCATGTTGCTTGTGCCAAATTCTGATCCTTCCATCAGCATTATGCAAAAGACACCTTGATTCGTCAGACCAGGCTACCTTTTTCCAGTTCTCAATGGTCCAGTGTCAATACTCCTGCGCCCATGGGAGTCGCGCTTTCATATTCTCCCCCATAAACATTGGCACTCGACATGGTCGACCGCTGTTGTAGTCACTTCATGACAAGGTCCAAATATGCAATGCATTCACAGATGATCTTCTTCACACCAATGTTTGTTCTGCTGCGATTTGCCTGGTTGTGGCCAGTCTGTTAACTTGCATGATTCTCACCAATCCCCTTTTTCCCCTCAGATCCAAAAGCTGTTTCCGTCCACAGGATCACCAATCGTTGGTAGATTTTTGCTTCTCGCACCATTATCGGTAAACCCTTCAAATGATTGTGAGTGAAAAGCACATTTGGGAGAAGCTGGAATGAAGAAGAATAGAAGCGAAGAATAGAAGCTATCATGCTACGTTCAAAGTCGCTCAGGTCGCTCGTTTTGCCCATTGTGATGCTCAATCAAACAGTAACTGATCCTTAAAAGCTGGTCTGCCTGATTTATACCACGCAGCGTGGTCAAATGACATATTACATGTTGGACGAGGTGTTGGTAACTGTAACAAGTGCCAATGCCAATATATTACCACTAATATACTGGCATTTCAGTCTAGTCTATCACGATCTCACTGCTATATAATTATCTCACACTATTATATATATATAATCCAATAGTACAGTATCACAGGTGTCAAGAAAAGCTTAGAGTCGCAATTAGCAGATGAAATAATTTGCAGTTAATAGTTTAGTAGTGAGAACCTCAGATGACGGGAAATACTAAAAGCAGCATGTTTGCAAGATATAACCTTTGATGCTCTACTATTGAGTAGTGAACTATATTTTCCATTTTACACCAATCAGAAGAAATTGAAACAAAATAACAGTGTTTTAGACCACAATTTACGAATTTTCGTTTAATTAAATGTTCATTATGCAGGAAATGTTATCGAAATCAAGGGATGTCTGTGCAAGGTGGTTATAAAATAAGTTTCCCTATTTTGATAACAACAAGCGCAGGAGCTGATGGCCCAACAACAGCAAAATCCGCAGGCCATCTGTACCAGAGACCGGGAAGAAGACCCCTAACTGTGGTGGCAACAACATAAGTAAGAGTGTCCAACAGCTGGTTTTCGATACAATGGGAGGATAGTGAAGTTTACATTAATGTTTAGAGAACCCCCGTGATATAAGAATAATATTCCCTATTCCGGAGTCTCTGGAGTGATGATGAATAGAAATACCACCCCGTAAATTAATAGGTAGCTTAAGGAGAACATACAGAAATGATTTAACGAAGAGAAAATAGTTCCAACTGTCGCCACCAGGGTACAAACGGTCCCTGCGAACACAAGAAAGAAAAGCACAGGTAAGAAAAGAATGTTTATTGATTTCATGCACATGTCTGCTACAGAAACTGCTCAATATGCTCTCCGTTGGTGCAGAGGGTGGCTGGATGCGAAGGACTGTGTGGGCCACAGTTGCTTGGAGCATGTCGCTGTGGATTTTGGTCACTTCGTGTGCAATGCTGGCTTTCAGATCATCAAGTGATTACATGCTCCCATGATAAACCCAGTCCTTCAG
Source organism: Ryuthela nishihirai (assembly GCA_038380435.1). Taxonomy (NCBI): domain Eukaryota; kingdom Metazoa; phylum Arthropoda; class Arachnida; order Araneae; family Heptathelidae; genus Ryuthela; species Ryuthela nishihirai. Next base: position 3,796,560 of record JAWZYU010000029.1, on the reverse strand, counting down.
ATAGGCACAGAGCATGAAATTACAAGGTTTCAGGTCCAGTGAGAGTGGTGGCCAGGCCCGTGGAAAGTATCAAAAAACCCACCACTCATCGCTGAACCTGTACGCAGCAACTACTTCACCTGCCGACTAGGATGTGGCTGTACATCATCTTGCATGAACACTGTGTATCCTGACTCTGCCATTCCTGGAGAGCAGAAATCACGTGATGCTGGAGAAGAATACAGTAATTGGCACTTGTTACAGTACACCACACTGGCCCATTAGATGAAGCCTCCATAAAGAAGAATGGCCCAATAATGAAGTCTGCACTGAAGCCACACCAACTGTTCATGCACAGCATATGGAGGTGACACCCCCATATGTGGCGGTTCTCTGTATTGATGACACCAGTGAGCAAGAAGTGCACCTCGTTGGTCCATAGGACCACCTGCTCTCACATGTCATCTGCCTCCGTCCACCTGGAATCAGAAGCACAAACTGGAATCAGAAGTTGGTGCACCACATGGATCCAATCACACAACAATCCATAGTACCTTGAGGGCGGTTGTCCATGGCAGGTCCAACTGTTGAATATTGTGACACCACTCTGGCACTGCTGACTGATCACATGTCACTTTTGGCACAGGCTATCATGGTAACAGTCACCTCATTCACCATGTCTTATGCAAATGGAGGCTGTCCTTTTCCTCTTCCTGGTGTGGGGCGGGGGTGGCTCAGTCGGTAGCGAGCCAGGCTCGTAATCTGTAGTTCCCAGGTTCGAGTCCCAGCTGAGTCAGCGTTGAGATTTATCTCCGCAAAATTTCCCCGCCCTGCCCACGGTTAGTAGGGGACACCGCTGGGCTTGGAAAGGCCGCCGTCCGTCGGATGGGACGTTAAGCCGTGGCCCCGTGTGCGGGAGAGCCATACCCTGTGCACGTTAAAGAGCACGCTGGATGGCCTTGACGGGAGTCTACCATCTGTCTCCCAACAGCTGTTCCAGTGGGTCCAATCCCCCAACCTTCTCTGAGCCTTCGGGGTCCATGTGACCTGGCCATTTAGCCCATGGTGTGCAAAAAAGTGCCGCTCAGAGGTAAAACAACCCAACCCAACCCTTTTCCTCTTCCTGGTGCCACTCCCACCTCACTGGTTGCCCGCCCCCCCAAACATCTTCATCACCTCCCTTAATGCCACTGACGTCAGGGGTCCTCTCTGTAGACAGTTCAGACGCCGATACTCTCGCAGTGTGACCTTTGCTTTGCTCTGATATTTGTAGAATAACTTGATAACAGCACTTTCTTTTTTGAGCCATACGGCCGTTTGCCTGCAGTGTGAGCATTCCCACTTTTATACGACGTATTTAGCATGCCTTAACGCCCGTTTTTCTCCTGGTGGCCATAGTTGGAACTATTTCTTTTCTTTTTCGCTAAATCGCCTCCGCATGTTCTCATTAAGCTATCTACCAAATTTCTATCTATTCAACATCACTCCAGAGACTCCAAAATATGATTTTATGTAAAGCTTAATACCGAAAACCTCATAAAATTTGCACTACCCACGATTGCGTGTACCTACACGAAAATATAAATTATTATATTTACTCTGGTATTCTTAGTTCTAATGCGTTAAGTAGAACGGATGGATCAATAAGCATTTATGTCAATAATATTTCTCTAAGCGTTCTCATTATCCAAGAGAAGGCACTTCCAATGTTAAAGGCCCTTAAGAAGGAAATTGAGAAAGATGGCATGCTCATGACACAGGATTTTGACTTGAGAGGAAGTCACGGATAGTTAGAGAGGTTCAAAAGACATGCTAACTTGTCTAATCTTTTTATGAACATTGAAAAAAATCAATGTTCATTTTTCCTTCTCCCTTCGAAATTCGAGTTTAACAAGTTTTACTTTATCTGCTTCACATCTATGAGGATCGGATCTAGGAGAGGAGCAAGGGGGCCACGCTCCCCTTTTCAGAATCTTAGTAAGGGTAATAGAGACAAAAAATTATTAAACTTATTTAAATTCCATGCATTCCTCAAGATATTTTTAAAGACCTGTAAAATGGAGGGGAAATCTTACACTGAATTGAAAATCTAGATCTTGTTCCCATTCCCCTTTTTACATTTTTCTTTCTCGATTCTGTTACTTTTCCACCCCACCCCACCCACCCTTTCATTTTTTTTCTTAAATCCGGGACTGACATCTATTACATTAGGCGTTCAAAAAAGTTCTTATCATATGTCTTTAGATTTGCACTCGTTCCTCCGAAGTTAACGAGTTACGACTTGTTTGAAAGCGTGCCTAAATTTGTCATTACGTGTTAAAAGCAAAGGCCGTATTCTATCTTTGTTTGCGGCGCGTCAAGTTCGGTCTGCGAAATCTGTGCATTGTTGCTATGGAGCGTATTAGAGACGGGGAATGATTTTACATCTTCACAAGGATGCAGTTTGGGGACGACACGAAAAAAAGTAATGCCAATTTATCACAATTCTATGGGGATCATGCCTATTTATATGGCGCTGTTATGGGATGGATCCCCAAATTCAGAGAAGGGCGGTAGAGCTTCGAAAAACTCCTTCTTGCAGGAAGAATAAATGAGGCCGTGAACGAGAGAACCATTGCTGCTGTTCGTGAACTCATTAAGGAAAACCCACGCATCACCGTTTAAGTAATAAGTTTATATGTCAGTGTATCTATTGGAAGTGTGGAAACAATTTTGCATCAAAATTTTAAATTTTGAAAGATCTATGCCAAATGGGTATCCAATAAACTTACAGAACAGTAAAAAAAGACTAGAGTCGATTCATGCAAGTAGACACTGGCAATATTTGAACCTAGTGGCTCCAAACGGTTAACAGGCATTGTCACAGGTAATGAGATGTGGCTTTATTACCGTACAAGTCCCAGAAAGATCGACAACTATGTTTGCGTTACGGAAGACGAACGACGTACCCAATTCTCCGACAAGACTTTCGCTCAGGGAAGAGGATATTAACAATTTTTTCAATTCCCAAGGAGTTGTAACTATGGACAACTTACCTGAAAAAATGACTATAAATGGACAATACTATAGCAACATTGTTTTGACCTAAAATGTTTAAGGAGATGAACGAGTAACGTCCAACAATAGGCGTGTCGAAGGTCTCCTTCTTCATGATAACGCCAGTGCTAAAATAACCCGGCAAGTTACGATTTATATGGAGAAGGAAAAAATCAAACAGCTACCCCATCGTGTATATTCGCCCGATTTTGCACCATGCGTTTTTTTTTTTTTTCAAAAATTGAAAATGAACTTGCTAGGAAGCCTTTTTTCAAGGGTGCGAGACCTTGCAAATTTGCTGAGGTAAGTGCAATGGTTTTTGATCTGCAGATGCATTTCAAGAATCTTTTGAATGCCCCTTGTATCGCTAGCTCTGGTTTATACAGAACAATTGTTAGAAATAGAGAATTTACAACTTTTTACTCCATTTTTTTTTATCTCCTGAAATGCACTTGCAAAGATTTGTGCGCATGTGCAACCCTTTTTTACATATATTCCTTTGGTTTTCGTTCTACTTTTGTTTGTCGGCTTGTGTGTTTGTCAAAATGTCTGTTTCATCATATCATCCGAATCCGGTGACAGATTAATGGTTTGTGCACCAAATGAAACCTTGTGACCTATTGTAATGAGTTAACAGATTAATGGTTTGTGCACCAAATGAAACCTTGTGACCTATTGTAATGAGTTAACAGATTAATGGTTTGTGCACCAAATGAAACCTTGTGACCTATTGTAATGAGTTAACAGATTAATGGTTTGTGCACCAAATGAAACCTTGTGACCTATTGTAATGAGTTAACAGATTAATGGTTTGTGCACCAAATGAAACCTTGTGACCTATTGTAATGAGTTAACAGATTAATGGTTTGTGCACCAAATGAAACCTTGTGACCTATTGTAATGAGTTAACAGATTAATGGTTTGTGCACCAAAAAACCTTGTGACCTATTGTAATGAGTTAACAGATTAATGGTTTGTGTACCAAATGAAACCTTGTGACCTATTGTAATGAATTATGTACGTCTCATACTTTCTTCCCCTCTAAAATGGGAAAAGTATAAATAATGATGTATGTGTTTATGTGGTGTAGGACATACTTAAATAAAGTTTCTAGGTTATCTCCGTCCTTTGTGTTTAGGGAAATAGCTGCCTTCGAAACACAACGCACTCATAGTTGAAACTCGATTTGGGAACATCAGATTACAAGATTCTCGTGCTACGAGATCTCCCGCCTTACAATAAACGAAAGTTTAAAACATGCATCTGAAAAATGCTACAGTACCATAGATATTCTCACAGACGTGTAAAAATATTAGCTGTTTCCACTTTAAATTTCTAATTGATTGTTAAAGTGGATTCTTTCACTGAAGCATTTGTTTTGTACAAAATAATCAAGAAAGTTTTTTTTTGCAATTTTTTCGTTTTTTGTTGCAATGAAAGGGCTGAACTGAAATGAAATCAGTTCCAAGATGAAATGTCAGGTCGAACGTGTCAGTATGAAGTTCATCCAAAGTCACTTAAAATGCCTAATTTTATATATATTTATTTTTCTTATATATAAATTAGCATCGCGAATTATAATTAGTTTGAGAATCAAATTGGTAAATATGGTGCTTCTTAAGTAGTTTTATGAAGGGAAAAATAAAACTTTTAATAAGATAAAAGAATTCAGCACATTTATTACTCCATTTATAAAAAGAAAATATGGCAAAAGTAGTTCAAAGTTAATATATATTTTTTTTTAATTTTCATTCTTCAGCATGACAAATAAGTTAGGTTACCGTTTTAACGTGCTTAGCCTCACGCGCCAATACAACATGCTGCTACTCTTTACCCTTCCCTTAGGTTGGCGATTATTTTCGTAAGACTATTATTGTCGGCGGCTGAGCTCGCTGCCTTATTTCATCGTCCGACCGAAGTAGCCCAAGACTCCTACAAGGCGTTATTAGAGCAAATAATCCTCTGCAATCATATATCAACATGCATGCATAATGTAGCGCCTATGCCGGTTAATTGTACGTAAACTCTAACATTAGGTCACCTAAATACATTCTCAGTCTTGGGCCACCGCCTCGTTACAGCAATCTCTTAACATCATTATGGAATGCCTGCGAGCGTTGGGAAGGAGATTAGTACTCTTGCTCCCTTCCCACTACTCCTTTGCTACACCTCTGACCAGTTATAAATTTCCTGGACAAACATTTTAATTACAATACATTAGTGGAGACAGGCGGTTATTTATTTCGAGCGGAGAAGAGGATAGGAAAGAGCAAGAACATCGACCATCTTCCTCCCCAACCCTGTCCCCTCCCTACGTCTGCTGCGGTCGTCCCCAAAAGGACATAATGCAACCAATTAGAGTCTTTTATCTTCGCTATCATGTGTTATCCATCACGGCTTGAGCAACCTTCGCTAGCAGGGCAATTCTCTCACCATTCTCTTCTTCTCTCAACTCGCTCCACATCAGTCAGAATTTTCATAACAATGACTACACCCAGCTAAGGAGAGGTTCGTGAACCGTATCAGCGGCTCTATCATCACATTATATAATACACTTACCAGGAACTTTTGCTCTTTGCTTTTATCTCCAATACATCTCAGCTACGTAAGGATCGTCTCTCCCCACAGTAATGACTTCCCATGAAGTATATATTAAAAAAGCAGGTTCCAATGTCTACCAAATCTCGTGATCATGAACAATAATAAATTCTCGAGATATTTACATTACAAGGGGACAGTATATCTGTTACTTGTATCAGTTTGTCCACTTGGCAGACAAAATCTGCATTATCTCCTTTTGCAAAGCTTCCGCCATCCTCCCCTTCAACTCCAAGAGAAATCTTGGCTTCTCACGCTACGTGTTGCAGTCAGTGCAGTTACAATACGTGTTAATATCATCTACTGTATCGTTACATATAATAAATTTTATACATTTACTGTCCATTACTGATTCTTAAATCACTGCCACGGGAGACGTACATGAAAAGAAACAACTAAATTGGGAAATAGATAAAGAATAACGGGGAAAAGGATATGCTCTCCTGTGCACGGAGCATTGGCTTAATGTCCCATCTAACTGACGGCGGCCTTTCCGAGTTCATTGCTGTCTCCTTTCTCATCGAGAGTAGGGTGGAAGTTAGTGGACACAAACCTCAACATACTCACAGTTGGAACTCGAACTTGGAAATCTTCCAAGTCCATATTAACTATCAGATTTCTTTTGATTCGTATTGCTGGTCAGAACAAAGGTAGCAGCGGACATTTCATAAATCATTTTATTATATCAAAAATTTAAACATTCTATTTTTTAAAACAAGAGTGAATTTGAGAGAAAAAAAGTTTACAGTTACCTTCTATAAAAATAAAGTTTCTTCCAGATATAGATATTTCTCCAGGTTTTTCATGTAATGACACGCTCATTGAAACAGAAGTCAAATTTTCCGACAATTGTTTCAAGTCATATTTCTTAATCATAATCCGACTTCAGACTTAATTAATAAGAATAAATTACTGTGTAAACGTAATTTTTACAATCAACTTCAGAAACTATAGGAAAATGGTTATTGCAGAAATTAAGCCTAATCATGTATCTGATCAGCTCGCACAATAATGTAGGTTACACAATGGTGTAAATTGTGTATGAAATTATCCAAAAGCATATTAGCCAGTCAGGAAAAGGAGCATTTTCACCTATGAATGATACCCAATTGTATTAATATCTCTTAATCTATTTGCAAGTGAAAATTTTATATATTTTATCGTGACCCGTCAAAATAGCTCAAGACAAAACAGCCCCGACAAAACAGCCCCGACAAAATAGCCTGTTCTAAAATAGCCCAAGACTAAAATAGCCCCGACAAAATAGCCCCGGAGAAATAGCTTAGCCTATTTAAATTCTAAATTTCGCATTTTAAAAATTGTATACAAACATATAAATAAAAATTCTAAATATTGTTTGGTAATTCTTTACAAGTCTTTAAGGTTTGTGTTCCTTGCCATGTTCTTTACAAAAATTACATTTCAAGGTTATGTGAAATGCCACGAAGAAAGTCCATATGTTCCATAGTTGCATAATGTTCCACTAATGCTTCCAGGCGTCGATTCAGTTGCACATATTTAGTTTTGCTAGCATCTAGGTTGCAAATACCTGCAGCAAGACGGGTTAAGCGGATTTCTACCATATCCTGCTCTTTTCGGAAATGGTCGATGAGTTTGTAGACGGATGGATGATGGCAATCTACAGTTTGCTGGAATGCCCTATGCCACCTTTCTACCGAATTATTTGTCCTCGGAAGACCATTGACAACGCGCTCATGAACATTCCATATATGTATTGCAAATCGTGGTTGTGCTCGGCGATTGCGTCTTATTCGCCCTATATATGTATCTTCCCAGTAATCGATAATGGGGTCTAGTTCGTTTGGGTATTTTTCAATTAATTCTTCAAATACTCCTATAACATCATGTACCGGTACAAAACTCAACGCAAACAACATTTTTATATAAGCACGCACATTTTCATTATTTACATAAAGTTCCGCTAAATTCAGTTCTTGCACTTTTCGCCATAAGCACTGTCCCAAATGAAACAAACAGCCAACAACTTCTGTGTTATTAAAAACTTGTTGCACGGCGTTTTGAACCGCTTTCTCGTAATCACTTCACACACTTGTTGGATTTAAAGTTTCCTTCAACTGTAATAGTTTCTGAAATACGCGAACATATATTGCTTCACTTTTATTTCTTAACAATACATATATCAGTGGAATACAACACTTTTCTATTAGTCCGTGTATCGTGAATAATTGAAAAAACAGTTCAGGTGATACTTTAAACGTGCCATCAACAAACCAATGATGATTCTGTTCCAATATTCTCAAATTTTCCTCAGTGCCGAACATTAGAATTCGATCAGGATCGTTTTCTCCAGAATCCCACAGAATAAAATTTTCGTTTCTTGTGGTACTTTGAAGATGAACTGGAATTGCAATATTGGCAACCCTTGCAGGATTTGGATATGGAAGATTCGTTTTTTTTCGTATACGTTCTATTGCTCTCTGGGAGGCAATATAATTTGGAAGCTGAATCGATGCTTCCAAAGATATTCCACTTGTGCAGGCTTGATATATTTGCCTAGGCTTCTCCACAGCACTCTGTGCTCTATGTTTCATTTCAGAACGTATTTCAATGCCTGATTTTTAGCTGGATTTGGCGCATGGTTGTGTTCCGTCACGACCCGGAAGTCAGCACCCAATGTTCTTAGACGCCCTTTACAAGTCGGAACTACACACCTCCACGATGTACTTTCATCCCGGTTTTCCCTAGCCTTGCGATATCGATGACCATCTTTCAGCAGCAGATCTTTTCCTTTTTGCGACGAGATTTTCTCCATTTTTCTTGCAAAACACAAATAATAACGGATCATCAGTTAATATCTATTAAATAGTTCTATATTATATCAATAAATAAACGCATCCGGTAAAATAGATATTAAAATAACTTACTTATTTCCGTTAGAGATCTCTTACAACGACTCCCGCAAGACACACGTGCGCCACGTGCGAACAAAAAACTAAAACTAGAAGCTAAACTAGAAGCATTGGTTTTAATACAAAAACTAAATCACATGGCTCCGCCTACCGGTGAGCCATGTGCCTGTCACGTGACTCATTTGTTACTACAATATTTCTAATTATAGATGCACTCAACGCAACTTGTTGCAAAGTTACCTTCATTTTACCAAAGTACAGGAAGCCATATTACGCGCGTTTTCCGACGCGCAAGTTAGATTTTTACTTTGGATTTTAAATAGGCTAAGCTATTTCTTCGGGGCTATTTAGTCTTGGGCTATTTTAGAATGGGCTATTTTGTCGGGGCTATTTAGTCTTGGGCTATTTTAGAATAGGCTATTTTGTCGGGGCTATTTTGTCGGGGCTATTTAGTCTTGGGCTATTTTGACGGGGTACCATATTTTATAATATAAATATGGCAAAATATATTTATTTTTTTTAATTTAGAATATATTAATTAATATATACATTATTTTACATTAGCTGAACTATTTTATACTATCCTCTGGGCTGCCCGGGTCTCCCTTTTATTCTGTATATGCTGACTTTCACTGTAACAAAAGTTAGTTTCGTTAGTACCACCTCTGTACCCCAACCCATTAGAAAAGATTCAACACGAAGAACTGCCCAGCGTTGCTCAGGTCTTTGTTGACGTCAGTCCCGCTCTCAAAGCCCGTGGTTTTGTTTCTAAGCAGACTATCGAGTTCTTGATTTCATTTCCACAGATTTTGTTCCCTATAGTTCACGAGATATATGATCGAATGGCCCGAAATTTATCCGCTGGTTGCAGCTGTGTGACTCCGTATTGGGTTAAAAAAAATCCAGTACCTACTGTTTACAAATGGTCCAAATTTCACTGCCATAACTAACTCTAGAAAGAACCAAACAATTATGCAATCTAATTTTAGTCTTTAGGTGTATATGCTTATTTCTCCTCAGTTCTTATAGATTCTTAAAAGTCCCAGCATATTTTTTTATTCTTTTGTTATGTTTTTTATTTTCAATAGTATCTGTGGCACAGCTCCCAAGATAATTAAACTGAGACACCTGCTCAAGAGTGGAACTATTCAGATTAACTAAACCATACACTGTCTGACCAATTTTAATCACTTTAGTTTTCTCTCTGACACCAAACCTACTCTACTACCAATGCCATCAACAGCTCGAATGAACGAGTTCATTTCATCGACATCATTTGCCAAAAGAGCCAAATCATCAGCATATTCTAAATCTGACATTTGCAGATCTGTAGACCATTTAAACTCAAAATATTTCCCTTGAAGTGAATTTCGCATATAATAATTCATAACCAAACGAAAGAGGAAAGGAGACAAAATGCACCCTTGTCAAACACCAAAAGCAATCCTAAACCAATTGTTATAAGTTTTATCAACTTTCAGACACGACTCTATTATTGTAGAGAGCTTTCATTATGTTAACTAACTTATCTGGTATGACATAAAATCTCACGATCAACCACAAATTATGACGATCAACAGAGCGAAAAGCCTTTTTAAAATCAACAAAGCTAGGAACCACAGGATTTCTGAAACATTAAACATTTCTCAATAATTTGCCTAAGTGAAAATGTCTGATTTATGCATCCCCTACCACTTCTGAATCCACATTGCTCATCACGCAATTGTCCGTCAACCAGATTATTAATTCTATTAAGTGCAATAGTGCAAAGATCTTTGCATGGAACAGAAAGTAGACTGATCCCTACAGTTATCTAAATAGTGTGATCACCTTTTTTTAAACTAGGGATAATAATAGCTCTAGTAAAATCCCTTGAACAATGCCTTTATGTAAAAGATATTCAAAATTGCAGTTATCCATTTATGTAGTTTATGTCTAGAAATAGCCAAAATAATTTCATACTGTGTTACAGGGCCAACATTAAAGCCATTAATGTATCTATCATCATTACAAACAATGGGAGTAGAACTAACCACAATGGAATATCACTGAAATGCTCATCTCACCTAGCCATTACAGAATCCTCACCTTCTATAACCTTACATTGTTTATCCTTCAATCCCTGTATACCTATCAGTTTTCTATCACACAAAATATCAACTATCTATTACAGCTCTCTGCTCTTGTGCTGTCTAACTGCTTCATCGTCTTTGTCAGCCAAGCCATCAAGCCAAAACTTTTATCAGCAGCTAACTGTTCCTTTTACACGTTTATTAAGCTCTTTATAAAGCTTGCTATTAGGACTAGTATTGATTAAGGACATTCCTGCAGTTCTTTCTTTCTGAAATAAGCTCAAGTGTCTTATCATCCAAATAATTCTGTCTCCTCTGCTCCTTTTTTCCTAAAAGAGTACTGCTAGTTTCCAAAAAAGCGTGTTTAAAATGGTACCATTCTCCCTCAACTTCAGTAGTAAGCAAACCATGACTGTCATAATGATTAAGTAACCTATCATGGCAAGCTTTAGCTATAACTGGGTCTTTCAGAGCTTCAGTATTAAAGGTAACTTTTTAACCTTAGTACAACAGTTCTTAAGCTTAAGTGGCATGACACTTTTAACAAGGTAATGGTCAGATCCAATTTCAGCTCCCTTATTATGACCTGGCATTCCTAACAGAACTAGCCCATTTGCTCTTAATTAATATAGTAAAATAAACCAAATTCTTATGCAGCTCATTTGATAAACCCAGGCATAGTTATTTATGTCACGATGTTTGTAATAAATGTTAGTTATTTTTAAACCATTAAGTTTACTTATGTGTAGGAAATGTTTCCCATTGCCATTGCAGCTGCCAATACCAAAATGATCTATCACACCTTCCCTCATCAAAGGTCAGAGTCAGTATCAACTTTGGCATTGAGGTTACCTAGAACGAGGATAATATCTCCATTCTTCATAGAATACAAAACATCTTGAAATTATCCGTAAAACCGATATTTCTCATCCTCCTCAGCATCTTCAGTGGAGGCATAACGACAGATAGCATTCAACGTCTTTAATGCTTGTCTGAAATTTAGCAGTAATAAACCTTTCATTAATGCACTCATATCACAGAAGAGCATCACTAGTGTGTCTGCTGACACACTAGTGATGCTACTTACTCCTTGTAGATGCTTTCCATCTTCCCTTCCTGGAAAAAGAAATTTAAAAGTAATCTTAATATCTGAACTTTACCTGTCCATCTGGATTCCTGCAAGCCGATAATATCCAATTTATAACGGTGAAATTCTTGTGTGAGGACATCAAGAGAATAATCTCTGTGCAGAGTCCTCATATTTCAACTGCGAAATAGAGAATGGTTAGTGGGATGTTTTAAGGAACTAAATTTATTGAGAGAGGAAATGCCGACAATATCAAACAGCCCCCTAATCGCAAGCATGGGACAAAGAACTGTTCCCACTCTACTAAAGGCAGAAGCCATCTACACTGAAAGACTTCCTCCAATGGGTATCACGACGAAATGCTGCCGGAAAAATGCCGACTGCGCAATTCGCTGAGAACAAACACGCCGTCGCGAGATAACGCCGAAAATAAAAATGCCGTCGCAACATAATGCCGAAAATAAAAACACGGTCGCAACATAACGCCGAAAATAAAAACACCGTGGTAACATAACACCGAAAATAAAAACACCGTCGCAACATAACGCCGAAAATAAAAGCGCCGTCGCAACATAACGCCGAAAATAAAAACACAAAATAATAACGCCGAGAATCAAAAGGCTGTCACATCACAACATTACCTGAGAATAAAAAACCAGTCGCAACATTAGCCGACAGTGCAAAATGCGCCAACAATAATACCTGTTGCAAGAAAATCATTAATGAACTCTATCTATTAGAAGTTAAATCATATATTATTTTCACTTTATTGTCTGTCTGTCCATCTGTATTCATTCAGCTGTTTTGTTTTTAGAGATAAATATTTAAAAAAATTGGTCGGATAGGTACCGATGAAATATTACGATTCGCACTTTTGGAATTCCCCAAATTTTAAATTGCATCCTCTAATGGTGAAATAAATTCAAAATTGCACAATTTAAAACGAATATTACAAAACGATGTATTGATGCCAGGAATTTGAATTTTTGGCTTTTTGAAACCTTGATTGGTGTATAATTGAAAAATTCTTTTTGCGCTGCATGGATACTAAATGATTGTGACTCACATTTTTGTAATTTTTCACAAGGTTTTTGGGAATATTACAAGCGATCTATTTATGCTAGAAATTCGAAATTTTGATGGTAGAATGTGATGATCAGAAAGTTATAAACTCATTTAAAGCTTTGGAATTGGGGAGCATAAGATGGAAGTTATATTTTTGCTATTCTTGATAATGTCAAATAAATCTTAACTTTCAATTAGCAGGTGTTCAGTCTCTGAGGGTACTTTTTTCCCCCACAATGGGTAAATGGCTAGGTCACAAGGACCCAGAGGACTCGGAGAAGCTTGGAGTAAGGGGACCCACTGGACAGCTGTTAGGAAACAAATGGTAGCCTGCCGTCAAGGCCATATAGCGTGTTCCTTAACGTGCACAGTGTGTAGCTCTCCCTAAGACGGGCCACGGCTTTATTCCCATTTGACGGACGCGGCCCAATCCCATCTGTGTCCCCTACTGACTGAGGGCAAGGTTTTTGTGGAGATAAATTTCATCTCTTTCCCAGGTGGTAGAACTTGGGAACTGCAAATTACGAGGCTGGCACGCTAGCGACTGAACAACCCCCGTCCCCCAAATTAACTGGAAGCTATGAATCTAAGAAAAGCAAATATTGACTTTGAAATATCTGGTATACTTACATTATTATTTGCAATTGGAGAAATAATACTTCACACTGAGTTACATGGCACATGGCTTACAACTAATAATAAAAAGAAAATAATATAGCCTAAATTTTCGAAAACAAGAATGGTGAAAAATAGCACAGTAACTCAATCATTGTATTAAGACAAGTTGACGTACACAGTGGCAGAATTCTACCTCGAAATAGAACAGATACTTTCCCACAAAAGGAGAAGCTCTCTTTGTTATTTCTAATCCTTCCACGTCTCTCAGCTGTTGATCGGAAACGAAGCTGAAACGGTGCTGCACCTCGAAACGCAGATGTAGGGAGTGGACCTCGCTGTGGACTTTCGATATGCGAAGTGACCTAGATAGACAACTGTGACTCTGGACAGGGTCAGCTTTCGAGCAGAAGGCAGAGGGTACTATGGTTTAAAATGGCTTAGGGACCAGGTTCCCGCTGTTCGTTAGACAAATCCGTTTATGCCACCAGGAAGGTTAATCACCAATGTGTACTGTGGATCTTGAAAGAACGAATGCAATTCAGGTTTACGAAAATGAGTTCTCTGCATTTCAATAAGAAGAATATAAGCGTTAACATGAAAAGAGGTTACATGAAATTGCTGTTTTTAAAAATATGAAGCAAAAACTATTTTCTGAAATTAATAGGTAATAGTTTGATAGTTTTCTCTGATTAAAAAAATCATAATGAAATATGGGATATAAATATGAAATATGGCAAATATGGGAATCTCATTTTCAAAGAAATGAAGTTTTCCGTTTACCTACTTTTGAACTCCTTGAAAGTTTTAATTCAAACTGATGATGGGAAAATGTAAATAGTTCTATTCTCTTAGTATTTATACAGCATAAAAAGTATTTGCCTATTATTCTTTAAAATAGAAACGTTGCTTTTCTCACACTCCTCTGATGAAATGAGGCGAATTGTGCAGTCATTGTAACATCTTTTGATCCTTAACAAATCACTTGCATTGTTCATTAAGAAATTCGCTTTTTCCGTATTTTGTGACTTCTAACGATGTTAATTCAAACCACCAAAATATTTGAAAAATCCCGATAATAATGTTTCATTAGTAACAATCCAACTAGAAAGAATGTTTGAATTATCTCTTAAAACAAAAAAAAATTGCATTTCCCCACCTGCCTTGGGATGACAGCCAAACTCATTGTTGCCAATAATATTCACACATTCCATCATCAAAATTCAAATTCTAGTAATGCATCATTTGCAATATTCGTTCAAAATTTTTTAATTTCAAAAATTTCCACCGTTAGAGGGCGCAATAATGTTTTATAATACACATCTGACCCAAGAATATTTTTTATCTCTTAAAATAATTTACTACATGCACAAAAGAGCGAAAAGCAATAGGAAGATTGGAAGCAAGATAGTCGAAGCACTTTGTGGCTTATTGTACTAGGCGTTTCATCGGCGACGTTATGCAGAGTCGGCGTTTTGTATTTGGCGTTTTATCGGCGACGTTATGTAGAGTCGGCGTTTTGTATTTGGCGTTATATCGGCGACGTTATGTAGAGTCGGCGTTTTGTATTAGGCGTTTTATCGGCGACGTTATGTAGAGTCGGCGTTTTTGTTGACGGCGTATTGCTCAGGCGGCATTTATGTATTGGCGTTTTTTCGTCGGCGTTCTGCGTGAACCCCTCCAATGTAGGATTTCACGATGTTTATAGAAGCAATAATTCAGGTACCAGCAATGGCCTCTAATCAATTTAATCCGTCAGTTGATAAAACGTATACTGTGAATCTATTCTCTTGGGGCTGTCAACTCACAATCATAGAACAAGATTTTCCCTCAACAGTAGCCCACCAGCGCAACAAATTCAGGATCTACATTCAAGCTTAGAGCCATCATCACCAGGGATCAACCACCAGGGATCTGTGTGGTTGAACATTCCTCAGCAGGGTAGAAAAATAGAAAAGTAGCCATAGTAGATCAGTAGGCCACCACTTATCTGACAGCTTTCCACTTCCGTTCCCTTCCATAAGAGAGTATCTCTTTTGAAAGGTACTAATGGTCTGCACCACGAGAAGGCTGGGTCGGACTTTGGGTGCTAGACCAGGCCGGTTCTGGGCATCATCACAAAGGATTGGTGCATAGCTCTCCTTCCACTGACTACCTAGCTACCATTTGTAAACTACGAAGTTTATACAAGCATCTATATGAAACTTATTTTTAAACCATTAGAACGAGCGATATGTCATTCATTGTTTTTGCTTCCTTCATTTTAAATATTGAATGACCTCTGTAGAAAATCCGGCTTTAGGTAGATTTGATTTAGTTGTCTAATTATACTTGCCCCATTTTTTTCGCAGAATGCTGGTATAACAAGTTTTGAATCTTGCCCCCCCCCGTTTGGTAATAAAGGCCAACAGTTTACGGGTATACTATATACTGCAAAAATTTTTCTTTCACAGTGGCAACTGGTTGAAGGACACTTATTCCGTATTTCAAATGCTGCAGAGCGGCATTTAGCTTGATACGAAATTTAAAGTGGAAACTCGAGCCACTTTCATTCTTTTTTTTATTCGCTTTTTACGATAGTTTTCTTTTACTACATTACGGGAAACATAATAAGAAAAAACTCTCCCGAAATGAATATTGTTTTTCCACATAAAAGTTTTTATCAGCAAAGAAAATTTATTCCTAAAATAACAATTTAAAAATTTGGAAAATAGACATTCAAGTTAAAATTATGAAGATGCCTTAGTAGGAGGATAATGAGAGTTCTGGACCAGTGGCGGGTCAATGTTAATCCTATGGTACCCGCCACCCATGTGTTTCAAGGCGGTGACAGATCATTATCAATCACATTGTTGAGAACTCACACTATTTTAAGATCGAAGTCGTGCAATGTCAAAAGAATACTTCCATCCAGTAATGTATTAATCTGAAATTATATTATTCAGTTAAATTGCAGATAATAATGGACATATAACAGATGGTATTGGATAACAACTCAATCGTAATTTCCACCAACACCCATAGCGGTTTTCCGACGTCATCGACCACGCCCCCACAATCCCGCTTATTAATAATTCATAACTCATATTTAATTAATTAGCGCCGTCCCCTTTATTAAACTCCCCCCTCATCAATCGCAAACTCCCGTGTCCCTTGGTTTGTACCCTCATTCGTAATTTTTTCCAGACTCCGCCATTTTGAATCCTGACTCACCTATTAGAAGTTTTAGCTTTTAAAATATTTTTTACCCAATAGCATTTTTGCTTTTCATTTACTGCGGGAGAGTTTTATTACAATTTCTGCGGGACAGTTTTATTCCAGTTTCTGCGGGATAGTCCTTTTTCTAGTATAAATACGACTTCCATCAGTCATCAGAATGAGGATTGGTATCATAATACCAATCCTCATTCTGTTGTCAGACGTTGACACTGACAGTTCTCTGCTGCTGCGTCTCCATGATTTTTTCAACTGTTAGAAGCCAATAGTGATAGTTCTCGAGGAACTCGTGTAGTATAAATCAGCTATTTTCCAAGTCACTGCTTCATAATGTATCCATGTGATATATGTGAGAAGGCTTTCCTTCATAAGACCCATCTCATTCGTCATAAGAGAAATCATGATGGAAATAACCTGTTTAAGTGTTCTCAATGCGAATCGACTTTCTGAAGGAGAGATGACGTCCGACGTCATGAGTTATCCCACAGTTCCAGGAAAACCTACAAATGAGAAGAATGTGCAATGGAGTTTGGGAGAAAAGACAGTCTTTTACGACATCAAAGAAAGCCACACAATAATAAGCGAAAACGTTCTGAAGATGAAAGGACTCCCCAGAAGAAACAAAAACCAGACCTTGAATACCCCTGCCAGTTTACAGAAGAAATGAAAAGGACCCTCTCAACACATAAGCTGATGGCAACGGAAGAAAAATCTGTTGACCTCACCTTTTTCCTCGAGTCCTCGCGGGAGTCACTCTTAACTCATCTCAAAGAAGAATTGACCTCGAAAGGTAGCATTAAATGGTACCTTGCCGTGCAAGTGCGCTTCAGGCGAAAAGTTTTCCGCTTCTACTTTCGAACACTGCACCCCATTTTTCCGAAGCAACTGTGTCACAAGTCTTCCTGCATTATCCCTAAACAAAGAACTGGATACAGCGTGCAAGAAGATCAAGACTTCATTTGAAGAATTTGAAGGAGCACATAGTGGATGGATACTGGATGCTGTACTCCACGCTGAAATGAACATTGGAAAATATATTCCTCTTGCAGGGTCTAGTTATATCCCTTCTCCAAGAGAATTACTGTTAAAACACGCTATTGTCAATGTATGTAATTCTGACAAAAAATGTTTTGTGTGGTCTGTTTTAGCCTCTTTTTATCTTACCACAGATCATCCACAACGTCCTACCACCTACATTCATTTAGAAGAAAAATTAAACACATGTGGCCTAATTTTCCCTATAACATTAAATCAAATATTAAATTCGAAAAAATGAACAACATTTCTGTCAATGTTTTGGGATACGAGAAAGAGGTCTTCCCACTCTACATCACGCCATTGAGATTTAAAGTGCACGCAAATCTCCTTCTGTTATCGGATGATGAAAAGCAACATTATTGCTCCGTTAAAAATATGAGTAGACTTCTCAGTCCTCCCACTAAACATAACGGTGCGAGTTTCTACTGTGATTACTGCCTTTACCGTTTCACAAATGAATCACTCTTGAAGGATCATATTCCCTATTATCAAGAACATGTACCCCTGGGAGCAGAATTTCCAACTGAAGAGTGGAAATGGCTGAAATTCGCAAATTTCAAGTTTCAGCAACCCCTTTCATACCTGATTTATGCCGACCTTGAATCATTCCTAGTGAAAGTGGACACTTGTATGCCTAATCCTGCAAATACTCACACCACTATCACGGCAAATCATGAACCCTGTGGATTCGCATATCTTGTTGTTGGACCTGATGGCTGCAGCTATAAACATCCAGTAGTTTATAGAGGTCCTAATGTGAAAAAAATATTTTTGGACTGTCTGCTTAAAGAAGAAAACGATATAAAAAATTTACTCTCGAAGATCAAACCAATGCAACTTTCAAATCACGAAGAGGACTCATTTCACAACGCTATCAATTGTCATATATCCAAGATCGCGTGAGAGATCACGATAATTTATATTCCGAGGAGTCGCTCATAATGCGTGTAATCTCAATTTTAAACTCACAAATAAGATTCCAGTTATATTTCATAACCTAAAGGGATATGACAGCCATCTTATTATGCAGGTAATCGGTATTCCTATCAATTCTTAAGTGCATCTCTTGAGAAGCTAGTCCATAATTTTATTAGCCGAAGAATTTCATATTTTAAAGGAATATGTTGAAACTGAACGGCTACAGCTGGTTTTGAGAAAAGGAGTTTACCCCTACCATTGACAGCAACGAAAAGTTTGAAGAAACTTTATTACCTCCATGTGAAGCTATTTACAATCAGCTAACAGAAGAAGCGCTAGGGAAGAAGACTATATCCATGCAATGAAAGTATGGAACTCTTTCGACATAAAAAATCTAGGCCAATAGCACGACTTGTACCTGAAGACCGACGTACTCCTCTTAGCTGATGTGTTTGAGAATTTTGGAAAACTATGTATGAGATACTATGAAATTGATCCCTCTCATGTTTACACAACTCCTGGACTAGCTGGCAATGACCTGACCCTGAAGATGACAAATATTAATCTAGAGTTGATAACAGACCCTACAATGTACCTTTTTACAACAGTTGCTGATGATTCGAAAAAAGGATACATATTGGAAGTTGGTTTAGATTATCCAGTTTCTCTACACGACAAGCATAACGATTATCCGCTAGCCCCTGAGAAACTACCGATTACCAGCAGAATGCTATCACCATATTGTCAAGAGGTTGCCCAAAGGCTTGAAATAAATACACGCCAATCAGTCGAAAATTAGCCCCAAATATAAATTCTGACCTCTTTCTCGTATCCAAAAACATTGACAGAAATGTTCATTTTTTTGAATTTAGATATTTGATTTACTGTTATAGGGAAAATTAGGCCACATGTGTTTAATTTTTCTTCTAAATGAATATAGGTGGTAGGATGTTGTGGATGATCTGTAGCAAGATAAAAAGAGGCTAAAACAGACCACACAAAACATTTTTTGTCAGAATTACATACATTGACAATAGCGTGTTTTAACAGTAATTCTCTTGGAGTAGGGATATAACTAGACCCTGCAAGAAGGACATATTTTCCAATGTTCATTTCAGCGTGGAGTACAGCATCCAGTATCCATCCACTATGTGCTCCTTCAAATTCTTCAAATGAAGTCTTGATCTTCTTGCACGCTGTATCCAGTTCTTTGTTTAGGGATGATGCAGGAAGACTTGTGACACAGTTGCTTCGGAAAAATGGGGTGCAGTGTTCGAAAGTAGAAGGGGAAAACTTTTCGCCTGAAGCGCACTTGCACGGCAAGGTACCATTTAATGCTACCTTTCGAGGTCAATTCTTCTTTGAGATGAGTTAAGAGTGACTCCCGCGTGGACTCGAGGAAAAAGGTGAGGTCAACAGATATTTCTTTCGTTGCCATCAGCTTATGTGTTGAGAGGGTCATTTTCATTTCTTCTGTAAACTGGCAGGGGTATTCAAGGTCTGGTTTTTGTTTCTTCTGGGGAATCCTTTCATCTTCAGAACGTTTTCGCTTATTATTGTGCGGCTTTCTTTGATGTCGTAAAAGACTGTCTTTTCTCCCAAACTCCATTGCACATTCTTCGCATTTGTAGGTTTTCCTGGAACTGTGGATAACTCATGACGTCGGACGTCATCTCTCCTTCAGAAAGTCGATTCGCATTGAGAACACTTAAACAGGTTATTTCCATCATGATTTCTCTTATGACGAATGAGATGGGTCTGATGAAGGAAAGCCTTCTCACATATATCACATGGATACATTTTGAAGCAGTGACTTGGAAAATAGCTGATTTATACTACACGAGGACCTCGAGAATTATCACTATTGGCTTCTAACAGTTGAAAAAATCATGGAGACGCAGCAGCAGAGAACTGTCAGTGTCAACGTCTGACAACAGAATGAGGATTCTGACTGATGGATGTCGTATTTATACTAGAAAAAGGACTATCCCGCAGAAACTGGAATAAAACTGTCCCGCAGAAATTGTAATAAAACTGTCCCGCAGTAAATGAAAAGAAAAAATGCTATTGGGTAAAAAATATTTTAAAAGCTAGAACTTCTAATAGGTGAGTCAGGATTCAAAATGGCGGAGTCTGGAAAAAATTTCGGATGAGGTTACAAACCAAGGGACACGGGAGTTTGCGATCGATGAGGGGGGAGTTTAATAAAGGGGGACGGCACTAATTAAATAAATATGAGTTATGAATTAATAATAAGCGGGATTGTGGGGGCGTGGTCGATGACGTCGGAAAACCGCTATGGGTGTTGGTGGAAATTACGATTGAGTTGTTATCCAATACCATCTGTTATATGTCCATTATTATCTGCAATTTAACTGAATAATATAATTTCAGATTAATACATTACTGGATGGAAGTATTCTTTTGACATTGCACGACTTCGATCTTAAAATAGTGTGAGTTCTCAACAATGTGATTGATAATGATCTGTCACCGCCTTGGAACACATGGGTGGCGGGTACCATAGGATTAACATTGACCCGCCACTGGTCCAGAACTCTCATTATCCTCCTACTTGCCTTTCTGTGAAAACCTTCATATTATATAAATAAATTTGCATTTTTAATCAGAACAACATTAAGAGATTTCCTTCCTAGTGGAAATAATTCGTTTTAGTTCATGTAAAAGTGTAAAAGTAAACACCACTCCACCTTCCGCCACTCGAACACGGAATCTACTGATTACATGCCGATCTGTCTGCTGAATCGGATACATAGCATACCTTCCGAGATACCCTCAGAGAGCGAATCTGTTTCTGTATGAATTTATTGTGTTCGCTTTAATTTAACAGGTAGAGCAACTGTGTTATAAACAGGAGGTTCGGTACTCGAGTCCGAGAGTCGGGAGTGGTATGGTTCCTTTCTCATTTACCTATTTTTTTTTATTTATTTGTGCATATCCTAGAACCATCGATTGAAAGCGTGTTTCTCTTATGTTCAAACGCAGTACATTTATGGAAATTGTTGCTATGTTCCGCTGCAGCATTGGAAGATCAGCATAAAGAAAAATAATAATTGTATTTTAAGAAAACTGAGCCAGAATATGCTTTATATCAGTAATTACCTATAATATATTGTAACATGAGCAGTAGTCCCATAGTAGTGAAAGTGACAAGATCTACTTTTGAGTCATTGCATGAATCTTTCAATTTATATCGAAAACGTCCCCTAAAATAATGCGTGCGATCTTAACAAATAGTCTATGACATTACTTAATATTTCAGAAATATTATCTAATGCTGAAGGCTATTTCTATAGTTAATCTGTGTATTTACTATGGATGGATTTCTATAACACTATTTTTAAGTTTTTCGGTCCCAAAATATGTTGCTCCCCCTCAACTTTTCTGGCTGCTGCAAAAACGGCGGAGTGCGCTGACAGAGAGCGAGACGGAACTGCAAAGGCTGTGCATTTATCTCGGTCCTAGTGATCGGAATAACTTCAGCTTGAATAACTGCTACTAAGAACAGAGAGCGAGAGGCTCCCTCTCCTGAGATGCGGTCAACCCTGAATCAGCAACTGACATTTGTATTTTGTCCACGACGCCCTGGTTTCACGGCAAGGCGATCTCCCACAACTCACAGATGTCGCCGCGATCTTTTTTACGGTCCGTGTTGCTCCGGTCAATAAAATCCATAGAAAGTAGGGGGAAAGGGAGGGCGGGAGGAAGCAGCCACCGGAGGAATTCTGAGTTGCCACCCTGAGGTTGGTAAGTTGAAGGGGGGGGGGGGATGCTGCCTATGTAAAGGCAGATCTTCAAGTCCTGGCTTAGTTTGTTTCGTTCACTCAATGGTCAAAATGAGGTGTCCAATGACAACTATAACAACATGTTAATTAGCATATTGTTACATCTACTTCACCGATTCAATAAAAGAATGTTTAAAGTAGGAACACATTTGAAGGTCACAACAATGCTTTTCGCGTCATTTCTTACAAAAATAAAGTTCTGCGGAAGTATTTATAACTAGTTTATTTTATTTAGCTATTTGATTTAATTAAGATGACATTATTATATGAAAAATACAGAATACAGCGAATTTATAGCATGGCGATGCAGGATTACTGAACGAACAGAAACTATTGAAGGTATGTATGGTAAAGGTATTAAAGAGATATTAAGTTAGTTCTTTAGCTCAGTGTGTGAGGTTGGGTTGTCGGGATGTTTCACTTATGGATTGCACCTTTTTAAACACAATAGGATAAAAGGACAGGTAACACAAAAGGAACACTGAGAAATTATTGGAAGATCTCAACTCAACATCTGTTAGGAAGCTAGCCGTCGAGGCTATCTAGCATTGTCTTCTAACGGCCACTAGAATATGCGTCTGCTGTACGCAGCTGTTCAACATCCCATCGAAGAATTGCGGCTCTTCGAAGCCAATCAGTGTTCTCTTTCGTACAGAGGGCAAAGTGGAAGTTAGCAAAGAAATATTAACGTAGACATGGAGTGTATGGGGAGTCAGATGTCAAGACTTCAACTTCACTGTACCTCTGATGTAAACACTCTAAGCTAATGACTCTTCTCAGTGGGAATATCAGCTGCTCTCTTTGGAACAAACTACAGAAAATAATGCTCAGAGTGCCAGAAAAAATGCATAAGTTGTAAAATTCTAGTAGCAGAAGTAGCGGCTATTTTCTAAAGAGTTGGAGTAAAAAGCTTACCACTTGGTTGGATTTCCATGTGGGTTGGATTGTTTAATTTTTATTTTGTGCTGCACGATGACTCCCGAGGTCTGACATAAGGCCTCGGATTAAAATTGCTCGCGACGGACGACGGTCTTTGTAAATCCGTCGGTATTTTCTCTCTCGTTTGGTGGAAGGGGACGGCGAATTCTCAGGGACAACGAATAATAATTGCACAGATTGTCTGTTGCCATATATAACTCAAGGAATACTTCTGCGGAAAAAAATTTCTCCTATGAGTCGGATTCTCTATCCACTAAGTTATCAGCAGCTACGTCACTTGTCTACTAATTTTTACTTTTAAATATTCCTAACCGCAGTGGATAAATGACAGAGCTCGTGATAGCTTAGTAGTTAGAGCACCTGGCATGTACTTGGGAGGCGAGGGTTCGAATCCCACTTATCGGCGGAACTAATATTTTCCCACGAAAGTATATCTCAGGGACACTTGGATGAAATGACTATTTGGATAGTTAACTCTGTAGTCAACTGACAGAACTAACCCATTTGATGTTAATCAATATATAATCAATCATATTCTTATATAGCCCATCTGATGAAACTCATGTGTACTTATGTATGTCGCGGTGTTTGTAATAAGTGTTAGTTATCCCAAACCCTTAAGTTTAGTTACCTGTAGGAGACATTACCATTGCACCTAACAATCCAACCCAAAGAGAATTTCTATTTATTTCTAAAAATGAAAAAAACTACATGTCGACAGACGGACAAAGCGAGAATATTATCTCTCTTTTTCTGAAATGAGATAAAAACCTACTTCGATTATTAAGAAAAAGAATTTTTTCGTTTTTGTCACCTACCCTTATTCTTCTTCCACGAAGATGTCTATTTTCTAGTCATGTTTTCTCACCGTATACCTGCAGAGGAATTAGTGTAACATGTCGTTTATATTAGATAAATTTAAAAAAAACTGTTTTAATAACAAGGAACAGACTTTTAATGGAAATTTAATAATAAGCCTAAATATTAATCGATTTGCAGTAGTTTTCCCCGTAAATGTATGTTGGGACAGTTCTATATTAGAGGAATGTGAAGCCCTATTCAAAGATCCTTAACTTTCCAACAAAAAAAAAGCTTTATACGGAATAATATTACGGGAATAATTTGAAGATATGAACCAATGTTATTCAAATCCCGATTTCAACAGTTGTTCTCTTGCTATTTAAAGAGTTATGGAAAGTGAAACATTGAATATTAAGATTGATTATGTTACATGACGCTGTTTTCAGAGGCCCTTAGAATGTCGCATACCTTTATACCACCAGCTATCATGCTCGATATGGTGTTCCTGTTCTGCAGCAATTGCCCTACAATGTACTTCCACTGTCATGAATAATCTGCCCCATTTCTCTTTACAGACTTTCATAATCCATCAAGAGTCTGCAGTCGACGTTTAACCGGAGAGAGTTTCAAGAGTCCAAACGCTCAAAAGTTTATGGGAAAAGCATCCAGTGATTTCACAGGAATGTCCTCGAACGGTATAGTGCGGTTTCTTCTACCATCCATTGTACGTAGACGCTGAGATCTGACTCGAAGCTTTGTCTTCATGCGATCATACTGTATTAACGTTAGTACCATACAAGACGGACAATTCGTTTCAGTATATTTGCTCAAGGGCATTTTTTTGATAGTGGAGGGAGTTCGCATTGGTGTTCTTTACCACGATACGGAATTACAACTTTTCCTTATAGCTATGCCCAGCAATAACCATGAAATCTTTGGGAAAACATTCTGCACTTTCTCTGTAAAATTTGTGATTGGCTAAAGAAATACGTTTATGGAAAAAATGAATTACACCGATGAGCTGATCTAATGATCGGTAATATATTGACCAGGACATGTTGCGTTCTCTAAGCAGACGTATCCTTTGTCCAATGTAGCAATATTTATTCACTTATTGTCCGCTAGGTAATGTCCATACAGCTTGCAGCAATTGATACGCCGTTCGGTTATGTGGTGAGGCAGCAACGTGTGACAATAGACTTATAGGTAAGCTGTAAATGAAGATTGTTTCGGATGATATTGTGCCCATTCTCCGGTTTGCAGGATTGTGTGCACCGATATTGTGTGGATCTTTTTGATCACATCTGGTATGCCATGTGCGATCTGCTTTTTTTTTTACCTAACTGCAACTGTTTCCCTGGGTCTGTCTACTGTGTTCTTCTTCCACACAACCCTTTCGAGAAATTCGAAACCTCTGGCTGTGTCCATCATTATAATTTGTGACTCGAAATGCTGGGTGTCCAAAAGGGCAATGATGTACCCTTCCCAAAGCCTGTCGACCCTCGGTGGTATATCGCACAGCTCGTGCTCGCAAAATGGTACTAAGTGAGCGAGGTACATTTGCATACGAAATTAGCGCCAAGTAATATAATCATCCTCAATGGCAGTGTTGCTAGCCATAGAAATTTATTTCAAAGATTAATTAAAACACAAATATTTATTTAAAAACAAATCGTTCACTAAAGTACATAAACTAATGAAAAAATTACTCATTTTTCATTTCTTAATTTTCTTAGAAAAATATATGAATGAACAATAAACATGACATTTGACAGGATGGTCTACTGTTAGTTAACAACTTTTCAACTATTAAACGAATATTATTGAAAACCGAAATGTATAGATATACATGTGAATGAAATATTCAATTTATCTTCAATGATATTTTCACATAGAAAGTTTAATCAAAGTTAGGTGAGCTTTGAATGTGGTTTTCCATTAATATAACTTGGAATTGTCTCAATACATATGGGAGGGTATTGTATGTTATTCTACTACGAAAAATATTTTAAATTTTAGTGTAGCTTATCTGAGTTTAGCTTATTGCTAGTTACTGCCAATGCACTCCTCTTATTATTTACCTCTGAACTTTGGCATGAAAAATAAAATGGTGTAAACCTTGGATTTATGTTAATATTAAAGAAGCCATGAGCTGCGCAAATCCAACCTGGGGCAAAGAAACTTCTATCTCTATAAAATGCTCTTAATTTCTTTGGGAACTCAATTGGTTAGTTAAGAATGAAAGGGAAATTAATAAAATATGAAGAAAACAATTGAAGGAAAAGGGAAAATTATGTTGATATCTTTGTTTTTCATTTATTACTTTGTCAGTCATTCATGAGTGGATGCTTCTGTTTCTCCTCTCATCTGTCAATGATTAAACTCATTCAACCAACGAATCAGATACTTTTGCTCATTCCGGGGAATCAAAGGTGCAAAACGAATACGAAAAAGAATTGTCTTGATAGTTAAACAGCTTATTGCTACGCACTACCATTCCATTGATACATCTTGATAAACTAGAAATTTGTTCGAAACTAACACTTTAAGAGCAATTCAGTTTTTTTTTTTCTTTAACCTGGAACCGACTGCAATCAAATGATCAATCCCTTAAAGAATGCCTCTGCACATGCGAAACTAAGTCATATCATATTCACAAACTCTAATAAAAAATCAGTGTGTTTCGTGTGGCACCTGACCTTAAATACTGTACACCATAAGGCACCGTGACAGTGAGTTTTTCCTCCCATTTGCTGTCGTTCGTGCCCAGAAGGCTCTTCCCTGCCTCAGCGCCACTAGCTTCGAATGACTCAGAGCATCAGCAGCAGAATTTACTCTACCAACAACACAATCATAGCGTTGCTGTCCTTCCGACCTATGTCAACGATCCGGGCTCCCTCCTCAAACACTTAACAACCCCATTTACATTCGAACGTCACCACATCCATTCGAAATCAACCTTCCAACTGTGCAGGGGCCAATCAAGCGTCGCTACTTTTCAGCAGCGGAGATAATTCCGGTGCGCGGGCCAAGGGGATTAGCTGCCCTCACTGTTAAATGAGAGGCCACGAATTCACTTCGATTGTCAATGTTTGAACCTCCCGTTTGGTCGGATTGTGCTCGCTTCTCCTCTCAAGAGAGTTTTGAAAAATACCTCGACGAGGATCTCCTTTACCAAGAGAGTTTTCTTTCTATCTACGATAACGTGAACTTCCTCGTTCCTGTTATTTCTATTTGTTTTCTTTCGGTTTTTAAGCGTTCGTTAGTTGTTCACTTCCTCGTCCGTTAATAACGTATTTACTTATGGTAACAGCGATCTCATCTATTACCTCGCTTCCGTTTCCTATAGATCTGTTCGCTTTATTCCACGAATATAGGATAAAAAAATTTGCTCTCTTTTTAAATGCATTGAAAAAAAAAAACACGTTACAAGAAATATACTTTCCATTCTAAAAATCTACGTCCTGATTTTCCTTTTTTCATTAAAGAATTTTAAAAGATTTCCAGTAGTTGATTTTATTTTTCGCATGTTGCAGGCAAAGAATGCATTTGCAAATGATTCCCTGCTTTTTAAGAAATGCAAGAAGCACGAGCACAACAGCACATCAGAGAAGAGCACAACAGCACATCAGAGACTTGAGATTGGGGATGTCGCAAAATTAGTACTTGGTTTGATTACAATCTTGTTTGCAAAGCAGAGATTTTCCCTCTCGACATTAATTAGTTTTTAATAGCAATTTGAAACTGCTGTTGTAATTTTCTAATGCGTAGACTATGACGCACTGACATGAGTTTCAATTCAATTTATTCAGCATAACCCGAGGTATTTAAATTATCAGTTACCTTAGATGATGCTACGTTTTTATTGGGTACACTGTCATGGTTTTGAGAACGATCGGTTTCTGAAATTTTTATATGAGAGGTTATCTTTCAATCTGGAATGTCATTATCATTTAATTTATGTTTAATAGTTAGTCCTAAGGGTTCTTTTCATAAATCTTACAGGCGATCGATCTTAACAGGCATCTGGAAACATCGAATTTATCTTCACGCTGACAATGCAGCACCCACTTCACGCCGACAATGCATGCACCACCACCAATGCACCAATGCAGCTTCTAATTCGAATGTATATGAAACATTGTTTTCTTATTCTTCGAAGGAACACTCATATAGTTTCCTACTGTACTGAACCTACTGTACTGGTATGGTTACCTACTGTTACTGGTATGATAAAAAGAAAGAAAAATTACCTGAAAGACTTCACAGAGAGAGAAATTCACCAAGCGAAGAGCAAAGAAAGACTTGAAAGAACGTACGTCCCCACTGTGACGTCATGGGGCATACCCCTCAGCAACGAGGTCATTCTATTCAAATGACCTTGGTAAAACAGAGCCTTGTGTCACCACCTTCTATATACTTACCTTGGTGTAATGTCTGCACCTAAAGATGTTTTCTGTATTCTTCGAAACTATCTGCTAAAATTCATTCATCATACTTTCATGTTCAACGAAGTTAAAGGATTAGAAATCCTCTGTTTTAAAGTAACATGTATTATCAATTATAATAATGCTATAAATAGACGAGCTGTTTCATTCTTTTATGACCAACTTCTAGTACCATATACATCCTTTGAGGTCATTGCTTTTGCGTTATTGATTATGCCCATTCACTAATGTATATCAGAAATAAGTGGTTAAATACAAAACCACGGCTCCCCTACCCAACCCATTTATTAATCCCAGAATATTCAGCTGGTGCAACAGGCATAAAAACTATCATTCTCTTTCCCGAAAAGGCTGTATTAAATGATTGCAGCAATTTGCTATATATGATTGCGCATTCGATTCGAAAACTTAATGTACCGCGAATTTTAAACAGCAAAATATGAAGTTAGTGCTCCTACCTGAGATTGTATTGAGATTGTAGGTAAGTGGTAGTAAGACTTAATGTAAGATCTTAGGTAAGTGGTAGTAAGACTATTCAAACTCAATAGTAAGAGCTCCAGTGAAAAGTAACCAGAAGAGAAAGGAGTATCAGGAATCATTGACTAATTCGAAGACAAAAACTGTTGAAATGATGATTTTTATGACTGATTGAAATCGGAAGACGATCTTAAACTATTAGTCATTCACCAGAACAGTGATTCCAAACGGCGGTGCCAGCGTTTCCTGCGACCCCCAACGTTTGCTTTGTCAAACTTATAACGAGGTCACTATCGCCATCTGTTTTTCTTCGATGTCCCAAATGAAATTGAGGCGATAACGAGGATTCGTCCCGAGGTAAACAAACAACGATTTAACACCTCTTTGAATAAGTTCCCTCAATCAATGTTTAATATTAATATTAACCATAAAACTTATTAAGTAGATACATAAACCAACAAGGCAATACAAAATTACACTTACTTTACATCAGTTATTTTCTTTTTTCGTAATGAAATAATTAAAGTACAATTGGGCAAATATTAAATCATGCGTTTAAATATGAATTTACAGTCTTTAAAGGTTTTTAAGTAATTTTATATCAAATAGGAAATCAATCACTCACTGAAATAATTTTTATTTCATCATCATATACAATTTAAAATAAGAAAATTTGAGTGAAACCAAAAACTTTTTTTGGCATAGTTTCTGTGGGCGACTAATAAGAATTAAAAATAAAATCAAAAAAGGCTTACTCACTACAAAGAAATATTTTAGTTTTAGAAATATGTACAATATATTTTTACTTTTCAGTTACCTCCCATGTAAATAAAAATAGACCGATTGACCTGAAGCTTGCAGAGTTCGGACATATACAGACGTACACGATCTGAAGAAGCTATAAAAATTGGTGCAAACAAATTGGTGAGCAAATG
Organism: Ryuthela nishihirai; assembly: GCA_038380435.1. Lineage (NCBI taxonomy): Eukaryota > Metazoa > Arthropoda > Arachnida > Araneae > Heptathelidae > Ryuthela > Ryuthela nishihirai. The sequence goes on along the minus strand of JAWZYU010000029.1, from coordinate 3,766,639 downwards.
GTCTCAAAGAGTGTGTAATGACTTTAACAGGCGTAACGCGATGTTGTGCATAGCTGTCGGAATTTGAAAGGGGTCAAATTATTGGGTCGTTTAGAAGCTGGATGGTCAATACGTTAAAATGGCCCTTCGTGTCAGTCATGATTCCCGTAAGGTTAGACTCTATTGAGAATAATGAGTACAGGAAAGTACTTGTATATATCACCGATTAGCGACACTAGAGAAATCTGTCACAACCCACAGATTTCCAACATTATAAACCATCACTGTCTGAGCTCGATTTGAAGGCTAATGCGAGAATCGCAGTGCATTCGCGCTATCTGTTGGCTCGTCTACTACCCCTGATGCCACCCCATCGTCATCTTCATATGCAGTAGTTCAGGGGGGAGAGTTTCTTGGAATCAAGACTTTTATTCTGTCGTCTTTAATGGTGAATCACCTTTCTTTTTGGGATCCGGTGACGGCCGTATGCACGCCTGGAGACAGGACATCAGGAACAGAGGTAATTTAGCCTGTGTCAGAGAGCATCACATGGGGCCAACACCTGGAATCATGGTATCGGGAGCGATCAACTGCAGTATCCGTTCAGCCTGGTCATTATTAATGACAAGACATTATGCTGACACCATTCTGGGACCAATGCTTCTGTCCTATCTATGCACCATTCTAAAGGTATTTTTCAGTAGGACAATGCTCGCCCATATATAGTTCTCATATCCCGAAAATTGTCTACATGATATGGTATGTTTCCTTGACCTGCACATTCCCGAGATCGGCACAGTGCATGAAGTATGGCTCAATGTTCACCAGGAAGATATTCGCCACGTGTTAGACTAGCTGCAGCGACCTCTGGCTGCATATATTGCTGTTCATGGAGACTATACTTTTCATTGATGTACACCGCATTTTCGTAAGAAAATACTGCTAATTTAAATACATGAGCATAATTTAAATATACAAGCTAATTTAAATACACAATCAAGCAATTATTGTAAGTGGGGAAATTTCAATGATGAGCAGTGTATATGAAATATCTTTCATTGATAAAATAAAGCTGTTACATTTCTGTTTAAACCTACCAAACATTTTTAATTTCTTATTTCAAGAGTCAACTGATTGATAATATTCAATAAATCTAAACCCAAACAACTGATTGATATAATCATAAAACCAACTCTTACAAGAAACGTAAACCAACAATGACTAATTACTATTGTCATCTATTCTCAAATACTAAAAGAATATAATGTTCGAAAGCTGGATTAGAAAGTTTTGTATATAACAAATCACAAATAAACTCTTACAAGAAACTTAGGGGCGATATATGAATAATATCATGAGCAATTTCTTTTTTGACGAGAGGACTTGGTCAGGTGAATCAGCCTAATAGTTTAAGAGTTAAAAATACTTCCCGATTTCCATCAGTGATAAAAATAATCATTTCGACAGTTTTGTCATCTACTGAATTAGTCAGCGGCTCCTGATGCTCATTTCTCTTACGTTTACTTTTCACTGGAACTCTTACATTAAGTATCCCTTACCATTTACCTACAATCTCAATCTATCTTTTAAGTTGTGCTCTTGCACAACTTAAAATTCCTCACTATGAAGGCAGAGTTCTGATTAGATTGAGATCATAGGTAAATGGTAGTTAAATGGTATAAAATTATATAAATTATTAATTATTATATTATATAATTAAATTACATATTATACAATATTTCAATCAATAATTTCTCAACAGGTTCACCTTCAGATATAAAATTGGAATATTAAGAACTTGAAATGACATTATTATCACTAACATTATTATCACTTCATATTTTGCTGTTCAAAATTCTTGGGACATTAAGTTTTCGAATTCAGTTCGCAACTATAATTAACAAAATTGCTACATTTGTTTAATACAGACTTTTCTGAAAAGATAACGATGCAGTTTGTATGCATGTTGCACCACTCAATATTCTGGCTCTGATAAAGATTTCGGTAATCTCTGAAGGTCTACAAATCTGGCTGAATTGAAAATTAAAGAGATAATGCTTAAAGAATTCATTATTACAAAAATTAAATGAGTGTCAAATAAGTAGTATATTCAGTATAGAGTGACAACTGAAATTACTTTCAATATCTACGTTAATTTTACAATTAATTTAATAATTTTGTTATGAAGAGAAAATAAGAGTTTTAAAAACTAAGTCATAAGTTGCAGCACAAGATATTATATACCATATTGAAATGCTGCTTGTATTCACGAGAAAGAGAATGTTCGCTACACATTGAGATTAACTTTGTATTTTAGATGTTGTAATTTAAGAAGTTTGTAATGTGCTTACATGGATATATTTAACATGTTTGTTTTCTTCCATTTTACATTATTATCTATGAAAATATCTAAATATTTAATGTTTTCAACCAGTTCTATGGCATTGAAATTACAATCAATATCTTTATAGCATTGAAGTGTATCAGTTAATTACAAACGCATTTAAAATTTGGTTATTTCTGTACTTGTTTCTTACAAGTACAGAAATGAATAATAATACGTGGTCCAAATAAAACTGGGTATTATAGATTTATCTGGTAGTAATATTCATCATCGATTTATATCTGTACGTCGCAGTTAGATTTAGATTTTTATTTAGAATATTAAATGCATTTGTTAACAAGTCTGTATTTATAGAGTACATACAAGTAAATAAACTTAGTTTTATTCTTAGTAACTGAAAGTTCATTATTTTTGAACAACATACTAACATTCTCAAGAACATTAGTGACATTGGACATTGGTAATTATTTTGTTATTAAAAGTAAATGCAGTGTCATCTGCAAAAGCAGAAATATTACAGTTAATGTTCATTTCAGAGAGATCATTAATATAAAATGTTTTACATATTTTCCGCTCTCTCTGTTTACAACACCGTGTGTGAATTCGGAATAACCAAACACATAATACGTGAACTGATTTAATAAATAAAACCAATAATTTGAAAGAAATAAGTAAAACCTGAAGTATTCATAACTTGATACACAAATAAACCAACTAATGACTAATTGCTATTGTCATCTATTCTCAAATATTAAAAGAATATAACGCTCGAAAGCTGGATTAGAAAGTTTTGTATATAGCAAATCATAAAACCAACTCTTACAAGAAATTTTTTTACTATCTGCATAATATTTTTATTTCGAGTGATATTCCCTGACACAACCAAAGACGTTCTTTTCATATAAAAACTGTTAATAACTAACAACGGCAAACTTAGTTGGAACCCGTACACTGGACACGAATCATAACTCAAAACCAACTTATTTCTTTTTTCTTCCTCTATTGAAACTTAACTGTGTTCTAATTTCAAATGACGTAATTCCAGAGTTCATGCCATTTGGCATGGATCTCAAAATACAGTGATCACGCTTCAATTGTTGCATGGGAAAATGTCGTTTTAATACTTAATAATAAGGAGCCAAGAACACAGCCTTGTGGAATGACGTATTTAGTTTCCTCCGAATTCCTGAAGCAGTTTTTTGTTTTGACTAATTAAGTTATATTTTCTTAAGTAACTAGCAAACCATTTCAAAGCAGACACATAATCCTCATCTCCATATGTCCCAGCTATTTTTTAAGGTAATGAATGATCTATGGTGTAAAAGCTTTTTGAGATTAAAAAAAAACCCGAAAGAGTTAAATTCCCTTGGCCACTAAATTATAAATGAAATTAGTAAATGACAATAATGCATAATCAGTGTCCTTACACTCAATGAAGACAAACTGATCTGCAGAAATATTTGTTTAATTTAAATACTTCAAAGCTCTGAATTTTACTAGCTTTTGAATCGAATTTTTTTATCGATCATATTCAATTGGTTTATCATTAAGTACTTTGCTAGACAAATCGACAAAATAAGTGTTAAATTTATTTGCTGCATATCTAATTTCGGCAGTGTTAAATTCCTCTATACTAGGGGTTCTCAACGTTGAGTACGCGGTAAAAAATGTTTGAGTACGCCGTGAGAGCTCAAATGTAGCTAGATATATGTTATATATATATATGTTTTATTTTATTCCCATTGTTATAATATAACTATAGTTTTATCTATCTATACAAGGGGTACGCTAGTTACATACACATTTCCAGGGGATACGTGAAGCATAAAAGGTTGAGAACCATTGCTCTATATTGTTCATTTTATAGAACTTCATGTTTTGAATTATTCTCAATGAAATTATTTACGAAGATCCATTGTATTTTACATCATCTTTTCACTTTTAAAAAAATTATTTCACAATTTCACAAATTTTACTTGTGAACCGTGGCTTTTTTAATACCTGATTTTTTTCCCTATAGGATGAGGAATGATTAATTACTCTTCACAAAAATTCAGAAAACGTTTCGTAAGCACTATTAACGTCAGTTTCCGGTATTATCACCTCCCATCTATAATCTTTTAATTTATCGACTATTAATTCATGTTCTGAGCAAATAAACTTTAATATTTTCATGCCTTTTATTAAAATTCTAATTTCCCTTGTGTCTAATTTTAAGTACTATGGTATAATTATCAGTAAATAGATATTTTCTATACTAAAACTTATATATTAGTTCCATTATCAACTTTGACCACGACATGGTCCAAATAAAACTGAGTATTATGGATTTTTCCTGTAGTAATATTCATCATCGATTCATGTCTATATGCTGCAGTTAGATTTAGATATTCATTTAGAAGTTTAAATGCATTTGTTAAGAAGTCTACATTTATATCACCTGTTATAATAATATTTCTTTTGTTTCACCCTTGCAGACGTTCTCTAGTACATTGATAAAATCAGATGGTGCATAAAGATTTTAATAAAGTTACTAAACGTGACGTTTTCCAGAATACTTAGTTTTTGTTATACGATGCACCAGCAGATTTATCCGGCGTTGAACTCTTCGAAATGCATACCAGATGACAATCCCTACGTCTCAAGCTTTCATTTGATCTACAGCTGGTTACGATCAATTTCCTTGAAATAAAACTTCAGAAACTTTCATTTGTGATATAACTCGTTATATTCTGCAATAGTTTGGATATTTCCCCTTTTTCCGAGGAAGAGAAAAGTGAGGGGAGTCATACCCTTAAATTGCTTTAAGTCATGATGAAAAGAAGCTGTATGTTGAATTCGGTGATCGTAGCTCTTATGGTCCAGGAGAAATTCTTAACAGACTTTTGAAATTAATAATTAGATATATATATATGTGTTATCAATGTGTTCTTATATGGTTAACTTAACTCAAGTAAACTGAGAGTGTTCAAAGTACTCATACTTACGAATCAGTCCATGAAAGCGTGAACAAGGTTTCATTTTTACTTTTTCTCTTTATTAACGACATATTTATTTGACCTAATGGGGAAGATTATTGCATTTGCTGATGTTACTACCTTGGTTTATAGGGGAATGGATCGGAATTAATATTTATAATAAATTGTTTCCATTTGAAAAATAAACTGAGTGCCGCTTAAAACTGGAGCTACCAGCGATTTAGGCAGATAGCAGATGTTCTGTCAGGCAAAGTCATTTAAAAATAAAAAATTAAATATGCTTTTTCTTGTTGAATAAGCTATTTCACTTTATTTCTCACCGTATTTATCTATCCTAAACACATTGATATGAGGAAAAATAAAGAGGAATTTCAAGCTATGATCCTTTTGTCATCTACAGATTAATAATGATCACAATTTATTTTTCTTTACTTTTTTGCAGAATATTTTACGGTCAAAATTGTTTATACTTTGTATTTTTTTAAACAGATTTTAAATTTGAATATGTGGGAAACAACGTAACTGCTGAAACATCAGAGATAACGGCGACGGCAAGAATATCAGAATTTCCCTAGGCAACCCCCAACTCTACCACCATCGTTGAAATTTAAATACCGGTTACATAACTGTTCCGAAGGTGGGGAAAATGAAGCTGAAATCTTTTGTTCTTCCTTTGATCAAATACAAAAATCGCCGTCTTTGCATATTAGTGTTAGTTGGAAACATTATCAATATTGCAAAGTTTGAGGAAAGACAGGGTTGATGACATAAAGTTGACTACATAGAAGAAGAAAATTAAACTGTAGTGTGGAATCTTGGATACCAGGTAGGTAGGGTTGTTTTACCTCTGAATGACACTTTTTTTGACACACAGATCACAAGCACCCCGTAGGCTTAGAGAAGGTTCGGGGACGGGATCCACTGGACATGTGTTGGGAGACAAATGGGAGCCTTCTTTCACATGCACAAGGTATGGCTCTGCCGCACACGGAACAACAGTTTTACATCTTATCCGACGGACGGCGGTCTTTCCAATCCCATAGGTGTCTCCCGTTGACCGAATAAGGTTGGGAATTTTGGCGGCGATAAATCTTCACGCTTGCCCAATGGACTCAAACCTTGAACTGCAGATTACTATTCTGGCACGCTACCGACTGAGCCACCTACGCCCTACGAGATGGGAAGAGCTTAGAAGGGCTCAGTACTAGTTTAGTTAGACATGAGACTCATGAAATAACTGAGGAAATTTAGTTTCTTCGTGAGTGGGATTAGAACCAACGCTTCCCAGTTACTGTCCGCTACTCAATTTGAAACTTTTCTTCGATTGGTTTGCAATTTATAGCAAAGAATTTTTTTTAAAAAAGTACCGTGCATTTGTTTTGTTCACAAGATGTACATAAATTTCTTGCTTTTAAATTATCACTCAAATATTATTCTTTTTTACGCACAGTCAACTAACATTTCAACGGGTTTATCTGCACTTGAAAACTTTCTAACAGTGTTTTCCTTACCCTTCACTTCTACTACTATGGCGCAATCAAACATTACTTGTGACATTAGCTTCAATTTTAAAAGTTTTCCTTCTCTTACCCAACTTTTATGGCTGGGAGGTCAAAGCATTTATTCGTTGATATCTTTTTTTTAAATCTAAATATAAACTTTTGCATGCATACATACATACATACATACATACATAATCTTCAATCAGCCGGAAAGGCCGTGGCCCCGTGTGCGGGAGAGCCATATCCTGTGCACGTTAAAGAACACGCTGGATGGCCTTGACGGGAGGCTACCATCTGTCTCCCAACAGCTTTTCCAGTGGGTTCCCTCCCCCAACCTTCTCTGAGCCTTCGGGGTCCATGTGACCTGGCCATTTAGCCCATGGTGTGCAAAAAAGTGCCGCTCAGAGGTAAAACAACCCAACCCAACCCAATCAGCCGGATTGTGCCAGAAACAGCCAGATGTAGAGTTACAGCTACGACATTTTGCTACTATAGGCCAATTCTAGCAAAGTCCTGTTTGGCATTGTCTGCCCACCGCATCCTAGGTCTCCCCTTTCCTACGACCCCATTTTCTACTCTCTTCCTTTTTCTGCACACTCTTTTTTAACCGTATTTGCCAATCTGTAGTTTTCCATACGGGCAACATGGACAAACCAACGCCGTCTCTCTTTGCACAATATGCAGTCAAGCATTACGTGCCATTATGTAAGGGGTGTAAAATTCTTCTGAAACGATGTTACGAAATGTATTACTTAACTATTTCTATTGCTTTCTCTCTTCAATGTCATATTCTTTAATTCAGATTATTTGCCATCTACAAGAGAATGAGTTCACAAAGTTCCCTGGACCCCCTGGAGGAAGAATTTTCCAGTTCAAGTTCTTTGCCCAAGTCTAAGTTAAATATTAATAAATAGAGATACTTCAAATTAATGCAGAATTACTAGATTAACTTATTTTTCATTTTGTAGTATAATTAAGTCAATTGAACCTATAAATCAAATGGTATGAATCATTTTGTGCTCAAGAGGGGAAGGAGGTCTATGAATTCTAAAAAAATGACTTAAAGGACGATTTGCACGTGAACTTCAGGAACCACTCTTTTTAGGTGACGTGGGTGAAGTTCAGACAGTTTCACCAAAGAATACACTTCTATAGACTGGCATATTTTTCAAAAAGATCACAGATATCATTTTACTTGGAGTCTCACAAATATATTCTGCTTTGAGCCTTCCAAATCTTTTCTGCTTTGGGCTTCCTAAATCAATTCTGCTTTGGGCTTCCTAAATCCTTTCTGCTTTGGGCCTCCTAAATCCTTTCTGCTTTGGGCCTCCTAAATCCTTTCTCCTTTGGGCCTGCTAAATCCTTTCTTCTTTGGGCCTCCTAAATCCTTTCTGCTTTGGGCCTGCTAAATCCTTTCTGCTTTGAGCCTCCTAAATCCTTATTGCTTTGTGTCTCACAAATTCTTTCTGCTTTGGGCCTCTTAAATCCTAATATCCTATACTGACTGCCAATCATTTTTGAACCATTTTTAGAGTTTTGAAACCATTTTATTTTACACTTTATTTTGAACCATTTTTACCTACACTTTATTTTGAACCATTTTTACCTCTATACTTTTCAAAGTGCACTTTGAAAACAATGATCAGTTCCAAAGCCAATCGAGAGGAGCAGTTGCTCTCACCTCCAGAGAAATTGATCGAAATATTAATTGAATTTCAATTTAATTTTTTTCCTTAACAAGATGTAATAACCTTTTTTCACGTTTTTACTCTCCCATTTATTTATATCCGTGCTTTTAACCCCTCCACCCTTAATTGTTTCTACATCCGTGCTTTTACCCTCGTTTACGTTTTTTAGATCAGGGCTTTTAAATCTTCCTGTTCGCCGGAAACTCTATAATATTCCTAGGAAACTCTATAATAATAACACTAAGTTGGAACAGAAGCACTGGAAGTAATGCTAAACCAGTGCTTCTGTTCCAACCTTCATGTTCGACAGAAACTCTACAATAATAACACTGAGACCTGTTCGACGGTAACACTGTTCCTGTTCGACGGCTCTCTATAATAACACTGAATCGACACACGACTCAGTGTTATTATAGAGAGCTTTCATTATGCTAACTAACTTGTCTGGTATACCATATAATCACACAATCAACCACAAATTATGACGATCAACAGAGTCGAAAGCCTTTTTGAAATCAACGAAGCTAGCAACCAAAGGTTTCTGAAACTCTAAACATTTCTCAAGAATCTAAGTGAAAATATCTGATCTACACATCCCCTAAGACTTCTAAATAAACATTGCTCATCATGCAATTGCCTGTCAACCAGATTCTTAATTCTATTAAGCACAATCATGGGAAGAACTTTACCTGGAACAGAGAGTAGGCTGTAGTTATCACAAGAACTGCGATCACCTTTTTTAAAAATAGGGATAATAATAGCTCTGCTAAAATCTTTAGGAACAATGCCTTTATCGGAAAAGTTATTCAAAAGTTCTGTCATCCAAGTGGTAACCGAAACATTCCCAGCTCTGAGCATTTCTGTAGTAATTTCTTCTACCCCTGCGGATTTATGAAGTTTAAGTTTAGAAATAGCCAAAATAACTTCAGATTGTGTTATAGAGCCAACATTAAAGCCCCCAATAAATTTATCATCATTACAAACAATGGAAGTAGAACTAACCATATTGTTTAGAACATCACTGAAATGAAATCCCCAACTTCTATAACCTTACCTTGTTTATCCTTCAATCATTGTATATCTGTTCGTTTTCTACCACACAAAACATTAACTATCTGGTACAGCTCTCTACTGCTGTGCTGTCTAACTGCTTCCTCGGCTTTGTCAGCCAAACCATCAAGCCAAAGATTCTTATCAGCAGCTAACTGTTCTTTTACACGTTTATTAAGTTCTCTGTAATGCTTTCTATTAGGACTAGTAGGGTATTGATTAAGGACATTCCTGCAGTTCTTTCTTTCCGAAATAAGCTCAAGTGCCTTATCACTAAGATAATTCTGGCTCTTCTGCTCCTTTTTTCCTAAAAGAGTACTGTTAGTGTCCAAAAAAGCCTGTTTAAAATGATCCCATTCTTCCTCAACTTCAGTAGTAAGCATACCATGACTGTCATAATGACTAAGTAACCTATCATGGTAAGCTTTAGCTATAACTGGATCTTTCAGAGCTTCAGTATTGAAAGTAAATTTTTTAACCCTAGCACAACACTTTTTAAGTTTAAGTTGCAAGACACTTTTAACATGGTAATGGTCAGATTCAATTTCAGTTCCCCTACATGACCTGGTATTCTTAACAGAACTAGCCCATTTGCTGTTAATTTATATATAATCAATCATATTCTTATGCAGCCCATCGGGTGAAACCCATGTGTACTTATGTATGTTGCGGTGTTTTTATTAAGTGTTAATTAATTTGAATCCATTGAGTTTACTTTCTTATAGGAGACGTTGCCCATTGCCATTGCAGCTACCAATACCAAAAGGACCTATCACCCTTCCCTAAAGGTCAGAGTCAGTACCAACTTTGGCATTGAAGTCACCAAGAACAAGGGTAATATCTCCTTTCTCGACAGAATTCAAAATATCCTGAAGTTGTCGGTAAAACCTATCCTTCTCATCCTCATCGGCATCCTCAGTGGGGGCATAACAGCAGATAACATTCAAGTCTTTAATGCTTGTCTGAAATTTGCTGTAAGAAACCTTTCATTAATGCACTCATATCCTAGAAGAGCATCACTAGCATGTCTGCTAAGCAGCAGACCCACGCCTTGGTGATGCTTTCTATCCTCCCTCCCTGTAAAGAGAAATTTAAAGTTATTTTTAAGTATCTCACCTTTGCCTGTCCATCTGGTCTCTTGCAAGCCTAGAATATCTAGCGCTGGAATTCCTGCGTGAAGACATCAAGAGAATAATCTCTATGTAATGTCCTCACGTTCTACATTCCTGCAGAGAGAAAATGATTAGTAGGATTTTTAAAGAAATTAGGTTTATTTAGATTGGTAGAGCCAACAATATCAAACAGCACCCTGATCGCAGGCATGGGGCAAAAAACCTGTTCCTCCTCCGCTAAAGGCTAAAGTCACCGATGCTGGTAGGAACTTCAGGCACCACCTTTTCAAGTGGACTTTTTCAAGAGCCATATGGCCTGCCTGAGGCACATTACTCCAGTTTAGGCTTGACGATGCCCAACTAGCTAAGTAAGGTTAAGGTACCTGTTATATCCTCTGATCAGGATTATCCACCAGCTGATATAAGGTATCCCATGCCTCTGTTCACTTAGGGCTGGCAACCCAGAAGCAAACAGAAAACACAGCGGTAGATTCTCCCTCAACAGAGGCCCACCAGTGCAGCAAGTCCAAGATCCATAATCAAGCTCAAATCCATAAACAAGTCCAGTCTAGTAGGTATAAATGGTCAGCACCAGGACCCTGTGAAGTTGACAACTCCTCAGCAGGTTTGAAAAAAAAGAAAAAAGTGGGCATAGATGACCAGATCAGTAGGCCATACTGAACTGGCAGCCCTCCACTTCCGTTCCCTTCAAATTCATGAGTTCCATGTCTACAGGACTTATCCTACGATTATTTACTACTAGAGAATATCTCTTTTGAAAGGTACTAACGGCCTGCACCACGAGAAGGCCGGGTTGAACATTAGGTGCTAGACCTGGCCGGTTATTATCATCACTAGGGATTGGTACACAACTGTCCTTCCAAAGGGAGAAGGACTTATTCTGAGTTTTTCATATTTCTTCATGTTTTGTTTTTATATTAGGTTTCGTCGTGTTGTTTCATGTTTTGTTTTTATATTAGGTTTCTTCGTGTTGTTTCATGTTTTGCTTTCGTGCATATTACTTTTCTTCATGTTGCTTCATGCTTCCTATTTTGTGATTGGACTATATGTTAATCTTGTCTTCGTAATATTTTATTTTTATTTTTCTGTGGATCGTAATTTTTGTTTCATTATTGCTTTTTGTCTTTGATTTGTAGCTTGATTTCCTATTTTTGTTAGTATAATGTACGTTGCTTCTTTTCCTTTTGATTTGTTATTTTCAAGGGCTTTATCGTTATATATTTTATTTATATCCAGCATTTATTTTTATTTGATTTTAACTGGATTTTTTTCGTGATTTTTTTTTCTCTTTTGTTTGTTTTGTCTCAGATGACTTGGGTTGATGTCCATGTCTTGAGGGGTTTCAGCTGCAGAGTCTGATGTCCTTTGCATCTTGTGGTAATACAGTAGTGGATAGTTGCTATCTTGGGAATGTTGGAGTGGTGTTTGGTGAGCTTTTTTTGTTGGGATGATGCATCCGGTTTTATCCGGTATCTTCTGGGCACTTTAGGCTGGATGGAGTAAAAGAGTGTTTGCATTTTTAACTTTCTTTGAACCAATTTTTGTTATTGAGAAGTAAACAACATGTCTTTTTTTCTGTTATTTTTTGACACATTTCATTTGATATTTTTTCTACCACAACTATATGCTGAGTGATCATTAAAATATGATCTCTCCACCCCACGTTATATCAATGGGTCTCTAATTTCGAAGTCCTGTAATTTTTGAAATAAATGTTTTGCTAAAGGTAAATTAAAATTCGAAATCATTTCTATCTAAATATCCATTTTCAACAATATTCTCTTTAATATTCAAAGAATTATGGAAGTTTGAACATATAATACTAGCACTACTAGATATTGGAAGTTAATTGAAACTGAAATAGGAAATATTATTTCAAACCAGTTCATATGCAATTACATATTTTAAAAGTGTGTGAAAATAATTTCTTAAATATACGTACTTTTTTTTGATAAATTTCTTAGAACAAATTGCTTCTCTGAAAGATTTAAACTTCAATAACTGCTTAAACACTGTAAGAACTTTTAAAAATCGAGATTTACATAGATTTCATTCAGACCTGTAAATTATCTTTCCCACATTTTCTCACAAAATGCTGATTTTAGAAGTTATAGAGCTCAGACGTTATCATCCCATTGACATAACATGGCTTGGCCATGTTACGCTAATGTGAGGCTAATTTCGCACAATTGCCCTGACTTCAATGATTACTGAGAGTATGTCTTTTTTAATAACCTAGATCTAGTGAATACACGAATAAATACTTTGGATTTTGGGGGAGGGCCAAGTGATGAGATCGAAGAAGAACGAACTTAAACGCAGTTCCAGTATGTAATTTTTTTCCTTCCATTTTAGTGCTCTTTCAAAAATGTTATACAAAATATATGTTTCCTGGTGGAATTAATATATATATATCATTAAAATTTTTGACTACATTCCTAGTTATCAATATGACCATAGACGCCTAAATTCGAAGAGAAAACTACAAAGGGGAGAGTCGCCCCCCTCCCTTCACCCCATACATACCCACCGTTCCAAAAAAATCTCTTATTGTATACCGAGACATAGCCTCCATGACTGTGAGCTTTATCACCATGGCTATTCACATTTTCACACGAAATCAAATACACACCATTTAACAGAACAGGAAAGAAACAACGACAGAATTAAACGAAAGGAAAAACTACACCACCGCCACCCCTGCCCTCCATTGAAAACCAAACTAAAATATTTTGCACTGGAGAGATACAATCATCGCGACACTTTTTCTAAAATAACTTTGATTCAGTTTCGAAGAAAATTCCGTTTCGAATAATATTCCGTTTCGATCAAAATTCCGTCGAACAAAATTTCATTTCGAACAAAATTTCGTCGAACAAGTTTCCGGATCCCACTTTTTATCCGTACATTCAATAACAATTATTCCTATTTCTCGTTTCGTTTTCGTGCATCCTAAGTTATTTTATAACATGATATATGTAGGATTGATATTTTCACAACTGTGCTCATTAACGATATTTCAATCTTGAAAAACACTGATTTGTTCCTTGCCCCCCCCCCCCTTCTCTCTCTCTCCCTCTCACGAAAAGATTTCTGTCTATTCCCATGCACGTGCTGAAGAGACTTTTGTCGCAGGAGATTTTCAAGCTTCTCCGATATTTGCAAAAATGAATTACCGTTATATAAATATGCAAAAGTAGTAGTAGGTGTCGGATGGTATCATCAATATTAGTTTTTGTGCACAAAATTATATATTTAGTTTTCGTAAAATTAATCTACTTATAACTTTTGTTACGTCAGTTGCTTTACGCAGCAGCAACCGAAATCACTTTTATCGAACGGCATAAGTAAGAATTTCGTAACAATATAAAAAATGAGCAATATTTTGTTTGTGATTCATCAAATGTGTTATTCATAAACTTTTGTTATTCATATATAGCACGTAGCATAATTACGATTTTTCGAAGTACTAGTAATCTATAGTACCTATATCTTAGTACCTATAATTAAGATCCTATAATGTAGGTATCCAATAAATGGCATGAGTCGCAAAGAACAAGGTGAAAAATCACCAAAAGGTGAGCCACAAGGGGCAAAATTTTATCTCTTCACTGCAGTACTACTCTTATATTAGTGATAACAATAAATTAACTGGAACTTAATCTCAGATAGATTTAACATGTAAATTCATAGTTTTCCTTTACCTCTTTCTTTTTACCTACATCTTTCTTTTGCTTCTCGCATGACATTTATCGGTTGTCGGTTTGTGGATTTGTCCAAACAGTTGTTCCATCACGTCTTTCGAACGAGTTGGAGAAAAAATGATTTATGTCACAAATGAAAACTTGTAACGTGGGAGTGCCATAGGCTACAGAAAAATTGACCCCCCCATGCTTTCTTCCCCCTTAAAAAGGGGAAATATAAAAAAGATTGTTCCGTTACACCTTCGGAATTCGAGTGCTGAAAGCAAAACGCTATGCTTCAAATGAAAGTTTCTGAAGAGGGGAGTGTCATAAACGTTGAAAAATTGACCCCACGATTTCTTTTTCCCTAAGAAAGAGGGAAATTATGAAAACGATTGTTCCGCTATATCTCCAGAACTCGAGTGCTGAAAGTAACAAGTTGTATTTCAAATGAAAGCTTGTGACATGGGGAATGTTGTGGGAAACCAAAATATACGCCCCTTGGTTACTTCCCCCTAAAAACAGGAAATGCGGAAGGCGTTCTACTATATCTTCCGAATGCGAGTTAGGTGAGAAATGAAAGCTCATATAATGACCGTCATAAACTATTTCGAATTTTTCCCCCGCTATTCTACCCTGATAAGGGGGGAGGAAGAGAGCGGAATTTCGCGGGGTCGATCTTAACGAGTTACATCTTAAACTAAAGCTTGTGACATCTCCAGTGTGATGGGGTCCCTCAAACACGACTGTCGGAAAAATGTGTTCTATGTTTATCAGTCATATATCAAATGAATGTTCCTGAAGGTAGTGTTTTTGGTGACAAAGAAATAATATAAATGAATAAAAAATTAAAAAAAACCTATCTTGCGATATGCGCCATAAAAAGTAGAAAAATATATAAAACTAAAGCATATTGGGAGTACAACCAGTGACTGAAATCGCATTCACTTCAAAGGAAGCCGATTTACCTACTCAGCAAGATTGCCGGCACCCTATCTTCCTTTGAAGCGAATACGAATTCAATCACTGATTGCACCACCGATATGCTTTAGGTTTCTTTTCTACCCTCTTAGGGCGCATTTAAGAAGACAGGTATTTTTTAAATATTTTATTTTATTCATATTTATTTTTCCCCTTCATTCATCTTTTTCCAGCTTCTTACATTCGAACCTTAGTTATTTAGCCAAAGAAAATGCATTTTCTGGCCAAATTATTATGAACCTAACTAATACTTTGCAGTATGCATCATGGTACAGTTCTCAAATTTCAGATTTTCAATCTTTGACTCATAGTTCTCGTTGAAATGAAATTATGCCAGCGATCATCTCTTTCAGCTGACGAACTGTACCAGCTCTATTTTGCCGTACTTTTGTGCCAACAAACGCCCCTCTATCTCTGTCAGAGCCTATCTCCTCCAGCATTTGCCATGATTGGCGGACTTTTTTAGATCGTTGCCATTCTGAATACACTTGAGAACTTTCTATACTGTCTATTGAGTTCCATGACCTTCGTTACGGATGTTCCTGACGCATTTCAACGATGGAATGCGTCAGGAGACCTTCAAGACCTTTGATGTCGGTCAGATCAGTCTTTTAACCTAAGTAGCACTTGACTTTGCTTTCCACCACGCATTTACGGCCTCTTTGGGGCTTCCTAGTGACTTTGAATACCAACGTCAGTAACAAATGTATCATGGTATTTCGCCCACGATGCAGTATTTAAAGTAATTTGCCAGGCACTGTAGAGATGACACTGATCCCATCTACTAGCCTATCTGCATTGTTGACTGATTTTGACTAGTGGAACTTGATTCAAATCTGTGTGGAAAAGCCAAATGTGTAGTCCAACTGCATTTCCTATTTTGTGATTCACTTTTTATTTACTACAGAGCAATGGATTCAAGAGATGCAATTCCTACTCCCGGAACTCTATCAAAGGATCAAACTGATCTTGAAAGAAATATTCATTTCATCTTCAAGATGATTTGTTTGTATTTTTAATATCTGTCTCCTTTTTATGGAATGCGTGCAATAATCTCATGTGATGCGTATTAAGTTAGGAATCTCGATAGCTATTCCCACCCAACTCATCCCCTTATAACTGAAGGGAGGAGAGGTAGTTGAAATGAGCGTTTGTGGATCTGAGGGTTGTGAAGGAAGAGAGGAACAGAGAAGATAGACAGAGACAGAAGGAGGGAGGGAGAAAAGAAGGGAGATCAAAGTTCACGAGCTACCTTCACAGCGAAGGTTTCTCCTGAGCAAGCAGCAGTAGCGAGTGGAGTGGGCAAATTACCCATCTCCGAGTGCGACCACTAACTTAATCAGGAGCGATTGCAGTGAATGCGTCATTACGCCGCGCTGCTCGCTGCATGCTAATGGGGCTCGCGGAGGCCATGGCTGCAGCGCCGCTCCGCAGAGGACAAAGCTAAATATTTATCCCATCACGAAGCGGGCCGGGGCGAACGTGCACCGACTGCACAGAGAGGCTCGGGCTGGCAGGCAAGAGCGGACAGCTCGGCCAAGAAAGCCAAAGGACAAAAAAAGAGCGTTGCGCGTGCGCCCTAAGACGTGCTTTTCTCTCCCTCTCGTCATCTTCCTCAGCGGCCCCCCATCACCGCCGGAGAGGACGAACCAACAAAACAAAGATCCAGGATCGGTTCGTGGCCAGCGGCGATGAACAGTTTATCCCAAGTACTGTTACAAGCAACGATATAATTAGGAACGTCCGTCGGTTTGTAGGAGCGGGTCTACAACAGGTGAAGAGTGGCGTTTAGAATGTTCTACTCACGAACTCAGTGGTCACGCAGCCCTGCTGCTGCTGCCGCCACCGTCGCTGCAACAGGCGGCTTCCGGACATGCTGCTCAGGATGGACGGCAGCACAGCAGAGGGCACGGAGGTTGTCGGATCCGTGTATTTGCTCCTCTTCCAGAGTGGAGCAGTAGAAGCGGGAATTGAGTCCCCTCTTCTTCTCAATCCCTGTTTCATCAATACTGACTGTTAGTTTCAGAGGTAGTGCAATTCTTTTCGCTTATAGAGTTAATAAATTGATTCTTTTAAATGACCTTTAAGGCAAATTCTTAAAGAAATGGAGTGAAAAGTAAGAAGAGCATACTCCTCTTAAAAAAATATTTCGGCATGAAAGGAAAATGCAGAAAAAGGTAAACACACGCATATAAAATTTCTATCACAATGTTTAAATTATTATTTGAAAGAGAAAAGCAGAATTTTTGCATCAGGATAACTTACTTTCTGCGATTTAAATAAAAAAGGAACATTGTTATTTTCTTAATTTTGAGAAAGTAATGAAACAAATTTCTTCTTGTATTCAGCACAAATAACAGTAATACAGAAAACTGCCAAAAGTAAAAGAGAAGTGAAAATAAAATTTAGAAGTTTTTCTCCCTTTCCCTATAAATTAACTTCACTGCGAGATTTATAAATTTTTGAACATTTCAACCCTTGGCCGCTTTCTTTAATCTTCACTCTTGTTACGAAAACCTAAAAGTAATAAAGTCGTAAAATATAGATATTTTATTTTATAATGATATTTTTCTTTTTTATTTCATATTTTCATAAAACATTTAGACTATTAAAATTTTACAACTATTTAATTTTCTTAATAGATAATATATCCAATTAATTGTTTCGAATTCAGGTCTAAATCGTCGATCTTTATTTTTAATAGTAATACTAATTGCATTCCGATCTCTACAATATTGTAAAGTATCTAATAAGTCGTTGTTTATCAGCTTAAGAGGGTAGGAACGTGCAAATTCTGTTAGTTCAATAATCAAATTAATATATAATATAATAGTACAAATCTACTAACAGGATAAAGAATGATAATTAATTGAGTATTCCTAAGATAAAGACAAATTTATCAATCAAGAAAGCAAGCGAAATACTCAGCAGAAAATTATCTCATAAAGACCAATAATGCTGCTGTTAATATAGTTAAATATCAGTTCCCATTAAGTTTATACGGAAAAGTAAATAAATCTTCAGTTGCGTTCTCCTCAAAATCTGTTTCCACTATGATGATGGGATGACTTTTTTACGATCCTCATATTTCTTGTGGTGCGAACCTATTAGCACTGCTTTTTATATATAAGCTTATTATATTACCCTTTATTGAAAGTAAAGTAGAGAATGAAGGATGGGGCAACAATTTGATAATCATAATCATCAGCATCAGTTTTCCGAAACATTTATTTCCAAAACATTTGTTCACAAGTTAAAAATATTACTTTACTTGCTAAGCTATTATATAACTACACTACAGGAAAAAAAAAAAAATCAAAACCTGGAAGGATTAATGCCACTTTATTGAAACGTAGGCAGCTGTTAGCATAGACTGAGATCTACCCGGTAAAGTGGTATAATTAGTGTGTTGAACCGCCGCGCGGAGAAATGCATTCATGAACACGATGGGGAACGCTATCGTACAGTTCTATAATGTCCTCCTGAGGGATAGAACTCCAAATAGCGCGAAGTCGCTGTTCCATTTCAGCGACAGTGTTTGGCGCACCTATTGGGTGTTGTTGGAGCTGTCGGCTCATCATGTCCCAGACGTGTTCAATAGGTGAAAGGTCCGGCGAGCATGCTGGCATGGTAGTACCTGAACATTTTGCTCGTGTAGATATTGCAGACTAATGCGGGCTGTGTGGGTCGGGAGTTATCTTGTTGGCAAAAGGTTCCGCGCTGCTGAACAAATGGGATAGCGACTAGCTGCAAAATGTTGGAACATATCGTTGGGCAGTTAGAGATTCCCTTATGATGACCAGTTCTGACCGAGATGTTTAACTAATGGCATCCCACACCAAGACACCAGGTGCTGGAGCTGTGACGATGTCGCACACACTGGGTGGCGTTTCTTTCCCCTGGATGATGGCGAACACTTTTTCTACCGTCGTGCTAACCAAGACAAAAACGAGAATAGTCAGTAAACACCACACTATTCCACTCTTGTTCGTTCCAGTTCTGTCTGAGGTAGCACTACTGAAGACGTGCTTGCATGTGGGAAGATGTGAAAGCCAAAAGCAGTGTCGGACGATAGACTTCGCAATGAAAACTCTAAAAACCTGTTTTTACCGCCGGCCTGGTAGCTATTCGATGTATTAAATGTTGCCAGTCCCTTTGCAGTTGCGCTGTAGTCGGCCGTCCTTGTGGGCGGGCGCTGAATCCTTCTTGAAACCACTGGCGCCATATGTGTACGATGATGCTGGGATTGCGACCAACAAGGTTGCCACATCTCTCTATACTACAAACCAGCTTCTCTAAGGCCGATGATTCTTCCACGCTCAAAGTCTGTTAACTGTTGGAATGGCTGTCAACGTCTGCGTAAGGGCATCTTTAGCGATTTAGAACAATTTCCACAACGTTTTGTCAACCAGGGAGTTTGGTCACATTTATCTGTGCTTGACTACTGAGCATCTGTGACGTCAGCTCGCGCCTGTCCAATCATTTTTATCATCCTGCAAACCAAATCACTTCCATACATTTCCAAATACTACGTTTCCCTATTCTATTTCCTGTAGTGTATTTTGACGGATAGCAAACAATTTTTTAGTCCTTAATGCAAAGAAAATAT
This sequence comes from Ryuthela nishihirai, assembly GCA_038380435.1. Taxonomy (NCBI): domain Eukaryota; kingdom Metazoa; phylum Arthropoda; class Arachnida; order Araneae; family Heptathelidae; genus Ryuthela; species Ryuthela nishihirai. The sequence goes on along the minus strand of JAWZYU010000029.1, from coordinate 3,746,692 downwards.
TCCAGAAAATTTTGAGAAATTAAGGCTGTTTAGTTTAATATAAAATACCCTTGCATTGAATACATGCACTGAAAATTCAATCACTGCACACCTACAACTGTTAATAGCATCTTTCAGTGCAATGGCATCGCAACATAAAAAATTGCAGCTACCATCAGACAACCATTAACAGGATCTGATAGTTCAGTACTTTAGCAATTTTGTTCAAACCTCATCACAATAGAAAGCATCAAGGTAATAAAATATTTCACTTTGCAACATCGCTTTTAACCAACAATCCTCTTCTTAAGAAAAAACTTGCTTTTAGAGTGTAACCTATTCTCACATTAACACAAAATGCGATCGACAAGCGAAGCAAAACAATAATTTCAGTATCAGTGTCTTTAAAGCAGAGACAAAATGTTATTGGGTTCTCAGTCCCCTGCAATGAGAGGTAGCGAAAGAAGTTTTAGTCGACTACTATTCTGAAGAAACCCATTAAAAATCGACTCGAGGTGATGCTGCGGTTTTGTAATGAGAGGAGCGCACGAAAAATTAGACCCACTGTGCTTCAGTAATGAAGTTACAGAAGAGTAGGTCGCCTAATACTCGCAAGCTTCGTTATATAATCCCTAGAGGGGGAAGAAGCGCTCGGGCAGGAAGCAGCTGTCAAACCGAGACTCGAGCTCCATTAACTTCCTGCTGGCGGGTGATATGTTTAATATGTCCGTTGGGAATGGGCCGACAGCTGGATGAACGGACCAATCGACTCTTTCTCCCATCGTTCTGAGATTTCAGCCATTTCTGCTCCTCTTTCAAATGCAGAGGAGTCATGCTCCGAAGAGTGACTTCAGTCCTTCTTTAATTAGGAAATATAGGATGCATAATGCTCGTTTACAGTACATTAAAACCCAACAGTGACATTCAAAAACTGATATTAAATATAACTGTCAGTGTCGCCATGGAAGGAGTAAGAATTTAAATGTTAAGTGTGAAATTAATTTCCACTGTTGTGAAGATTATTTCAACCATTTATTGCAGACTTCTTTCTCTGTTTAATTTTTACCTATTATCCGATCTTCGATATTATTTAAATATGTTATGTAAATAGAAATGGCTGCACTGTCAGAAAGAAGATGTAACAAAAACACTCGTTTGTTTCCTTTTTCATGCTAAACAAAATGATTTGTTCCACTACGGAATATGGTCTATTATGATGAGATAAAACAGAGTACCAGGTTGATGCAACTCTTAACCTCATCCTTCTTACTTCATCCACTAATAGGACTTGAAATGTTTTGTTGTGTCATAAATGGTAACTGGCTAAACCATATTTATATGGGGCCAAAGGCTCTGACTATTTTTTGACTGATGCAAACATGAATGGGCTATGAGGTATGAATAAAAAATGCCTATCTTTCTATATGGCCCTAAAGGCCCTAAAAAGTATAAAATAAAACTAAAGCATATTGATGGCGAATTTTTTTCTTGCGCCTATTTAATTTACTTACACTGCTCAAAGTGGAAATCGAACACCACGAAAGGAAGTGATGTATACTCCCGAAATTGACAGGACGGACGCTATGAATCCGTCATTTTGGTCACTGAATTCGTATTCACTTCAAAGGGAGATATAGCTCTGGCAATTTTGTTGAATAGGTAAATTGGGGTCCTATCATTCTTTGAAGTGAATGCGAATTCAGTGACTGATTGCACCATCGATATGCTTTAGCTTTATTTTCTACTTTTTTAGGGCCAATATGGGAATACGGTTTTTTTAATTTTTCAATTTATTTGCATTTTTAATTTGTTACTACAGTACTGTGCGAATTAGTTGGGACAAGCGAAGCCTGGAGAACCTCTTCGATCCGGCCACATCCAGCAATCCCCCAAACACCCACCCAAGATCATGTTTTGGGGATGTTTCACAGCTTCCGGGCCACAGACGCTCCACCCCATTGAAGGAATGGTGGACAGCAAAAAGTGCATAGGCGTTCTGGAGGCGAAAATGGTCCCAACACTGCAGAAGCTGTTTCTTAATGGTGATGGTACCCATTCAACAGGATCTGGCTCCATGCCACAATTCTAAGCTTGCTAAGAGCTTCTTTACCCAGCAACACTTGAAGGTATTGGAGTGCCAGGAAATTCACCCGATCTAAACCCCATTGAAAATTTGTGGGCCATTATTAAAGCGCGCATATCTAAGGTGGATTGCACGACGAAAACCAAAATGATAGAAAATATCATGAAAGTGTGGTACCACGACCCTGAAGTGAAGGAGATGTGTGGAAAGCTAGTGGCATCAATGATTGAGAGGGTGAAAGAAGTAATTAAAGTTAAGGGGGGGTCACATTCACTATTAACTATGTACACTATTAAACAAATAAATATTTTAGTTGTGTCTTTGTTACTGCATTTTCCTATTGTCCCAACTAATTTGCACCGTACTGTAAAAACACCTACCTTCAGAAACTTTCATCTGATACATGACTCATAAACATCGACCACATTTTTCTTCCCCCTTTTGGACTCCTGGTTAAGTTAGCCCATTACATTGCAGAAGTCAAAAGTTTTAAGATACACATTAATTTGCTAAGGTCCACCCCAGCGAAAATCCGACCTTTTTTTATTGGGGGGGGGGAATTCTACCGAGTCTACGACGGTCTTCATATGAACTTTCATTTGGCACCTAAATCGAAATTGGCGGCTTTCGCATCCGGAAGTTATAGCGGAACAATCGTTTCGTATTTCCACTTTTTTTTAAGGCGGAAAACAGGGGGGTGGAATTTTTTAAACCTTTAATATTCCCCATGTCCCAAGCTTTCACTTGACGCCGAACCTGTTGTTTTCGGCCCTCGCGTTTCAAAGTTATAGAGGAACAATTATTTCCATATTTCCCCATTTTTAGGGGGAAGAAGAAAAGAGGCAAATTTTTTTTTTAACCTGTAACATTCTCCACGTGACAAACTTTCATTTGACGCAGAACCTGTTACTTTCGGCCCTCGCGTCCTGGAGATATAGAGGAACAATCGTCTTCATATTGCCCCCCCCCCCCCACACCATACAACGTGAAGATCTTATGCTCAGTAGGAGGGTCATTCGAAACCATTTCACCGTAGCAACTCTGCTTAAGAGTCATTTGCGGACCTCTAAGGGTACCACGGTCTCCATGCAAACCATTAGACAACATTTGCATGACGCAGGAATGAGAGCGAGACGTCCAGTCTGGCATCGGTCGTTGCAGAAACATCACCAATTACACTGTCTCCACTGGTGTCGAGCGAGGCAACATTGGACTACAGAATGGAGGAGAGTGTTGTTGACAGACGAGTTCCGATTTTGTTTCAGCATGCCAAAAGACAGTTTATTCTCATGGTGTCGGCATCGTCAACGATATGAGGAAGCCTATTCCATTCGCCGCCCAACGGCGCCCCACCGTGGTACAATGGCATGAAGTGGTATCACATATGGCGGCAGGAATTATATATATCGGAATTACACGGGAAACATACACCGAATAGCCAAAATATTACGACCAGCTGTCTAATATAATGCTGGTCCTCCACGTGCCACCAAAACAACAGCTCTTACCCAGCGAGGCATGGACATTATAAGATTTCTGAAGGTGTCTTGTGGTATCTGGTACCAACACGTTACCAGCAGATCCTTTAACTCTTGTACGTTACGTGGTTGAGACGCCGCAGATCGGATATGCTGTTCCAACACAAACCACAGATGCTCGATTGGATTGGTGTCTAGGGAATTTGGAAGCCAGGCAATACCTGGAGGTCTTCCTCATGTTCCGTGAACCAATCTAGAACAATACGGGCAGTGTGGCATGCCGCATTATCCTGCTGAGAAGGCACTGCTAAAAGATGGTCTGCAATGATGTTTAGGTAAGTAGTAGACGTCATAGTTTCTTGCACATGAATGACTGGACACCCAAAGTTTCCCAGCAGAACATTGCCCAAAGCATTAAACTTCCTCCACCAGCTTGTTTTCGTCCCACAGTTCATCCTGGTGCCAACACTTCCCTAGATAAACAACGCATACTCACGTGGCCATCCACATGATGCAACAGGAAACGAGATTCATTGTACCAGACAACCTTCTTCCAAACGTTCAATGTCCAGTTTTGATGTTCGTGTGCCCATTGTAGGTACTTTCGAAAGTGAACTAAGGTTAGCATGGCACTCAGAACAGCCTGCAGCAATGAAGTCCTATTTTCAGCTGTACTGTGTGTTGTGACACATTACTCCCATCACCAGCATTCAAATTAAGGGTGAGTTGCTCCAGAGTATCCCTTCGTCGTATCGTTCGTACGATACGGGATAGCCTTCGCTCACCTATAGCATCAATGAGCTATGGTTGGCCCACACCTTGCCAGTGGTTCGTGGTTTTTCCCTCCTCGGACCACTTTTTGAAGGTACTAACCACAGCTGACCGTGAGCACCCCACAATCCTTGCCGTCTCGGAAATGCCCTGACCCAGTCGTCTGACCATTACAATTTGTCCTTTGTCAAACTCAATTAATTCCGCTGTTTTTCCCATCTGAAGAACAAGAATAACACTGATTAACAGAGCTAAGTATCAGGTGTTATTTATACTGTTTCATGACCTTCACACGCCCCGTCGTTTACCTGCAAGTTGCTTCGATTTGCATAAAGACGCGCTGGTCATAATGCATTGGCTCTTCAGTGTATATCAGGTATGTCAAACACGCGGCCCGCCAAGTTTGATAACCAATACGTTTATTTAACTTTTAACAACACTGGATTCTTTAATTAAAATTATAAGTACGAACACGGTACATGAATTAAATAAACGTATTTCAGAAAACATTTCCATTTATATATTATATATTTTATATTGCGCTTAAATGTATATGTCGGAGCCCGATCGTAGAATTGCTCATATCATGAAATGCCCGATCATTTCATGAAATAGTGGCATTTCATGATATGAGCAATTCTACGATCGGGCTCCGACATGTATACACATGTCTCGAGGTCATTCAAATGTACGTACTTTGCGCATGGCAATGAGTCACGAAATGCCAGTAGAGTCGGAAGCTATTCGTTAGCAGTCAGTGAACGAATACTGCGTTCTAGTCTAGTTCGCACATAACAATTTTCATCTGTTTTTTTTTTGTTTTGCGGCCCGCGATTTAATATATAATACTTAAAATGGCCCTCGGTGGTTAACGAGTTTGATATGCCTGGTGTATATCCTCTGCTGCATGTTTCTGGTGTGCTAACGGCGAGACATTACATCGATGACATCGTTAATCCTGTGGCCCTTTCTGTTTAGTCCCTTTCCACCATGTCTGAATTGATTCTGCAGCAGGACAACCCTCCCCCCCCACACACACACATACACACTGCACATGCAATGATGGACAGTCTCTAAGGTGTGGATATTCTTTTCTGACCGCTATACTCCCCATACTTGTCGCCAATTGAACATGTGTGGGACTTTTTGGATCGCTGCCTTCGCCAGCATTCTACGGCGGCGAACTTGATACAGTTTCATGGATTGCTGCCCAATTGAATGTTGTTTGGAATGCCATACCTCAGAATACCATTGATCATCTGGTTGATGGGGTGAACATAGTATGTACTGTTGAATCTGCAATAAACGCACGTACCTTGCTTTCTCACATTCCAATTTCTGATCATTTGCACATCTACCCATAGCTTCCGTCCTGTCAGTTTCGGGCGTATACATCGCTTCCTTCACAGTGTTGCGATTTCCACTTTGAACAGTGCAAGCAAACAAAATAGGCGTAAAAGTTTCGTTTCGCAATCATTCTTCGCTGATCAACTTTATTTTCATTTTTTTTAGGTTTTTACGAGATTTGCAAAAACTTCGAGGACCGAATGAAACGCTCTTAGGAATCTCTCTCGAATTCTCCCATTACGGTCTAAGAGGCTGCAGCAAATGTTGCAGAAAATATCCATGAGACAGGAACAGTCCGTGTTATGTCAAGAACAAGCCAAATTGGAATCTCTCTGATGTCACCAAATGTCACGTCACCAAATGAGACGAAAGATGATTTAAAGATTCCAATCAAATATATAGACATCAACTTTGATTTTTAAAGATATTTGTTCAATATTTATGATATATTTTATCGCTCGTCCATAAATATTTCTTCTCTTATTTTTATAAAAACGCTTAATTTCTGAACAGTGTGATATCAAGTCAAATTAACATAAAATAATGCGCAAATTATAGAACATAGCATTAAACGAAGAAAAAAAAAGCAGGGCCGATCTGGGGGACCCTGTCAGACCTCTGGATAGAAATGACCTTCCAGTCATTTCTATGTGTAACTCTGTCAATATTTAGAGAATATATAATTTTCTATATATATCGATATTTTTAGACATAATAATAATAATTTGTTTTGCTTTAAAAAAAGGTTTTATATAAATTAATATATTAAGCTTACGTGTGGCCGAGTGGTTAGTACTCTTGGCTAGTGATCTGCGGGACCTGGGTTCGATCCCCGAGTAAGGCATGGATGTGTGTCTGAATTTTCTGCTGAGGTCCTGCCATCCTCTCAGACCTTCTACTATGGCATATAAACTGACAGGCTCCTGTCAGTCCTCTGTGGCAAGCAGCTGCTTGAGGGGGTATTTATTATTGTTTTATTATGTACATAGTATTGTAATAGAATTTGTTGAAAACTATTTTATAAATTTTAATATATAAGCTATTAAATTCATTTAATTAGTTTTATAGTATCCACCATAATTGTTTAACCCCTACTGACAGCCATGCATTATACCCATGTATAATATAACTCCCATCATGCATGGAATTGTAAAGATTATTTTTTTAATCACTTAAAATTTATAGAACAGTTAATTTTCATTCACTTTCGAAGTGATTTTTTTGTAATCGAGTGGAGGTCTTTGCTTCCAGCACTCTTTAATTACAATAGTGAATATTAGTGAAAATTCGGATTTTCATAGTTTTCGTAAGCTCTTTGAATTATCCTAGTCTCGCTTCTCCATAAAAGAATAATTTTAGAAGTTGCACATCATGAACATGCAAAAAGGCTCACATGTCAATGGCAATTGACTGTATATCCCACCTTGGCATGTAGCTTATCGATTAACAGAGACTTTTGAACAGCAGAATGGTGACTTTACAGAGAACAGAATTGTGACATGGTCTCGAGAAAGTGTAATTGCTAACACGGTCAGAAAATGAAAGGATTTCCAACCACAAATATCATTATGACAAAAGATGATGAAGAGATCTCATTTTTCTACAAACAGAAATATTTTTCTACGATGTCTTGCAACCACAAGGAAAACTTTTGTTCGTTTTTCATTTGACTAAAAATAAAAAAAACATGGTGAAGTGATGGCAAGAGATTTCAAGGCCATATATCTCGCCACGACTTATTTTACAAATATTTATTACTCTTGAAAACTGAAGCAAAAGAATGGTCAACTTCATATTACCGTCCTTTATAAGTGAACCATAACTACTGATCAACTAGTTCAGGGGTTCTCAACGTGGGGTACGCGGTAAAATCTTTTGGGTACGTTGTGAGAGCTCAAAAGTCGCTAGATCTAATAACAAGGTTTTATTCCCATTGTTATATTACAACTATAGTTTTATCTATCTATATAAGGGGTACGCCAGTTACATACACATTTCCAGCGGGTACGTGAAGCATAAAAGGTTGAGAACCACTGATCTAGATATCAACATTTTTTGAAAGGAAGAAGGTACTTCCCTACGCAAAGGACAGGGATAACCTAGAAGCTATATTAAACTTGTCCTGGTTTTTCATACAACATACAAACACTTACACAAGGACATGCCCCGCTGGTCTTAGTAGTCAGGTACTCTAACCACTAGACCGGGTAGGGATAATGGTTAGCTTACATTTACAAAGCGTACGTGGATCTTATATACGAAATTATGTAAACTCAATTGGCAGGTTTCGTCAACTATTGGATAACATTAAACAATAGTTAACTATTCAATTGTGCAGCATCCTTTTAATTATATGCAGACGACGAATCCTTTTCACTTCATCAGAAACTTTATTGTATTTTAATCTTTGATCTATATAATTTTTATTTCGCATATAAAGTGTTTTCTTTATAGGGCACCAATAATTTTAAGTTAATTTGTGACAACGGAAAATTGCACATATATAATATATGGATATATACACATTCTTTACTGTAAATGAATCAGTATTTATCTGAACATATTCTATTTTTTTTTTTCAAATATGTACAGTGCTTTTACAGAAAATATTCCTAATGTTCTAAAAATAGGAAATGATCTATCTGTTCTTGCGGCAGTTATCAATATTCTTACATGAAGTTTTGGAATGCTATTAACCAATATAACGTACTTTTTGCAGTTCCACCCACATTTAGAGAAATAACTAGAGTTATGATGTCATTTTTTAATTTCTTCTATGCATTTCCGAGGTTCGAGTCCCTCCTGGGTTCGCTTTGCTCTCGACTAGTTGGGGACACTAATGGGTTTGGAAAGACTGCGTCCTTCAGATGCTTCGTTAAAGAACGTTAAAGAACACGCTGGATGGCCTTGCCTGGAGACTACCATCTTTCTCCTAACTTGGTTACCTCCCCCAATCATCTCTGAAGCCTCGGTATCCTTATGACCTGGACATTCAGCCCCATTGTGTGCAAAAAAGTCCCGCTCAAAGGTAAAACACCCCAACCCAACCTTTTTTTCTGATTATGAGGCGCAAATTCAATGCATTTTTTTTGGAACAAAACGTCTCTATAATTCTTCTAATTATAAATTTTAACTTTATCCATTTTACGAATATTAATGTTTATGTTCTAAAAGGTAAAAGTTAAAGTCGTCCACAAATGATTACCCCTCCTCTGTTTGCCGCATAATGCCTTTGTTGGATAACACTTTTTAGTTTTGTAAGGGCCTTTACTTTTTGTTCGCTTCATCATTCAGTGGTAATTAATGTAATAAATTTGACGTTTTTTTACCATCCGAAAACAGAAAGAAAAGCTACTAATGAAATTATAAACGCAAGCAATTTTAGCGTTGTACAATACCATTTTCGACCCCCCCCCCATGTAACGTGACATAGCACAATCCTTAGTCCCCTTCCCTTCCTCGAAATATTGAGCAATTTATGAATGACCCTTAAATGCATAGTTCATTTGAAGTGTTGCAAACTTCGCAGTGGGATTTAATGATTTGAAAGCTATACAATGCACTCGATCTGCTAGGGGCGGGGGTGGCTCAGTCGGTAGCGCGCCAGGCTCGTAATCTGTAGTTCCCAGGTTCGAGTCCCAGCTGGCTCAGCGTTGAGATTTATCTCCGCAAAATTCCCCGCCCTGCCCACGGTCAGTAGGGGACACCGATGGACTTGGAAAGGCCGCCGTCCGTCGGATGGGGAGTTAAGCCGTGGCCCCGTGTGCGGGAGAGCCATACCCTGTGCACGTTAAAGAACACGCTGGATGTCCCTGACGGGAGGCTACCATCTGTCTCCCAACAGCTGTTCCAGTGGGCCCCCTCTCCCAACCTTCTCTGAGCCTTCGGGGTCCTTGTGACCTGGCCATTTAGCCCATGGTGTGCAAAAAAGTGCCGCTCAGAGGTAAACCAGCTCGATCTGCTTATATGACTAAGTGAACCTGCTTGTTCAATAACAAGAAAAGTTTTGATGTAAAGTTCTCCTCCATGTGTGAGCGACAGGGTTCAAAGTTAACGCTTCAAAAACAAAACTTGGATAACATTGCTATTTTTCCTCACCCTCTGTTATTCACTAATGAAAGGATTCCGTCTTTTCTTAACAACTTTTGCTGTTTTTCCTTCAGAATAAATTCAAATGTAAAATCACCTTCAAGGTAGCTTTTAACATTTTACCCAGGAACAGACAACTTGACGCGCAAACACTTGATCTAAGACCACAACGTCCTTCAGTATAAGAAAATAGTTTATTTAAAAAATTACCTATATTCCTATAAACTAAAAAATTTAAGCCCTAAAAATTAAAAAGTAAACCAAGAACATATCGATGGTGCAATAAGTCACTAAGTTCTTATTCACTTCAAAGGAAGATAGGGCGTCTATTTACCTACTCAACAAGATAGCCGGCGCCCCATCTTCCTTTGAAGTGAATACGAAGTGACTGATTGATTACTGAGTCGATATGGTTTAGGTTTATTTTCTACTTTTTAGGGCCCATATAGAAAGACGTGTTTTTTTATTTATATATTTTGTCACTAAAAACACCTACCTTCAAAAGCTTTCACTTGATACATGACTCATAATCATCCACCACACTTTTCGTCTCTTTTGCAGTCGTGTTTAAGGTAACCCATGATAATGGGAACGACAGAAGCTTAAATTTGAGATATAACTCGTTAAGGTCGAAATACGCGAAAATCCGCCCCTGTTCTTTTATCAGGGGGAATGGTGGGGGAAAATTCGAAACAATTTACGACGGTCATTATATGAGCTTTCATTTCACACCTAACTTGTAACTGTAGGCACTCGCGTCGGAAGATATAGTAGAACGACTTTCACATTTCCCGTTTTTTAGGGAGGAAGAAGCAGAGAAGGGGTCAATTTTTAATAGCATTTTTTTTTAAGACGGTCTATTTTAACTAAATAATAAAACGCGCTATATCAAATCGCGTTTATTATCAATTATATAATAATAAACGCGCTAATATCATCGGCTATTCCGTCTTTAGAAAAGACGGAATAGCCGATGATACTCCCCGCGTCATAAGCTTTCATTAGACATATAGATAGTTACTTTCGGCATTCATTTTCTGGAGATAAAGCAGAAGAATATTTTTCATATTTCCCCTTTTTTAAAGGGAAAGAAAGAATGGGAAGGAAGGAAGTCTTTTTTTACAGTTTATGACATTCCCCGCGTCACAAGCTTCAATTTGATGCATTTCTTGTTACTTTCCGTATTCGTGTTCAGGAGATGTAAGGGAAGAATCGTTTTCATATTTTCTCCCTTTTCGAGGGGTCAATTTTTTGTAGCATATATAACATTCGCCGCTTCAGAAGCTTTCATTTGACGTATTGCTTGTTACATTCGGCACTCAGGTTCTGAAGATATATAGCTGAAGAATTGTTTTCATATTTCCCCACTTTTTTTGGGGGGGGGGAGAAAATATCGGGGGTTAATTTTTTTATATCCTATGACACTCCCCAAGTCATAAGCGTTCATTTGATACATAAATCATTAAGTTTCTCTATTACTTTCGAAGTCCGTCCCGTGGCCGAGTGGTTAGCGCGCTTGGCTACTGATGTACGGGACCTGGGTTCGATCCCCGGGTAAGGCATGGGTGTGTTTGTTGTTTTTCTGCTGAGGTCCTGCCATCCTCTAAGATCTTCTACTGTGGCATATAAACTGACAGGCTCCTATCAGACCTCTGTGGCAAGCAGCTGCTTGAGGGGGGTTTTATTTATTATTGCTTTCGAAAGATATGGTGGAACAACTATTTTGATAAATTCACAATCCGACAAATCGACAAACTCAGAAATGTCAAAGCGAAATGCAATAGGAAGATAAGTAATAATGAAGCGCGTTTTATTATTTAGTTAACTGATGCAACTAAGAAAGAAGATCGGATGCATGTGAAAATAAACTATTATTAATAACAATACTGGGGTCAAGAAGAACTGTTCAAGTAGCATAGGAACCCAGATCGCCGGATTCATTCAGGCTATTGGAATGCATTAGAAGAAGCGGAAATTTCACTTTTTCTCGAAATAAAAAGTCACTTAAAAGTGATAATTTTCCTTGTTTTTCGTTTCCTTACTAATCCATTAGAAGTCGATTAAAACCTTTCATGATCCAATGCCTTCTGATTAATTCTGCAGCGTTTGATCCCTTCTCTTTGTACGTCATTATACCACATACGACTAAGTGTCCTATTTAGTATTACATCCAATTGGACAATCAATAAAATTCAATCGCAGCTTTCAAGAATTCTTTTCTACATCCTCTTTCAGTCATTTTCACTCTCAGACACAAACCTTATCTTATCCTTGCTTCCAAGTGATCTCGGGGTTTTCTTTTCGTCATGACAAGTTCCTAACTTTCTTTCTCAAAATCGTTTCTCTATCAGATCTTCAATTTCTGTTCATTCCACAGTCCCTAAGCCTCGTTGATGTTGCTTTAGTGGCCCGTGCAAAAACAAAGCGGACAATGAAAACAGGTAGTCTCATCTCCCCGCTTCTATCGCTGATCGCTCCTCTCCGCATGCCCTGTTATCCCCTCTCGACGCAGCAACAGCACAGTGGCAGGTGAAACAAGGCCCCGTGAAATGAGGACCACCCCATGATCACCGGCTCCGCTGCACCATCAAATCTGCCGTCGTCACAAGCCTCTAAATTGTCTTCGCTGGAGCTTGCCAACGTGCCCTCGTCATTGCCGAGCGGCCCTTCCATTATGCTTATTTGTCTCCCGTAAAGCCCGTCGACGGCGCTGAGAGACACAACGCCGCTTCACCACCCCCACCCCACCCCGCGTCCACCCCCACGTTTCCCATTCACCCACCAACTGCACGAGTAATTTAGGGATATGGCCGGCCATTATGGAACCAAGCCAATGGAGACCTTGTAGATAATTTTTGTACCTCATAATTCAAGACAGAAGCGGCGCAAATTTGCCGGGGCCCCCGCCATTTGTTCGACGGAAAATGCGCCTCTTCCCAAACTGCACAGTGATGCGAATAATCCCACCGCTGCCGATAGAGGTCGCTGTCGGCCTTTTCGAAAGTGGCTTCATCTTCTCGCAGCACACGATGGAATCAGTCGCTGCCCCTGACATCGCTCTGCGAGGCTAAGGGAGTGCCCGACGACGGCCTTGGCTTAACTCGTATCAGCATTTCGTTCTCCCCACCCGACATTTACAGAAATCGTGACAGAGATTTACTTGGGCAATAACCACATAAAAGGAGCGATAGTTCTACTGAAATCTCCGATAACTTAAAACTTGTTTTTCTGTACTAAAGGATTTTGTAAAGTGGTTATTTTTTAAAATAAGTTGCTGGTGTTTTATTGTTTTGACCAGATTAGACAGCATTAATCATCAGAACCGGTTGGGTTGGAACCTCTGAGTGGAACTTTTTTGCACACCATGGGCTAAATGGCAAGGTCACAAGGACCCCGAAGGCCCAGAGAAGATTGGGGGAGGGGACCCACTGGAACAGCTGTTGGGAGACAGATGGTAGCCTCCCGTCAAGGCCGTCCGACGTTTTAACGTGCACTGAGCCACGGTTTAACGTCCCCCACCCGACATTTACAGAAATCCCCCCACGGGATTCTGTAAAGGGACACCGATGGGCATGGAAAGGCCGACGGACGGCGGCCTTTCCATGCCCATCGGTGTCCCCCACTGATCGTGGGCAAGGCGGGGAGTTTTGCGGAGATAAGTCTCAACGCTGACCCAGCTGGAACTCGAACCTGGGAACTGCAGATTAGGAGCCTGGCGACTACCGACTGAGCCACCCCCGCCCAAAAATAAACAAAAGTTAAAAAAATTTGTAAAGTGAACTTCTCGAGCAATGAAAGAAAATTGGATGAATTGATGGAAGGCAAAGAAGGTTTTAAATGCTAAGGAAATACACCATCCCTTATCAGAGAGTAAAGTGATTATGAATGAACATTTAACGCAAGATAGCAAACAATTACTTTATGAACTGAAGAAAATACAGAGAGAAAAAGGATACATTTTTGTTTGGGTTAAGGATTCAAAACTTTACATTCGCCTAAATGAAAGATCAAGAATATTGAGAATTAGAAATCCTGAAGATTTAAGTTTATTTATTACTAGCAATCTAAGTTTAAAACATTCAGTCTGAAATGATCAAAAGTTTAAAAATTTTAAAAGAAGTTCTTAATGCAAATATTGCAAAATAAAGGAATTGATGGAAGACAAAGATCGGAATGAAATTAAAATGGAAAAGGAAACAATACAAACTGAAACATTGGATGACGGATGGACTTATACGGTCTATTAAAAAACGAAATAATTTATACAAATTACGGAAATTTCAGCCTTTTAATACTGATTTTAAATAATTGTTTCAAAAAGTATCGAAATTTTCTATTAAAATTAAAGGCAAACTATTACATCAAAAGACTATTAGAGAAAAATGGTAGTGTAAAACAGCGCTGGAATATAATAAATAAATTATCTGGTAGGAAGCAGCATATACAAATGACTGCAATAGAAATGAAAATAAATAATATTATGCATTCTTCAAACGATAATCCGATTCTATTGGCTGAAGAGGTTAACAATTATTTTACAGGAATAATTGAAGAATTTTTAACAGAAATTCCAGAATGCACTAAAAGGAGGAAGGATAAGATATCAATCCATAATAAATAGACAAATTACCTGTAGATGATTATTTGTAATTATATTTGCAATATTATCGCAAATAATTATCAGTAAATAATTATTTGCGACAATAATTTTTTTCTGGATAAGATATCCCTATCGAGGAATTCAATATTCATAGATTACTTAATAGAATATGAAATTAGTGAAGTAATTTCTTGCTTAAAAATGGAACGGCGACGGAAGTAGATTGTAATCTGTGGAGTTAATTGAAGAAATTAAAAAAATACTCAGCTGTTTTTTGTAGCTCTGTAATTTATCTTTGTATTCTGGATGTTTCTCAGTAATTTTTAAAAATTCTCTTGTAGCACCTATTTACAAAGGTGGTAAACATTGGAAATTAGAAACCAACAGCTTTATTATCAGTGTTTTCAAAAATATTTTAAAAGCTAATTAAGATTAGACTTTTAAATTTTCTAGATAGAAACATCTTATTTTTATTTTCTAGAAATCAGTTTGGTGTTAGGGAAGGCATTGGAACACAGAGAATTTGGACTATATTAAAATTAACATCTTCAATCTGCAGTGCAATAAATAAAAATTTAAAAACAGCAGTAATATTTTTGTACATAAAGAAAGCATTTGACTCAGTTTCGCATGACATATTATTATAAAAACTTGAGAGAGCAGGAGTTCGAGGGACAATTTTATTATTGTTTTAGACTTATTAAAAATAGAACTGAAAAGGTTAAAATAGGGAATTATTACAGAAATGAAAATAAAATTAAATATGGTGTTTCACAGGAGGTCAGATATTATTAATTCACGTTAGGTCAAATATTATTAATATTTTTAAAAATGATCTTTGTAACCTGAAACTAAAAAATAAATTAATAGCATTTGCTGATGATACTGCTCTGATATATACAGCAACTATAGGAAATATTTTAATTGAAAAAATATATCAAGATTTATGGAATATCAGAAATTGGTTTATGTAAAATAAATTGTTTCTAAATGTAGAAAAAACAATATATATATATTTCCGATTGAGGCAAAATCAAAATGATAACTTGAAAAAAAATTATTTTATCATACACTTAAATGCATTAAAATTTTGTAGTTTCTATATGTGCAATATTATTGCATCTATGGCAATCAGAATTCAGAAAATTAATGGTTATTAATCGCAAATTTTAAGATCATGATATTATGTCAATGTTCCAATGTCCATAGTCTGAGTGAACAAGTTTCGTTCTTGCAGCTGAAACGAATAACAGATTCATCCTCTTCTTATTAATATACTAGCAGATTTACCTGGCACCGCTGGGGTCTGAAACTTTCTAAAACACAGAGTATGGCACTCCCCACGTCGCGAGCATTCATTTGGCTTTAAAATCATTACGATCAATCCACTTCGGCGTAATTTTTTCCGTCTATTTTAGGTAAGGAAAGAAATGTACGTATTTCAAGATACTATGTGAACATCCCCACTTCAGAAGTTTCTAAACCAAAAGACTGAATTTTCTCGCTCAGATAATCCAACTTTTCAAATCATTTCGTACCCACCCCACCAGAGTCCCTCGGATTGAGTTTGACAAAAATATGTAACTTTAGACAAAAAAAAAGTTAAATATGGCCTGAATTGTCCAAAAAATATATAGGTTCTACGAAAAAATTATTATTATTATTATAAATATTTATTACTTAACATATTAAAACTTTTGTTAATTAATATATTACTTTTATTAACTTTTTCATAGTTTATAAATTACGTTAATGATTTTAATTTCCGATACGAATTTGTAGTTTTTGAAGTTTTAATTTCAACAAAGAATCTCGTGTTCCACTGGTGCTTAATTAGAACTACTTCAATATCCACCGAACCTCGCGCTTTGAACCCAACAAACTTAACAATAACTTTATCACGTGAAATCACAAAGAAATTAGTTTGATACATTCCTTCTTTCAAATTTTTGGTGGCAACAGTTATTTTGAATAACTTTTAACCCACAGTGTTTAATTGTGCGAAATAAGAAATTAGTTTGATGCATTCCTTATTTCAAATTTTTTGTGGCAACAGTTATTTTGAATAACTTTTAACCCACAGTGTTTAATTGTGCGAAATAAGAAATTAGTTTCATGCATTCCTTCTTTCAAATTTTTTGTGGCAACAGTTATTTTGAATAACTTTTAACCCACAGTGTTTAACTGTGCGAAATAAGAAATTAGTTTGATGCATTCCTTCTTTCAAATTTTTTGTGGCAACAGTTATTTTGAATAACTTTTAAGTCACAGTGTTTAATTGTGCGAAATAAGAAATTAGTTTGATGCATTCCTTATTTCAAATTTTTTGTGGCAACAGTTAATTTGAATAACTTTTAACCCACAGTGTTTAATTGTGCGAAATAAGAAATTAGTTTGATGCATTCCTTCTTTCAAATTTTTTGTGGCAACAGTTATTTTGAATAACTTTTAACCCACAGTGTTTAATTGTGCGAAATAAGAAATTAGTTTGATGCATTCCTTATTTCAATTTTTTGTGGCAGCAGTTATTTTGAATAATTTTTAACCCACAGTGTTTAATTGTGCGAAATAAGAAACTAGTTTGATGCATTCCTTATTTCAAATTTATTGGTAGCAAGAGTTATTTTGAGCAACTTTCAACCGTTATTGTTAAGTCTATGGGAATTTTAAGAAATTCAAACCCGCCCATCCCAATTTTGGTTGACCCAAGAGGGTTCGCAAATAGCGTATATTCTTCCCCTGGATAAAAGGGATGTTCATGAATGTTTGGAGCCTGTAGCTCTTCTGGGGGCTGAGTGCAGAAGCGTACAGACACACAAAGCCACAAAGAGACTTTCTTCTTTATCTATTAGATCAGTGAAAGCAAAGGAGTCTCAGGTATCTAGAAGAAAATTCCGGGGGGGGGGGGTGAAATTATCGTTTGTTATCATTATAAGAGTTTACCTATTTGTGATATATAGAGTATACCGTTGTATTGCACAGTATTACTTCTTCAAATTATGTAGTAAGTAACGTTTAGTATTCGATGCATATATATCTATACGTTTAGAATAATTCACCTAATCTGTTTTTCAATTTCATTATTTTGACCTGTAGATCCAACAGTATACACTCTTAAGAAATCTGCAACTCCTGCTATGTGACATTCGAATGAATATCGTGTCCTGAAACAAATATTTTTTTTTCTGCCCTTGCTTCATTAAAGGAATTCTTTTTGATATCAGAATTTAAGTTATGTTATTGAACAGCTGAAACGTACCCTCGCAGAATGCGTCACATACATCTTTCTACAAATGGTGGAAGGCGATGACCTCGGCTGACAAATGCTCACTGTATGAAACATTTCATGTCGAGATTTATATGGCCAAATAACGTTTTTTTAGTGTTTCAAGTGTCTGGAATACACAAGGTGCTTTGCGCTGTTCCCACAGAGACGAAGGTAGTGACTCCTTTGTTATCGCTGCCTGACGACAATGAAGAAAGAAAGAAGTGCAGACATCGACTTGTAGAGGGGTAAAGCCGCTTGCCGCCAACGGGCCGTGGTAAAGATGTCAAGCGCAGCCCATCGGCATGACGTTGCCCTGATAAAGAGGGTAAAAAATATAGCGTCCACTGCTTGATGGATAGGCGAGCGTGGGGAGGATGACAGGCGAGGACACATCGACGGGCGGGGAGGACTTTAATAACCTCTCAGGTGGTCATGCGAGAAATGACAAAGGAAGAGAAAAGGAGAGGAGCGAGGAAATGGAATTGATCTATCGCAGTTTGAAGGAGAAGTGTTCTTGGTGAAATGAGTTGAGGGGAGGGGGAATAAAGAGTTGCGTCTCACATTGGAGTATCTGCAATGATCAAGACCATGAAGAACTCGCTTGCTAAAATGATGATACACTAATAATAGCTGGGAAACTGAAAATGAGTCTGAATCTGTGAAGAGAAAAACTATTCGTCAATGAAACCTCAAATCCCGATTTATATCTACTCTAAGGACTTTTGTTTTAAGGTTAATAATGCTGCTTAAGGATGCATAAAGCTGTTGTGAATTGCTTCTTAGGGTCGGGTGATCGGATTTCATTAATCGTTGCACAACGTATGATTTAGCACTATGAGTTAACATCGAAAAAATAGTCAAACTTCTAAGCTAATTTTTCAGTGTTTTGGTATTTTTTATAGTTTGCTCTGGTGTAAAAAGGTGCAAAACATGCATTGAACAGTTGTGCCACTGGGGAATACTAAAAAATTCTAAACCGTAACATATTTATTCCATAGAATAGCCATCGTGCTTTTGAAATGAACTGAATATGCAATATGAATTGAATATAGGCAATTTATATGAATATGAACTGCATATATACTGGATTGACATAAATAATAAATACCCCCTCAAGCTGCTGCTGGCCACAGAGGTCTGACAGGAGCCTGTCAGTTTATATGCCATAGTGACTGCCATCCCGGGGCATCTCCTCTGTGAGGATGGCAGGACCTCAGCAGAAAAACCACACATACATCCATGCCTTACCCGGGGCTCGAACCCAGAGCCCTTAGATCAGGAACCAAGCGTGCTAACCACTCGGCCACTGGACGGCTTTATTGACATACTAGATTGAAAATCAAGTGTCTCGCCCTTTGCATTTTTTAGAACGATTGTGTTTCTTACTCTCCCCCCTACATCCCCTCGATTTTTTTTGGCTCCTGTTTTAGCTCCTGTTTTAGCCATTTGTTATTCATGACACCACCACCGCAACAATAAAACTTGAACACACATCACCTCTGACGCATAAAAATCTCGTTTTTGAAGAGAATGACGTTTTCCAATTACCTATTTTTTGTCTCCTTAAAAGTTTTAATTTGAACTAACGGATGGTGGGAAAATACAAATTATTAGTAATTATACACATAAAAAGGATTTGTCTTTCATTTCTTAAATTTCGAAAGTTGCATTTCCCACACCCTTCTCAGAAAAGTGGGTAGATTTTTACTGTCAGTAGAATATCTCTTGAAAATCTACCACAGAAATTTAAAACTACTTTGCAAAAATTCGTTAGAAGTTTGGGATAGCAGGAAGCCCAAAGTCGAAAAAAAGTACCTTCCCACTACATTTTTTAATCCATCGTTTCAAGTTTGAGACGAGTAAATTGATGCAAACGGAGTAGCGACTTGAATGCTAGACGTTATAGGAGGTGTTCTTGGCACTTAGTTTAAATTCATTCAGCATTTCTGCTCATTCATTTTACTTTTAGTGAAGTTTAATTTTATTTCATGTCATTCTGAAGTAAGCTGCTTTTTCTTTTGTATTTTTGTGAGTCTGGAAAATGATACCGGCTTTAACATTAATGTTCAAGAAATATTTGAGTGTTGGTGTGTGAAAGATCGGGAAAGACCTTTGAAACGTGTTCTATGACCGCTATTTTGAATTTGTTCACTGATAATACTGTTTGTTTTGGATCCTATGATGAAACGTCTCAAGGTGATGCCTTGATCAGCGAGCACAAGAGGATTCACAGGTGAGATCTGTTTTATGTTGCTAGTTCCGCGAACTGAGTCTAAATTTCTAGTCTTACTATATATGAAACATGGATAACTTCGAAGAGAAAAAGTAACAGTTTGAAATGCTAGATGAAATAATTAAAACTGTAAACCGTAATATACAGGACATATTCCAATCAACAGACTATTGATGTACAAAGCTCAGATAAACGAAACAAAATTAAAAATATGTTCATGCATCGTTATTTTCTGGAAAGGGAAACTGAAAACCATATAAGCGACAGATTCTGCAATTGTAAAGTTCGAATTTTGCACGATAAACGTTATAGAAGAAGTTAATTCTTCTTCCGCAATGGAGAGAGCATTTACGCCATTTAAGAAAGGCATAAAAAGCCTCTTCCTTCCTCAGAGGACAGTTCAGTTAGCACAAAAAATCGATTTCTTTCACTTGCAGACACAGATGATAATAATTTGAAAAATGAAACGTCAAATGCTGATGGGGCTACGGATCAAACACAAAGGCTAGCCCGAAATTAAATACCACCACTCATTATCAGGATGAAATGCGCATGAATGAAAATTCACAAAGAACTGGTTGGAATTGCTGCAGAAAGCTTTTCTGCATAAATGGCAGGAGAATATATCAGAGTTCGGATAAGGTGTGTGCAAGATCACAGAAACTTCGTTAAGAAACTTCAAGAAGACAAACTATTCTTCTTTACTTATCAGCTAAAACAGGGCAAAAATTTCAAGATGGTTATTCGTAACCTGCCAGCTGATGTGGATATCGAAGAAATCTGAGAGGAACTATTGGACCTCTGTTATCCACTGTTGGAAATCCAAAGCTTAGGAAAAGCCCTAAAAAGATTCCGCTTTTTATCTTCATGGTTGAACCTACAAAAGACACGACAGGAAATAGGATATTTCAAGTCAGTGACCTATTTCATCTCAAGGTCCAGATTAAACCTTACAAGAAAAAGACTAGGCCCAAACCAAAGCCATAAGTGTCAAGGCTATGGGCATTCTTAATTAAGTTGCTTCAACAAACCACGTTGTATAAAGTGTGCGGGGAAACACTGTCATGTCCGTCTAATTTATTAATCTTCATTTATTATTGCATTTTTATTGTATTTTTGTTGTTGTAAATATTTTATGTATTAAGTGTGTTTTTGGAAGTGCTATTGTGGGGATGTGACTCATAGATGTTGTTTTCGGGTCTGAACTGGCTGCCTGCACATGCCGAAGAGTCCGAAAAGCCCTTTTATGGCCTTTTACAACTAGCCTCGGACGAGAGTTCGGGTGCTGGAGACTATGGCAGCGAGAGCAAACAACAGTTTTGAGCCACGCTGTCAAACAGGAAGGACATTTGAACACTCGTCAAGGGACGCTACTTTTACTCAAAGAAAAACCCTTAAGGTTCGTTTCTATGTGAGAATCAAGGTTCTTGGTGAATGCTACATAAGTTACATAAAGTAGTAATCATTAGATTTATTACACCATTTACCTTTCTCAGACGTATAATTACTTTCATCAAAGCAAGATTTACCACTTTTCGCAAACACTTTACTTTTATCGTTCTTATTATAAACCTCATTAAAGTTACTCTCACTGTCATCACCCCCTGCATTATCTGCATAAACCTTTCAAACTTATCCTTATTGGATTAACCTGACAATCACTTACACAGCTAAATTTTAATATCTGCTGGAAGTTATATTTACTTGCAATTTTAGCAGAATTATCGCCTTTGTTTTCCCCTTTTGTCTTATCTTCAACACTACCTATATATTCTTTCTCTTGCCAAGCTAATTCCCTAGCTTTCCTTTCCTTTTCTAGCAACCTCTTCTCTACCATCCAGTCTGAGAGTCTGGAAAATGATACCGGCTTTAACGTTAGTGTTCAAGAAATATTTGAGTGTTGGTGTGTGAAAGATCGGGAAAGACCTTTGAAACGTGTTCTATGACCGCTATTTTGAATTTGTTCACTGATAATACTGTTTGTTTTGGATCCTATGATGAAACGTCTCAAGGTGATGCCTTGATCAGCGAGCACAAGAGGATTCACAGGTGAGATCTGTTTTATGTTGCTAGTTCCGCGAACTGAGTCTAAATTTCTAGTCTTACTATATATGAAACATGGATAACTTCGAAGAGAAAAAGTAACATTCCGACCGGATTCGAACCACATCCGCTAGCACCCTGTTCTACCCCAACATCGCTATCCATCCTATCAATTTCGCTAACTTCTCCACTTTCCCCAGCCTCAATGTGTCTAGTTAAATCAACGCTCCCGTCCTGCTCAGTTCCACCTTTAGTTTTATCGGTACTCGTTTAGTTTTAGGACTATCAGTCACGACTCCTCAGCATCATTGGCAAATCAAATTAGTCTAAAAATCAAAAAAGACAGAAAAACCACAGACCTTTCCTCCCCACGAAGATCGGCTCTGCTCACTTGCCTGCTGCTCCTGGAGTCTCCTTCCAAAACTAGGAACCTCTTTCACAGTGATGGAGCTTGGCACACGGAACCTCAGTGAAGATCTCAATGACGTAGCACTTGGGGAAATTGTACTCTGTAGAAGACTGAACTGCTTGCAGCTTCCTTACTTTCATGGAATCACTGACAGAGAATCATAAATTCTTCTAAATTTCTTTCACTTTTTCTTTCTCCTCTCAGTGGAAAGTTTCTTCCTCTTTCTCTTTTAAAACCATGGACATCTTCGGCATACCAACGATAATGCTGTCACGGACTGCTCCAAATGTCGTGGGCCAGTTGTAAGACGAACGACGCAGATTTCACAATAATAATAAAGATTACTAATAATACTAATAATAAAGATTATTGTGACCAGAATAGGTCACAATAAAGATTTCTACTTCGTGACATTGAAATACATATTCTACTTGAATTGCGCCGAATGTGGTGTTGGTCCAAATGACAAACGATTTGCATACTCCATAGTAGAGGACGATCAATTAAGTCCCTTGATTCCCTTCATCCTTATTTCGGTGAAATAAGAGGTTCGTGGATTGTTACACCCATACCAATGTATGCCTCAGACTTGCTGCAACATGATTCATGCACGAGAGTTGTATAGGGACAACACAGTTTATTCACATTATATACAATCACGTGCTGGGGATGCGCTCGACTCCGTAGGCCTTTATTGCTTTGCTGTTGCAAACAACTATGTAATGAGGTGAAGAACCGCACTTTGCAAATTCTCGTTTTACCGACCTCAAACAGGGAGAAAGGATATCCAACCTTTGCCTACAACATGGTTCACTAAGAACTCACTTCAGTCATGGTGTCAGTAACTTGGGGAGTAATGAATATGGCGACGTACAAACGAACAGGAAAGTTAATGATGAGGCTATGTCGAAGTTTTGCAAATGACCGAAGAATTTTAAGTAAGATATTGCTGAGAAGTCAGTAGTAAGAAGGGTTGTGATGACATCAGGTTTAGGCCTAATGCAGCTGGTAAAGCAACTAACAAATGTAAGAATAACTTGAAAGATCGGAGGAATTTTCCATTACGGGGTCTCCATGTTGACACCAAAGTCCTTAATGATAAGGTAAATGATACGAACGAGATGTTCAGTAATAAGGCTAAGAATAAGGTTAAATTTGAGATACAGAATGAGAAGTGTAGAGCGATGCACTTAATGCAATTTCCTCTTTGTACCAAACAAATTTAATATTGTTGAATAAGTGATGTATACTCCCGAAACTGACAGGACAGAAGATATGAGGGTAGATGTGCAAATGATCAAACAACGGAACATGAGAAGGCAAGCTTCATGAGTTTATTGCAGTTTCATCAGTAGTAGTTATAGTTTCATAGTAGGCCCACCTCTGGCAGTCATACAAGCTTATAGAGGTCATTCCATCAATCAGATGGTTAACGATGTCCTGAGGTATGGTCTTCCAAACAGCATCCAACTGGGTACGCAATGACCCATAAGGTATACATGCTCAGTGGGCAACAAGTCCAGGGAACATGGCGGCGATGAGAGAATGGCCGCATCTTGGAGACTGCCCTTTGTTGCACTTTCAGTGTTTGGGGTGGTGTTGTCATGCTGCAGAATCAGTCCAGGCATGGTGGTAAGGAAGGGTTGTATCACAGGATTAAACGATGTCATCGATACAATAATGTCTCGCCTTTATCACACCAGAAACATGCATCAGAGAGTTTAGCGCTAAATGTGATGCCACCCCATACCATTGTACCACAGTGGGGAGCCGTAGGGAGGCTAATGGAATAGGCTTCCTCATGTCGTTGACGATGCCGACGCCATGCAGACAAACGGCTGTCTGGCATGCCGAAACCTAATCGGGACTCGTCTGGGAACAACACTCTCCTCCATTCTGTAGTCCAATGTTGCCTCGCTCGACTCCAGTAGAAACAGCGTAACTGGTGATGCTGCAACAGCTGGTGCCGGACTGGACATCTCCCCCTCATTCTTGTGTCAGGCAAAAGTTGTCTACTGGTTTGCATGGAGACCATGGTACCCATAGCGGTCCGCAAATCAATCTGCAGCACTGTCACTCTGGTGAAAGGGTCGCGAATGGAACTCCTAAGGAGCATGCGATCTTCATGTCCTGTGGTGAGGCGTGCTGGTCCCGTACCTATCCTTCTTGTCATTTGATGATCCATGACGTTTCGTGAGATGGACCGTTGCACTGTGCCAGAAGCGGATTGCGAGCAAAAAACGGCCAGGGCATATATATGGAAATCGGCCCATACGGCCAAGATCGATCCTAAAAAAAATTAGCCCCAGGCTAGAAGTACTCTGGGATTGCTCCCCGAAAAACAACTCCAGGGAGCGCCAGCTATTAAACAATTTTCTGGCTCGTTTACCAGAAAAACAACAAAAAGCGAGCTACTATTTTCACTTTGTCTTCTATTTGTCTCTCCGTCTGTAAAAAAATCAACTTTATGGATTTTATAAATAAATTGAAAATTTCTGAGTAGGATAGGTATTACTGAAATATTAGGATTCGCATTTCCCAAATTTCCCAAAAATTTTAATAAGTGCTCTCTAGCGGTGGAAGATTTTGAAAATGCCAAAACTCTTAAGGAATATTGCAAGCGTTTCATTAATACTAAAATTTCAATAAAAATACAAAACGTCAGAATATACCTAATAAATGCATTAAAATGCGCTTCAACTAGATGCTGATTTACTCAAGTGCGAAACTAGGGTCTTTCCTGTAGTATATGATTTATCTTTACTTTTATTAAAAAACAATATTATTTAAAATTTAAATTTCGATCATTAAATTTATGCATTTACTAGTCAAAAATTTGGAAAAGGGACTGTTTTAATGTTGTAAGTATACGCTTTGCAGATTATTTCAATTTTAATTATGTGCATCTATTTACACACTGACGCATTTTTTCCTTTTATGTTCACTTATGTAAAATTTATAATAAAAGTTAAGAATAAATAGTAATAAATATAAAGTCTCTATTCCATTTTCTCTACACTTGGTTTGTACCAATTTACATAAAAGAAAATGTTGGAATATAGAAATTTCATCACTAAAAGATGACATTTTTAACAAACAACTCTTTCCTTATGGCGACGTGAAAGAATTTCAGTGACTGGGATGTCTAAATTTTAAATCCACCACTGCCTTCAACATATATCATCATATGAACCAACACGCATGAATAACATTGCATTGTATTAAAGATGACACTGCTACGATCTCAGGCTGTTCGGCCCTTATAAAAAATCTCGCCTTAGAAAATAAATTAAATCATGTTCTTTTTTTCCGCAATTTGAAGACGGACATGCAAAAAGTCTGAAATCGCAATAATTTTTGTTTTTAATTGAGCTGTGATAATTCTAATACTTATATCTCTATAGAGTCATTCCATGAAATATAACCAGATTTCATTGCAGCACCATTATATAATCATATATTTTTGCTTACTATAGAAAAAAAAAATTACACAAATTATGCAATGCTGTTTTAGAAGAATTTTAAGGCTTACATTTTTCTAGGTCACGACACCACATTAACTTGATCAAACCGTTTCCACTATTCCGCTTTACATAATATTTTCCTTTTGTAAGTGTTCATTTTTGATATGGTAATCAGCATAGCAAATGAGTTTTGTAGTAGTATTTAAATTGCACAAAATGATATTCTATATTAGCAAATGTTTTCATTGCAAAATGTAAAATAATTTACTAACTGGAGAAAAAAAATATTTGATCATTGCATGATATCAACTCGAAACTATTCTCTCTTATGTGCGCGATGTAATATAATCACAAACCGTCTCTTCTCGAGGTGTTTCGACCGACTGCAGTTCCCTAGTTCGAGTCCCGCCTGGGGCAGCGTTGAGATTTATCTCCGCAAAACTCCCTATCTTCCTTTGGTCAGTAGGGGACAGCGATGGGTTGGAAAGCCCGCCTTCTGTCGCATGGGACGTTAAGCCATGGCTCCCTGTGAGGGAGAGTCATTCCTTCTGCACCTTAAGAAACACGCTGGAGGGCCTTGACAGGAAACTTCTGTTTCCTAACAGTTGTCCAGTGGGTCCTCTTCCCCCATCCTTCTCAGGGGTCTCGGGGTCCTTGTTACCTGGCCATTTAGCCAATTGTGTGCACAAAATGCAGCACATAGATTAAACAATTAAACCCTACCTTTACCGAAATGAACAAAAAGAAATATATATATTTTTTTTCCGACAAACGTTTCGCCAATATCCGTAACGTTTTAACTATGAATAATAATGAGTTCATTTAAGAAATATTACGAAGCTCAAAATATTCTCTATCATTCTGATGAGGTGAAGTACTTCAAAAAATATTTGGGGTCAACGTTTATGTTGACTAACAAATGTTTATTTTTTCATTTTTGTTCCGTAATTTCTTGGGAATGAAATAAAACCAAAGCACTAAATCTCTTTCTCAATCTTCAGTTAAAGTGGTTTAATTTTACCTGGAAGAACACTTCACCTAGAACTTGGAAACATAAAAAAACAGTCATTTCCACATCTTATTTTCGGGACTGATCTAAAGTAAAATCTTTAGATCAGTTCCGTCCAACTCGACCTAGGTGAAGAGCCATTAGGGAAAGTAATTATATTCTTGAAGATCCGAAAAATATAAACATAAATAAACATAAATCTTCTGAAAAATATAAACATAAATTTGGAAATTAATATTGAATTAAAAAAAAGCATATATCTATACTTTTAAGTAATAAAGAAATATCTTGATTTTTTTAAAAAATGCATATTTAATAACTACTGTGAATTGACAAAAAGCTTTTAGTTATGCACCTAAAAAGGTTTGTCAAAAAATGAGAAAATATTAGCCAGATTCCATATGTTCGTTATTTGTTTTATGAGCTGCGTTTTGGACGTGCCTGGTTTAGGTGGGTTTGCCTCTTTTACAGTTACAAAATCCAACGTTTAAACTAGAATAACGCACATTGGCTGTGGCGAATAGGAAAATTTCCTTTTCAAAGAATGAAGTTTATCGTTTACCTACTTTTGCACTATTTCAAAGTTTTAATTCGAACGATTGTATTACTGGGAAATTACAAATAGCAGTATTCTATTAGCACTTATACAACAAAACAATTGTCTTTTATTCCTGAAATTAAAAAAGTTGTTTTATCACACCCTTTATCAAAAGGACAGTTTGTTGCTATCAGCAGAATCTCTCCTGACTCTTAAATTACCTCTTGACATTCTACCACCGAAATTTAAAATTTCTACCATAAACAGATCACTTGGAACATTCGTTAAAATTTCGCCTTTTCGTATTTAGTGCCCTTTCACAGTGTCGGTGCGAACTTTTGCGGGGCCGGGTTCCAAAATTGTGTGGAGCCAAGAAAAAAAACAAAACGCATTTATATGTATTTCTAAATTTTATAACAATAAATTATTTATTATAAGTACAAAGTGCGGTACATATCTACATACAACTTACAGGAACATCGATTATATTATAAATATTACATAATTTTTCTCGCCTTTATCGCCACAAAATCTTTAATTACGTCATCAAAATTGACAGATTTCGCTATTTCGCTTTCTATTGAAAGAATAGTTAGTCATCGATTAGCGGATTCTGCGATTGAATTTACTATTGGGCTTGGAAAATAACTGACATGCTCTCTGGTGGTGGGACGTGGAGCTAGAGGAACGAGGATACATTGTGTCGGCTGCTGTGTTAAAGATAGGAAAATGGCGTCGCTTTTGACGATGAGCTTTTCGTGGACCGCGGTACCTTTTAAAGCGATGGGCTAGATTCCGGGGAACGCGCTAAACCCGACTCGCGCAGGCCCTGCCCTTTAACAATGTGAATTAAAACTACCTAACAAATTGAAATATGCGAATTATATTTCGTTAGTATCAATCCAACTGAATATAAATTTCCAAATATCTCTTGAAACAAAAAGTTGCGTTTTCCACCCCCACCCCCTGGGTGTAAGAGCCCAACTTAATGTTGCAAATACAAACTACATGATCATCATATTCTACCATCAAAAATTTAAAACTTGTAGCATAAATACATCGCTTGCAATATCTGTTTAAAAGTGAAATTTCTTACCTTTTTTCACAGTTAGAGAGCGAACTTTAAACCTTTTGTGATTCGTAAAGTGCGGATCATAATATTTCTTCAATTACTATCCAACTCAAAAAAGAATTTTCGATTCATCTGTAAAAACAAAAAAGTTAAATTTTCCCACCCCACCTGACGTAAATGATTAACTCACTGTTGCCTATGCGAACCTTGTGACCTTCATATTCCCTCATCTAAATTTCGAATTTCTATCTTCGATTTCTCGAATTTCTCCTAACTTTTCCACAGTTAGAAGGCACAGTTTAAATTTCTGGAAGATTCGGAAAGTTCGAATCTTGATATTTCATCAATACCTATGGAACCCAAAAAGAATTTTTAATTTATTTCTAAAAACAACAACGTTGGATGTCTACAGACGCACGGACACACAGATAGAGAGAGAGACAGCCGGCAAGCAAAGAGACAGACGGACGAACAAAGAGACAGACAGATGAACGACAAAGTGGACACATTATCTCGCTTTTTTTGGAAACGAGATAAAAAGCGCCTTTTCAGACTTCACTTTCACTTTAATCAATTGGATTTAAAAGTATTAAAATTTCACTGACAAACCTCGTCCTTGGAGCACATAATGCTTTTCTTCCCGATGGCCGAATGGTTAGCGAGCGATTGAGATGAAAGGAACTCGAGCAAATAACTGGCGAGTTTTCAAATTGCAAAAATGAAAACATTAGGTCAAATATTCTATTATATATTATTTGGGAAATGTAGAAAAAATAATTTTCCCTTTTTTCCCCTCAGATTTCAACAAATTTTAGACTCCAGTTACAACAAAATGGGATAAGGAAGAAACAGGATATCTGCATTTTCTTTGTTTGCGGTACTTGTCGTTAATACAGTTTTATGTTTTTAGCTTGTTTCAGATTTAAGATACGCTAGGAAATTGGTCTGTAAATGGTAGCTAGGTAGTCACTGGAAGGAGAGCTATGCACCAATCCCCTGTGATGATGCATAGAACCGGCCAGGCCTATCACCTAATGTCCGACCCCGCCTTCTAGTGGTGCAGACCGTTAGTACCTTTCAAAAGAGATACTCTCTTGTCGAAGTGAACGGAATGGGAGGGCTGCCAGATTAGTGTGGCCTACTGATCTGGACAATTATGGCTACTTTTCCTTTTTTTTCTACCCTGCTGAGGAGTGGTCAACCACAAAGGGTCCTGGTGCTGACCATATAAACCCACTGGACTGGACAGATATATGGCTCTGAGCTTGATTATGGATCCTGATTTTGCTGCACTGGTGGGCTTCTGTGGAGGGAAAATCTTCCACTGTGTTTTCTGTTTGTTTGTGGGTTGACAGCCCCAAGTGAATAGATTCACAGGATAGGTTTATCAGCTGGTGGATAATCCTGAGCAGAGGTCATCGCAGGCACCTGAACTCTTTGCTTCTATTGGCATCGTCAAATTCTACATTGGAGGAAGTCTTCCAGTGTAGATGGCTTCAGCCTTTAGTGGTGGGGGAACGGGTCTTTGCCCCATGTCTGCGATTAGGGGGCTGTTTGATATTGTCGGCATTCCCTCTCTCAATAAACATAGTTTCTTTATACATCCTACTAACCATTTTCTCTCCATAGGTAGTTGGAATGTGAGGACTCTGCACAGAGCTTTTTCTCTTGATGTCCTCACACAAGAATTCCACCATTATAATTTAGATATTTTTGGCTTGCAAGAGACCAGATGGACAGATAAAGGTCAGATTCTTAAAAATAATCTTAAATTTCTCTTTTCAGGGAGGGACGACAATAAGCATCACCAAGGCGTGGGACTGCTTCTCAGCAGACACGCTAGTGATGCTCTTCTAGGATATGAGTGCATTAATGAAAGGTTTCTTACAGCAAAATTTCAGACAAGCGTTAAAGACCTGAATGTTATCTGCTGTTATTCCCCCACTGAGGATGCCGATGAGGATGAGAAGGATAGGTTTTATGAACAACTTCAGGGTATTTTGAATTCTGTCAATAAAGGAGATATTACCCTTGTTATTGGTGACTTCAATGCCAAAGTTGGTACTGACTCTGACCTTTGGGGAGGGGTGATTGGCCCTTTTGGTATTGCTAGCTGCAATGGCAATGGGCAACGTCTCCTACAGGTAAGTAAACTCAATGGTTTCAGAATAACTAACACATATTACAAACACCGCGACATACATAAGTACACATGGGTTTCACCTGATGGGCTGCATAGGAATATGATTGATTATATATTAATTAACAGTAAATGGGCTAGTTCTGTTAGGAATACCAGGGCATATAGGGGAGCTGAAATTGGATCTGACCATTACCTAGTTAAAAGTGTCTTGCAATTTAAACTTAAAAAGTGTTGTGCTAGGGTTAAAAAATTTACTTTTAATACTGAAGCTCTGAAAGACCCAGTTATAGCCAAAGCTTACCATGATAGGTTACTTATTCATTATGACAGTCATGGTATGCTTACTACTGAAGTTGAGGAAGAATGGGATCATTTTAAACAGGCTTTTTTGGACACTAACAGTACTCTTTTAGGAAAAAAGGAGCAGAAGAGACAGAATTATCTGAGTGATAAGGCACTTGAGCTTATTTCCGGAAGAAAGAACTGCAGGAATGTCCTTAATCAATACCCTACTAGTCCTAATAGAAAGCATTACAGAAAATTTAATAAACGTGTAAAAGATCAGTTAGCTGTTGATAAGAATCTTTGGCTTGATGGTTTGGCTGACAAAACCGAGGAAGCAGTTAGACAGCACAACAGCAGAGAGCTGTACCAGATAGTTAATGTTTTGTGTGGTAGAAAATGGACAGGTATACAGGGATTGAAGGATAAACAAGGTAAGGTTGTAGAAGGTGAGGATTCTGTCATGGCTAGGTGGGCTGAGCATTTCAGTGATGTTCTAAAAAATGCAGTTAGTTCTATTCCCATTGTTTGCAATGATGATAGATGCATTGGTGGCTTTAATGTTGGCCCTATAACACAATCTGAAGTTATTTTGGCTGTTTCTAAACTTAAACTTCATAAATTCCCAGGGGTAGACGAAATTACTACAGAAATGCTTAGAGCTGGAAATATTTCGGTTACCACTTGGATGACTGAAATTCTGAATATCTTTTATGATAAAGGCATGGTTCCTAAGGATTTTACCAGAGCTATTGTTATCCCTATTTTCAAAAAAGGTGATCGCAGTTCTTGTGATAACTAAAGGGGTATTAGCCTACTCTCTGTTCCAGGTAAAGTTCTTTCCATGATTGTGCTTAATAGAATTAAGAATCTGGTTGACAGTCAATTGCGTGATGAGCAATGTGGATTCAGAAGTGGTAGGGGATGTGTGGATCCGATATTTTCACTTAGGCAGATTCTTGAGAAATGTTTAGAGTTTCAGAAACCTTTGGTTGCTAGCTTTGTTGATTTCAAAAAGGCTTTCGACTCTGTTGATCGTCATAATTTGTGGTTGATTGTGAAATCATATGGTATACCAGACAAGTTAGTTAACATAATGAAGGCTCTCTATAATAACACTGAGTCGTGTGTGTGAGTTGGTATGGCTTGTAGCAATTGGTTTAGCATTACTTCTGGTGTTCGACAAGAGTGCATTTTGTCTCCTTTTCTCTTTAGTTTGGTTATTGATTATGTTATGCGAAATTCACTTCAAGGGAAAGATTTTGGCCTTAAATGGGCTGGAGATACGAAAATTTCTGATTTAGATTATGCTGTTGATTTAGCGCTTCTGGCAAATGATGTTGATGAGATGAACTCTTTCATTCGAGCTGTTGATGAGACTGGTAGTAGGGTAGGTTTGGTTATAAACAGAGAGAAAACTAAAGTGAT
The DNA here is from genome assembly GCA_038380435.1 of Ryuthela nishihirai. Taxonomy (NCBI): domain Eukaryota; kingdom Metazoa; phylum Arthropoda; class Arachnida; order Araneae; family Heptathelidae; genus Ryuthela; species Ryuthela nishihirai. The sequence goes on along the minus strand of JAWZYU010000029.1, from coordinate 3,714,456 downwards.
GAAAATTGGTCAGGCAGGCTGTGATTCAGTTAATCTTAATGGTTGCAGTCTTGAGCAGGTGTCACAGTTTAATTATCTTGATAGCTATGTAACAGATAATGGTGATGTACGGCATGAGATTAACAGACGAATTGCTGCCGGGACTTTTAAGAATCTATGGAGAGTGTGGAGAAATTGACGTATACACCTAAAGACTAAAATTAGACTGTATAATAGAGTGGTTCTTTCTAGGGTTAGTTATGGTAGTGAAACTTGGACATTTTGTAAACAAGATAACAGGAAACTAGATGCTTTTGATTCCAGATGCTTACGCAGTATCTTGGGAATTAGGTGGTTCAACTTTGTAACTAATGATGAGGTTAGGCAAAGGAGTTTGCAACCTCCTTTAAGCAGCATATTGTGCAGAGAGAGACTCCGTTGGTTTGGCCATGTTGCCCGTATGAGTAATTATAGATTGGCAAATAGGGTTATGAACAGTGTGCCTAAAGGCCTCAGAAAGAAGGGGAGACCTAGGATGCGGTGGGCAGACAATGTCAAACAGGACCTTGTTAGAATTGGTGTACAGTGGCCAGATGCAGTAGATGTAGCTCAGGATAGACTTGCTTGGAGAACTAAATTGCACGGTCTGGTTGGACCTCTGTAGCCCATGGCTGCTTGATGATGATGATGATGATGATGATGATGATGATGATGATGATGATGATGATGATGATGATGATGAGGAGGAGGAGGAGGAGGAGGAGGAGGAGGAGGAGGAGGAGGAGGAGGAGGAGGAGGAGGAGGAAGAGGAGGAGGAAATCAGATTTTGCATTCTGTTTTAATGCAGAATAAAACATTTCCGAGTGAACCATGTAAATCAAGCATGTCACGTGAAATAAGAACAACGGAAGCTTAAACCAAAAAATCACCAGATTCAACTCTTTTCAGGGAATTTTGGTTTCATAGGTGTGCAGGTGTGCATAGGTTTGAATTTTTATGAAATTTTAAATTATTTAACTCTTAAACAGGCTAAAACGCAAAAATGATATTCACCGTAGCTAGAATAGAGCAAACAGTTTTTCTTACTGATATTGGAGTCAAAAATAATCCGATTTTTTTTTCAACGTCGGAACGATGTTTTACTCAGAAACAATTGAATCACTGGATTTCAATAAAACACGAATAAAGTTCGTTAAAAATTAAAAAACTGGTGCTTGGAGTTTGTTCCCTACCTGGTACATCAAAGGCTAAAATTAAGAATAGGCATACAACAAGAAACGTTTCAGCGGAGGAAAAGACAAAATAAATGGTGACGTTCGTGCAAAACAGAGGCTTAATTTAATTTTAAGATATTATTAATATTATTAAAACTAAGTTTCAAATTACGTGTAATAGAATAGCAAACAAGACGAAAATAAACCATTACACATCAAAATTCATGAAATCTTAATCTTATTTTTCTCGCCATCCTACGATTTCGAAGGTGGGAAACTTGCCCCATCCCCCAAAATGACTAACTAAGAAGAAAACGAAAAAACAAAAATGAACTCACGGAGAGAAGTTTTGATCTCGTATATTTCAAAATTTATGGGCAATAATCTTTTTGGCTATTCTGGATTTTCGGCCCATGTAATGAAAGAAAAGTTCTTTATAAAAATGTGTATACATTTCCAAATCTCATTTATGAAAGACTGCTAGAGGAAACGATCAAAACAGTATAAAATGGTTTGACTTTTATCAAAAATCTCGTGAAATCTCAGTAAATGACGAAATATAAAAAAAAAACAGTCTCCAATAGATGTGGTTCTTCATCTGATATATTTTGCTTGGACGTTATTGTAAACAATACAGTGAGAACCACAAATAAAGGGTGAGAAATATTTAATACGATAGCATAAATTCCGATCAGAGTTTTGCAAAATGCATTCATCCGTTTTTCGCAAAGACAAAAGAATGTAAAAAATAAATCTACTGAAATAAATCAGAAAAGTCAGAGTATTTTCCTTTCTGCTATTTTGTACTTCTCGTTGTCTGGTTCCTGGACGATTTCTTGTGTAGACTGACTGTCGGTTCACGATATAGGAGTAAATAACAGCAACAGATTGTCACATCTAAATTATATTAATATTTACCCCCATGTCATGAGCCGGCAGTCAGTCTACTAGAGAATCTTTAGAATATGCTATTAAAGATGATATATTGATATACTTGCCCAGCAAACTCGGCCCACCCCCTCTTTTTATGTGGGCCGCGATATATTGACGACAAAAAAAATATCGCTTATCGAACCGTTCAACGACTTTAAGAAACCCTTCGAGGTTTTTCTAAACTATCACGGGAGTATTACGCTTAGTCCAACGTCGATATCACACTAGAGGGCAATTGTCATAAGCCGGTATACGAACCCACGACTTCCTGATAACATATCAGATGATCAAACCGCTGAACTATCTACCACGGATGAAGATTTCCCCTAACTGATATTAAGAATTTTCATACCTGCAGTACACAGCTCTGTGTCTCATGTGATATCGAGGCTGGAATAAGAGTGAATACCCCCTAATATTGACAAATGAAATTTATGAAAGAGCAAATAGAGGTCAAGAAGTACAACTTCGGCGAAGCGACTTCTCATTGAAATAATTAATTTTAATAAAATTATAGCGTTTATGTTTCACGTTAATTTTTAACTTTTTGCGTTGGTTATACAAAAGTAATTGATTATATATTTCCTCTGTGGTCAACTTTTCCATTACAGTTTTCTACGTGGCATTTGAGCTAAACGTTTGACGACTTGCTCACAGGCGAAGAAACAAGTGTTAATTTTAGAAAATGGTGAAGCAAAGAGACGACAGCGGTCAGAACAGCGGATGACACTTTCCATTGAATTGAATTCACATTTGTCGTTAATGTGGAATTGATTCTCTGCTGCTCCTCATTTTGATTGTCAGATCTAAATTACTTCATTGACATTAAATGTAATGGATATACGAGTATATTAGGTAAAACAAAATGCTAATTTCAATGAAAGTATTTCCTAGGAGAATTATTTACCATCCACATCCTTGTGTTTAGAAGAGGGAAATATTTAGCAATACATGCCTAAACACGACAAAGCATCTCTAAAGAAAAAGAAACTAACGTTTTCAGAAGATAAAAAAAATAGAAAAAATTACCCAGCTTTAGAAAAAAAACGAAATATGTCCTTTATTTAGTTTATGATGTAAGAGAAGACTTCACAAGATCATATCTGGATGATTTCTACATAGTTTGGCTTCGAAGTTGATGAATAACATCATCACATTTGAATATATAAAAACTGGAGACAAAAAAATGCTCACATCTCTCTGATCTGCTCAAGGATTTGCAACGGTTAAATTGATGCGCTTTTTTAAAGCATACAGAAAACGTACGTAAGATCATTTTTGAATAATGCTTTCATTTCAGAATAACACACTGAAACAGTTTTCTGCAAATGATGGTATAGGAGAAACTTTTATTAACTCAGAGTTTATTAACTCACAATTTCTGTGGACGAAAAATGTTCGGCTGCGTTTTATATTTGTTTGTGGGTTGATAGCCCCAAATGGATTCACATGATATATTTTATCATCTGGTGGATAATCCTCATCTTAGATCATCGCAGGTACCTGAACTCTTGCTTCTAACGGTATCGTCAAACCTACGTTGGAGAAAGTTTTCCAGCGTATATGACTTCAGCTTTTAGTAATGGGGAAAATATGTCTGTGCCTCACGTCTGCAATTAGGTGCTGTTTGATATTGTCGGTACTTCCTCTCTCAATAAACATAGTTTCTTTAATAAAAACATTCCACTAACCATTTTCTCTCCATAGATAGTTGGAATATGAAGAAGAGATTATTCTCTTGATATCTTCATAAGAGAATTCCACCGTTAATATTTAGATATTCTCAGCTTGCAAGAGACCAAATGGGCAGATAAAGGTCAGTTTTTTAAAAACAATTTTAAATTTCTCTTTCAGGGAGGGGCGATAACAAGCATCTCCGAAACGTTGGTTTTCTTCTCAGCAGACACGCTAGTGATGCTCTTCTAGGATATGAGTGCATTAATGAAAGATTTCTTACAGTTAAATTTAAAACAAGTATTAAAGACTTGAATGTCACCTGTTCTTATGCCTCAAATGATGATGAGAAAGATAGGTTTTAAGGACAACTTTGGGATATTTTGAATTCTTTCAAATTCTTTCAACAACGGATGTATTACCCTTGTTCTAGGTGACTTCAATGATAAAGTTAGTACCGACTCTTACAATTGGGGAGGGGTGATAGGTCCCTTTGGTATTGGTAGCTGCAATGACAAAGGCCACGTGTGCTACAGGTAAGCAAACTTAATGGTTTGAGAATAACCAACATATTAGAAACGCCGCGACATATAAAAGTCCTATGGTTTTCACCAGACAGGCTGCATAAGAATGTGATTGATTTTATATTAATTAACAGTAAATGGGCTAATTATATTAGGAATAGCAGGTCATATAGGGGTGCGGATATTGGATTTCATCATTTCCGTGTTAAAAGTGTCTTGTAACTTAAAATTAGAAAGTGTTGTGCTAAGGTTAAAAAAGTTACCTTTAACACTGAAGGGGGTCACGGGCGCCGCTATAACTTGAATTCTCAATATCCTTGTTTGTGACAACCCAGGACGAAGATTATACTTAGGTTTTTGCGAGTGCTGGACTTTCTTCTATAGTACTATCAGCCCCGACGGTGGATAATGGTAAACATGGCATTATCGCGATAGCTATATTGCAGTCTCTGAATTGCGGAGCACCTGGGTTTTCTCATTCATTATATTATATTTAACACTGAAGAATCAGTTATAGATAAAGCTTACCATAATAGGTTACTTAGTCATTATGACAGTCATGGTTTACTTACTATTGAAGGTGAAGGAAGAATGGGACCATTTTAAACAGGCTTTTCTTGAAAGTAACAGTACTCTTTTAGGAAAAAAGTAAAAAGGAGCAGAACAGGAAAAATGATTTTAGTGATGAGGCAACGTAACTTATTTTGGAAAGAAAGAACTGCAGGAATGTCCTTAATCAATACCCTACTACTCCTAATAGAAAGCATTACAAAGAGCTTAATAAAAGTGTAAAAAAGACAGCATCTGATAAGAATCGTTGGCTTGATGGCTTGCTTGATTAAGCCGAGAAGCATTTGGACAGCACAACAGCAGAGAGCTGTACCAGATAGATAATGGTTTGCATTGTATTAAACGGACAGGTGCAGAGGGATTGAAGGATACACAAGATAAGGTTATAGAAGGTGAAGATTCTGTCTTGGCTGGGTGGCTTGATCATTTGAGTGGTATTCTAAACAATGCAGTTAGTTCTACTCCCATTGTTTGTAATGGTGATGGATGGATTAATGGCTTTAATGTTGGTTAATAACACAGTCTGAAGTTATTTTGGCTGTTTCTAAACTTATAAAATTTTATTTCTAAACTTCATAAATCCCCAGGAGTAGATGAAATTACTAAGGAAATGCTTACAGCTGGAATGTTTCGGTTACCCCAATAATGGCTGATATTTTGAATATCTTTTATGATAAAGGCATGGTTCCTAAGGATTTTACCTGAGCTATTGTTATCCCTATTTTCAAAAAAGGTGATCGCAGTTCTTGTAACTATAGGGGTATCAGCCTACTCTCTGTTCCAGGTAAAGTTCTTTCCATGATTGTGCTTAATAGAATTAATAATCTGGTTGACAGTCAATTGGGTGATGAGCAATGTGGATTCAGAAGTGGTAGGGGATGTGTGGATCAGATATTTTCACTTAGGCAGATTCTTGAGAAATGTTTAGAGTTTCAGAAGCCTTTGGTTGCTAGCTTTGTTGATTTCAAAAAGGCTTTCGACTCTATTGATCGTCATAATTTGTGGTTGATTGTGATATCATATGGTATACCTGACAAGTTAGTTAACATAATAAAAGCTCTCTATAATAACAATGAGTCTTGTGTGAGAGTTGGTAAGGCTTGTAGCAATTGGTTTAGCATTACTTCTGGTGTTCGAAAAGGGTGCATTTTATCTCCTTTTCTCTTTAGCTTGGTTATTGATTATGTTATGCGAAATTCTTCAAGGGAAAGATTTTGGCCTTAAATGGGCTGGAGATATGAAAATTTCTGATTTAGATTATGCTGATTATTCAGCCCTTTTTGCAAATGATGTTGATGAGATGAATTCTTTCATTCGAGCTGTTGATGAGACTGGTAGTAGAGTAGGTTTGGTTATAAACAGTAAGAAAACTAAAGTGATGAAAATTGTTCAGGCAGGCTGTGATTCAGTTAACCTGAATGGTTGCAATTTTGAGCAGGTGTCTCAGTTTAATTATCTTGGGAGCTATGTAACAGATAATGGTGATGTGCGGCATGAGATTAACAGACGAATAGGGATTACTGCTGGGACTTTTAAGAATATATGGAGAGTGTGGAGAAATAGGCGTATATACCTAAAGACTAAAATTAGACTGTATACTAGTTTGGTTCTTTCTAGGGTTAGTTATGGTAGTGAAACTTGGACACTTTGCAAACAAAATAAGAGGAAACTAGATCCTTACGAAGTGTCTTGGGCACTAGGCGGTTCAACTTTTTAAGTGATGATGAGGTTAGGTAAAGGAGTCTGCAACCTCCTTTGAGTAGCATATTGAGTAGAAAGAGATTGCGTTGGTTTGACCATGTTGCCCGTATACATAATTACAGGTTAGCGAATACAGTTATGAACAGTGTGCCTAAAGGCTTCAGAAAGAGAGGGTGACCTAGGATGCGGTGGGTAGACAATGTCAAACAGGACTTTGTAAGAATTGGTCTACAGTGGCGAGCTGCAGCAGATGTAGTTCAGGAAAGAGGTGTGTTTGGAGAACTAAATTTCATAAATTGGTTGAACTTTTATAGCCCATGGCTGCTTGAGTATGATGATGATGATTCAAGTTTATCATGTGCTAAAAGAGTAATGATAACTATCTATCTATGAAATAGTTCACAAAATTTAATCGGGAAATTGGTAAATACATATTAATGTGGATTAAGCAAAAAAAGCTTGCTTCAGCCAACTCTTTGCTATAGACTATCTTATTGCTAAGATTAGGTGTATGAAACAAACCATTTTACATGTAGTTGCTTTCCAAAAACCAATGATAGTGCTTTTGGAAGATGGTGTTATTGCTTTCGGCATAAACGTGGTAGCAGCAAAATTGACAAGGTTAGGAAAAGTTGTAATTTTATATTAGATACCTGCAATAGTTTCTCACATTGTAAAGGATTAAAGAGCTGATATGGAGTTGTACTGCTTGTTCCACTGGGGCAAGGTCACTTTAAACGGGTACATATTCATAATTACAAGGGAGGACTAACAAGAATAAAATCATATTACTTCTTTAACTTTCCAAATTCTTCTGTAGAAAAGCAGTTGTACATAGAAATCATGCAGGTTGTTAATATGCAAAATTATATTGCATTGACTCTGATATCGGAAATGAGCTTAATTTTTTCCAATATCAGATTCAATTTTTTATCAATATCAATTTTTTTGACATTAATTTTGTCAAAATTGAATTTCATGGTACAATTGCTTGCAGTAGTTTTTTTCAATGTGGGGAAACTAATAAATCATATGGGATTGTAATGTGGATTGAGTCAAAAATGCTTGCTTCAGCCAACTCTATGGCAAAGACTTAATGTTAATTAGGTGTATGAAACAAATCATTTTACATGTAATTGGTTTCCAAAAACCACTGATAGTGCTTTTGAAAGTTGGTATATATTGCTTTTGAAATAAACTTGGTAGCAGAAAAATTGACAAGGTTAGGAAAAATTGCGATACCTGCAATAGTTTCTAACATTGTAAGAGATCAAAGAGTTCATATGGAGTTGTAATGGTTGTTCCATTGGGGCAAGACCACTTTAAACAGGTACATTTCCATATTTATAAGGGAGAATTAACACCAATAAAATCATACTACTTTTTAAACTTTCCAAATTCCTCTGTAGGAGAAGAATTCCCCATAAGAATCCTATCAGAAGACGCTAATATGCAACTTTTAATTTCATTGGTAGTGTTCCTGGAGGACAGTCCAAGTAGTTTTCGCTTGTTTTTAAAATTAAGTAAATGGGTTCAGTATGTAAAACTTTATATGTATGCTACAGTTACTTGTAGTAGTTATTTCACTCTAGAAAAGCAAATAGATGACATGAAGTTGTAAATGTGTGTTGAGTTAGAAAAATCTCTCTTCATTGAAGTATACATTGACATGTTGAGGACAGAAGAAATACATATAACTCTAGTGAGGGTTATAAATATTCTTAATACTTATGCAAGGGAACCATTTCAAATGAAGAAATTATTTCAAAATGTTGCTGAGTAGAAATTATGTGAAATTTGTAATTTCATTGCTTTATTGTTTTTTTTACATTAGCTTAAGGAAATGAAACATATTTTAAATACACTGATACTGTCTTTAGGAGATTTCAGCACATATTTTGTTTCTATGTATTACCGAACTTGGTACTATGCTTTTTGTGTAAATTGGATAAATGAAATAGAACTGAGATATTTAGTGTTTACTATTTAAAACTAAGAGTAAAATAATTTAAAAGATGGACTGTTAACAGAAAAAGTAAATGCATACGTGAAATTTGTAAAAAGACAAAAAATCATCTACTGATGGATATATTCTGCGAAGGAAGGTTTTTATTGTGGGAAGGGTGTATTTATTATATAGTATACGTTTAAGAATTTTCCTTTCTTCACTAAATATACTTAAAGTGGGTAGGATAAAATTTCAAAACGTTGAAATGATGATTATTGTTATAAAAAAAATTGTGAATATGAAATTTGTCAAAAGAATTATTTGGAGATAGCTGTTTCCCATGATAGAAAATTTTATATGGGATGAGTATCGCCATCTAGTGGAGTTGGTATGATTAACTTTCTTAATAAATTTAATATTTTTCTGATTTAGAAGCGGTAAAAAAAATCTGTGATTACGCAAATCATCATCATCATCATCCTCAAGCAGCCCTGGGATACGGAGGTCCAACCAGATCATGCAATTTAGTTCTCCAAGCAAGTCTGTCTTGAGCTACATCTACTGCATCTGCCACTGCACACCAATTCTAATAAGGTCCTGTTTGACATTGTCTGCCCACCGCTTCCTAGGTCTTCCCCTCTTTCTAAGGCCTTTAGGAACACTGTTCATAACCTTATTCGCCAATCTATAATCATTCATACGGCAACATGGCCAAACCAACGGAGTCTCTCTCTGCACAACATGCTGCTAAAAGGAGGTTGCAAACTCCTTTGCCTAACCACATCATTACTTACAAAATTGAACCACCTAATGCCCAAGATACTGCGTAAGCGTCTAGAATCAAAAGTATCTAGTTTCCTGTTATCTTGTTTGCAAAGTGTCCAAGTTTCACTACCATAACTAACCCTAGAAAAAACCAAACTAGCATACAGTCTAATTTTAGTCTTTAGGTGTATACGCCTATTTCTCCACACTCTCCATATATTCTTAAAAGTCCCAGCAGCAATCCCTATTCGTCTGTTAATCTCATGCCGCACATCACCATTATCTGTTACACAGCTCCCAAGATAATTAAACTGTGACACCTGCTCAAAATTACAACCATTCAGATTACCTGAATAACAGCCTGCCTGTCTAACAGGAAACATGACCAATTTTCATCACTTTAGTTTAATCTCTGTTTATAACCAAACCTACTCTCCTTCCAGTCTCATCAACAGCTCGAATGAAAGAGTTCATCTCATCAACATCATTGGCAAAAAAGGCTGAATAATCAGCATAATCTAAATCAGAAATTTTCGTATCTCCAGCCCATTTAAGGTCAAAATCTTTCCCTTGCAGTGAATTTCGCATAACATAATCAATAACCAAGCTAAAGAGAAAAGGAGACAAAATGCACCCTTGTCGAACCACAGAAGTAATCCTAAATCAGTGCTTAACAACTCTCACACACGACTCAGTGTTATTATAGAGAGCTTTCATTATGTTAACTAACTTGTCTGGTATACCATATGATTTCACAATCAACCACAAATTATGACGATCAACTGAGTCGAAAGTCTTTTTGAAATCAACAAAGCTAGCAACCAAAGGTTTCTGAAACTCTAAACATTTCTCAAGAATCTGCCTAAGTGAAAATATCGGATCCACACATCCCCTACCACTTCTGAATCCACATTGCTCATCACGCAATTGACTGTCAACCAGATTATTAATTCCATTAAGCACAATCATGGAAAGAACTTTACCTGGAACAGAGAGTAGGCTGATACCCCTATAGTTATCACAAGAACTGCGATCACCTTTTTTGAAAATAGGGATAACAATAGCTCAGGTAAAATCCTTAGGAACCATGACTTTATCATAAATGATATTCAAAATTTCAGCCATTATTGGGGTAACCGAAACATTCCAGCTGTAAGCATTTCCTTAGTAATTTCATCTACACCTGGGGATTTCTGAAGTTTTAAGTTTAGAAATAGCCAAACTAACTTCAGATTGTGTTATAGGGCCAACATTAAAGCCACCAATGCATCTATTATCATTACAAACAATGGGGAAAGAACTAACCACATTGTTCAGAACATCACTGAAATGCTCAGCCCACCTAGCTATGACAGAATCCTCACCTTCTATAACCTTACCTTGTTTATCCTTCAATCCCTGTATACCTGTTCGTTTTCTACAAACACAAAACATTAATTATCTGGCACAGCTCTCTGCTGTTGTGCCTGTTTAACTGCTTCCTCGGCTTTTCCAGCCATGCCATCAAGCTAAAGATTCTTATCAGCAGCTAACTGATCCTTTACACGTTTATTAAGTTCTCTGTAATGCTTTCTATTAGGACTAGTAGGGTACTGATTAAGGACATTCCTGCAGTTCTTTCTTTGTGAAAAAAGCTCAAGTGCCTTATCATTCAGATAATTCTGTCTCCTCTGCTCCTTTTTTGTTAAAATACTAATTAACTATATAATTACTATTAGTGTCCAAAATAGCCTGTTTAAAATGATCCCATTCTTCCACAACTTCAGTAGTAAGCATACCATGACTGTCATAATGACTAAGTAACCTATCATGGTAAGCTTTGGCTATAACTGGGTCTTTCAGGGGTCTCCCCTATATGACCTGGTATGCCTAAGAGAACTAGCCCATTTACTGTTAATTAATATATAATCAATCATATTCTTATGCAGCCCATCAGGTGAAACCCATGTGTACTTATGTATATCGCGGTGTTTGTAATAAGTTTTAGTTATTCTGAATCCATTGAGTTTACTTACCTGTTGGAGACGTTGTCCATTGCCATTGCAGCTACCAATACCAAAAGGGTCTATCACCCCTCCCCAAAGGTCAGAGTCAGTACCAACTTTGGTATTGAAGTCACCTAGAACAAGGGTAATATCTCCTTTCTTGACAGAATTCAAAATATCCTGAAGTTCAGAAAACCTATCCTTCTCATCCTCATCGGTATCCTCAGTGGGGGCATAACAGCAGATAACATTCAGGGCTTTAACGCTTGTCTGAAATTTTGCTGTAAGAAACCTTTCATTAATGCACTCATATCCTAGAAGAGCATCGCTAGCGTGTCTGCTGAGAAGCAGACCCACGCCTTGCTGATGCTTATTGTCGTCCCTCCCTGAAAACAGAAATTTAAGATTATTTTTAAGAATCTGACCTTTATCTGTGCATCTGGTCTCTTGGAAGCCGAGAATATCTAAATTATAATGGTGGAATTCTTGTGTGAGGACATCAAGAGAAAAAGCTCTGTGCAGAGTCCTCACATTCCACCTACCTATGGAGAGAAAATGGTTAGTTGAATGTTTAAAGAAATTATGTTTATTGAGAGAAGGAATGCCGACAATATCAAACAACTCCCTAATCGCAAAGATGGGGCAAAGACCTGTTCCCCCACCACTAAAGGGCTGAAACCATCTACACTGGAAGACTTCCTCCAATGTAGAATTTGACAATGCCAATAGAAGCAAAGAATTCAGGTGCTGTGATGACCTCTGCTCAGGATTATCCACTAGCTGATAAACATATCCTGTGAATCTATTCACTTGGGGCTGTCAACCCACAAACAAACAGAAAACACAGCGGAAGGTTTTCCCTTCACAGAAGCCCACCAGTGCAGCAAAATCAGGATCCATAATCAGGCTTAGAGCCATAATTCCGTTCATTCCATTCAGGTTGGTATATATGGTCAGCACCAGGACCCTGTGTGGTTTTCCACCCTCTGCAGGGTAGAAAAAAAGAAAAGTAGCCATAGATATCCAGATCAGTAGGCGACACTAATCTGGCAGCCCTCCCATTTACCAGCTCCTATCGTTCACTTCCACAAGAAATATCTCTTTTGAAAGCGGTCTGCATTTTTAACGGTCTGCATTCTTCAAGCGGTCTGCATTTTTTAACGGTCTGCATTACGCGAAGGCTGGGTCGGACATTAGTTGCTAGGCCTGGCCGGTTCTATGCATCATCATAGGGGATTGTTGTATAGCTGTCCTTCCAGTGACTACCTAGCTTCCATTTAGATACCATTAGGCAAATTGGTTTTATTAATTATCCTAAAGGCACTACAACTCAAGTTTGTTTGAATTGTTTCACAATAATCAAAGAAAGTATAGGTACTTCTGTAAAAAATGAGCTTTATAATATAAAATCAGTAACTCTACCAGATTTTTGTAAATATGAGAATTCCCAAATGTGTCTGTAATTCACTTTAATATCAAAAGTTTGAGACAAAACTTTAATGAATTAATTGTGCTAATGGAGCAGATGGATTACAGATTTGATGTGATATTGTTGTCTTAAATATGGGCGAAAATTGAAGAGGTTGAATTATATAATATAGAAGGATATATAAGTTATTATCAGTGTAGAGTGGGTATAAGTTATATATAAGTTATTATCAGTATCAACGTGGGGTACGCGGTAAAATATTTTGGGGTACGCCGTGAAAGCTCAAAAGTCGCTAGATATATGTTATATATCTATGTTTTATTTTATTCCCATTGTTATACTATAACTATAGTTTTATCTATCACTATAAGGGGTACACCAGCTACATACCCATTTCCAGGGGTACGTGAAGCATAAAAAGTTGAGAACCACTGGTGTAGAGAATCTAACCAATCAGGAGGAGTATTAATATATATTAAATTAGGAACACATTCTTTTTCCCAGCTAAGTTTTGATATGTTAAGTGCAGAGGTAGTGCATCTCCACATAGATAACATTAATTTGTCTATTATTCTAATGTAGGTCTCATGAGCACACAAAAAATTTTTTAATAATGAATTGCTACAGAAACTATATTCATTGATGATAAATAATATTCTTTTTATTGGAGTTATAAATATAGATGTTTTAAAAAAATCTAGAGAAGTAAATAATTATTTAAATTAATGAATTAATTTAAATGAATTAATTTAAATAAATTAAATAAATTTAATTAATTTAAATGAATTAATTTAATTATTATAATATGAGTTTAAGAGCTGAAGTGTACATTATTGAGTCCTCATTTACTGATCATTATCCACTTATTATACATTTGAATCAAGTTAATCTGAATCCAGTGGGGAAAGTACCAGGAATCACAACTATAGAAACTAAGGATTTTGTTAATTATTATAAATTTGAAGAACATGCGAAAAATTTAGGTTTTAGTAATGTGTATGACAATTGCTCAGACGTGAATGTTGCATATGACATTGGTATAAAATGGTGTATTGTACAGAAAAATATTTATGTAAAATAAAAATAAAAGAAAGAAAAGAAAAATTGGGTTACAAATGACATAATTTCTTTAATTAATAAAAAAGAAAAATTATATCCAAAACCAAAAAAGACATCGGAAGTTATTTACAAAAGCATTGATGCGGGGAAAAAACATTGACACTGTTTCTGGATGTAGAAAAAGCTTTCGATACAGTGGATCAGGAAATACTGTTAAAATAACTCTTTACCAGCGGTATAAGAGGATATGTTTATAATTGTTTAAAAGTTACCTTTTAGCAAGAAGATAGGCGGTAAAAGTGATTAGTGAAATAAGTTCGTTTAGGAAAATTAAAAAGGTGTACCCAAGGCTTTGTATTGGGTCCCATCTTGTTCTTTATTTACATTAATGACTTATGCGATTTACATTTAGGAGGATTATTAATATGTTATGCCGATGATATTTCAGTAGTTTACACAGCAGATACTATTTTAGAAATGGAAAGAAATGTAGAAAGCGATCTTTTACAGTGTTTAAAAGTTACATATCAGTACAGTAAAAATATATAGGTGGCTAGTTTTTAATAAATTAAATTTGAATATTAATAAAAGTAAGTTTCTTTATTCTGATTTGTTTCAGATACTCTAATAGAAATTAAATATCATGATGTTAATTGCCTTCTTAATCAAAATTGCATATGCCCTAAATTAGAAGGAGTATATAATTACAATTATTTGGGGGTTGAAATGGATTCTTCTTTAAAATGGAGGACTCATGCAAATAGGATAGCAAAGTGATTATGGTACATAATGTTTAAATTTTATCATATTCAAAAAGTAGTAGATAGGAAATTTTTAACAGTACTATATTATGCCTGGGTTTACTTTAATATACAGCATGGTTTGTGTAGTTGGGGAGGTAATTATGATATTAATTTATATAATTTATTTATGGTACATAAAAATATTTAAGTTAATGTTCAATGTTAATTTTTCTACTTTAGACCCATCTACTTTATTTCATTTTCATCATATTAGAAATATTTATATATACAAAATTCTATTTTTTTTTATATCGAAATAAGCAATGGGTAGAGAGTAAACGCATTGAATGCAATTTACGAGTGAAAGGAGTAATGAATGAAATTCCGTTGGAAAAGAAGAATATTGTCCAGAGGCACTTCGCTTATTTGACACCAAAGTTTTACAATTCTTTACCACTGGATATGAGAGATGAAAACAATTTGACAGTCTTCAAAAAGAAATTTCATACACATATGTTAACTGTTTTCAATCCTACTTTACGGTCAATCGTTTAAAAATTTTATTTATAATTAATGAGTAGCCTTTCTTTAATTATTGATGTATCAAGTTATATTAAGAATTTATTGTTATTCCCAATTTTGGTTGCAGAGTTTTAATATGATGTTAGTAATTAAAGCGGAACCTGGACGGGCAGTTTAGTATATACCCTTGGTTTCGGCATGTAATAACTAAAATCATGTGTGTGGTTTTTACTTTTCTTGCTCTTTTTGTTGGTTTTGTGTATTTGTATTTCCACCATTGTTATTGTTACATGTATGAAATTTTGTGTTTTATATATATATATCGATTATGAGTGGAAATAAATGCTACTACTATCATTCGAGCTACAATAAGATTATTTCAATAATCAACGAAATGTTTTGTAATATGTTACAGGGATTTACTAACCTAAAAGAAGTTGAAAAATAGTGGTCTAGGTGGTTTAAATGATCAACACCAAAAACCATGTAAAAATTGACCATGGGTTGAAAAAAATAGGAAATATTCACAAAAGATCGGATTGATTAAAATTCCATTAGTGGAGAGAATATCTGCTTTGAAAGATGGTAACGGTCTGCAAAAACAAGAAGGCGAGGTCGAATCACATGTGCGCCCTAGGCATTATCATGGGTACACAGTTCTCTTTTGATGTATGCCTAGCTGCATTTGTGGACAAATCCTGTCACATGCATCATTTGTCAGTTGTAAAAAATTAATATTCGTTAATATAGCTACTGATTCATTATGTGAAAATAACTTGTCGAGTAAGTTCAATTAAAATGCTGATTAAGTAATTAATTCAAGCAGTATTTTTATTGCTGTTTTTAATAAAGAAAAATATCAATTGCAATATCAAACTGAAATGCACATTAGAATACAATCGTAGAATCAAAAAATCGATATTAGTTAAGTTATGAAGTAAAAAGCAGCAGAAAGAGAACAGTTTATATCGCTGAACAATACATACCAATGCTGAACGTATTGCATTACGTTACACATTAGACAACTGATTGATTCAGGGGATTAGGAATCGTAATTGACAATGCCGATGAGCAATGAAGAGATCAACTTACCTGTAAAATAAAGAGAAGAAAATATATTATAGATGTATTCAATTTTTTCTTAGAAATCATCAAAGATATCACGCTACAAGATCAAAGTAAACTAAGGCACAAGAAAATTATCTCACCTAGGAAAAAATAAATGTTTATGCATTGACGCAAGTTGTTCAAAATATTTTAAATGTTAAAGACATAATACTTTTGTAAACCTAAAATTAGAGCAATTATGATATTCATCTTTGTTCTGACCAATGACCTCACAGCTTTTCACTCTTGCATTAATCGTCATTCTAAAACTTGCGATGCTCTCAAAAGTAAGAGGAACATCAGCTGTCAGGCAATAGGGTTCCTCTCGCATTGGAAACGAATCGTTCATAAATCAGCCATTTATTTCAATCAATAACCACTCCTCAAGGGCGGAGGTGTGGCTATTGATTTTTATTGCCTTACATGAGGGGGAATCATAGTTACTCTGTTTCTCTTGTTCTGTGCATTTTGAAATTCTATCAATATCAGTAGAAGTATCAAATGCCATCAATATCCCAGGAGGAGGGCTTAAACTCTCTTAAACTCTTCCTCGAAAGCGGGGTAAAGAGTCCCCGCTTTCGCTACGTTACTAATAGAGAAATTCCATGCCCTTGGAGAAATCGTAATATTTATTTAAATTATTAGATCATCGATTTACGTTAGCAAAACTTTTAACCCCACTTCAAAACATCCTCATTCTCCATTCTCTGTCATTCATTTAGTGTCATAGCACAGGGTGTCCGACATCTAACGGTGAGGGTTTCTGGAAGCACTGTTCACAAATACACAAAAGGTAACCTGTGCATTCCCCAACTCAAACAGTTTCATGGTCGGCGACCAGAGGGCACGACATGCTACCGTAAACATTCCCAAAGTCAAGGCAACGTTTCCGGACAGTCCACCTATATGATGGTCCAATTTTATGTCCACAAAGGAACCATATTTTTGACATTCCCTATTTTTGCCTTCTCGGTCTTTGTAAAGAATTATGTTTATATGAACAAAATTCTAGACCAGAATTATTTGAAAGCCAAATAATAAGAGAAGCAACTGAATAAGTAGCAAGAGATAGGCTGCAGCGTGTATGGCAAGAAGTGGGATACCAATTGAACAAGTTCAAGGCCAGGAATGGTTCAGATTTGGAAATTAAATAATTATGTTCAGAACTGCTTGAGGTCCGCTATCAATTAAAATATTACTTTCTTGAATATGGATATTATTTCCTATTTATTGGTTCTCGAAACATCGCCATTATTTGTCGGACACCCTGAAATTGAATAAATCCTTAAAGAGAAGCAAATTCGAATTATAAAAGTTGCTGTTATGCTAAAGATATATGAAATTTCTTCAAACGTTTCTTCAATACAAGAATGTTAAAAAAATTAGAGATTTAGGAGCTTGTAAAATATCAAATATCAGCTTAAATGCTTTCTTTTATTATTCAAATGAAAAACGTGAGCTTTAAATTACTGAAATATCAGTAAAAATCAGTTTACATAATGAGATGTCACTCTGTTTTATGCAAGTATTTACATAGCAACGAATTTTTTTTATCCATGTTCAACCAATGACTTAACATTCCACAATTACCGAATATACTCCATCAGTAATTTAAAATCGAATATCGTGATAGCAAAACTAGTACTCTTAATTAAATACACTGTATTTCCAAAAGTGTTGGGATAATTCTGATTTATGCATATGATATGCCTCATTTCAAAGCTGAGAAGATTCGGAAAATATCTATCTATGCAAAACGACCTCTGGGAGAATTACATGAAGTGTGATTAACATATATGTAGATTAAATATCTGTCCCTTACAAAAGCTCTTCACCTTGCAAGACTTCTGCCCTGCTCCTCGATCATGCCCATGTCTAATCTAGCTCATCATTTCACTTTTCAGCAACATTTGTTCAATTTTAAAGACGTAAGCCGAATTGCGGAGGCTGAAAAATATTATTTTTAATTTCGAATTTGAAATATAATTAAAATGTTAATTGTGTAGCCAAACAGAAACCTTGTAAAATAAGACCAACCCTTAATGTCTGTTAATTCTATGAAAAATTATATCTTAATACAAATAATATTAAATGCCCGCAACATTTCCACTTCTAGTGAATGTTTTTTCAAAAGCTATTTTAATAATGTAAATATTATGCGAAAAATTAATTTTTTTAAATCTGTTTGTAACTATTAAATTAATACACAATTTATAAAAATGGAACACAATATATGATTTGTAATTAGAAGAATTACTTCTATTATTTTCTGATTAGCTGGTAGAAAAGCTGATCAAAAACCATGAAACCATCCACTCTACATTTAGCATGCAAAAAAAAAACAGATTTCTTTGAGCGTTGCAAATGCGCAAATGGTGCAAAATCAGTTTGACTACGTCGGTATTATGTCATCATGTAACGTCCTTTGCTGCACTTGAGATCATTTAAGTAGCAAATAAAATAATAATTCGTACCTCACGCAGCTACTTACCACAAAGATCCGATAGGAGCCTGTCAGTTTAATACGTCATAAAGAATATCTGCGAGGAAGGCGATACCGCAGCAGAAGGACAATACAAAAACCTTATTTTTAGACTAGAAACCATTATTAGAGCAGACATCATGTGCCTCATAACACAGCAGGGAGAAAATAAGTTGCAGCTTTTGAAAACTGGTATTTGGAAACATTTTTGAATCAGCTTAAGATGTAGCATTTGTGGTTGAAATGAACTAATAAAAATGCTTCAGCCATGTAATCAATCCATAATCAGATAAATGTTAAACTCCAATAGCCTAAAATGGTTGAATACGTAGAATACTGGAGCTAAAATCAGAGAAATAAGATTTAAAAAAATGACTTAAAAAAGGCGTAAAAATATAGAAAAGACCTGTCACATTCGGCAAAAGCAGCGATGGAAAAAACATGTTGGGGTCAATAGTCTGATACTGAGAACAAAAGAAGTAACTGTTAAAATTCGTAGCAGAATAATTGAAATTAGCAAAATGATACATAAATTAAACACTTATAAAATACGTAGTTGCAATTTCAAGCTTTAAAATATTCTCTAGTTTAGATCTGTTCAACTGAAACGTATTATTTGCGTCGTGATAATTTACTAACGTTATGTTTATAAACTAAACTTTTATAATTTAATTAAACTGTAGCATATTCAGGAAGTTAAAACACTAAGACCATCTTCACACCTATAAAAAATATTTGCTAATTTTATCACGTCTTGCCAACCGATTCCGTCGAAGGTTGCACATTTTCTCTATCCCAATAGCAACATCTCTCGTTTAAGTTTTCCCTTTCTTTTTCATGTCATCTTTCACTCTTCTATTCCTGCCTTAACGAACTGCCTTAATATCAATAAACACTAATTTGCAATTTATTCAATGCAAGTGGTGATGCGTTAAATTGTTATAATTTATGACTGTCTTTCAGCCCATAATCCTGTTTACCACTTTTCAATCTCTCTCTTCTAAATCAAGTTATTTTGGATCTACAGATTGTGTAATTTTTTTTTTTACTTTTTAATTTTCACAACAACCGTGTGTCTTATCCATTTCACTATATCGAAAGTTTCCAATTCAGTTCCTCCTTCTGTTCGATAAATTAAATAAAAATTTCTTCAAAATCATAATACTGGTTATTATCAAGATTATTATAATTTTGCACAGTTAACAAACACAAGTATTCCAATCATTTCGTTTAACAAAATTCATATATTTATGTGGTGTACTGTATTGAATAAGCTTACAAAATGAAACAAAAAAATTCATCTTATATTTCACAAATATGACAAATTTTAAAACTAGGTAAATGTGCGGAAAATTGAATAACCTCCTTGACTTCTGGATATAGGATGTTTGTAAAACAAGATAATTTATTGCTGAATACTCCAGTTTCCATAATTCTTTAAGTACCTAACGACTATTGTTGAAAATCAAGATTTAAATAATTTGATTTTGGTCTTTAATTTATCTTCTGCCATATGTTTCTAGCGAACGCACATTTTAGAAGTTGGATCTTCGAAGTTAGTTTACGATTGACATAACATGGAAATTATCCAATGTTTTTCTTGGACAGTGTAGAATCATAATTCACTGCGAATATTCATCCCGATAGCATTTCCCAAGAGACAGAATGAATAACATGGTAGTGGGGCGCAGAGGAGACACACCTGTTTTACCCTTTCTTCTCATTGAGAGACTAAAACACGCATAAGTCTGTTGCTAGTGCCTTTATCCTTTATGCTACACACTATCTGATCAAAAGGATCCGGACACCCCTTCTGAATAGTGGATTGCCCATATCCCCCACAGCCACGGCCCAAACAGGTCTAAAAGAACGCCCATGACCTGGTAAACCTCATAGACTTTCAACGTGGCACGGTCATAAGATGCCACCTTAGCAACAAGTTAGTTCGGTACATTTCGGCACTGCTTCAGCTGCCCCGATCATCTGTAAATGACATTATTGCGAAGTGCAAACGCCTAAAAGGAACAACAGCGCAATTGCGACCCGGTAGGCCAGGTAAAATGACAGACTGGGACGACTAATGCTGAAGGGGTGGTGCGACAAAATCGCCTGTCCTCGGTTGCAACACTCACCACAGAGTTCCAAAATGCCTCTGGAAGTAATAAGAGTTCGTCGTAAGCTACATAAAATGAGTTTCCACTGCAGAGCAGCCGCACACAAGTCTAACATCCACAAGTTCAATGCCAAACGTCGGTTGGAGTGGTGCAAAGCACGGAGCCAATGGATTCTTGGGCAGTGGAACCGCGTTCCATGGAGTGATGAATCACGCTTCACCATCTGGAAGTCCGACAAACGAGTCTGGGTGTGCAGGATGCCAGCTGTGAAGTTTGGTAGAGGAGGCATCATGCTCTGGGGCTGTTTTTTCATGGTTCCTAGTTCCATTGAATGGAACCCTGAACTTATAATGACATTCTCGACAATTTTGTGCTCCCAACATTATGGCAAAAGTTCGATGAAGACTTTTTCCTGTAGCAACATGTGAGGACAGTGCGGAAATGGTTTGATAAGATGAGTGTGGAAGAACTTGACTGAATAGAGCCCTGATCTCACCCCATGAAACACCTTTGGGATGAATTGGAACACCGACTGCGAGCCAGGCCGAACCGTCCGACATCAGTGACTGGCCTTACTAAATGCTCTTGTACGAAAAGCTAGTGGAAAGTCTTCCCTGCAGAGTGGAGGCAGTAATAACAGCAAAGGGAGAAGCAACGCGATATTAATTCCCTTCCTATTTCCGGGAGATTGTGGATGAGCAAGTGTCCAGATACTTTTAATCATGTAGTGTATATGTCTACTGAAGAAATTATACAGCATGGAGTTTCGGAAAAGGAAAAAGGAGACGAAGAAGAGGAGTTAAAAGAAATAAGTAACTTATCAATATATTTTAAAGAATCGTCTTCTACTCTTAGTGATTTCATTGTACGAATGAAATCAGAATGGTCCCGGAAGTTATCAATAAAAGCAAGTGATAGAAGTAATTGTAAAATTCACTCATAACAAGCACTAGATTCAGAAAGATTACTTACATCTAACATTAAACTGGAATTTATTTATTTTTTTTTTTTTGTTGTGTGAAAAATGCGGTAAACAGGAACAGTTCAAGAGTGTGAAAAATTTAGTTTCACCCGTAACCAGAAATGCGAGTTAATTAGCATTATTTTGAAATTTAATATATTTTCCGTTAATAATTATAAGCCGTCCCGTGACCGAGTGTTTAGCGTTCATGGCTTCTGATAAAAGTGACCTGGGTTCGAGCCCCGGGTAAGGCACGGATGTTTGTATTGTTTTTCAGCTGAGGTTTCGCTTTCTTCAACAGGCCTTCTATTATGGCGTATAAACTGACAGGCTCTTGTCAGATCTCTGTGACAAATATCTGATTGAGGGAATAGAAAAACAGAATAGACTTTTTATAATAATATATAATTTTATGTTTTCATAGAAAGAAAGAAATCTCCATGATCTTCATCAGTTTGGCTCAGTCGACGGTAAGCCAGTCACGCAATTTGATGCTCGAGTGGCAAGTGTGCCTGCTTTCAGATTTTCTCTGATAATGTCCATTCTGCTTTGATAATAAAGGGGATATCGATGGGCTTGGAAAGACTGAGGACCGTCGAGTGGGACGTTAAACATTGGCCCCGTATGCACTAGGGTCACCTCTGGACCTTAAAGAACATGCTAGGCAGCCTTGAGAAGAGACTTCCATCTGTCTTCTAAGAACTGTCCAGTGGATCCCTTTCCTCAATCTTCTCTGAGTTGCTAGGACCTGTAACCTGTCCGTTTAGCCCATTGTGAGGATAAATTTATCACTCAAAGGTAAAATATCTTAACCCAACCTATCAAAATACGAGCAATGAAATGACAGCCCTAAACTACTTTATCATTTGTCTCTTAATGTGTCCAATAGGTAGTAGATGTGCAATGATTTCGTCATTAATTGATTGCAGATTTTCGCTATACGCTAAACCATGGGATGGGGGACACACATCAAAGTGTTAAGACTCAGCTATTGAAAGGGTACGGAGTATAAAGGCTTAACAATCCATATATCGAAATATAAAACTTATTTACATTTTACAGTTCCTGCTATTGATTACGCAGACATCATAAGCACAGGGTTGCACAAAAGATACCTTCACTATGGCTGAATAATTAATTAATTTTTTGGTTTCTTCATGGATATATTTTTCAATAATTTTTTTCTATTCCCACGCAGCACTTAAAACTGCAACATGCTTCGAGGCTTTATAAAGACGATACTTTGAATCCAAATTAAGTAATACCAATAGTGCATTTCTGACAACAGATTGTAAATGAAATTGTCTTCCCTGTTGACCCAGAGTGTTTTCAATACTCTAAGGCATATGTACTGGCCAAAGAGCATGGTGTTAATCTCAGGACTTAAATCATCGCTTCAGAAAAAGGAACGAGTTCGCCAGCTAGACATTCATTAATAATTCGTTCATTTTAAAATGCAAATAAGTTCACTACCCTCTAATTACTTATTCCCAACCAACGCCACCAGGACCGGAGGTGAGGCTAGGTCACGTAGATAAAGGAAAACTGTAATGAACCAGTTTGGTTCTGTGCTCAGAAGAATGTGCAGTCCCCATATGCCAGGTAGGTTCCGCAGCGTCTGTGAGGCCCTTGGGTGCGCGATAGCGTTGTTAGTTTTGAATGCTTGGTGTTATTTTAATGCAGATATTTTCAGTTAAGTGATAGGAGTGTTAGAATACCAAATGAGTTTTTCTCTCTGGAGAAGTCAGATATCTATACATCATACGAAAATGCGGTTTAACAGAAAACATAAGTGAATTCTTGTTATAAGTATCTATTAACTGTGTCGTTTGCAACATCGTTGATACAACACTAATGAGAGTTGAAATTATCGACAAACAGCTGTGTAAGGGAATGTAAGGGAATTTTGTGCAATAGTTTACTCTATATGGATTCAAAATTAAAGTAAGTTTAGGGAAAGGGCATGAGATTGATCAGTAACCTGCCAGGTTCGTTACTTGTGTTTATGAGATTCGAATCCCAACTTCATCTTTTGTCGCCATGCCATGGTTAGGAAGAATGTACTGAAAGCTTTCGAAAGATCATCTTAGTCGGATGAGATTAATAAGTGAGACATCTTCTACCTTACGGCCATTAGCAAAATTCTCTGAATGGGAATCTCTCATATGATCCTAACATACATTAAGGGAATCTTTTCTCCTTACCATGTGTGCGATAAAATCTTTGTGACTTGTCACTTACACTTTTTTTAGTAATGAAAATATCCTAGAAGCAAAGCCAAATCAACGCACATTTTCTTAAATGTGAATCTCACTTTGTCGTTAATGCAATGATATAATTTATATTATTAATTTAGATTTGATTAAAGGAATTATTATACGTTTCAGAATTTGTTTGAATGTTAGCATCGTTCTTAGTTAAACTTCTGTTTTTGAATTCACACTGAATTAATAAATAAATTACCCATCAAGCAACTGCTTGCCACAGAGGTCTGACAGGAGTCGATCAGTAGAATAGCCATAAAGAAGATCTGTGAGGAAGGTTAGATCTCAGGAGGAAGACAACACAAACATCCATGCCTTACCTGAGATTCGATCAGAGGTCCCTTCAATCAGTAGCCAAGCCCGCTAACCACTAAGTCACCGACACGGTTTGAATTAAGAACATGTATTAAATTAACTTTTTTCGACCTGGAATCTTCAGAAGAAAGGTGAAAACTGGGAGAAATTTTCAATTGGGTTCTTTAGATTTAGAGCCCTAAAATTTAGAGGTGGGAAACTTTCACTTTCATTCAAAAGTCAATAAGTACTTTATGATACAGAAATTCGCTACTGAGATTAGTAATAAATAGCTATTTTAAGACAACTAAAAGGGCTCTTACTTTTATCTTTAGGAATTTGCATTTATTTTTGCCTTTTACGTTTTGCAGTATTCGGAATAAAAAACGTTAATGACAAAAATTGGGGATTTTTAAAATAAAATTCATGTATGTTCGGCAATAATTCGAGATAAATGGTAGAACTCGGTATAAAATATCATGAACGTAAACTCCAGCGTCCCGATTCATATCTAACTCATTTGCCAATTTCCTGACTCCTTTTAAGTCTGCTAATGAGATACTGTTAATGAACTGCTGCCGGTAAATGATATGAAATATTTTTACTACATTGATTTCGGACAAAAATTATCATAATGTTGTTTAGGATTTCACAAATGATTGAGCAGCAAATGATGATTGTGATTGGTATATGAAAAACAGTGCATTGGTTTAATTGTTTTACACTTCAGACTGTAGAAATGAGACCAAATGTGCTGTTCTTGTTTCAATTGTACTATTATAACGGTTTGCTACATTTAGCAAACTGCAAAATGTGGACTACAATCTCTTTCATATTTATCTGAAATACAATATTTATCCGAGTTTTCCTGCAAGTGAATTAATAATTACCAAACACGAGCTTTGAGCCAGCTTTTTACTTTGGCAAATTCTTGAGAAAAGTTTAATTTCAGAAACCTGTGGTTACTAGCTTTGTTGATTTCAAAAAGGCTTTTGACCCTGTTGATTATCATAACTTGCGGTTGATCGTGAGATCGTATGGTATACCTGACAAATTGGTTAGCATAATAAACGGTTTCTATAATATTAATAAAATAAATCCGAGTCATGTGTTAGAGTTAAAAGGGTTTTAGTGATTGGTTTAGCACTGCTATTGGTGTTCGACAAGGGCGCATTTTGTCTCCTTTTCTCTATATTGATTATGTTATGCCGAATTCATTATAAGTGGAAGAGTTTTGCCTTACCGGTCTAGAGATCTTAAAATCTCTGATTTGTATTACGCTGAGGAGTTGGCCCTTTGCCCAATGATGTTGATGAGATAAATCTCTTTCATTAGAGCTGTTGATGAGATAAACCACTTTCATTACAGCTGTTGATGAGACTGATTATATTGGTAGTAGAATAAGTTTGGTGATAAAAAGAGAGAAAACTGAAATGATGAAAATTAGTCAGACAGGTTGTGGTTCAATTATTCTAAATGGTTGGACCCTTGAGCAAGTATCTCAATTTCCTGCTGCAGAATCAGTCTAGGCATGGTGATAAAGAAGGGTCATGCCACAGGATTAACGATGTCATCGACGTAACGTCTCACCTTTATCACACCAGAAATATACAGCAGAGATATCCTGCTGCCATATGTGACGCCACCCCATACCATTGTACCACAGTGAAGAGCCGCATGACGCTTAATGGAATAGGCTTCCTCTTGTCAATGATGATGATGCGCCATGTGGACAAACGACTGTCTCGCATACCGAAACAGAAATGGGCCTCATCGGTGAGCAGCATTCTCCTCCATTACATAGTCCAATATTGCCTCACTCGACACCAGTGGAGATGGCATAACTGGTGATGTCGCTGCAATGGAAGATGCCAGACTGGACGTCTCGCCCTCATTTCTGCCTCATGTAAACATTCTCTAACGGTTTGCGTGGAGACCACAGTATGTAGCGGCCCACAAATCACTCTGCAGCACATTCACTTTGGTGAATGGGTCGCGAATAGCCATCCTACTGAGCATGCAATCTTCGTATCCTGTGGTGTGGTGTATTGGTCCCGCACCTGTCCTTTGTGTCATTCGGTGCTCCACGATGCTGCACGTTGCACTGTGCTCATACTGCGCCTCATGCGTGTGAGATCGCTCGATGGCTCAATCCAAGCTCCCGCATATAGACGACTCACCACTATCTCTCAGTAGGCGTCAATTGCGCATAAGGGTCCCACCAGCGTCTTCAAGGCATGTTCCGAACATTTTCGCAGCATGCACTCCAACCTCACTCTCGGTCATGCTATAATACGAGCTCGTGGGTATACGAGTTATCCACGACTCTGTTGGGTGTCACGTGTCCATTTGCTGTGAAACTTTGATCATTGCATATTTCCGATGGCCGATTGCCACCTGTGATTTACATTCTACTTCCATTCTTCTCGGTATCGCGATTTACACTTTGAACAGTTATATCTTCGAAGTAAAACGTTTGAATGCAAACAAGTGATCACTATAAACCCACCCTAGTATTAGTAAGTAAAATACATTGCAACGCTGAAAAACTGTAAGAAAATATTAGTCAGGTTATGTAAATTACACATGCTTGCTGAACAAAACGAATCAATTTCGCAATGATATTATGCAAAGTAACACTGGTTAACAAAAGTACTGTAAATCTCCAGCGTTATATACGGAATGATCACTCCCCTTTCAAAAAATCCCCTCCAGAAATTTATAGGCAGAAACTGAACGAGCTAAAACAAGGAAAACGTTTTATTCATTCAATAAAGGGAAAAATATAAAGCTTTATCCTGCATAAGTCATCGTCAAAACAAAGAAGCTTCACACTCGTCAATTTCATTCTGTCTGCAGCTAAAGATAATTCTATTCTTGGTCTCTTTCGTATAATACTGTGACATAAATGGTAGCTAGGTAGTCACTGGAAGGAGAGCTCAATCTCCTGTGATCATGCATAGAACCGGCCAGGCTTAGCACCCAATGCCCGATCCCGCTTTCTCGTGGTGCAGGCCGTTAATGCCTCTAAAAAGCGATACTAGAGGGGAACGGAAGAGAAGGGCTGCCAGAGAGGTGTGGCCCAGTGATCTGGACAACAATGGCTAATTTTCTTCTTTTTTTCCTACCCTGCTGAGGTGTGGTCAACTACACAGGGCCCTGATGCTGACCATATAAACTTATTAGACTGAACTGAACTGGATTAAGGCTGAGCTTCATTATGGATCCTATATTTGCAGCACTGGTGGACTTCTGTGTAGGGGAAATCTTCCATTTTGTTGTCTCTTTGTTTGTGGGTTGACAGCCCCAAGTGAATAGATTCGTAGGATATGTTTTATCAGCTGGTGGATAATCTTGGGAAGAGTTCATCACAGGCACCTGAACTCTTGCTTCTACTGGCATCGTCAAATTCTACAATGGAGGAAGTCTTCCAGTGTAGATGACTTAAGCCTTTAGTAGTGGGGGAATAGGTCTTTGCCCCACGCCTGCGATTATGAGGCTTTTTGATATTATCGGAATTCCCTCTCTCAATAAACAAAATTTCTTTGAACACCGTACTAACAATTTTCTCTCCATAGGTAGTTGGAATATGAGGACTGCACAGAATTTATTCTCTTTATGTCCTCACACAAGAATTCCACCTTTAAAATTTAGATATTCTCGGCTTGCAAGACACCAGATAGACAGATAAAGATTAGATTCTTAAAAATAATCTTAAATTTCTATTTTCAGGAAGGAAGATAATAAGCATCTCCAATTCATATGTGTGCTTCCCAGCAGACAGGCTAGTGATGCACCTCTAGGATATGAGTGCATTAATGAAAGATTTCTTACAGTTAAATTTAAAACAATTATTAAAGACTTGAATGTCATCTATTCTTATGCCTCAAATGACGATGAGAAAGATAGGTTTAAAGGACAACTTTAGGATATTTTGAATTCTATCAAGAACGGATATATTACCCTTGTTCCAGGTGACTTCATTGAAAAATTGATACCGACTCTGACCTTTGGGGAGGGGATTTAGGACCTTTTGGTATTGGTTGCTGCAATGGTAATCGGCAACTCTCCTACAGATAAGTAAACTTAATGGTTTGAGAATAGCTAACAATTATTAGAAACACCACTTGAGCTGCGTAAGGATATGATTGATTATATATTTATTAACAGCAAATAGGCTAGTTCTGTTAGAAATACTAGGGCATATAGGGGAGTTGAAATTGGATCTGACCATTACCTTGTTAAAAGTGTCTTGGAACTTAAACTTAAGAAATGTTGTGCTAAGATTAAAAAAATTAATTCTAATTCCAAAGCTCTAAAAGACCCAGTTATAGGTAAAGCTTAACATGATAGGTTACTTAGTCATTATGACAGTCATGGTTTGCTTACTACTGAAGTTGAGGGACAATGAGACCATTTTAAAGTTTTTTTCGGAAACTAACAGTATTCTTTTAGGAAAAAAGGAGCAGAGGAGGAAAAATTCTTTAAGTGATAAGGCCCTTCAGCTTATTTCAGAAAGGAAGAACTGCAGGAATATCCATAATCAATGCCTTACTAGTCCTAATAAGAAGTATTAAGAGGGCTTAATAAACGTGTAAAGAATCAGTTAGCTGCTGATATGAATCTTTGGCTTGATGGCTTGGTTGACAAAGCCGAGGAAGCAGTTAGAGAGCACAACACCAGAGAGTTATACCAGATAGTTAACATTTTGTATGGTAGAAAACGGACAGGTATAAAAAGATTGAAGGATAAACAAAGTAAGGTTATAGAAAGTGAGAATTCTGTGATGTCTAGGTGGGCAGAGCAATTCATTGATGTTTAAACAATATGGTTAGTTCTACTCCTGTTTTTTGTAATGATGATAGATGCATTAATGAGTTTAATGTTGGCCATATAATACAGTCTGAAGTTATTTTGTCTATTTCTAAACTTAAATTTCATAAATCCACAGGGATAGATGAAATTATTACGGAAATGCTTAGAGCTGGGAATGTTTCGGTTACCACTTGGATGACTGAAATTTTGACAATCTTTTACGATAAAGGCATGGTCCCTAAAGATTTCACCAGAGCTATTATTATCCCTATTTTTAAAAAAGGTGATCACAGTTCTTGTGAGAACTATAGGGGTATCAGCCTACTCTCTGTTCCAAGGAAAGTTCTTTGCATGATTCTGCTTAGTAGAATTAAGAATATGGTTGACAGGCAATTTGCTTGATGAGCAATGTGGATTCAGAAGTGGTAGGGGATGTATAGATCAGATATTTTCACTTAGGCAGATTCTTGAGAAATGTTTAGAGTTTCAGAAACCTTTGGTTGCTAGCTTTGTTGATTTCAAAAAGGCTTTCGACTCTCTTGATCGTAATAATTTGTATTTGATTCTGAGTTCATATGGTATACCAGATATGTTAGTTAACATGATGAAAGCTCTCTATAATAACACTGAGTAGTGTGTGAGAGTTGGTAAGTCTTGTAGCAATTGGTTTAGCATTAATTCTGGTGTTGGACAAGAGTGCATTTTGTCTTCTTTTCTCTTTAGTTTGGTTATTGATTATGTTATGCGAAATTCATTGCAAGGGAAAGATTTTGGCCTTGGGCTGGAGATACGAAAATTTCTGATTTAGATTATGCTGATGATTTAGCCCTTTTGGCAAATGATGTTGATGAGATGAACTCTTTCATTCGAGCTATTGATGAGACGGATAGTAGGGTAGATTTGGTTATAAACAGAGAGTAAATTAAAGTGATGAAAATTGGTCAGGCAGATTGTGATTCAGTTAATCTAAATCGTTGCAATTTTGAGCAGGTGTCACAGTTTCATTATCTTGGGAGCTATGTAACAGATAATGGTGATGTGCGGCATGAGATTAACAGAAGAATAGGGATTGCAACTGGGACTTTTAAGAATCTATGGAGAATGTGGAGAAATAGGCGTATACACCTAAAGACTAAAATTAGACTGTATAATAGTTTGGTTCTTTCTAGGGTTAGTTATGGTAGTGAACTTGGACACTTTGCAAACAAGATAACAGGAAACTAGATGCTTTTGATTCTAGATGCTTACGCAATATCTTGGGTATTACGTAGTTCAACTTTAGACATAATGATGAGGTTATGCAAAAGAGTTGGCATCCTCCTTTAAGCAGCATATTGTGCAGAGAGAGAGTCCGTTGGTTTGGTCATGTTGCTCATATGGATAATTATAGATTAGCGAATAGGGTAATGAACAGTGTGCCTAAAGCCCACAGAAAGAGAGGGAGTCCTAGGATGCTGTGGGCAGAGAATATCAAACAAGACCTTGTTGTAATTGGTGTGCAGTGGTCACATGCAGCATGCACATACCCTGGGCAGATATGCTTGGAGAACTAAATTGCACGGTCTGGTTGGACCTCCATAACCCATGGCTACTTGAGAATGATGATGATGATGATGCAGAATTAAGAGAAAAATAATATAGATTTTTCAGTGTAATTAGACAATTAGACTTCGCTAATAAGGTGGATACTGTATGCATCAAATATGAAAAGAAAGAATCAGTACTAGAAAATATTTTTGCCATGCAGGTGGAAATAGGAGGGACAGTTGAACAATTTTTCCATTTATTAGATGCGTTTGTGACAGAAAACAATATTGATCGCTAATGTTGCCCTAACATACATATACTAACGGTGGACGAGCAATGAGAGAGAGAGAGAGAAAACGGCACTCAAGAAGAGGACATCTAATGTCAAATGGATGCACTGGTATTATTCACCAATATTGTTAGCTGTGGAAAAATTACTAGTGGAAATTATTGTGTCCCTCTAATTTATTTTTTTATTTATTTATTGCTGTATTTTTGTTGTATTTTATTATTGTATATATTTTTATGTAGTGTGTTCTTGCGCTGGGATGTGATTCACTGTTGTTGTTTTTGGGTCTGAAGCTTGCTGCTTGCAACAAATCAGTTCCAGAAGTCGTTTATGGTCATATACAACTAGCCGGGGGTGCGGGATCTGCGCACGAGGCTAGGGTGAGGAGATTGAAGCAACAGTTTGTGTGTAGCTGTCAAGCGAAAAAGGTCGTTTCAATACGCGTCAAAAGGACGCCGTCGTACTCGAAAGAAACCCTGAAGGAGAGGGTGCGATTCCAAGGGGAATCTAGATTCTTGTGTGAATATGATAACAGTTTTGTGGATTCAGAGTGAACCACAGCGTAGGCAAAGGTTGATTATCCTTTCGCCGAATTTGGGTCTGTAAAGAGAGAATTTGCAGAGTGTTCGATTCTCCACCACATTGTTAATGTTTGCAGCAGCAAAGGCTCACGGAGTTAAGTGCATCCCCAGCACTTGAGTGTATAAAGTGTAAATACACTCTGTCGTCCCTATCCAACTCTCGTGCAGTTAATTTATGGACTACTTTTATTCAACGTTCAACACAGCGAATTATGGGCCTAAAAACCCGCGAACTTGTCTTTTCACCGAAGTGAGAGTGAATTTTATTAAGAGACAATTTCATCGTCCTCGAGAGGCGTACGATTAATTGTCTCTCCTACTGGAACTGGTCATCACGTTTGGGTCAGTCTCCCTAGATACAGAGCTACTGGTTATCACGTCTGGCTCAGTCGGGAAGGATCTGAGAATGGAGGACATCACAGAAATGAATATTGTGCTGCACTTCGTCTTGAACACTGTTAACTCTATAAAAGTTATATCTATAAATTAAAGAATAATTTGATGGCTTTGCATTACATTTCTTTGATGCACAAATTCTTTTTTCCAATAGAATCGGAGAGGTTCTCACAACTATTTGTGTCCATTACGTCCGGAAATATAGTTATTTATAACATTCATCCCAATTCGGAAGCGTAAATTAGGTGAAAGATAGATTGCAAGGAAGGAGTTACAGGTGATGTCAGATGGCTAGGAAGGAGTTACGAGTGATGTCAGATGGCAGGGAAGGAGTTACGGGTGATATCAGATGGCTAGGAAGAAGTTAAGAGTGATGTCAGATGGCAGGGAAGGAGTTACGGGTGATATCAGATAGCATGGAAGGAGTTACAGGTGACGTTGGACGACAAGGAAGGAATTACGAGTGACGTTGGTGGGCAAGGAAGAAGTTTCGGGTGATATCGGACTGCAATGGGAAGTTATGGGTGACATTGGACGGCAAAGAAGGAATTACGAGTGATGTAGGACCGGAAGAAAGTAGTTTCGGTTGACATCGAACAGCAAGGAAGGAATTATGGGTAATGTCAAATGGCAAGAAGGAGTTATGGATAGCTTCGGATGACAAGGAAGGGGTTAGGAAGGCAAGGAAGAAATTGTGGATGATGTCGAATAGCAAGGAAGGAGTTACAGGTGATGTCAGACTGCAAGGAAGAAATTTTGGTTGATGTTGGAAAATCCAATGGTCTTATACGAAATCTCAAACTTGTCTATCTGCTTTGAAATCCAAAACATTTGTATTTGTATAATTTTATCTTAACCTCATAGTATATGTCTGACACTAAAAATAAATAGTTAAAAAAACAATAAAATTTTAATCCGTATAGCATATCATTTTAACCTCTCTTGCCAGTAGAATATTTTAGAGATTGGGAAACCCTACTCAAGTCTAATCCCCCCCAAATTAAATTATCAGATCCCCCACTCCTCGAAATTAAATTCTATGTATGTGCCTGCTTCTAATATCTCATCTAATGGCTCTTACAAAAATGCATTTTGGAACAACTTATATCTATCAAAAATCTTGTGATAAAAGTAGAGTACACAGTAAATCTAAAGGTAAACGAAATATTGACATTAAACTATTACTTTTCTCTTTAGCAGTAAGGTGTTTCTAACCAAAACACTCTGTTAATCGGTAATTCCTTAATTATATTGGTGACCTCATCACAGATAGATCTTCTGCAAGCATAGATCGTGACATCATCTAATGAACAGATCGTTGCGACAATGAAATGAAACAACGTCAATCTAACATTTGTTTTCGGATTTATTCTAAAGATGCATTCACCTCCTTTCTCCCGCCACCTCTTTCATTATTCCCTCCTTTGGTACATTGCAAGACGATTCTTTATCCAAGCGTCAGTGAAAATCCTTTCATCCTTTGAAATCGACCATCAAAAGACATTATTTGTAATCACTCGACCATCACAATCAAAACTACACTGACAAGCGACGCAAAGACGCGGATTACATATGTATACGGATACACCGGCTTCGTCCTTTCATATCGCTGATGGAGGTTCAACCTCGTCTGCTGTTCAAAACAGGTTTAAATTTGTGAGTTGCGAAATGAATGACAAAACGTGAAGAATATTATTCCTCTAAGACAAATATAAATAACTTCTTTGGATATGAAGATAAAGAATTATTTGTATTGTTTATTACTATTTATATTAAAAGAGGAAGATAGCTTGGAAGAAAGAGAAAAGAACTTTCAGGTGTAAATATTTCTAACCAGAAAATTATAAGATTCGTGAAAATGCGTTTAAATGATTTACACATTGCATATGGCATCAATCTTTTCCGAATTGTGTCAGAATCGGCCCCTGGAATGATCATTCTGCAACAAAGGTGCTCAACAGGAATACAGGGAAAATTTCATTCAAACAATATTAATTTAAAAATAAAGCTAGAAAAACAAAATAGCTTTATTTTTAAACTTAATATTGTTTGAATGAAATTTTACATGTATTCTAGTTGAGCACCTTTGTTGCAGAATGTCATTCAGGGGGGTTTATAGTAAAACCAATACACTAGTTTAAATGTTGAAGTGGCTTGAGCTCCAGTTTTACCTTTGAATACAGACATGTACCGACTGATCGCAAAGTCTCTCTGCAGCTATAGAACGCTATATAGACGAATTGTTATTGTTAGAGTCAAAATTTATTATATTTTTCTTGCTTTACGATATATTTTCTTGTATGTATTACAGGTTTTGTATGGATGATTAAACTTTTATTTTCGCTATTAATATTGGTAGTGATTCTCTTAGTAATCTGTAGGTGAAAAGAGAGTTTTCGATCACCCTCTATAATCGAGAAGTTAAGAATGATCGTAACGTTTTTTTTTTGTTAAAAAACTCTCAAGTCTTTTACCAAAATCACCATTAATTGCTTAATTCACCTCCGAGAGCAAAATTTATGGGTCTAGGTTTTTGAGTCCACTGAAGCTCGACACTCGAAAGTCCTGAGATTTCAATAAATAGCTATCATAACAACTAACCGCTAACTACAGCTAGAACTATCCTAACAATTAACCACTAACTACAACCTAAACAATCTTAGCCTTTTAATCTTAGTTATTATAGTAGTAATCACTAACTACAGCTAAAACTATCTTAGTAACTAACCACTAACTGCAGCTAAAACTATCTTAATAACTAACCACTAACTACAGCTAAAACTATCTTAATAACTAACCACTAACTACAGCTAAAACTATCCTAATAACTAACCACTAACTACAGCTAAAACTATCTTAATAACTAACCACTAACTATAGCTAAAACTATCCTATCAACTAACCACTAACTATAGCTAAAACTATCCTATCAACTAACCACTAACTACAACTAAAACTATCCTAATCAGTAAAAGCTAACTACAGATGCTCTCTCTCCCAAAACATCACTTAGCAGAGCTTACTTTGTAAAAATGGTGATCACATGCAATCAGTTACGTTTTAAATGGGGGGAAACTATCAATATCATGAAAAGTTCTTAGCTCGTTTTCTGAAAAAAAATAGTTATAGTTAGTCAATGTTTTTGTTTTTAGAGATAAATGAAAATTTCTTTTTGGATTGGATAGGCGCTAACGAAATATTAGAATCTGCATTTGCAAATCCCCCAGTGATTTTAATTTCCGCAGTTTGAAAGCGCCTAAAATTCGAAAATAACAAAACTTTGAACGAGTATTGTAAACGATCTTTAAAATACTTGGAAACACCAAATATTCTTGAACTAATAAAATATTGCACAAATAAATGCTCAAAATAAATACTACCTCAATTAATAAAAAAAAAATATTCCACAAGTAGCTGCTTAACAAAGAGGTCTGCCAAAAGTGCCTGTGAGTTTAATAACCCATAGAGAAGATCTATGAGGAGGGTAGGAATAATTAATATAGGAGGAAAACTACATCACTATCTCTAAAAGTATTTATCTTTAGAAAGTTCGGTTATAAAATTATAGTTCGCTTCATTTGAAACATTTTCGATATAGAGATATTCCGTTTAGTCGATCATATCCCTGATAGTTTCTGACCCTTTTTAGCAGCGAAAAAACCTTTCGCAGGAAGTTTCTGACATTGGTAATTTTTACCAAATCCTTAGAAAATCACTTTTACTCATAGAAAGGTTAATTAAAATCGCCTTTCACCAGACCATCCGGGTACAATAATGTTCAGTTCCAAAAGCGTCAAAAAGATATACGAGGCTTCTTTTCTAGAAAACAAGGTGGGGAATAATCTGGTCCTGCAAAAATTTTGCTATGAGAGTCAGGAAATTGAAAAAATGGCCCAAGAGCATGAAAAATTGTTAAGCATAAATTTTAATACAATTTTATTTACTGGAAAGTTAGAAAGTAAGTTCAAATTGATATTATTAAAAGTTAACAAAATTACTTTCAGATACATTTAATACGACTCGAAGTCTGATTCGTATCTTCAGAGGTTCAATATCTCGATTTTGCTCATTGCTTTTGGTTTCGAAATTGTGGAATTGTAGTCAAGTCGAAAAATGGGGTAAAGAAACTATCTCCAACTCTATGTTAAAAATCTGTAACTAACAGACTCTCAAATAAAGGAAAGTAATTAAATTTTATTTTTATGCAGATGAGAAAATGTGGGAATATGGTGTATACCAACGTACACCCCAGAAAAAAAAGCCCTGCATATATAAATATATAGCCAAAAATGATGGAAATAGGTCAAGTTTTGTGTGTTTATCTCTGGCTATCGATTACATGAGAATAAAGGGGGTTTCTATTTTTCAAATATTTGAAGAATTTATTATCCATCTGAAACCATTTTTATCGAAGATTAAGATTGTTCATTTCGTTATCAGTTCATCTTTAATTTGGAACTTTTAATTTCTTCTCAGTTTGATTGAAAAAACAGACAATTGGATGTGCAGAAAAAAATATGAACTGATACAGGTTACACATCATTGATTATGAACACCCCCCCAGAATGGAACAAGTCCAGTAGACCTCAGTATAAAGAAATGTGCAGTGTTTTTTGTTTACTTGTAGGAAGAAAAAAAGCAAGCGAGCTCAATGTAGTCTGTGATACGGTCATGTACCATGTGCACGTTATAGAATACAACAGATGGGTTCAAAGGGACAATTCTTCGTCATGGATGCCCAAACCTGTCAGGCCCCTAAGAGACCCTTTGCAAATGTCTTCCTTGACCTGCGAGAGGCTTTTGAAGGGGTATGGCAGGATGGCCTACTTCATAAACTCTACTTACCTGGTTTTAGGGGACATTTTATGAAATTCCTGCATCTCAATATCAAGGAAAAAATATGTATACAGATCAAACTAGGAAAACATATTTCTGAAGTTTTTAAACTATCTAGTGGAATTGTTCAGGGTAGCATATTTACTCCGCTCCTATTGATCTACCCACCGATATACTCAATGCCAAAATCGCGAAGTCACTGTTAGATGATATTTCAGTCTGGAACAGTGACAGGCTACACTGCGGAAATGAAAGCAAATCACAAAAAGCTGTTCGGGAAGTGGAACAATGTTGTAATCTATGGGAAATTAAAAACTCCATTGAAAAAAAAAAGCAGTAGTTTTGCCTATACTCAGACCGAGATACAAAATCTCATCTTACAATATAAAAATTAATCAAACATCTACTACTCAAGTGAAAAAAAGTTAAATTTCTGGGTCTCATTATTGAGTCCACCCTCGGATGGAAGCCTCACATTGAACACATTGTTGAGAAAGGAAAACATCATCTTAAATTGCTGAAGTACAAGGGAAAAGCCAACATGGGAAAGCCACTCTCAGGCCTCAAATGGACTGTGGTTTGACTGCACTTTCAGGATTATCCAAGGATAAAAGCCAAGAAACTTGGCAGCATTCAAAACCTTTACTTGAGACAATGCACTGGCCAACTTAAAACTTGCTCTAACATTGCTCTGTATGCAGAAACCAATTCAGCCACACTGCCACTGACAAGACAGAATCTACTGATGAGATTTTATGCAACTCAAATTCCCACACAATCAGCTAAGGGACAAGATTGAAAATGAGATATACAAAGACAATGTTGTTATTGAGATCAGAGCCCACCCTTTTCATGACTTCATTAAAAATAACAAGATAAAACAACCCATGTACGCATTACCCCACCCTGAAAACTTTTAAGACCAAAAATTAAAACCGCAATTGAAGGAGTAGGAAAAATATCAGAACTGTCA
Source organism: Ryuthela nishihirai (assembly GCA_038380435.1). NCBI lineage: Eukaryota > Metazoa > Arthropoda > Arachnida > Araneae > Heptathelidae > Ryuthela > Ryuthela nishihirai. The sequence continues at coordinate 3,676,771 of JAWZYU010000029.1, read as the reverse complement.
ACAGAAAAACTAAGAAGTTTAACTTTACCAGCAATTCACCATGACTACAAGTTTTGTGAACAAATTTACGTAGATGGCTAATTTCAAGATAATCTTAAGATGGTTACTGGTGCAGTCTACATTTCTTCAGAATATCTGAGAAAAAGTTTCAAAAGTGAAACAGAAACTGCAATTATCATTGCGGAACTTCTTGCCATCCAAGAAGCCATCAAATGGTGCAGCTATGAAAAAATAAAAGTTTTGTTATCTTAAGTGACTGCATATCAGCCCTGATCTCACTTGAAAAACAATCTGAACTTTCCACTTACCCTCAATTGACAAATGACATTTTGCAGAAACGTCACCATATTTCAAATTCTTATAAAAATAAAATTTACCAACAATAAATAATACCTTAAATTGAGCCACTGCTCAATTTTAGGCAATGAAATTTAAGACAAGTTGGCTAAGGATTCTGATAATATCAATTGCGAAATTGATATCTCTGCTCATGCTGAACTCGTATATAGAAAAATATAAAAAAAAATATCATCAGAAATAAAAACAAGAAAGATTCACCGTCATTACTACTCAAAAACCCACACATAGGAGGGACATGGATGAAGACATGAGCTCTGTTAAACTCAATGAACTTAACAGAAGTCAGCAAATCAAAATCACCAGACTTTGAACTGGTCACTTCCTTCTTAATGACAAAATGATTCTGTGTAAGCTTGTTCCCACACTATAACAAATGTGCAATCAATGAAAATATGGCACAAGTTCTTCTAAACGGCGATAAGAATCAATACCTCTTCCAAGAACTTAAAGACACATTTGAAATTTTTGATTTCACCCTTCAAAACCTACTATCCCACAAAAATCTATACATTAGATCTAAACTTCACTTTGGAACCTTGAAATTTCTACAAGATAGTGATATCCTTCACAGAGTTTCAACTCTTATTGAACACTGATGGTTGATTCACAACCTGCATTTTATTTTATGATTTGATTGTTGGAGTTGTTTACAATTAGACGTACTTTTAAGTTGCCTAATTTAAAATTATGCTTTCGTTGGCATAATTATCGGTAGATATAAATCCGAGGGACCAGCTTAAATGATGATGAAGAGAGGCTTCCATCTGTCTTCTCCTTACAGCTATTCGGTGAATCCACTTTCTCTACACAGTTCTGAGTGCCTGAAGTCCATGTAGGGTTTGCGCAATACTATATATGTTATATGATACTTTTCATATACGTTTATATGATATTTTTGTTATATAATACCATATAGGTATCCTATATGGTATTAGTATAGTGACAAGCATCTGCCAAGCTTTGTGCACATTATACGTACTGGCTTCTACCAGACCTCTGTGGAAAGGATCTGCTTGAGGGGAAATTTATGTTTATTATAAAGTGAAATTCACTCAAAAAACGATGGAAGGTTATGAAACGATCGCAGGGAAGGATCGAAAGATTAGGACTTTCCAATTACAAGTAAATGAAACCTATATGATTATCGGCGAAGAGCGTTTATAACGCAAATGAAATTGCCACTTTAGTGTATAAAAATGTGCCTAAGGAGTTGAAAGAGACAGATTTCCGAAGATTTTTGTTTTTGAATGAACAGTTATTAATAAAAGAAAGAGAAATAGACTTCATCATAGAGAATAACCTTGGAATAATAACTCATTTCATTGCAGTGAGATCTCACATTCGCACGATGCCACTTGCATTGTCCTAACATACTCTCTTTCACCCCTTTAATTTGCTTAACATTCAGACCAAAGACAGGATATCAAATGGTTCCATGCTCTGATATCTTTTATCAATAACGGTAAAACAATTTTTAGACGACAGTGTAAAATAATAATTATATTAAGGCTTGAAATATCACATCATTAATATGATCTCTCATTTCAGCTGTCAATTTCTTCTTCTTCCTTTCTTATCCCTAAGTGCTTCTCTGCTGAAAACGGTGATTGAGAATAAATCACTCACCGTATCAAAGGGAGATTTTCGCTTTCAATCTAATTTTCGCGACTATTATATAAATAAAAACATTATTCCGTTCTGATTCCCACCTGGAGTAATACGTGTGAGATAAATAGGTAGAGGTTGAATAATTAAGTGTCAGTATCGTGACTGATGAGCAAGCAGATGGAAAAAATGAAAATATTTGATGATTTCATAGATACGATCCTCCGAAGACGCCATCTTTTCACGTACAAAAGGATGAATTTGGAAATGTCCAACAGCTTCCGCAACGGAGACCTTGAAGAGATCAACGATGACAAATAGCTGGGCAGTCAGTGGAGGCGAAACGTCCCATCACTGACAGGAAACGTGTTATTGATACAGTCTGTTGAGATCGTTAAAGAGATCAAATTATCCTGCAGTTAGCGAGGCATCATTTGTAAGTCATCATTTGAAAAGGTAAGAAGCGTTTTGATGACCTTAACTGCACTGAATGAAATCAGTTATCGAAAGTCATATCCCGTCAGATGCAGCTGTATACGTAAAACTGTTAATTCGTCTCCATATGAAGTATTGTTTTTCACCATTTAGTGATTTTATACTGTTTCCTATTGCCTTTTTCAGAATGTATTCATGAACTGAAAATCATTTTTTACCTCATGATTCTTGAGATTCGTTAACGTAACAAATATTGCCAAACTAGTTTTATGAGACTCCTAAAGTTTTGCATTTATTAGTGGATAATTTGCAAAAATAATGATTGGAATTCAAACCTATATTTATTGAAGCTTTGCTCGTTTGCTCATTCTCACAAAACCGAAGAGCTAAAACATTATGACCACCTGACTAGTATGATGTTGGTCCTCCAAAACAATTGTTCCAAAACAATTATTACCTGGCGAGGCATTGACACTACAAGATTTCCGAAGGTATCTTGTGATATCTGGTACCAACACGTTAACAGCAGATCGTTTAACTCTTGTAATTTACGTGGTTGAGCCGCCACAGATCGGATATACTGATCTGTGGCAGCTAAAACTACCCTGAAGTAGATTTTAGGTCAAAGAGTTCAAAGAGTCAAAAAGTGCGCTGTTCCAACAGAAACCACAGATTCTCGATTGCATTGATGTCCGGGAGAATTTGGAGGCCAGAACAATACCTGGAAGTCTTCCTCATGTTCTATAAACCATTCTCGAACAATCCGGGCAGTGAGGCATGCACCTTATCCTGCTGAAAGAAAGCACTGCTAAAGGGGCATACCGTTGCCATGAAAGAATGTACCTGATCTGCAATGATGCTTAGGTAGGTGGTAGACGTCATAGTTTCCTGCACATGAATGACTGGACACCCAAGGTTTCCCAGCAGAACATTACCCAAATATTACACTTCCTTCACCGGTTTGTTTTCATCCCATGGTGCATCCTGCTGCCAACACTTCCCGGGTAAACGACGCACTCGTACCCTACCATCCACATGGTGCAACAGGACACGAGATTAATCGGACCAGACGTCCTTCTTCCAATCATTAAAGGTCCAGTTTCGACACTCGCGTGCCTATTGTAGGTGCTTTGGACGGTGAACCGAGGTTAGCATTGGCTCTCAGAGTAGCCAGTGGCTATGCAGCCCCATTTTCAGCAGGGTTCGATGTACTGTGTGTTGTGACACATTACTCCCGTCACCAGCGTTCAAATTGCAGGTGAGTTGCACTATAGTATCCTTTCTGTTGGTTCGTACCATACAGCCTTCGCTCATCTCTAGCATCAGTGAGCCGTGGTCAGCCCACATCTTGCCGGCGGTTCGTGGTTTTTCTCTCCTCGGACCACTTTTTGAAGGTACTAACCAAAACTAACCGTAAGCACCCCACAAGCCTTGCCGTCTCGGAAATGCTCTAAACTCAGTCGTCTGGCCATTACAATTTGGCCTTTGTCAAACTCACTTAATTTCACGGCTTTTCCCACCTGAAGAACAAAAATAACACTTTTTAACAGAGTTCAGTATCAGGTGTTATTTATACTGCTTCATGACCTTCACACGTACCATCGTTTACCTGCAGTTGTTTAGATTTACATGAAGACGCGCTGGTCATAATGTTTTGGCTGTTCGGTGTATATATGCAGCTCCAAAACCCATCTAACAGCATCACATGTTCTCTTATTTGACGAAAGAACAAGATTGAATAAATTTAAGGCTTTTTCATTTCAGTAAAAGAAAAAAAATCCAAATCTAGGCAGTTGGACTTTATAATTCAAACTCCAGTAGGGACTTGGATTATGGGTGGCGTTAAAGGGAGTGCGGAGAGCAGCCTGGCTAGAAAAATATGGAAGATAAGTGGAAGAGCAAAAGCAACTTTGGTCTCAAAGGAGCGAGTCCCGGAGCCGACAGATGAGCCAGCCCATGTCCTTCAGATGCTCTCTGACTCGGGCATTCCTGATGGACACCGTAACTGCCTCGCCTGCTCCTCTCTGATTGGTTGGGAATTTCTAAGTTCGTTAGCGAACCCTTCTGTGATCGGGCATCGGAGGATGTAGTGCTCTATGTGTGCCTCTGGAGCCCCACAGCTGCAGTTACTGTGGGTAGAGATCTTAAAACGCTCCAGATACGCTGGGAAACTCCCATGACCTGTCAGTACCTGGTGAGATAATAGTCTGAGGATATGAAGGATAAACCGACCCTTTGTAAGAATGTCTTTGTTTGAAGACCATTCTCGCTCGTATTGCAATATCATCTGCCACAAGATGACTACCAAATACTTAGGGATCACTCTGGATGAGAAGATGAGCTGGATTCCGCACCGGCAGGACCTTAGGATTAAATGCACAAATGTTATGTGCAAACTTGGGTGTATGGCTTGTGTCTCATGGGGCCGTGGAGAAGTCCTCAAAGATATTTATTCAAGGGGAACAGAGAAGATCCTGACATATGGAGCTGGCACCACTAGGCTTCCGCTCCATACTTAAGGTAAAACGTCTTTTATTGAACTGAAAAAGTTTTAAATTTATTCAATCTTGTTCTTTCGTCAAATAAGAGAAGTAATGGACGAATTGAGCCTCTGCCACTCGTCCATGACTCTTTGACCTAAAATCAATCGACTTCAGGGTAGTTTTAGAAGTCTTAACCGCTATCTCAGGTCGGGTGTCAGTATCTGCTGAGCGGGTCAGTTGGTCTGCCCGCTCGTTCCCTTCATGACCTACGCCTGTCTTGGTCCAGAAGAAAGAGATCCTGGGCATGTTCTGAGTGCCTAGAAGGCGCTTGATCTCGTTAACCGTATAATGCCTGTTGTTCGCATCCTCAAGCGCTTGCAGAGCTGCCCGGCTGTCAGTATACAGTGGGATGTCGTTGTTGTGACTGCCGTCATTAAAGGCCCATTTAAGGGCCTCTCTGATGGCAAGCAACTCTGCTTTGAAGGCCGAGCCGTTAGCAGAGACCTTCCTCTTATAACATACACTTTGGCTCCTTGATTGTAGACAGTGTAGGCTAAGTTCACACCATCCTCGCTCATGGAACCGTCTGTGTAGATTTCAACTCCATGACCTGATGGTAATTCCATAGACCATGACCATGCAGTCTCTTGGTGGGATTAGTATTCCACCTAGCGGTATTAGCCTTATAGTCTCGGGGTTATACTAGACTCCAAGGAATGTTGCCTTTTCCCTGGCCTGTAGAACCCTGAATAATGTCGCTTCTTTGCCAACCGTTAAATACAGAGGCGGGATCCCTTCTATCACCAGCAGCGCATCCACAGATGTGGTCCTGTAAGCCCTGGTGATTCGCAGTAAAATTGGTCTCTGGGCTGCGAGCAGCTTTCCGCATATAATAGAGTGGTCTGTCGGGCACCACTAGGCGCCCGCTCCATACATTAGGATCCTCTCTGTTCCCCTTAAATAAATTTCTTTGAGGACCTGCCCATGGAGGCCCCACGAGACGTGAGCCATACATCCAAGTTTGAACATAAGATTGGTACATTTAATCTTAAGGTCCTGCAGGTGCGGGATCCAGCTCATCCTCTCATTCAGAGTGATCCCAAGTATTTGGTAGTTTTCTTGTGGCAGATGGTGTTCCATTCAGTTTAAAAATCGGTTATTTCTTGTTGAAGACACCCTCTTTGGCTACAGTTATTGATGTAGTCTTCGCACAGATGAACCCAAGCTTGAAGCACAGACTCCATCCTTCGAGCACCGACAATGTTGAGTTACCGGTAATCTCCAGTCTCGTTCTGGAGGAGGTTGATATGACACGTAGCATGTCGTCTGCATAAGCCTGGAGCCAGACACCCTCAGTTAGGGTCAACTCCAGAGCCGTGTCTGCAACTAAATTCCAGAGGAACGAGTCACTGCACGAACCTTGTGGGCAGCCCAGTCCAAGTTCCTTGAGACTGTCCCACTGGCATGGGAATAAGTGACATTCTCTCACTGAGATAATTGAACACCAGATTAAATATGTTCCTGGGACAGGAACAATCCTTTAGCCTGCCAAGAATTGCAGGCCACCAGACATTATCAAATGCACCTGTCACATCCAAAGGGATGAGAGAGGTGTGCAATTTATTGTCTTTATTTACCTTAATAATGTCCACCACCTGTTTGATAGTGGCAATGAGGGACTGGTCTGTCCTGAATCCGAATTGTTTGTTGTTCAGAAAATCGTTCTTACTACAGTAGTAATATATCCTGTTTGTGAACAGCTTGTCCAGAATCTTTCTCATCACTGGCAGCAGACATATCGGTCTGTAAGATCACACATCTGACGGATCTCTGGCCGCCTTATTGAAAAGGACTAGGTCGGCCTGTTTCCAGGCTTTTGGAAGTTTCATTGCAACGTGGTACCATTTCTATCTTTTGCGTCAATGCATAGGAGTTGTTAAATGTTTCAAAAGCATAAAAATGCAAAATAATTTATATTTGGAAGAAGCGCCACAAACCTCCCCATTAAATACGGCAGATGAACATGCGAAACTCCGTTACTGACTTTTATGTTGCAACTGCGAAGTGTTGGTTTGCATTTTTCAAAGCGCAATGATACACAAATGCACCAATGCTGAAAGCAGGTTGATAAAGAATTAGGTTGGATTGTTCTACCTTTGTGTAGTACTTTCTGCACACAATGGGCTAAATGACCAGGTCATAAGGACCTCAGGTCTCAGAGATTGTTGGAGGAAGGGTACTCACTGGATGGCTATTAGGAGACGGACGCCATCCAGTATGTTCCTTGATGTGCTGAAGGCACACAGGGACATTGTTTTACATCCCATACGACCGATGGCCTTTCGAAGCTCATAGGTGTTCCTTTCGTGACCGAGGGCAATGTGGTGGTTTACCGCAGAGAAATTTCAACGCTGGCACAGGTGGGACTCGAACATGGGAACTGTAAATTGCGAGCTCGAGTGCTGCCGACCGAACGAACGTCAATGAATGAAAGAAACCTACTGGACTGTTGGTGGAGACAGAGGGAAATTGTTAAAGTGTTTCTTTCGTTTGCACAAGGTATGATCGTCTTAACGCACGTGGAGACGCACGTTCCTCTTCTTCACCTAGGACGGACAACAGAAGAGAATCTCGACCCCTGGCACAATTGAGACCTAAAAGCTCAGTTGAAAAGCCCGCAACAATGCCAACTCTATCGTTTCGTATCTCTCAGCCTTGAACAAAAACATGTTGCTTGAGTTAGAGAGGTCAGCAATCTTTCCAAGTTCAGGACGCTCCAATTTTATTTCCAGTCTTCGCGACACGTATAATTTGACCTGCTAACTTAATCCATCACTCACATAACAATTAGTCATCAAAACACTTAAATTAGGCCTAAGCCTTATTGTTGTTAAAAAGGTATTGTGATATATATATATATGCATCATGAAATTTAAGTTGCAGTATTACTCGTACGCATTTATAGGATGCACTGTGACATTATAGACTATGTAATAAAATGCACTATATTTCATTGAAAAGGTTTTTATAAACTGCTCTTTTTAAAAATACAAAGTATTTTTCGCTTAACTTTTGTAATTAAAACACATTAGCTAGTATTATTTTTTGAAAGCTGGAAGATTAACTGTTCTAGTTTAATGCTAGGAGAGAAATCTAACATCTAAAGTACTCGATATCTATTCTTGTCCTTTGTTGACGCAACTTCTGTTCATTTGATCCGGCATGCTTTTCTTTTCAACATTATATCGCAATTTTAGTGATCACAGACCTCAGAAAGCACTGAATGAGAGTCAAATGTGGACAACCCTTGTTACGTTGCTCCTGGTGAAGTTTATGTAACCATGATTGTCGTATTGTGCTGTTGTTTAAAGCAAGTGTTGTTGTTAAGCCCTCCTGCTAAGATGTGGGCATCTTCGATGTACTACAAACTTATTATTAAGTTTTCACAAATCTAAAAAAATACTGGGTGTCTCAAAAATAATGATATTCGAGAACCAATATGTAAGAAAAAAATATACATATTCAAGACAGTAATATTTTAATTGAAAGCGGACATTAAACAGTTGTAAGCATAATTAGTGATATCCCACATGTAGACCATTCGTGACTCAGAATATGTCCGACTAGAATTCCACTTCTTTCCACGCTCGTTTCCTGATAGATGGATTGGCAGGGTGGTCTAATTCTATGGTCATCAAGGAACGCTGATTTGACACTCCTCGATTTTTTTAATTTTATTTACTTACATTTCGTGAGACTTTGTAAAGAACGATGTTTGCATGGATCTGAATCATTTGAAAACCAGAATAAGAGTAGTAAGCAACAAGAGATTTGGCTGCAGCGTGTATGGCAAGAAATGGGATACCAATTGAACATGTTCAAGGTCACAAAGGATTCACATTTTGAAATTAACTAATTATGTTCAGAACTGTTTGAGGTCCGCTATCAATTAAAATATTACTTTCTTGAGTATGGATATTATTTTCCTAAATACTGGTTCTCGAAACTCAATCATTATTTTCCATACACCCTTCAATTTCTGCACAATTTTGGAACACACACTGTTAATGTTAATTTTACACTTACCAACTTTATAAAAATTATACGTACGCCTGAAAATAAAAGTTCAGATTGATTTCATTATATATTAAATCAAATGTTTCTGAATTACTCCATAGTAAATAAATAAATGACCTGTAGATAGAGAATTCAATTAATACTTATGCGGAAAAAATTATTGCCAACAATGCAGGATTCGAGCCCACGACTCTCTAGATATATGCTAGAGTGCCCTAACTACTAAGCCAACCATCAGCCGATAACTCGTTTCCACAATGTGACCTTTATTATTTCTCGTTGAATGTGGCGGATCTTGCACCATCTATAATCAGAAAAGAAAACTTGTTTTTCCAATTGTTTATAATGGATTAGTGTAATAATAATTCAGTTCCTCCTAATTCGTTAGCAACAATCGGAAAAATAAGCTGTTTTCCTGATTATAGATGATGCAAGGTCCATGGTCCGCCACATTCAGCAAAAGATACTCACATTTTGGACACGAATTATTGGCTGATGGTTGGTTTAGTGGTTAGAGCACTATGGCATGATCTAGAGCAGGGATAGAGGAAAACTCCGCCTTGCGAGATGACGATTTGTGGCCTACCAGCAAGTAAAGACTTAACAAAACACTCAAATTATTTTGGGTTACTAGGTCAAGAGTGAATTGACAAATTGGAGCCAAGAAAAAAACGTTTTAATAAGCAGAGAAGGCATTTTAGTGGCCCACAAAGAAAAACGTTTTCCCACTCCTGTTCTAGTGAGTTGTGGATTCGACTCCTTCACCGTCGGCAATAATATGTTCCTCATAAGTACTTTCTGAATTACCTTTTAATTATTTCGGACACCACTGCTTTAATAGACCACAAGCCTCTGAATGAATGTATAACGCACTCTACCTCATTCATGATTCATGAACCAATTACCAAAGTAATTCTGGTCGAAACTAAATTCACTTTTTCGAATTTTATTAATAATAAGCATTTGAACAATAATAATTATAATTCGAAGTGTTAGTAAAAAAGTTTAACTACTAGAAGCAGAAACAAACTGAGTTTGAGAGTTTTGTTTAACGCATTTTCAATATTCACTCCATTTTCTCTAGACTTCAAATTTCCTCACTGTGAGTCAAAGAAGCAATGACAGAGATCCTTTCTCCTTTCCTATACCTCGATGGGATCGATTTTTACGATAAATATATATCCCAACTGCAACAGAAAACATTCTTCATTAGAAATAAACATTCGCTTTCCAACGATTTAATCGCTGCCGAGTGTCATCGATCCTCTACTTAGCCATCCCATAAACTCATTATTCAGACGAAAAGCAACCAATGTGCTCTAAAGTGTTCTTGAAAATGACCAAAAGGTGGCGCCTGTTGTTGTAGCGCTGTTCTTCTACAAATTGGCTTTAGTAGACAGAAAGGAAACCGATCTTTCAGAAGCAGCAGAGACGGGATAGATACGGAAGTGATTCCTGAGAACCAGTAGCAAGAAAATCGAGAGAGAGAGAATCAGTAAGGGAATAGAGGACGATAGGGGATTGCAAAACACACAGAGATGGATCTGATCTCGTAGATACAACAGTAAGGGTATGGGTAAGAAGCTGATCCAACTGAAGCAACAGAAATACAACGTAGAAGGAATGGTGCAGTTTAGAACTATGCATAAGCAAAAGCGAAGGGATGGAGAGGGATCTGATCTCGTAAACTGACAAGCGAGAATATGAGAAAGACGCTGATTCCATGGAAGCAACAGAAAGATGACGGAGATAGAACTGAGAAAAAAATGATACTTCAGAAGAAAAAGCGACGGGAAGGAGAGCAATCTGATCTCACAGACTTAGCAGTGAGGATATGGGAAAGAAGCTGATATCACGGAAGCAGCAGAATTATGACTAAGAAGGAAGGTAGAATGCTAAGACTCTGCAAAAACAAAAGCAATTGGATGAAGAGAGACCTGATCTCGTAGATGTAGCCCAGGATATGAAAAAGAAGCTGATCCCTGAAGAAGAAAATAAGCAATTAAGAAATTAAGCACAAAATTATCTGAAGTAGCATAAAATTTACGGAGGGAACGGAATGCGCAGAAGCAATGACGAGTAGATGCTGTAGAAGCAACGGCAAAGGAATGGAGAAGGAATGGATCCTGAAGATACAAAAGCAAGAGAATGGAGATGGAGTGGATCCTGAAGCTTCAACAGCAAGGGAAATGAGATGGATTGGATACTGAAGATGCAGCAGCAATATAATGGAGGAGTGGATCCTAAAGATGCAATTGCAAGGGAATGGATATGGAGTGGATCCTGAAAATCCAACAGCAAGGGAATTGATAAAAAAAGGTGAATACTGAAGATGCAACAGCAAAAGGAGTGGAAAAACAGTGGATCCTAAAGATGTACAGCAAGGGAATAGAGAGAAAAGCGATCCTGCATATGTAGTGGCAAGGGAATAGAGAGATAATATCCTGCAGAAGCAGAGAAAAGTAGTGGGAAGCGAGAGAAATCCTATTGAAATAGATGTAAGGAAGTAAGAATTAAGTAAGGAAGTAAGTAAGGAAGTGAGGTGTGAAAAGCAGAAAGCTGCTCCTTACCAGCCAAAGTACTTTTGACGCCTACTCTTACTGTCATGCTCACATTTGGTGTAAAAATATGAACATAATATGTCGGCCCTGGTGGAGCGTAATCCGCCATTTTTCTCCAAAGTGATAGAGTCTGTTTTCCACCATTTTTGCTCGGAATGCCAATAACGAACACAAAGCCGCCGCCAGCATTGGAATGCCACTACATTATCAGCGTGGGTCCCGATAATGGGGCCTATGTGAGCTACAGTGCACATAAACAACTACCATCTGGGTGCAAAAGAGTGGCACTAGACGGCGACAGCCAATGACAGAGAGCCATGGTTCCCCAGATGGTGACCTTAGGTCCGCAAAAGATGCGGCCAAGGAGACGAGAAAAGACACTTCTTGCTGGAACTTTCACGAACTAGGACGAACTAAATTTCTAGTCTGTTGCCATACCTGGAATGAGCTGGAGCACTTCAAGAAGACGAAAGCTGTCTGTCAAAAAGTGCAAGTCTGTCTGGTGGTGTGAGGCAGTGAGCATCCTGAGTGGAGCGATGAGGTTTTTTCTTCGCCCACATGAGTAGGGAGGTAAGGGGTCGATTTCTCTGATCTGGTGTCCACAATTAAGTAGCATAACTGCCATTGCCACGTTGCCTCGAGAGAGCTTTAGGAGCCGTTGATGTTCCCAGCCCCGCACGAAATTTGTGCTAGACTATACAACCGAACGGTTTGGGTCTAGGGCCGTAGAAAGTGTCGTAAGAACTGAATAACGTTGAATGCGCCGACAGGAAGTGGTGGTAGAAGAGGTGTAAATCCAGTGTGGTGCTATGTTAAAATATTTTTAGATGTTTTAAAATGAACTGAATAAATGTGCTTTTATGTTTAAACAGTTTCTGAAGTGAACGGAAGGGGAGGGCTGCCAGATTAGTGTGGCCTACTGATCTGGACAACTATGGCTACTTTTCTTTTTTTTTCTACCCTGCTGAGTGGTCAAACACGCAGGGTCCTGGTGCTGACCATATAAACCCACTGGACTGGACTGAAATAAGGCTCTGAGCTTGATTATGGATCCTGAATTTGATGCACTGGTGGGCTTCTGTAGGGGGATAATCTTCCGCTGTGTTGTTTGTGGGTTGACAGCCCCAAGTGAATTGATTCACAGGATATGTTTATCAGCTGGTGGATAATCCTTAATAGAAGTCATCGCAGGCACCTGAACTCTTTGCTTCTATTGGCATCGTCAAATTCTACATTGGAGGAAGTCTTCCAGTGTAGATGGCTTCAGCCTTTAGTGGTTGGGGAAAGGGTCTTTGCCCCATGTCTGCGATTAGGGGGCTGTTTGATATTGTCGGCATGCCCTCTCTCAATAAACATAGTTTCTTTAAACATCCCACTAACCATTTTCTCACCATAGGTAGTTAGAATGTGAGGACTCTGCACAGAGCTTTTTCTCTTGATGTCCTCACACAAGAATTTAACCATTATAATTTAGATATTATCGGCTTGCAAGAGACCAGATGGACAGACAAAGGTCAGATTCTTAAAAAAATCTTAAATTTTTCTTTTCAGGAAGGGACGACAATAAACATCACCAAGGTGTGGGTCTGCTTCTCAGCAGACACGCTAGTGATGCTCTTCTAAGATATGAGTGCATTAATGAAAGGTTTCTTACAGCAAAATTTCTGTCAAACGTTAAAGACTTGAATGTTATCTGCTGTTATGCCTCCACTGAGGATGCCGATGAGTATGAGAAGGATAGGTTTTATGGACAACTTCAGGATATTTTGAATTCTGTCAAGAAAGGAGATTTGTTCTAGGTGACTTCAATGCCAAAGTTGGTACTGACCTTCGGTGATCCAGACCTTCGGGGAGGAGTAATAGGTCCTTTTGGTATTGTTAGCTGCAATGGCAATGGGCAACGTCTCCTACAGGAAAGTGAACTGAATGATTTCAGAATAACTAACACTTATTAAACACACCGCGACATATGTAAGTACACATGGATTTCACCCGATGGGCTGCATAAGAATATGATTGATTACATATTAATTAACGGAAAATGGGCTAGTTCTGTTAGGAATACTAGGTCATATAGGGGAGCTGAAATTGGATCTGACCAGTACCATGTTAAAAGTGTCTTGCAACTTAAACTTAAAAAGTGTTTTGCTAGGGTTAAAAAATTTACTTTTAATACTGAAGTTGTGAAAGACACAGTTATAGCCAAAGCTTACCATGATAGGTTACTTAGTCATTATGACAGTCATGGTTTGCTTACTACTGAAGTTGAGGAAGAATGGGATCATTTTAAACAGGCTTTTTTGGACACTAACAGTACTCTTTTAGGAAAAAAGGAGCAGAAGAGCAGAATTATCTGAGTGATAAGGCTCAAAAATATCAAGCTTATTTCGGAAAGAAAGAACTGCAGGAATGTCCTTAATCAATACCCTACTAGTCCTAATAGAAAGCATTACAGAGACCTTAATAAACTTGTAAATGATCAGTTAGCTGCTGATAAGAATCTTTGGCTTGATGGTTTGGCTGACAAAGCCGAGGAAGCAGTTAGACAGCACAACAGCAGAGAGCTGTTCCAGATAGTTAATGTTTTGTGTGGTAGAAAACGAACAGGCATACAAGGATTGAAGGATAAACAAGGTAAGGTTATAGAAGGGGAGGATTCTGTCATGGCTAGGTGGGCTGAGCATTTCAGTGATGTTCTAAACAATGTAGTTAGTTCTACTCCCATTGTTTGCAATGATGATAGATGCATTGGTGGCTTTAATGTTGGCCCTATAACACAATGTGAAGTTATTTTGGCTATTTCTAAACTTAAACTTCATAAATCCCCAGGGGTAGATGAAATTACTACGGAAATGCTTAGAGCTGGGAATGTTTCGGTTACCACTTGGATGACTGAAATTCTGAATATCTTTATGATGGCATGGTTCCTAAGGATTTTACCAGAGCTATTGTTATCCCTATTTTCAAAAAAGGTGATCGCAGTTCTTGTGATAACTATAGGGGTATCAGCCTACTCTCTGTTCCAGGTAAAGTTCTTTCCATGATTGTGCTTAATAGAATTAAGAATCTGGTTGACAGTCAATTGCGTGATGAGCAATGTGGATTCAGAAGTGGTAGGGGATGTGTGGATCAGATATTTTCACTTAGGCAGATTCTTGAGAAATGTTTAGAGTTTCAGAAACCTTTGGTTGCTAGCTTTGTTGATTTCAAAAAGGCTTTCGACTCTGTTGATCGTCATAATTTGTGGTTGATTGTGAGATCATAAGGTATATCAGACAAGTTAGTTAACATAATGAAAGCTCTCTGTAATAACACTGAGTCGTGTGTTACAGTTGGTAAGGCTTGTAGCAATTGGTTTAGCATTACTTCTGGTGTTCGACAAAGGTGCATTTTGTCTCCTTTTCTTCTTAGCTTGTTTATTGATTACGTTATGCGAAATTCACTTGAAGGGAAAGAGTTTGACCATAAATGGACTGGAGATACGAAAATTTCTGATTTAGATAATGCTGATGATTTAGCCCTTTTGGCAAATGATGTTGATGAGATGAACTCTTTCATTCGAGCTGTTGATGAAACTGGTAGTAGAGTAGGTTTGGTGATAGACAGAGAGAAAACTAAAGTGATGAAAATTGGTCAGGCAGGCTGTGATTCAGTTAATCTGAATGGTTGCAATCTTGAGCAGGTGTCACAGTTTAATTATCTTTGGAGCTATGTAACAGATAATGGTGATGTGCGGAATGCGATTAACAGACGAATAGGGATTGCTGCTGGGACTTTTAAGAACATATGGTGAGTGTGGAGATATAGGCTATACACCTAACGACTAAAATTAGACTATATACTAGTTTGGTTCTTTCTAGGGTTAGTTATGGTAGTGAAGCATGGATAGTTTGATAACAGGAAACTAGATACTTTTTTTTTATTTGAGACATATAGGACAGAGAAAAATCCTAGAAGCTACTCCTAGCTTTTACAGGCTTTCTCATACAAGGACATTCCCTACTAAGACCAAAGTCACTGCTGACCAATGCTTTAGTTAGAGCTAACACAACTGATTCTAGACGCTTACGCAATATCTTGGGTATTTGGTGGTTCAACTTTAGACATAATGATGAGGTTATGCAAATGAGTTGGCAACCTCCTTTAAGCAGCATATTGTGCAGAGAGAGATTCCGTTGGTTTTGCCATGTTGCCCGTATGAATGATTATAGATTGGCGAATAGGGTTATGAACAGTGTGACTAAAGGCCTTAGAAAGAGGGGGAGACCTAGGATGCGGTGGGCAGACAATGTCAAACAGGACCTTATTAGAATTGGTGTGCAGTGGCCAGATACAGTTGATGTAGCTTAGGACAGACTTGCTTGGAGAACTAAATTGCATGGTCTGGTTGGACCTCCGTAGCCCATGGCTGCTTGAGGATGATGATGATGTTAGAGTATTGTTCCTGGTATGAGACCACAACGCTGCCGTTTCTTTATCCCGTCATTTTTTATAGGTCTGCCCCTAAGTCTACCGTCTCAAAATGCACAGGGAGGGTCATGAAATTACCTCTACTTCTGCCAGATCAGTTCCCTCTCGAATTACCTATGTCTGCTTTTGCAGCAACCTGTCCTTCGCCATATCATTGCCACTCCTTCTACGGTATCTTCTCGTTTTTCATCTCCTTGTAGCTATGCATGCTAGAATAGTTCCCTTTCCATATCTTTTACATTTCTGCATGTTCAGCTTCCACTACACCTCTTGCCGCTATTTAAGTGGGATAAGCATTTTTCCCGTTCCCTCACTAGTACATATACTGAGAGACCAAATATCATGGGATACGTACCTAATAACGAGTTAGTCCTCCTCGAGCCCTCAGCAGTGCAGCCACACATCGAGGCGTGGAGTCAACGAGTTGCTGGTACCGTTCTGCAGCGATGGCAGGCCACACATCTTGCAGTGTAGACTATAATTGTGTTACATTGGATGGTGCTGGATTCATGAATCGTAAACCTCTTTACATTTTATCTCACAGACGCTCCAAGGGTTTCATATCCAGGGACCGGGGGGGGGGGCAATTCATTGTGGTAAAGTGCAGTGTTCCTCGATTCAACTCCTAGCAACCAAAGACTGGTGATGCGTTGCATAATCTTGTTGAATACCCCTTCACTAACTCTAGAGTCATGAAGAGGTGCAGGTGATCTGTGAGAATGTCCATGTATATCATACCTGTCAGTGACTGCTCCAAAAGGAGAAGAGCCTGAACAGTACCTTGCAGATAGGAAGTGTCCATGGCTTCATGGGGCCTATGTCATACTCTAACATGCCCGTCAGCAAAAAACAACTGGAACCTTGATTAATTGGCGCCGCTGTTGTAATGTCCAATTTCGATGTCTTCGGGCCCATTCCAGTCATTGAGATCTGTGACAACGTGTAAGCAATGGGCCACGAGTTGGTCTTCGGCTATCAAATTCGATGGAGTGCAGGTGGCGACAGACAATCCTTTCAGAAATCTTTTGTGTTTGGCCGGCATTCAAATTGGCAGTGATTTCATGCACTGTAGCCCGTCTGTTGGTAGTTACCATTCTTGACAGCCAACGCGAGTTCTCTATAGATACTGACGATACACTCTTGGCACCACAGACCTGGGAAAACCGAATTCCTGCACGATCTCCGATATTGCGTGACCCATCTTTCTGACACCGACCATCAAGCCACGTTCAAAGTCGGACAACTCACGACATGCAGCCATGCTGAATTAACAACTACTTCGAAATGAATGTAGGCTACTGCAGCGCCATTCTACGGTTGACATCCAAGGCATTGGTTACGAGTACAGCACGCTAGTTCTACTTTAACTGCTATTCCCATGACTTTTGGCCTCTCAGTGTATATAATCAGATACCTTTTTGCATCTGTTTCCTATTCTTATTTTCCCGTATTTGCTTCAAAGTGAAAAACATCTTTTTAATGAGAATGAGAACTTTTCTCATTAAACAAAACCATATAGCCACACACACAACTTAAAATATACAAAAGTAGTCACGAAGAATAATGTGAATATTCGTCCTTGTATCACCTTAACTTACAATGTTTTTGTTCAACTTCATGCGTATCCACCTTAACTAATCCATGTTACAATGGTACACATATCATCGGTGCTGACATAGTTCACAGTATTTTTCTTGTAGTAAAAGTTTTACCTTGCAATATGATGAGATATCAGTTATCTAAACAGTTCATTAAAGAGATAAGGGATCACGTAATTAAATGTTTTCTTTCCGAATTTTTTAATGGTACTTTGGTATTTTGTAATTGTTCTGCTCTAACTTGTACAAATATTCTGCAATCAGTCAAATTTTAGAATCTTGCAAATAGTAATTTTAACTGTTTTAAAAAAAATGCAAATCTACTGTTATAATATTGCAATAAAAGAATCTTTTTATTGTTTAGAAAATTCTCCTCTTTAACGACAGGATCTATGGATTTTAAAATAGAGTTTTGAGCAACGGTTAGTTTAATTTTAAACTTCATTTTTAGATACTTTTTCCATATCTGAAAACGGATTCTAGACATTAACGGATTCTAGATTTACAGATTAGTAAGTCGATGTATTTGGGAATGAAAAATTTACAAAGTAGATTTTGATTACATAGTATCTGAGATTAACACACAGTTTGTTTATATGTTTATTCAATTTTATTCTATCGACTATCAAATCTAAATGTTTTATTTTCTCTACATCCTCTTGCCACTATTTAAGTGGGTATCGGAATGTAGACAAGAATATGGAATATTTGATTCGTCGGTTTAACTGAAGCAAAATAAATCATGAACAAAAGGCAAATGCTTAAAGGAGTACACTTCCTGCAAAAGTCATTTATTTCTATGAATCTATTTGCCAAGTACAGGGAGGCTATAATTAAATCATCTCTATATAAAGGCGTTGGCAGTTTTATCTAATAATCAGAATGTCGCGAAATTTGGTATAGACATAGTCCACAACATAGATTAGAAAACTGCGAAAAATATTAATTTAGTTCACATTTCTGCCACTAGGGGACCTAAATGGCACTGTGAGAACGATATTCAATCCATCAAATGGTCAATTTCAGCTCTGTCAACATATACGTGACTGCAGAATGAATTTTAAACTGCAGAATGAAACATATATAACCTTAAACTTATATAATACTGTTTTAAACTGTTATCGTTACGGAAGTCTAAGTCTACTTTAAGTAAAAAAAACAAACAACCTGTTTCTCCGTTTACGTGCGTTGGTTTGCTAGGCTTCTAATTCTGCTGCCTTTGCTTCCGTTCTTACTGTTGGTAGCAGGCTTGATGTTATCTTTTCACTCTTGCTGCTATTCCTACCAATACATTTTTATCCAATGTTATCATATTTTTACCAAAGATTGATGATCACTATGAAAACTCATTTCACTATTGTCACACTTTGGATTTTTATTAAAACCCTTGTACTATATACATTAAAAATTTACTTTATACATTAAAAATATTAACAACACAAACGCTTTTCGGCCCATGGAGGGCCTTTTTCAATGTGTCTCTTACTTTCGCGCCGTTGCTGGTGACTGTAACTTAAGCGTGATGTAAGTCTCTTCAATTTGATTGCTCGTTATGGATTGTCCTATTTATACAAAATAGGTGGTAAACTATTGCATGTGCTGCTCAGAGGAAAATTTTCCCTTAACAGAAAGCCCACCAGTGCAGTAAATTCAGGATCCATAATAAAGCTCACAACCATTATTCTGTTCATCTCTAAATAGATGAACAGATAGCAAATGAAGAAATTTTATTAATTAATTATTTTATTATTATATATATTATTAATTTAATAAATTTAATTAGTTCATTTTTTCACATTAGTTCATTAGTTCATTTTTTCATTAGTTCATTTTTTCAAACGCGTTCCCGCCGTGGCTGAAACGCGTTTGTATTTTTAATATTTTAATGTATGAAATAAATTTTTTAATGCATATAATAAAAGGTTTTTAATAGAAGTCCAAAGTGTGACAATCTGTGGAATGAGTTTTCATTGTGATCAATCTTTCGTAAAAATATGATAACTTCGGATAAAAATGAATTCGTAGGAATAGTGCCACCAAGTGTGAAAAGTAAACCCAACAAAGACAATTCATTCACCAAGACAACATCAAGCCTGCTACCAACAGCAAGAACAGAAGCAAAGGCACCAGAATTAGAAGCCTAGCAACGCAACACCCGTAAAACGGAACAACAGGATGTATGTTTTTTTTTATTTAATGTAGACTCATCATCATCATCATCATCCTCAAGCAGCCATGGGCTACGGAGGTCAAACCAGACCGTGCAATTTAGTTCTCCAAGCAAGTCTATCATGAGCTACATCTACTGCATCTGGCCACTGCACACCAATTCTAACAAGGTCCTGTTTGACATTGTCTGCCCACCGCATACTAGGTCTCCCCTTCTTTCTGAGGCCTTTAGGCGCACTGTTCATAACCCTATTCGCCAATCTATAATTATTCATACGGGCAACATGGCCAAACCAACGGAGTCTCTCTCTGCACAATATGCTGCTTAAAGGAGGTTGCAAACTCCTTTGCCTAATCTCATCATTAGTTACAAAGTTGAACCACCTAATGCCCAAGATACTGCGTAAGCATCTGGAATCAAAAGCATCTAGTTTCCTGTTATCTTGTTTACAAAGTGTCCAAGTTTCACTACCATAACTAACCCTAGAAAGAACCAAACTATTATACAGTCTAATTTTAGTCTTTAGGTGTATACGCCTATTTCTCCACACTCTCCATAGGTTCTTAAAAGTCCCGGCAGCAATCCCTATTCGTCTGTTAATCTCATGCCGCACATCACCATTATCTGTTACATAGCTCCCAAGATAATTAAACTGTGACACCTGCTCAAGACTGCAACCATTCAGATTAACTGAATCACAGCCTGCCTGACCAATTTTCATCACTTTAGTTTTCTCTCTGTTTATAACCAAACCTACTCTACTACCAGTCTCATCAACAGCTCGAATGAAAGAGTTCATCTCATCAACATCATTTGCCAACAGGGCTAAATCATCAGCATAATCTAAAACAGAAATTTTCGTATCTCCAGCCCAAGGCCAAAATCTTTCCCTTGCAATGAATTTCGCATAACATAATCAATAACCAAGCTAAAGAGAAAAGGAGACAAAATGCACCCCTGTCGAACACCAGAAGTAATGCTAAACCAATTGCTACAAGCCTTACCAACTCTCACACACGACTCACTGTTATTATAGAGAGCTTTCATAATGTTCACTAACTTGTCTGGTATACCTTATGATCTCACAATCAACCACAAATTATGACGATCAACAGAGTCGAAAGCCTTTTTGAAATCAACAAAGCTAGCAACCAAAGGTTTCTGAAACTCTAAACATTTCTCAAGAATCTGCCTAAGTGAAAATATCTGATCCACACATCCCCTACCACTTCTGAATCCACATTGCTCATCACACAATTGACTGTCAACCAGATTCTTAATTCTATTAAGCACAATCATGGAAAGAACTTTACCTGGAACAGAGAGTAGGCTGATACCCCTATAGTTATCACAAGAACTGCGATCACCTTTTTTGAAAATAGGGATAACAATAGCTCTGGTAAAATCCTTAGGAACCATGCCATCATAAAGATATTCAGAATTTCAGTCATCCAAGTGGTAACCGAAACATTCCCAGCTCTAAGCATTTCCGTAGTAATTTCATCTACCCCTGGGGATTTATGAAGTTTAAGTTTAGAAATAGCCAAAATAACTTCACATTGTGTTATAGGGCCAACATTAAAGCCACCAATGCATCTATCATCATTGCAAACAATGGGAGTAGAACTAACTACATTGTTTAGAACATCACTGAAATGCTCAGCCCACCTAGCCATGACAGAATCCTCCCCTTCTATAACCTTACCTTGTTTATCCTTCAATCCTTGTATGCCTGTTCGTTTTCTACCACACAAAACATTAACTATCTGGAACAGCTCTCTGCTGTTGTGCTGTCTAACTGCTTCCTCGGCTTTGTCAGCCAAACCATCAAGCCAAAGATTCTTATCAGCAGCTAACTGATCCTTTACAAGTTTATTAAGGTCTCTGTAATGCTTTCTATTAGGACTAGTAGGGTATTGATTAAGGGCATTCCTGCAGTTCTTTCTTTCCGAAATAAGCTCAAGTGCCTTATCACTCAGATAATTTTGCGTCTTCTACTCCTTTTTTTCCTAAAAGAGTACTGTTAGTGTCCAAAAACGCCTGTTTAAAATGATCCCATTCTTCCTCAACTTCAGTAGTAAGCAAACCATGACTGTCATAATGACTAAGTAACCTATCATGGTAAGCTTTGGCTATAACTGGATCTTTCAGAGCTTCAGTATTAAAAGTAAATTTTTTAACCCTAGCACAACACTTTTTAAGGTTAAGTTGCAACACACTTTTAACAAGGTAATGGTCAGATCCAATTTCAGCTCCCCTATATGCCCTGGTATTCCTAACAGAACTAGACCATTTGCTGTTAATTAATATGTAATCAATCATATTCTTATGCAGCCCATCAGGTGAAACCCATGTGTACTTATGTATGTCGCGGTGTTTGTAATAAGTGTTAGTTATTCTGAATCCATTGAGTTTACTTACCTGTAGGAGACGTTGCCCATTGCCATTGCAACTACCAATACCAAAAGGGCCTATTACTCCTCCCCAAAGGTCAGAGTCAGTACCAACTTTGGCATTGAAGTCACCAAGAACAAGGGTAATATCTCCTTTCTTGACAGAATTCAAAATATCCTGAAGTTGTTCATAAAACCTATCCTTCTCATCCTCATCGGCATCCTCAGTGGGGGAATAACAGCAG
Organism: Ryuthela nishihirai; assembly: GCA_038380435.1. Classification (NCBI taxonomy): domain Eukaryota; kingdom Metazoa; phylum Arthropoda; class Arachnida; order Araneae; family Heptathelidae; genus Ryuthela; species Ryuthela nishihirai. Next base: position 3,654,374 of record JAWZYU010000029.1, on the reverse strand, counting down.
ATAACATTCAAGTCTTTAATGCTTGCCTGAAATTTTGCTGTAAGAAACCTTTCATTAATGCACTCATATCCTAGAAAAGCATCGCTAGCGTGTCTGCTGAGAAGCAGACCCACGCCTTGGTGATGCTTATTGTCGTCCCTCCCTGAAAAGAGAAATTTAAGATTATTTTTAAGAATGTGACCTTTATCTGTCCATCTGGTCTCTTGCAAGCCGAGAATATCTAAATTATAACGGTGGAATTCTTGTGTGAGGACATCAAGAGAAAAAGCTCTGTGCAGAGTCCTCACATTCCAACTACCTATGGAGAGAAAATGGTTAGTGGGATGTTTAAAGAAACTATGTTTATTGAGAGAGGGCATGCCGACAATATCAAACAGCCCCCTAATCGCAGACATGGGGCAAAGACCCGTTCCCCCACTACTAAAGGCTGAAGCCATCTACACTGGAAGACTTCCTCCAATGTAGAATTTGACGATGCCAATAGAAGCAAAGAGTTCAGGTGCCTGCGATGACTTCTGCTCAGGATTATCCACCAGCTGATAAACATATCCTGTGAATCTATTCACTTGGGGCTGTCAACCCACAAACAAACAGAAAACACAGCGGAAGATTTTCCCTCCACAGAAGCCCACCAGTGCAGCAAAATCAGGATCCATAATGAAGCTCAGAGCCATATATGTAATACTTAGTACTCAACATATAGAGCTGATGGTTTTGTGCTGATGATGACTTGATGTTTAATGATGTCTTTTATTCGGTTATAGGAAGTTACTGAAGTTTCCCTGTACTCATGGATCTTCAGGTGAATCCTTCACTAAAAATCGCGCGGAGTTAGGTCACTGTGTCGGAAAGGAACGACTTGTGACTCTATCATTGGTGAAATGCGAATACACAGAGCGGCTGAGTGCAGAGGAGCCCATCCCCGTTGATCAGTTTCCGGGATCACGAAGGTCTCCAACGTATCCTGCCTGATACAACAGCTAATAACAGAATTAGTAACAGGTCCCAACGGTTACAGTTCTTCGAGGAAGAAGGGGGAAAGGTTGAATGTTGCTGTGAAACCAAGCCATATCCACCTTTGGTGAACGCAAAGGGATCTCCTGTACCCGTGTGGATCTTCCGTTTCAAAAATGCTGCAGTCTTTTAAATAATTAAATCTTTATTCTCGCATTAAAATATTACAAAACTAATCTAAGTTTCCTCGAGATATTACATTGCTCGTATGCACGAAATATAATGTAACAGTTTGAATATTTATTTGAACTATTAGTTTCTAATAAGAAAACATAAAAAAATAAATTCCTAAATGAAAATAATACATATATGTAAAACTGAAAAAAAAGGGGAAAAAATCTGCATATAGAGCTTATAAATCGAAAATTATCTTTATGCTAAATATATATAATAAATATGGCAATTTATCTTGATGCTAAATGCAAATATTTAATAATTGACGAAACAGTATTTCATACAATTTCGTGAGCAAAAGCAAAAATATTTTTCATTATAACTGCAGTGCTAAAAATAGTTTCAATTCTTTTTCAATGTCGAAAAATTGCTGATTTTGAAGCTTTCTCTTGGTATCGAATAAATAGAATAAAGGTGTTTTATAATCACTATACACTCTATATAACTATTTTTGTCATTTGCTAATTTGAAATAGTTATCCGCTTTAAATCTGGTTTCTTTCTCATTCTTACATGCATTATCGAAAAAAAGTCTGCAGAATAATATTGGATTTATATGAATTTGCGTAAGAGAAGTTTTTTAAATAATTAGATCTCTCGTGTTTGTCACTAAATAAACAAACTAAACATACTATTGCTGATTGTATTTTTGCAATCATATTAAGATTTGTGATATTTCTAGTTACACATATAGAAAATTCCGTAGTTTAATATCGATTCATAAATTACTTTGCAAAACAATAAACATGCTATTCCGCTAATTATATATCATAGTTTATGTAATTTTATTACAGGCAACCTTAGCTTGTCACATATATTTATTCTTTCTGGATATCCATCTAAAACTATTAACTAACTAGAAGAACGCATGTCTTCCCTGGCACAGAGGAGAATCTCGTTTTCAAAGAGAAAGAAGTTTATACTTTACCCACTCTTTCACCCCTTAAATATTTTAATTTCAGCTAGCAGATGATGGTAAAAATGCAAATAGCATATTATTAGTAATTATACAACATAAAAATATTCGTCCTTTAATTCGTAAATTTAAAAAGTTGCGTTTCCCACAACTCTCTCCGAAAACTGGGTAGGTTATTGCTCTCAGTGGAATAGCTCTTGAAGAGCTACCACTAAAATTTCGTTTCTATTATATAGATGTTATTTTATAATATTTGTACATATATCTCTGTTTTACATATGTATTAAAACAACTGAAATATAGTTTTCTAATTATTACTCATTGTTTCCAATGGAAACTTCATTCCACCACCAAAATTTCTAGCATAAATACATCGTTTGCAATATTCGTTTGAAATTTTGGAATTTTCAAATTTTTCCACCGTTAGAAAGCGCAATTACAGTTTTTGGAAGACTCCGAAAGAACGAACCATAATATTTCATCAATTCCTATCTAACCCGAAAAAGAATTTTTCATTTATCTCTGAAAACAAACAATTATCTGTTATAACAAAAGATAATTGTGTTTTCCCACCCCCTGGGTCTAAAATGCCAACCATTGTTGACAGTGTAAATTTCGTGACCTTCATATTCCACCACCAAAATTTCAAATTTCTAACATAAATACATCGTTTGCAATACGCGTTTGAAATTTTCGAAATTTCCACTTTTTTCCACCGCTAGAAGGCATAATTATAGTTTTACAGAGCAATGGAAAAGTGCATATTGTAATATTTCATCAATACCTATCCAGAACAAAAATAATTTTTAATTTATCTCTGCAAACAAAAAAAGTTCGATGTCTATAGACTGACGGACAGACAGACAGTCGACAAAGCGAAACTATTATCTCGTTTTCTTTGCAGGGGGAAACCTTGTACGAAATTGGGTCCGTTCGGTCAAGGACATAGAGAACCACAGAGCATCAAAATCTGTCGAAATAAAAAACCCGATAGTTTGCGACAAAACCACTGTTTATGAGAGCCGCGCTGACGTCAACATGTTGGGCAATTCTTTGTCTTGGATCTGTGCTAAAAGTGTATGGGGCGGGGGTGGACTCACAAAACTAAATTTTTGTGCAGTAAAAAGGCAGATTAATAGTGAGACCTGGGCAGCGACACTTTGTGTACAAACGAAGTCACAGGCCAAGCAGGAACCTGATTGTTAACCAACCACCGAGCTCTCGGGAAGAAGCCATATAGGAAATTTCGACCATGCTGCCAAACATCATACCAACCATAGTGCAGCCATATCTGTCTAAAGGGAAATAAAAAAAAAGAACCCATATAGGAAATTTCGACCATGCTGCCAAACGTCGTACCAACCATAGTGCAGCCATATCTGTCAAAATTGAAATAAAAAAGAAGCCATATAGGAAATTTCGACCATGCTGCCAAACGTTATACCAACCATGTTGCAGCCATATCTCTCTAAAGGGAAATAAAAAAAAGAAGCCATATAGGAAATTTCGACCATGCTACCAAACGTCATACCAACCATAGTGCAGCCATATCTGACTAAAGAGAAATAAAAAAAGAAGCCATATAGGAAATTTCGACCATGCTGCCAAACATCATACCAACCATAGCGCAGCCATATCTGTCTAAAGGGAAATAAAAAAAGAAGCCCTATAGGGAATTTCGACCATGCTGCCAAACGTCATACCAACCATAGTGCAGCCATATGTGTCTAAAGGGAAATAAAAAAAAAGCCACATAGGAAATTTCGACCATGCTGCCAAACGTCATACCAACCATGTTGCAGCCATATCTGCCTAAAGGGAAATAAAAAAAAGAAGTCATATAGGAAATTTCGACCATGCTGCCAAACGTCATACCAACCATAATGCAGCCATATCTGTCTAAAGGGAAATAAAAAAAAGAACCCACGCAGGAAATTTCGACCATGCTGCCAAACATCATACCTACCATGTTGCAGCCATATCTGTCTACAGGGAAATAAAAAAAAGAAGACGCATAGGAAATTTCGACCATGCTGCCAAACGTCATACCAACCATGTTGCAGCCATATCTGCCTAAAGGGAAATAAAAAAAAAAAGAAGTCATATAGGAAATTTCGAACATGCTGCCAAACGTCATACCAACCAAAGTGCAGCCATATCTGCCTACATGGAAATAAAAAAAGTAGCCATATAGGAAATTTCGACCATGCTGTCAAACGTCATACAAACCATATTGCAGCCATATCTGTCTAAAGGGAAATAAAAACGAAGCCACATAGGAAATTTCAACCATGCTGCAAAACGTCATACCAACCATGTTGCAGCCATATCTGTCTAAAGGGAAGTAAAAAAAAAGAAGTCATATAGGAAATTTCGACCATGCTGCCAAACGTCATACCAACCATGTTGCAGCCATACCTGTCTAAAGGGAAATAAAAAAAAAAGAAGTCATATAGGAAATTTCGACCATGCTGCCAAACGTCATACCAACCATAGTGCAGCCATATCTGCCTAAAGGGAAATAAAAAAGAAGCCATGTAGGAAATTTCGACCATGCTGCCAAACGTCATACCAACCATAGTGCAGCCACATCTGTCTAAAGGTAAATAAAAAAAAGAAGCCATATAGGAAATTTCGACCAGGCTGCCAAACGTCATACCAACCATAGTGCAGCCACATCTGTCTAAAAGTAAATAAAAAAAGAAGCCATATAGGAAATTTCGACCACGCTGCCAAACGTCATACCAACCATAGTGCAGCCATATCTGTTTAAAGGCAATAAAAAAGAAGCCACATAGGAAATTTCGACCATGCTGCCAAACGTCATACCAACCATGTTGCAGCCATATCTGTCTAAAGTGAAATAAAAAAGAAGCCATATAGGGAATTTCGACCATGCTTCCAAACGTCATACCAACCATAGTGCAGCCATATCTGTCTACAGGGAAATAAAAAAAAGAATCCATATAGGAAATTTCGACCATGCTGCCAGACGTCATAGCAACCATAGTGCAGCCATATCTGTCTAAATGGAAATAAAAAAGAAGCCACATAGGAAATTTCGACCATGCTGCCAAACGTCATACCAACCATGTTGCAGCCATATCTGTCTAAAGGGATATAAAAAATAAGCCATATAGGAAATTTCGACCATGCTGCCAAACGTCATACCAACCATAGTGCAGCCATATCTGCCTAAAGTGAAAAAAAAAGAAGCCATATGGGAAATTTCGACCATGCTGCCAAACGTCATACCAACCATAGTGCAGACATATATATCTAAAGGGAAATAAAAAAAGAAGCCATATAGGAAATTTCGACCATGCTGCCAAACCAACCATAGTGCATCCAATCTGTCTAAATGGAAATAAAAAAAAACCATGTAGGAAATTTCGACCATGCTGCCAAACGTCATACCAACCATAGTGCAGCCATATCTGTCTAAAGAAAAATAAAAAGGAGCCATATAGGAAATTTCGACCATGCTGCCAAACGAACCATAGTGCATCCATATCTCTCTAAAGCGAAATAAAAGAAGAAACCATATAGGTAATTTTGACCATGCTGCGAAACGTCATACCAACCATAGTGCAGCCATATCTGTCTAAAGGGAAATAAAAAAAGAAGCCACATAGGAAATTTCGACCTAGCTGCCAAACGTCATACCAAACATAGTGCAGCCATATCTGCCTAAAGAGAAATAAAAAAAGAAGCCATATAGGAAATTTCGACCATGCTGCCAAACCAATCATAGTGCATCCAATCTGTATAAATGGAAATAAAAAAAGAAGCCACATAGGAAATTTCGACCTAGCTGCCAAACGTCATACCAACCATAGTGCAGCCATATCTGTCCAAAGGGAAATAAAAAAAGAAGCCACATAGGAAATTTCGACCTAGCTGCCAAACGTCATAGCAACCATAGTGCAGCCATATCTGTCTAAAGGGAAATAAAAAAGAAGCCACATAGGAAATTTCGACCATGCTGCCAAACGTCATACCAACCATGTTGCAGCCATATCTGTCTAAAGGGATATAAAAAATAAGCCATATAGGAAATTTCGACCATGCTGCCAAACGTCATACCAACCATAGTGCAGCCATATCTGCCTAAAGGGAAAAAAAAGAAGCCATATGGGAAATTTCGACCATGCTGCCAAACGTCATACCAACCATAGTGCAGACATATATATCTAAAGGGAAATAAAAAAAGAAGCCATATCGGAAATTTCGACCATGCTGTCAAACGTCATACAAACCATATTGCAGCCATATCTGTCTAAAGGGAAATAAAAACGAAGCCACATAGGAAATTTCAACCATGCTGCAAAACGTCATACCAACCATGTTGCAGCCATATCTGTCTAAAGGGAAGTAAAAAAAAAGAAGTCATATAGGAAATTTCGACCATGCTGCCAAACGTCATACCAACCATGTTGCAGCCATACCTGTCTAAAGGGAAATAAAAAAAAAAGAAGTCATATAGGAAATTTCGACCATGCTGCCAAACGTCATACCAACCATAGTGCAGCCATATCTGCCTAAAGGGAAATAAAAAAGAAGCCATGTAGGAAATTTCGACCATGCTGCCAAACGTCATACCAACCATAGTGCAGCCACATCTGTCTAAAGGTAAATAAAAAAAAGAAGCCATATAGGAAATTTCGACCAGGCTGCCAAACGTCATACCAACCATAGTGCAGCCACATCTGTCTAAAAGTAAATAAAAAAAGAAGCCATATAGGAAATTTCGACCACGCTGCCAAACGTCATACCAACCATAGTGCAGCCATATCTGTTTAAAGGCAATAAAAAAGAAGCCACATAGGAAATTTCGACCATGCTGCCAAACGTCATACCAACCATGTTGCAACCATATCTGTCTAAAGTGAAATAAAAAAGAAGCCATATAGGGAATTTCGACCATGCTTCCAAACGTCATACCAACCATAGTGCAGCCATATCTGTCTACAGGGAAATAAAAAAAAGAATCCATATAGGAAATTTCGACCATGCTGCCAGACGTCATAGCAACCATAGTGCAGCCATATCTGTCTAAATGGAAATAAAAAAGAAGCCACATAGGAAATTTCGACCATGCTGCCAAACGTCATACCAACCATGTTGCAGACATATATATCTAAAGGGAAATAAAAAAAGAAGCCATATAGGAAATTTCGACCATGCTGCCAAACCAACCATAGTGCATCCAATCTGTCTAAATGGAAATAAAAAAAAACCATGTAGGAAATTTCGACCATGCTGCCAAACGTCATACCAACCATAGTGCAGCCATATCTGTCTAAAGAAAAATAAAAAGGAGCCATATAGGAAATTTCGACCATGCTGCCAAACGAACCATAGTGCATCCATATCTCTCTAAAGCGAAATAAAAGAAGAAACCATATAGGTAATTTTGACCATGCTGCGAAACGTCATACCAACCATAGTGCAGCCATATCTGTCTAAAGGGAAATAAAAAAAGAAGCCACATAGGAAATTTCGACCTAGCTGCCAAACGTCATACCAAACATAGTGCAGCCATATCTGCCTAAAGAGAAATAAAAAAAGAAGCCATATAGGAAATTTCGACCATGCTGCCAAACCAATCATAGTGCATCCAATCTGTATAAATGGAAATAAAAAAAGAAGCCACATAGGAAATTTCGACCTAGCTGCCAAACGTCATACCAACCATAGTGCAGCCATATCTGTCCAAAGGGAAATAAAAAAAGAAGCCACATAGGAAATTTCGACCTAGCTGCCAAACGTCATAGCAACCATAGTGCAGCCATATCTGTCTAAAGGGAAATAAAAAAGAAGCCACATAGGAAATTTCGACCATGCTGCCAAACGTCATACCAACCATGTTGCAGCCATATCTGTCTAAAGGGATATAAAAAATAAGCCATATAGGAAATTTCGACCATGCTGCCAAACGTCATACCAACCATAGTGCAGCCATATCTGCCTAAAGGGAAAAAAAAGAAGCCATATGGGAAATTTCGACCATGCTGCCAAACGTCATACCAACCATAGTGCAGACATATATATCTAAAGGGAAATAAAAAAAGAAGCCATATCGGAAATTTCGACCATGCTGCCAAACGAACCATAGTGCATCCATATCTCTCTAAAGCGAAATAAAAGAAGAAACCATATAGGTAATTTTGACCATGCTGCGAAACGTCATACCAACCATAGTGCAGCCATATCTGTCTAAAGGAAAATAAAAAAAGAAGCCACATAGGAAATTTCGACCTAGCTGCCAAACGTCATACCAAACATAGTGCAGCCATATCTGCCTAAAGAGAAATAAAAAAAGAAGCCATATAGGAAATTTCGACCATGCTGCCAAACCAATCATAGTGCATCCAATCTGTATAAATGGAAATAAAAAAAGAAGCCACATAGGAAATTTCGACCTAGCTGCCAAACGTCATACCAACCATAGTGCAGCCATATCTGTCCAAAGGGAAATAAAAAAAGAAGCCACATAGGAAATTTCGACCTAGCTGCCAAACGTCATAGCAACCATAGTGCAGCCATATCTGTCTAAAGGGAAATAAAAAAGAAGCCACATAGGAAATTTCGACCATGCTGCCAAACGTCATACCAACCATGTTGCAGCCATATCTGTCTAAAGGGATATAAAAAATAAGCCATATAGGAAATTTCGACCATGCTGCCAAACGTCATACCAACCATAGTGCAGCCATATCTGCCTAAAGGGAAAAAAAAGAAGCCATATGGGAAATTTCGACCATGCTGCCAAACGTCATACCAACCATAGTGCAGACATATATATCTAAAGGGAAATAAAAAAAGAAGCCATATCGGAAATTTCGACCATGCTGCCAAACCAACCATAGTGCATCCAATCTGTCTAAATGGAAATAAAAAAAAAAACCATATAGGTAATTTTGACCATGCTGCGAAACGTCATACCAACCATAGTGCAGCCATATCTGTCTAAAGGGAAATAAAAAAAAGAAGCCACATAGGAAATTTCGACCTAGCTGCCAAACGTCATACCAACCATAGTGCAGCCATATCTGTCTAAAGAAAATAAAAAAAGGAGCCATATAGGAAATTTCGACCAAACCATCCATAGTGCATCCATAGCGCAACCATAGTGCCAAACCAACCATAGTGCATCCATATCTCTCTAAATGGAAATAAAAAAAGAAACCATATAGGAAATTTTGACCATGCTGCGAAACGTCATACCAACCATAGTGCAGCCATATTTGTCTAAAGGGAAATAAAAAAAAAGAAGCCACATAGGAAATTTCGAGCTAGCTGCCAAACGTCATACCAACCATAGTGCAGCCATATCTGCCTAAAGTGATATAAAAAAGAAGCCATATAGGAAATTTCGACCATGCTCCCAGACGTCATAGCAACCATAGTGCAGCCATATCTGTCTAAAGGGAAATAAAAAAGAAGCCACATAGGAAATTTCGACCATGCTGCCAAACGTCATACCAACCATAGTGCAGCCATATCTGTCTACAGTGAAATAAAAAAAAAAAAAGCCATATAGGAAATTTCGACCACGCTGCCAAACGTCATACCAACCATAGTGCAGCCATATCTGACTAAAGTAAAATAAAAAAGAAGCCATATAGGAAATTTCGACCATGCTTCCAAACGTCATACCAACCATAGTGCAGCCATATCTGTCTACAGGGAAATAAAAAAAAACAATCCATATAGGAAATTTCGACCATGCTGCCAGACGTCATAGCAACCATAGTGCAGCCATATCTGTCTAAAGGGAAAAAGAAGCCACATAGGAAATTTCGACCATGCTGCCAAACGTCATACCAACCATGTTGCATCCATATCTGTCTAAACTGATATAAAAAAGAAGCCATATAGGAAATTTCGACCATGCTGCCAAAAGTCATACCAACCATAGTGCAGTCATAACCTAAAGGGAAAAAAAAAGAATCCATATGGGAAATTTCGACCATGCTGCCAAACGTCATACCAACCATAGTGCAGACATATATATCTAAATAGAAATAAAAAAAGAAGCCATATAGGAAATTTCGACCATGCTGCCAAACCAACCATAGTGCATCCAATCCAACCATAGTGCATCCAATCTGTCTAAATGGAAATAAAAAAAAAGGAGCCATATAGGAAATTTCGACCATGCTGCCAAACCAACCATAGTGCATCCATATCTCTCTAAATGGAAATAAAAAAATAAACCATGTAGGAAATTTTGACCAGGTTGCGAAACGTCATACCAACCATAGTGCAGCCATATTTGTCTAAATGTAAATGAAGAAAGAAGCCATATAGGAAATTTCGACCATGCTGCCAAACGTCATACCATCCATGTTGCAGCCATATCTGTCTAAAAGGATGTAAAAAAAAGAAGCCATATAGGAAATTTCGACATGTTACCAAACGTCATACCAACCATTGTGTAGCTATATCTGCCTAAAGGGAAATAAAAAAGAAGCCATGTAGTAAATTTGGACCATGCTGCCAAACGTCATACCAACCATGTTGCATCCATATCTGTCTAAACTGATATAAAAAAGAAGCCATATAGGAAATTTCGACCATGCTGCCAAAAGTCATACCAACCATAGTGCAGCCATATCTGCCTAAAGGGAAAAAAAAAGAAGCCATATGGGAAATTTCGACCATGCTGCCAAACGTCATACCAACCATAGTGCAGACATATATATCTAAATAGAAATAAAAAAAGAAGCCATATAGGAAATTTCGACCATGCTGCCAAACCAACCATAGTGCATCCAATCCAACCATAGTGCATCCAATCTGTCTAAATGGAAATAAAAAAAGGAGCCATATAGGAAATTTCGACCATGCTGCCAGACGTCATACCAACCACAGTGCAGCCATATCTGTCTAAAGGGAAATAAAAAAGAAGCCACATAGGAAATTTCGACCATGCTGCCAAACGTCATACCAACCATGTTGCATCCATATCTGTCTAAACTAACATAAAAAAGAAGCCATATAGGAAATTTCGACCATGCTGCCAAAAGTCATACCAACCATAGTGCAGCCATATCTGCCTAAAGGGAAAAAAAAAGAAGCCATATGGGAAATTTCGACCATGCTGCCAAACGTCATACCAACCATAGTGCAGACATATATATCTAAATAGAAATAAAAAAAGAAGCCATATAGGAAATTTCGACCATGCTGCCAAACCAACCATAGTGCATCCAATCCAACCATAGTGCATCCAATCTGTCTAAATGGAAATAAAAAAAGAAACCATGTAGGAAATTTTGACCATGTTGCGAAACGTCATACCAACCATAGTGCAGCCATATTTGTCTAAATGTAAATGAAGAAAGAAGCCATATAGGAAATTTCGACCATGCTGCCAAACGTCATACCATCCATGTTGCAGCCATATCTGTCTAACAGGAAATAAAAAAAAAAGAAATCATGTAGGAAATTTCGACCATGCTGCCAAACATCATACCAACCATAGTGCAGCCATATCTGTCTAAAGGGATATAAAAAAAGAAGCCACATGGGAAATTTCGACCATGCTGCCAAACGTCATACCAACCATGTTGCAGCCATATTTGTGTAAAGGGATATAAAAAAGAAGCCATATAGGAAATTTCGACCATGCTGCTAACCATAGTGCGACCATGCTACCAACCATAGTGCAGCCATATCTGTCGAAAGGGAAATAAAAAAAAAGAAGCCATATGGGAAATTTCGACCATGCTGTCAAACGTCATACCAACCATGTTGCAGCCATATCTGTCTAAATGGATATAAAAAAAGAAGCCATATAGGAAATTTGGACCATGCTGCCAACCATAGTGCGACCATGCTACCAACCATAGTGCATCCAATCTGTCTAAATGGAAATAAAAAAAGAAACCATATAGGAAACTTCGACCTTGCTGCCAAACGTCATACCAACCATGTTACAGCCATATCTGTCTAACAGGAAATAAAAAAAAAGAAGTCATGTAGGAAATTTCGACCATGCTGCCAAACCAACCACAGTGAAGCCATATCTGTCTAAAGTGAAATAAAAAAGAAGCCATATAGGAAATTTCGACCATGCTGCCAAACGTCATACCAACCATGTTGCAGCCATACCTGTCTAAAAGGAAAAAAAAAAAAAAAAAAAGTCATGTAGGAAATTTCGACCATGCTGCCAAACATCATACCAACCATAGCGCAGCCATATCTGTCTAAAGTGAAATAAAAAAGAAGCCATATAGGAAATTTCGACCATGCTGCCAAACGTCATACCAACCACAGTGCAGCCATATCTGTCTAAAGGGAAATAAAAAAAGAAGCCACATAGGAAATTTCGACCATGCTGCCAAACGTCATACCAACCATGTTGCAGCCATATCTGTCTAAATGGAAATAAAAAAGAAGCCATGTAGGAAATTTCGACCATGCTGCCAAACGTCATACCTACCATGTTGCAGCCATATCTGTCTAAAGGGAAATAAAAAAGAAGCCACATAGGAAATTTCGACCATGCTGCCAAACGTCATACCAACCATAGTGCAGCCATATCTGTCTACAGTGAAATAAAAAAAAGAAGCCATATAGGAAATTTCGACCACGCTGCCACACGTCATACCAACCATAGTGCAGCCATATCTGTCTAAATTGAAATGAAAAAGAAGCCATATAGGAAATTTCGACCATGCTTCCAAACGTCATACCAACCATAGTGCAGCCATATCTGTCTACAGGGAAATAAAAAAAAGAATCCATATAGGAAATTTCGACCATGCTGCCAGACGTCATAGCAACCATAGTGCAGCCATATCTGTCTAAAGGGAAATAAAAAAGAAGCCACATAGGAAATTTCGACCATGCTGCCAAACGTCATACCAACCATGTTGCATCCATATCTGTCTAAACTGATATAAAAAAGAAGCCATATAGGAAATTTCGACCATGCTGCCAAAAGTCATACCAACCATAGTGCAGCCATATCTGCCTAAAGGGAAAAAAAAAAGAAGCCATATGGGAAATTTCGACCATGCTGCCAAACGTCATACCAACCATAGTGCAGACATATATATCTAAATAGAAATAAAAAAAGAAGCCATATAGGAAATTTCGACCATGCTGCCAAACCAACCATAGTGCATCCAATCCAACCATAGTGCATCCAATCCAACCATAGTGCATCCAATCTGTCTAAATGGAAATAAAAAAAAGGAGCCATATAGGAAATTTCGACCATGCTGCCAGACGTCATAGCAACCATAGTGCAGCCATATCTGTCTAAATGGAAATAAAAAAGAAGCCACATAGGAAATTTCGACCATGCTGCCAAACGTCATACCAACCATGTTGCATCCATATCTGTCTAAACTGATATAAAAAAGAAGCCATATAGGAAATTTCGACCATGCTGCCAAAAGTCATACCAACCATAGTGCAGCCATATATGCCTAAAGGGAAAAAAAAGAAGCCATATGGGAAATTTCGACCATGCTGCCAAACGTCATACCAACCATAGTGCAGACATATATATCTAAATAGAAATAAAAAAAGAAGCCATATAGGAAATTTCGACCATGCTGCCAAACCAACCATAGTGCATCCAATCTGTCTAAATGGAAATAAAAAAAGAAACCATATAGGAAATTTCGACATGCTACCAAACGTCATACCAACCATTGTGCAGCTATATCTGCCTAAAGGGAAATAAAAAAGAAGCCATGTAGTAAATTTGGACCATGCTGTCAAACGTCATACCAACCATAGTGCAGCCATATCTGTCTAACTAGAAATGAAAAAAGAAGCCATATAGGAAATTTCGACCATGCTGTCAGACGTCATTGCAACCATAGTGCAGCCATATCTGTCGAAAGTGAAATAAAAAAGAAGCCATATAGGAGATTTCGACCATGCTGCCAAACGTCATACCAACCATGTTGCAGCCATATCTGTCTACAGGGAAATAAAAAAAAAGTAGCCACATAGGAAATTTCGACCTTGCTGCCAAACGTCATACCAACCATGTTGCAGCCATATCTGTCTAAAAGGAAAAAAAAAAAAGAAGTCATGTAGGAAATTTCGACCATGCTGCCAAACATCATACCAACCATAGTGCAGCCATATCTGTCTAAAGGGATATAAAAAAAGAAGCCACATGGGAAATTTCGACCATGCTGCCAAACGTCATACCAACCATGTTGCAGCCATATCTGTCTAAATTGATATAAAAAAGAAGCCATATAGGAAATTTCGACCATGCTACCAACCATAGTGCAGCCATATCTGTCGAAAGGGAAATAAAAAAAAAGAAGCCATATGGGAAATTTCGACCATGCTGTCATACGTCATACCAACCATGTTGCAGCCATATCTGTCTAAATGGATATAAAAAAGAAGCCATATAGGAAATTTCGACCATGCTGCCAACCATAGTGCGACCATGCTACCAACCATAGTGCATCCAATCTGTCTAAATGGAAATAAAAAAAGAAACCATGTAGGAAATTTCGACCTTGCTGCCAAACGTCATACCAACCATGTTGCAGCCATATCTGTCTAACAGGAAATAAAAAAAAAAAAGAAGTCATGTAGGAAATTTCGACCATGCTGCCAAACGTCATACCAACCACAGTGCAGCCATATCTGTCTAAATTGAAATAAAAAAGAAGCCATATAGGAAATTTCGACCATGCTGCCAAACGTCATACCAACCATGTTGCAGCCATATCTGTCTAAAAGGAAAAAAAAAAAAGTCATGTAGGAAATTTCGACCATGTTGCATCCAATCTGTCTAAATGGAAATAAAAAAAGAAACCATATAGGAAATTTCGACCTTGCTGTCAAACGTCATACTAACCATGTTGCAGCCATATCTGTCTAACAGGAAATAAAAAAAAAAAGAAGTCATGTAGGAAATTTCGACCATGCTGCCAAACATCATACCAACCATAGTGCAGCCATATCTGTCTAAAGGGATATAAAAAAAGAAGCCACATGGGAAATTTCGACCATGCTGCCAAACATCATACCAACCATAGCGCAGCCATATATGTCTAAAGGGATATAAAAAAGAAGCCATATAGGAAATTTCGACCATGCTGCCAACCATAGTGCGACCATGCTACCAACCATAGTGCGACCATGCTACCAACCATAGTGCATCCAATCTGTCTAAATGGAAATAAAAAAAAGAAACCATATAGGAAATTTCGACCTTGCTGCCAACCATAGTGCGACCATGCTACCAACCATAGTGCATCCAATCTGTCTAAATGGAAATATAAAAAAGAAGCCATATAGGAAATTTCGACCATGCTGCCAACCATAGTGCGACCATGCTACCAACCATAGTGCATCCAATCTGTCTAAATGGAAATAAAAAAAGAAACCATGTAGGAAATTTCGACCTTGCTGCCAAACGTCATACCAACCATGTTGCAGCCATATCTGTCTAACAGGAAATAAAAAAAAAAAGAAGTCATGTAGGAAATTTCGACCATGCTGCCAAACGTCATACCAACCACAGTGCAGCCATATCTGTCTAAATTGAAATAAAAAAGAAGCCATATAGGAAATTTCGACCATGCTGCCAAACGTCATACCAACCATGTTGCAGCCATATCTGTCTAAAAGGAAAAAAAAAAAAGTCATGTAGGAAATTTCGACCATGTTGCATCCAATCTGTCTAAATGGAAATAAAAAAAGAAACCATATAGGAAATTTCGACCTTGCTGTCAAACGTCATACCAACCATGTTACAGCCATATCTGTCTAACAGGAAATAAAAAAAAAGAAGTCATGTAGGAAATTTCGACCATGCTGCCAAACCAACCACAGTGCAGCAATATCTGTCTAAAGTGAAATAAAAAAGAAGCCATATAGGAAATTTCGACCATGCTGCCAAACGTCATACCAACCATGTTGCAGCCATACCTGTCTAAAATGAAAAAAAAAGAAGTCAACAGGAAATAAAAAAAAAAAAGAAGTCATGTAGGAAATTTCGACCATGCTGCCAAACATCATACCAACCATAGCGCAGCCATATCTGTCTAAAGGGAAATAAAAAAGAAGCCATATAGGAAATTTCGACCATGCTGCCAAACGTCATACCAACCACAGTGCAGCCATATCTGTCTAAAGGGAAATAAAAAAAGAAGCCACATAGGAAATTTCGACCATGCTGCCAAACGTCATACCAACCATGTTGCAGCCATATCTGTCTAAAGGGAAATAAAAAAGAAGCCATGTAGGAAATTTCGACCATGCTGCCAAACGTCATACCTACCATGTTGCAGCCATATCTGTCTACAGGGAAATAAAAAAATAATCCACATAGGAAATTTCGACCTTGCTGCCAAACGTCATACCAACCATAGTGCAGCCATATCTACCAAAAGTGAAATAAAAAAGAAGCCATGTAGGAAATTTCGACAATGCTGCCAAACCAACCATAGTGCAGCCATATCTGTCTAAATGGAAATGAAAAAAGAAGCCATATAGGAAATTTCGACCATGCTGCCAGACGTCATTGCAACCATAGTGCAGCCATATCTGTCTAAGGGGAAATAAAAAAGAAGCCACATAGGCAATTTCGACCATGTTGCCAAACGTCATACCAACCATAGTGCAGCCATATCTGTCTAAATGGAAATGAAAAAAGAAGCCATATAGGAAATTTCAACCATGCTGCCAAACGTCACACCTACCATGTTGCAGCCATATCTGTCTACAGGGAAATAAAAAAAGAAGCCACATAGGAAATTTCGACCTTGCTGCCAAACGTCATACCAACCATGTTGCAGTCATATCTGTCTAAAAGGAAATAAAAAAAAAGAAGTCATGTAGGAAATTTCGACCATGCTGGCAAACGTCATACCAACCATAGTGCAGCCATATCTGTCTACATGGAAATAAAAAAAAGAAGTCACATAGGAAATTTCGACCTTGCTGCCAAACGTCATACCAACCATATTGCAGCCATATCTGTCTAAATGGAAATAAAAACGAAGCCACATAGGAAATTTCGACCATGCTGCCAAACGTCATACCAACCATGTTTCAGCCATATCTGTCTAAAGGGAAATAAAAAAAGAAGTCATATAGGAAATTTCGACCATGCTGCCAAACGTCATACCAACCATAGTGCAGCCATATCTGTCTACAGGGAAATGAAAAAAGAAGCCATATAAGAAATTTCGACCATGAAGCCAAACGTCATACCAACCATAGTGCAGCCATATCTGCCTAAAGGGAAATAAAAAAGAAGCCATGTAGGAAATTTCGACCATGCTGCCAAACCAACCATAGTGCAGCCATATCTGTCTAAAGGGAAATAAAAAAGAAGCCATATAGGAAATTTCGACCATGCTGCCAAACGTCATACCAACCATAGTGCAGCCATATCTGTCTAGAGGGAAATAAAAAAAGAAGCCATATAGGAAATTTCGACCATGCTGCCAATCGTCATACCAACATTAGTGCAGCCATATCTGTCTAAAGGGAATTTCAGCCATGCTGCCAAACGTCATACCAACCATGTTGCAGCCATATCTGTCTAAAGGGATATAAAAAAGAAGCCATATAGGAAATTTCGACCATGCTGCAACCCATGGTGCAGTCATATCTGCCTAAAGGGAAATAAAAAAAAGAAGCCATATGGGAAATTTCGATCATGCTGCCAAACCAACCATAGTGCAGCCATATCTGCCTAAAGGGAAATAAAAAAAGAAGCCATATAGGAAATTTCGACTATGCTGCCAAACCAACCATAGTGCATCCATATCTGTCTAAATGGAAATAAAAAAGGAAACCATATGGGAAATTTCGACCATGCTGCCAAACGTCATACCAACCATAGTGCAGCCATATCTGTCTAAAGAGAAATAAAAAAAGGAGCCATATAGGAAATTTCGACCATGCTGCCAAACCAACCATAGTGCATCCATATCTCTATAAATGGAAATAAAAAAAGAAACCATATAGGTAATTTTGACCATGCTGCGAAACGTCATACCAACCATAGTGCAGCCATATCTGTCTAAGGGGAAATAAAAAAGAAGCCTCATAGGCAATTTCGACCATGTTGCCAAACGTCATACCAACCATAGTGCAGCCATATCTGCCTAAAGGGAAATAAAAAAAAAGAACCCATATAGGAAATTTCGACCATGCTGCCAAACCAACCATAGTGCATCCATATCTGTCTAAATGGAAATAAAAAAAAGAAACCATATAGGAAATTTCGACCATGCTGCCACACGTCATACCAACCATAGTGCAGCCATATCTGTCTAAAGAAAAATAAAAAAAAGGAGCCATATAGGAAAGTTCGACCATGCTGCCAAACCAACCATAGTGCATCCATATCTCTCTAAATGGAAATAAAAAAAGAAACCATATAGGAAATTTTGACCATGCTGCGAAACGTCATACCAACCATAGTGCAGCCATATTTGTCTAACGGGAAATAAAAAAAGAAGCCATATAGGAAATTTCGACCATGCTGCCAAACGTCATACCAACCATGTTGCAGCCATATCTGTGTAAAGGGAAATAAAAAAAACGAAGCCATATAGGAAATTTCGACCATGCTTCCAAACGTCATCCCAACCATAGTGCAGTCATATCTATCTAAAGGGAAATAAAAATCTGGATAATTTGTGTAGAAACTAAGCCACGGACCATGAGAGCGCAAGTTGACGTCAACAAACCTTGCAATTCAGTGTTCAAGGGCGGACAGGTGGGAATGGGAGACGGATTCCCAAAACTAGCTTTTAGTGCAATGAAAATAGGAATAAACAGATTAAAAGTGAGACCCGGGCAGAAATAGTTTTCGTGGAAGCGAAGACAAGGCTGTAAAAGAGAGCACTGACGTCCGCAATGACGTAAGCAAACGCCGGGAAAGTCTTCATGTTCAATCTGGACTAGAGTGTCGGGGGGGCGGGGAGAGGGGTGTAAAATGAAAAATTGCGAGACACTCAAAATGTAAAATACTCAAAAACTTAAGTGCAGTGAAAATAAGAATATACGCATTAAAAGTGAGACCGGAGCAGCGCTGAGTGCAGTTCAGCTAACCTAAAAACTGTAAAAGAAGCAGCTCTGTGTCTGTGGCGGCCATAATTGATCGGGTAATCGTGGTAGATACTTCAAAGTTTGACGGAACCTTTCTGATTGTCGTCCGGGTTGCAATGCCAAAATTTAAGTCGAAATTGAAAAGGTGTGTGTGGGTGGGGTGGGGAGCTTGCTAAAAGCAAAATTATTTTCCATGCTATTCCTAAGAGAAATTGTAAACGCTACCAAATCTATTGTTGCATTTACTGTTGTTGTCCCTAACTGTGAACGTAAGAATCATAGCAACCTGTAAATTTGCCGCCGTTGCTAGATCCTTCACATTCACAAAGGAATTATTATTTTAAGGTTGTCCATTGTAGGTAAGAACCTGGTTTTTTAACGAAACACGAAAGCCCGTGTGAGAAATTTGAGTTCGTTCGGTCGCGTATCACGGGAACCACATGGAACAAAAATCTGCCGGATATATATATATTGGTAGTTTGCGATGAAGCCACGTGCTATGAGAGTGACCACTTGACGTCAGCAACCACTCGAGTAATGCTGGGCAATTCTTTGTGTTGAATATGTACTAAAGGGTCGTGGGGAGAGGGACAGTGTTCACAAATCTAATCTGCATGCAAAACAAAATATACAGATTAAAAGTGACACCCGAGTTAGCTTAGGGTGCCGTTCAGCTAGTCTATAACAATAAAAGGAGATGTCTGTGGCATCGGGGAATCAGCGTAGATGCTTCAAAATTTCGCAGAGTGCCTCGGATTTACGTCCGAATTGCAATGCCGAATGTCGGGTTGAAATTCCAAACGGGGCTACAAGCAAAACTATTTACCATGCTCTTCCTATGACAAACAGTAATTGCTCCAAATCCATTGTTATCATTGCCAGTATGGGTTTGTGTGTTTTTCGCAATAACTCCAAATTGTTTGCTTTGATCATCTTGATATTTATTACAGAGATTTGTCTTATAAGCATATGCTTATACATCCTTCGAATAGAACAAAAATGGCAGCGGTAATCATCTGAATAGAATTCAAATTCAATAACATGATTTGTTTTGATTCTAAATGCCAATCCATTACAGATATTTCAAAGTGGTTTTCTCTATCGTATATTCCGTTCTCTCTTATCGAATATACGACCTAGCAACAGGTCGAAAATTTCGAAGGTCGAAAATTAGAACGGCTCATGCCTTTAGAATTTGCTATGCATTTCCCTGTTGCTCCATGTATTTAGTTTTTTTTTTCAGTGCTAAGGGATCACTGATAAAAAATAGTTCTTGTTGTTAGAATTGTGTGAAAATTCCAGAGGAGCTGGTGGCTTTAATCTGAAGAACTGATGGCGCGATTGGGTAATACACAGAAAATTTAAAATACATCTCTAATTCGAACACGAAATTCTCGACCTATTGTTGATTGTCGTATTTGATAAGATAGCTTTATGCTGCAAAAAGGTTAAATAATTAGAAAAGAGAGAACTTACTATATGTTAAAGAAAATCGTTTTCAAATAACTATACCGGTTTACTATTTTAAGTTAAACGTTTTACATAATGAACGTTTTATTCTTTTCAGACGATTACCGCTGCCATTTTTGTTCTAATAAACAGATCACTTTCATCTTCGAACATTATGTGCACTTTTATACGAAGAATCAGTGTACCAAATATTAGTATGAAACGCAACCGTTCGGGAGTTATTGCGAAATAAACACGTACAAAGTTATGCAGGAAATCGATTTTTGCATCCGCAAAGAGATCATGTCATTAAGACAACTTACACAAATCTTCGAGCTTACCGCATTACCCTTCTATTTTTAACTCCATGATACACCAACTTATATTATCACATCTGTTAAACCTGTACTGAGGGATTGAGGAGGGTGGGCAGCATGGTGTTAATAACCCACAAAATAACCTTTAATGCAATGAAAATCACAATATACAGATTGCATGTTAAAAGTGAGACCTGGGCAGAGCTGGATTCAGTTACACTGCAGTTCACGCTATTTGTGACATATGGCACGCGATGGAATGTATAAATGCATAAATCTTTTTCTAACTTTTTTTGTATACGCTTATTTTTATGATAATATAATTGAAACATTTCTAATACTGAATCTATAATAATAAATCTGCGGTTAAACCACAGATTTGTGCCCGATGGCTATAATAACAAACCATCTGGCACACATGGTTTCACAAGATGGGCTGCATAAGAGTATGATTCATTATATATTAATTAAAAGCGAATGGGCTAGTTCTGTTAGGAATACCAGGTCATATCGGGGAGATGAATTGGGTCTGATCATTATCTTGTTAAAAGTGCCTTGCACTTTAAACTTAAAAAGTGTTGTGCTAAGGTTAGATCAGATATTTTTACCTTCAATTCTGAAGCTCTTAAAGAACCAGAAAGCTTACCATTATAGGTTACTTAGTTACCTGTACCTTGACTTTACTGTAACCCACTGCATGAAATATATTATTATTATGACAGTCATGATTTGCTTACTACTAAATTTGAGGAAGAATGAGACCATTTTAAACAGGCTTTTCTTGAAACTAACAATATTCTTGTAGGTAAAAGGATGCAGAGGGGGCAAAATTATTTGAGTGATAAAGCACTTCAGCTTATTACAGAAAGAAAGAACTGCAGGAATATCCTTAACAAATACCCTACTAGTCCTAACAGAAAGTGTTAAAAAGAGATTAGCAAATGTGAAAGGATCTGCTGATATGAATCTTTGGCTTGATGGCTTCGCTGACAAAGACGAGGGAGGTAGCAGTTAGAGAGCACAACAGCAGAGAGTTGTAGCAGATAGTTAATGTTTTGCATTGTAGAAAACGGACGGGTATTGAAGGATAAACAAAGTAAGGTTATAGAAGGTGAGGATTCTGTCATGGCTCGGTGGGATGAGTATTTCAGTGATGTCCTAAACAATGTGGTTAGTTACCCCCATTTTTTATAATGATGATAGATGCGTTACTAGCTTTAATGTTGGCCTCACTCAAAATAACTTCAGGTGTATAACACAACCTGAAGTTATTTTGGCTGTTTATAAACTTAAACTTCATAAATCCCCAGGGATAGATGAAATTACTACGAAAATGCTTAGAGCTGGAATGTTTCGGTTACCAAACGGATGACTGAAATTTTGAATATGATAATGAATATTGAATATGATTTTGAATTTGAAATATGATAAAGGCATGGGTCCTAAGGATTTTACAAGAGATATTATTATCCCTATTTTTAAAAGAGGTGATCGCCGTTCTTCTGATAACTATAGAGGTATCAGCTTACTTTCTGTTCCAGGTAACGTTTTTGCATGATTGTGCTTAATTTAATTAAGAATCTGGTTGACGGACAATGAGCAGTGTGGATGAGCAGTGTGGATTCGGAAGTGGTAGGGGATGTGTAGATCAGTTATTTTCACTTAGGCAGATTTTTGAGAAATGTTTAGAGTTTCGGAAACATTTGGTTACTAGCTTTGTGGATTTCAAAAAGGTTTTTCACTCAGTTGATAGTCATAATTTGTGGTTGATTGTGAGATCATATGGTATACTTGACAAGTTAGTTAACATAATGAAAGCTCTCTATAATAACACTGAGTGTGAGTGAGAGTTGGAAAGGCTTGTAGCAATTGGTTTAGCATTGTTTCTGGTGTTCGAAAAGAGTGCATTCCGTCTCCTTTTCTCTTTAGCTTGGTTACTGATTATGTTATGCGAAATTCATTGCAAGGGAAATATTTTGGTCTTAAATGGTCTAGAGATGTCAAAACGTTTTTGATTTAGACTGTGTACGATTTAGGCCTTTTGGCAAATGATGTTGATGAGATGAACACTTTCATTTGAGCTATTGATTGGACTGGTAGTAGAGTTGGTTGGTTATAAACAGAGAGAAAACTAAAGTGATGAAAATTAGTTAGGCAGGCTGTGATTCAGTTAATCTGAATAATAATAATAATAAATTCAAGAGGGAACACTCTTGAACAGGTGTTAAAATGTAATTATCTTTTCAGCTATGTGACAGATACTGATGATGTGTGGCGTGAGATTATCAGACGAATTGGAATTGTTACCGGGATTTTTCAGAATCTATGGACAGTGTGGAGAAATAGACGTATCAGCTAAAGACTAAAATTAGAGTCTATAATAGTTTGATTCGTTCTAGGATTAGTTATGGTAGTGAAACGTGGATGCTGTGTAAACAAGATAACAGGAAACTTGATGCTTTTGATTCTAGAAGCTTACGAAGAATTTAGGCATTAATTTGTTCAACTTTGTAGTGGTCAACTTTTTAAGTTGTCGTAGGCAAAGGAGTCTGCAACCTCCTTTGAGCAGCATATTGTGCAGAGAGAGACTCCAATGGTTTTGCCATGTTGCCCGTATGGATAATTATAGATTAGGGAATAGGGTTATGAACAGTGTGCCTAAAGCCCACAGCAAGAGAGGGTGACCAAGGATGCGGTGGGAAGACAATGTCAAACAAGACCTTGTTGGAATTGATGTACAGTGGTCAGATGCAGCCGATGCAGTTCAGGGCAGATATGCTTGGAGAGCTAAATTGCACAATCCCATGGTTGCTCAGGAACGATGATAAATTTCTTAAATCTAAGCTTATTTTAGTAAATGCTTTGTTCAGATTTATTAGTATGTGCAAACAATTTGCATTCCTTATCAATACAGCCTAACCCTCATCATTAAAATGCTTTGTACTGACAATACTTTGTCGGAACCATTGTGGATGCAATTTTTGTTTTCTAAATGTTAAGAAGAGATAAGTTTTATTACCCCTACAGTTCAATAGTTTGATATTCAACCGTTGAATGGCGCTAAAGGTAGAAAATAATAAACATTATTTTCTTTGAAACTAAAATTCAATTTTCACCAGAAACGATTTGTATTTCGAATTATTCATCGACACAATTTTAAGCAATATTTTCCCTCGGGGTCATTGTTATGTGAAACGAAAGACATTTTCAAAAACCTTCATATTCAATTACACAACAGGCTGATTTATTGGAAATCATTAATCCAAATTTCAGGATAGTCAAATTCTTTGTGTTTCAGTTATTCCGTTTAGATTCTCCTCAAAATTTTCTCTTTGAATAACATTGAGTGCTTGATATATTCACTATGTTCCTTATATTTTCAAATATGTTGCAGACACATATAAAAAGCAATTATTATTCAAAACTTTACTACAATTAATCAATTTGTACGCGAGGAATTAATTTTGTCCGTTTATTCGCAATTTTATGCGTTCAGCAAAAATGGCAGATTTAATCGTCAACCGTCATATAATAGTCCAACCGTCACATTTCAGAAGATCCCTCACATTTCGAAAGGAATTATTACAATAAGGCTTTCTATTGCAGGTAGGTACTGGATTTTGTTAACCCAATACGGAGTCACACAGGTGCAACCAGCGGATAAATTTCGGGCCATTCGGTCATATATCTCGCGAACTATAGGGGAACAAAATCTGTGGAAATGAAATTAAAAACTCGATAGTCTCTTTGAAATGAAACCAAGGGCTTTGAGAGCAGGACTGATGTCAACTAAGACCTGAGCAACGCTAGGCAATTCTTCGTGTTGACTCTTTTCTAATGGGTGGAGCGCAGGGGGATGGGGGGAGGTAGTACTCACAAAAGTAACTTTTATTCAGTGGAAAAACAGAATATACAGGTAAAAATGAAACCTAAGAAGTGCTGAGTACATTCCGATAATGATATTAAAAAAAGTCACCCTAAAGCAGCTGCTTGCCACAGAGATCTGAGAGATCCAGGCATGGATATAGAAAAAAATCGAATGGTTGTGGGAGGGGGGAGCAAGAAATATAATCGAGCCGCAAAAATGTAAAAAAGAAATGGGTTTTCAGAAATCTGTTAGTCGAATGTCTTTACTGGACCTTAATCACACAGTAGTTGTCGTACTCAATAATAACGTCATTAACTCAGAATCTCTTGAAAATTAATTTTAATGAACAGCACTTTACATAAACGAATACCACAACTTCAATTGGGCTCAGCCTAAATCCACCTCCTCACCGAAAATATCAAGTCCCACACTTGCAGAGTGTTGACCCAACTTTTATAAAAAGTCCTTCAACGATGACTTATTTTAAGGGTTAAACCACGATTAAACCAACGATTACCCCACTTTACATCGAACCCTTACGACGGTCAGGAGGGAAGTTACTTTCATATCTGCTAGACCAACTCTCTCCTTCCTTCCAGCTGTAAGCGCGCAGCTGACCCGCGTCACGGCATTCCACGAAGCGCTGGTCAAAGTTCCGCAGGTCATCTGGGTCACACATGAGTCACATATGGCTCTCGCCTGTTACAGCATACAGTGGAGAGGCAACGTGAAAGTCCGGATGGGAACATCCTTGACAGAGGGTAAGAGATTGGATTTCCAATGCAGCATAACATTTGCAACTCCGTTTCACAGGTCTTTAAATCACCATAATCCTGAAGCAGCCATGGGCTAAGGAGGTCCAACCAGACCATGCAATTTAGTTCTCCAAGCAAGTCTGTCTTGAGCTACATCTACTGCATCTGCCACTGCACACCAATTCTAATAAGGTCCTGTTTGACATTGTCTACCCACCGCATCCTTGGTCTCCCCCTCTTTCTGAGGCCTTTAGGCACACTGTTCATAACCCTATTCGCCAATCTATAATTATCCATACGGGCAACATGGCCAAACCAACGGAGTCTCTCTCTGCACAATACGCTGCTTAAAGGACGTTGCAAACTCCTTTGCCTAACCTCATCATTAGTTACAAAGTTGAACCACTTAATGCCCAAGATACTGCGTAAGCATCTGGAATCAAAAGCATCTAGTTTCTTGTTATCTTGTTTACAAAGTGTCCAAGTTTCACTACCATAACTAGCCCTAGAAAGAACCAAACTATTATACAGTCTAATTTTAGACTGTATAATAATTTTTTTTCTTGAAAAAAAATATTCTTGAAAATAAATAAGTTCAATACTTTTTTACCTGTATTACCCTTAGTAGCATTCTGAGGCGGGGAGGGGTGGGGGGGTGCTCCTTCCCTACATCTGACCCTGAACAGGAACTTGTCAGTTTAATACGCCATAGAGAAAATCTGTAAGAAGGCGAGACCTCAGCAGAAAATCAACACAAACATCCATGCTTTACACGGACTCGAACCCAAGTCACTTTAATCAGTAGCCAAGTGCACTAATTTAAATAATTTTTAAATCATCTTAGTGCAATGCAACGTGTTTATAAATCAATTAAAATATATTCCGTAATAATTGTGCGGGTCGCAGCTAGTTGTTATTTAATTTGTTAACTGGGGTCGAATTGTAGCGGGATACAAGCAGAAAATTGTGAATTGTAGCCCAGGCTACTATTCGAACACTTACGGTAGTGTCAAATCTTTGCATAAATATAAAAACATGATATTAATGTATGACATGTATTAAAGAAATATTCAAGTCATTGTGCCTTTTGGAAATAGTTTTTAGTTTTGTACCAACTTTGTCTTTTTGAAACTTGAATGTACTCAGATTATCCTGACAGAAAGCCCTCATTTCTCGATTGCTTTCCGCCATTTTAGCAACAGGGATAAAATCGCAATCGGTCTGTAATTGGAACCTTAAACTGTGGCCTCAGTATTAGTGTTTGACAACCGTCCGATTTTCAACCAATATGTCCGCTGTTCGGATTTTACCTTTGGCCAGACGCACTTTATCTCGTTTTCACACCTTTGGCTTTAACCTGACACACATTTTTGCTTCAAGAGAGCATCGGGAAGAAGTAGTTAGTACTTCCCGATAGTACTAGAAGGAGAAGAACGCAGAAAAAATAGCGATGATTTTGAAGAGCCCACAACGTTCCGTAACCGCCAGAAATATTCGTCGAAATGTAGTTTAGAAGTTGCCGCTGAATGATAAGAACTTATTTGTGTAGCATATTCTTTTAAACCTTTCAAAAATATATCATGTATGAAACTGAATAAAGTAATACAAAAAGAAGAGACATTGCAAGTATCAGATTAATTCGGAAAAGTTACCAGAGTACACGAAGTGGTTAATGTGATCAGAGAAGTGTGATGTGAGTGCCTGCAAAGACCTGCTAAAAGCACGACAAAATAAATCTGAGAAAAAGTTTTTAAACATTTTTTAAAATTTTTGGAAATCTGCTATTATTATTTATTTTTTATTAAATAAAGTACAGTTTTTCAAAGTATATATTTTTTTCTCCAATATCCAGCTAACTCATAGCAATACATCCTTTAACTCTCAGTATCATGGATCACAGTTTAATGGGTGCAAGCAATTGTTTTTATTTATTATCATGGATGTCCCCAGGAATGAAATATATCAATATTATCATGGATGTCCCATGGATGAAACAGGAAAAGAGTAGGCCGCTCCTCTTTTCTCTAGAAGTGCTTCTATTGAGCTCGGTTGTACAATAGCAACGTATTGTCTTAGATCTTTATTAATTTTTTGTGAGTTAGAAAGATTCTGGGGTCGCCAATGCCCAATAAAAATCTAGGCGGAATTTCCGGGTGGGAGAGGAGGTCTGCATTTTGAAACACAAAAATTGTAAACAATTTTTAAGTTTTGGCTTATACGATTTTTCTAAAAAGAATTTTTCATTTATATCTCAAAACAATGCCATCGAATGCCAAGAGACAACAAAGTGCAAACATGGCTCGTTTGTTCTTTAAAAAGTTCTAAAAATTAATAGTCAATAAATCTTTTAGAAGTTGAATTCTGCAGAATTTCGATCCATTGAAAATATTCGGACCATTAACAAGAGAGAAACTTGAGATCAGAAAATGAATCAAAAGAAAAACCAAAGTCTTTTCATGCATCGACAGGTAGATTTCAGAGAAGGAAAGAAAGCCTTTTCATTTGAGTAATGCTACGAGAGGGCTTCATAGAAGGGAGACTAATAAGGTATCCATAATTGTTGACTTCCCTTAAATGTTAGAAAGTTACTTGTAGGACTTTTAAAGCCACAAAGGAAAAGGTAAACAGTTGTTAATTGTTTTTAGCTGGGGTTCCAATCATGGAATACAGAAACTAAACCCAAGTACTTTCTCTACGCGAATAAAAAGTTAAAGATGACTGTTTGGCAAATTTTGGATTCAATATAGCTATTACGGTCCTTACCATTTGAATATTATACTTTATTTTTCTACCAAAAATACAAGCAAAATTATGAGACTCAAGCGAGAAAAATGTCATTGGCAGATTGAAGTTTTCGTTGTTCCAGTCTTTTAGAAGCAAAAGGTTTGAGAAACGATACGGAGAATCTGTTTCCATCTGCTATAGACCCCACACCCGCATCATTCTGGGGAGCAGGAGAGGAAGTCACTAAATCTTTATGGCTTAGATAAGGAAGCCGAGTTTCCTCTACCCACCCGTCGCCAGTCACGAGAAGATAGACGCCACCCACTTGGGTCCTCTCCTCGGCAGAGACGATAAGAGGAAGGCTATCTGACTTTCACTTCGCTTCCACCTGCTACAAAAATACGGCTTACTTTAACGACCAACGGTTTCTAGAAAGAAAAAAAATACGGCCCAGAGTTAATTTCAAAGAGTAAAACTAATAGATGCTACCAGAGCCGGATTTTGACCTTCTGAGGCCCTAAGCTATGGGAGTTTAAGAGGACCCGATAATTTGGAAATCGACTAATCTGACTGAAAAAATAAATACCCCCTCAAGCAGCGGCTTGCCACAGTCCCTTAGATTAGTAGAGAAGCCCGCTAACCACTCTGCCATGGGACGGCACATGAAACTGATATGGTGAAACTACTGTATTGACATTGGTATAAATGAGGGCTGTATAAAACTAAGATTCACAGTGTATGGAAAACAAAAAACGTTTGACAAAAAACGTTTGACAATATTACATTTCACTTGTTATATGTAGAGGTACAAAATAATAACAAAAAAATTAATATTAATATAAAATTTATTTTAACGTCAAAACTGAGATTGTCTTGTCGAAGAAGTATGTGAGGAAGGTACAAGATCTCAGAAATGAGCTGCTGAATATTTAACTTCAAGATGTTGTAGCTGGTTGTTATTCAGATTTTGGTCTTATTAAAACGCAAGATTTAAAAAATTAACAGCCAGATTTAAAATATATTTTTGATATTCCAATTTACATGCGGGTCGGATAAAATTGTTAAAAGGGTCGGAGTTTGTGCAACTTTGTCTAAATATTAAATTTTTTTAAGCAATTAAGTTTGTCACTTTCGATTCTCGCGATAACATGCGTTATAAGTGCTAATACAAATAAAAATTTGAAACGCAGTGTTTTTAGATCCATCATAGCGCGAGGTTTTAATCTGTAACTTAGTTTGCCTGTCTCAGTCCGATGATGGATGCTGTCCCAGTGTTTCGTATCTCATTTGCCGTATTCTGCTCCAACTACAGTTTTCAGAAGAATTCGAGTTTTTTCTCGTGTTACAATATGATGTGTTCTCAATGCTTTTAAATTATTTTCTCACTCTGATGCGTTTTATAAACATCAGAGATAGAAAAAAACGCACTAAATATAGCATTTTTTTGCAGACGCTCGATCTCAATCTCTTAAAATCATTCTCTGTAGCAGCGATTCCCAAGACTTTCGTCTCCACGACCCATTTCAGAAACCATTCAAATGATAACGAATTTTATCTCTTCCCGATTTTCACAATTTGCTCTCAGCGTAATCCCAGAATCACTCCTGACTATCAGAGTTAAATTATTATTAATTAAATTATGTATTAACCATCTCCAGTGGTATCAGAACAAGAATTTAGTCAGAAAAGGAAACTCGTGTGGGAAAAAGTTTTGTAAGCATAAAATATTTTTACAACTGATTTCTGATTACAATGTATAACACAGTATTTTCCATTTTACTATACTAATTAAAGTTCTTCCGCATAAAATATAGTTTATTTTGTTTTCAGTGGAGCTGCGCTCGCCAGACAACAATCTTAAAATCCCTAGACAATAATTCCAAGATCTCTAGATTCAAACCCACTGATATTTGGCCTTTAAAACAGAGTCGTATCATAGTATCTGACGATCCCTATTCTTAATAATTTTACGATCTGATTGCGGGGTTGCTCAGTCGGTAGCGCGCCAGCCTCGTAATCTGTAGTTGTCAGGTTCGAGTCCCAGCTGGATCAGCGTTCAGATTTCTCTCCGCAAAATTCCCCGCTCTGCCCACGGTCAGTAGGGGACGCCAATTGGCTTGGAAAGGCCACCGTCCGTCGGGTAGGACGTTAAGCCTCGGTCCCGTGTGCGGGAGAGCCATACCTGGAAGAACACACTGGATGGCCTTGACGGGAGGCTACCATCTGTCTCCCAACAGCTGTTCCAGTGGGTCCCCTCCCCCAACTTTCTCTGAGCCTTCGGGGTCCACATGACCTGGCCATTTAGCCCATGGAATGCAAAAAAGTGCCGCTCAGAGGTAAAACAACCCAATCTAACGATATGATTGCGATTTCGCTCTCGTTAGCCACTAAGAGTACGTGTGAGGGGAAGGGAATCGCGAAAACGAAAATCACTAAACAATAGTAAAGAATTGCCTCTCAATTCATTCTTCGCTGCAGATTGAAAAACATTAACATTCAAAACAGTTGAATGATGAAGTTAAAATTTCATTTTTAAATTTAATCGACAAATATAGCTTAAATTTCGAATTAATTTAAATCATAACTTTACAGCCATTTTTTTTTTCATTTGCATTACCAATTATTTTTATTCTGATTAAAATAATATTGTGTCCGTTATATTAATAAAAGAGAGGTGCATCATATATCTACAATGCTATCGCAAAAAGCAATTCATTTTTATCAAAGAAGCAATTAATTATTATTTCTTCATCATATGTAATTTAAAATGTTGAAAAAACCATGAACGAACGCAAAACCCATATTGTTTGGACCACTAAAATGAAAAAGCCTACAGAGATTATCTAGCAAGACGTGTTAATTTCAGTAATATGCAAAATTAATATGCAAAATTACACCCACAAACGAGTCATACTCTAGTTGGTATGACTCGTTTGTATTTCTGCGAAGTATCTTACTTTATTATTTATAACTTACTTCAAAAATCACTCATACGAAGTATTTTGTATATTTCATTTGCACTGTTCTTTATTTATTGTTTGAAAATAATTAATGCCTTTGCTTTTATACATTGAAAACATTGGAGGAAAAGCGAAGTTGAAATTTATGATTACTATTCTTTATTTCCTCTGAACAATGAGGCAAGGAAATTTTATTGTTTTTTGTAGCAACATAGTGTATAAAAGCAATAATTTGTAAGAGTAATTTGATTATTTGCAACAGAAGTTTATTTCATAATTCTTCTTGGTATAAATTCAATAGGTTGTAGGTACTTAATACTATGTGTTACTTATCCAAATTATATTTGAAACTGATTTGTTCTAATAAAGATAAAATATAATTACAGAAGTTTCTGTAACGATTCTTTCAGCTTTCGTCATTGATTTTTTTTTAATTTTGAATATGATTTGCAGTTCACATAACATGGAAGTGGCTCAATACTTTTCGTAATATAATTTATGCCATATAATAGGAACGGCCAACACAAATTTAGCAAATAGCCACTAGGAAAAAACCGTATTCTTAAAGAGCAGGAGGAAAAATGTTTTACTTAAAATCGAAAACATTAATTTCTAATGAATTGGAACAAAAAAAAAACTGATCAATAAAATGTCTCCATTAAAAAGAAAAAAAAATGTAGATTTTAATGATGCTATTAATTGGTAAAAACAGTTTAGTTATAACCTAAAAATGTTTGATCGAAAATAAAATTTGGAAGAAATGTGTAAAACTCAATATGTTAATGATGTGTTTTATGACTTGGAGGAAAGCCAGGTCTCAGGTTTGCTATATAAGAAACTTTTGTAAACTATTAAGGACATAAACGTCTTCACAGACGGCACTGCGAAAGCCAGTTTTTTTGGCTGCAAAGGTCACTTTAGCCAAGGATGCGCAACTCTTCTCTCGTCGAGCTATTAAAAGTATTCGCCAATGAATTTCCACGTCTTTATTAGAGCTCGCGAACCCGTGCCTAATGCAAAATTTCATCTGTGTTAACCGACAGAAATGGCCGGATTTATACCTCACGGACCCCTAGCCACACGAAGTGGATTTCTTATCAAAAGTATTAAATGGTTGTGGAAACTATGAAGAATGAAAACATTATAATACTTTTTTTAGTATTATTTTGGAAAATCTGATATCTCTAGGGATTCTGAGTTTAAATCTCAGGAAGTTGTTATTTTCAATCATTAGTACATATCAATATATACTCCCTTGGTTTAACGGAGTTCATCCAATCGATATCCGATTCATCTCCATCTATTGGCAAGCATATCTGGTGTAAGCAGTAGCAAAAATATTAATGGTTGTGAAAAACTATGAAGAATTGAAATAATGTAATCCAAATGGATGTAGAAATTTTAATGGTAATCAGTTTTGTTAATAAAGAAAAAAATTAATTCAATTATTATTCATAGCATATAACCTGTAATATTCAATACATACGAATGTTTAAAAATCAAATTAAACATTTGAAACTTAAATGTTTTTCCTTCTAGATTCTTTTGATCTAAGAATAACAAACTACACTAAATTATCAAAAATATTGGGAAATTTTCCTGTTGTGGGAATATAAAAATATTCAAAGCTACCTAACATTGAATTAGGTGTTTTTTAACGAAATGTCGCGAAAATGGAAAACTTGAAAAACACCCCAAAATCTCCAATCAAAGAATGAAATAAGAATAAACTTCTAAATTTGAGCAATATTTGTTCACTATTTAAAGAGTTCGGGAAATTGAAATATTCAACCTCAGTGTTGGTACTGTCAGTAGCAGGTTTTTAGGACCACCACGTAGTGGTGTCTGGTAAACAATGTCCTTCCCATAATCCCACAAGAAAAAAAATCCAAGGTAGTTTGAAAGCGATCGGGAAGACCACGATGTCCGAACATCATGCCCATCTATCGCCGCAGGAATGTTTTATCCAAGAGAGAACGGACTCAAAGACTCCAGTGTGGCTAATCACCGTCGAGTTGAAACAGTAACAGGTTTAAGATGATTCAGTTGAGTACCACGAACAACTTCAGAACATCCCGATACACAGTTCCGGTGACGTTCAGTTCTACAAACAAAGGGTCTAATGACAATGTCATAGAGTAAACGGCACCACACATTCACTTTTGAACTGTGCATGAATTCAAAACGTGAATACCTTCACAAAGTGCATGAAGAATCTCAGAACCTCATATGTGTACATTACGCCGGTTTACCTTTCCTGACGTTGCTTAGTTTTTAAACCGGCATAATGTACACATGTTCGTAACTTCGTTCTTAAGTGTGTTTTAAGAACCAAAAACTTCGTTCTTCGTTTTTAATACACACTTTATTCAAATAATCAGCCTCGGTTTCGAGACTCATCAACACGATAATTGATAACGGCATACGCCAAGGAAGGTCATTTAATCTCTAAGCCTGCACGAATTTCATTTTACAGGCGCGAAGACGTAGCATTTTGTGCGAAGTGTTATGGACAGTTCACTTTGGTAACTGAAGTACTTGTGCGGTAATTCTGATTGATTTCTCAGGACTTCTTGCGAACGTTTCCCACCCAACCGTTTCCTGCATAGTAGGGGGACGACGACATTTCCTGCATAGTAGGGGGACGACGACATTTCCTGCATAGTAGGGGGACGTTTGACATGTTCATTTGCATGTCAAACGCTTCCTGTGACTTTAAATTTTTTCATCCACGCATAAATATTGACCGATGGCGGAGGATTTCATACTTAATGCTATAATTTCTTTGAACGTAAATGTGAGATTTTGTCTACGGTAACCACAACACACATTGAGCTCGCTTCTACATTGTTCCCATTCTGGACGTTATGGGAAAGAGAAACACCCCAGTGGTGCCATCTGCCAGCCACAAATTTTAATTAATTTTAAAAGATTAGTCTTTCGTCCTTTTCTCACAGACGTCTGGGATTAGATGTTACTTGGTTCATGTTTTATTATTTTTTTCAAAGAGTGCAGATCGTTTTCAGTCATCCTCTATTTTATTACGTAAGTAAGCAACAAAAGCAATCGTGTGTCTAGAAAATGTTAAGAAACTCTGAAAGTTTCTTTGTTATGACGAAATGGAATTCGTATCATATTGCAGAGAAAAATTGCAGATTATTTTGCAGATTTAAGACATTGCATTGTCTTAAATGCTAAATTTCCAAATTGCTGAATTGATAGAGGTGGACTGATCCTGTGGCCTCCGAAAAATCTCGTTTTCACACCACTGGACTTTCATTTTGGGGATACATTAAAACATCGGCTACCCCCACAAAATTCATAATTTGCAACATTTAAATATTCACTGAAGTTATTACAATTTTTACACCTGGCATTATGAACAGAAGTTGAATATCATACCACCAATGGCGCCCACATTAAAGTCTTTTGAACAACACAAAATAAAACTTAGATAATTTTTTGACATTCTGTAAACACAAATGCTTTTGGTGCTTAATTATTTAATAAAATATATACTTTCAAATACGGGTACTCTTTTATAATGATACTGTAGAGTAATTTTGCTAGAACAAAAACTGTAACCGAGTCTTTCAAAATGATTTTTTTTCATTTTGCTTGGTTGTTTAATAAATATAACTTTCAATAATCATAGATTTTTTTTAGATAAAGTTTTTGTTTCTGTTCATTTTTCTTTCTATGAATACTATTTTCGGCTATTTAATAAATTTTATTA
This sequence comes from Ryuthela nishihirai, assembly GCA_038380435.1. Taxonomy (NCBI): domain Eukaryota; kingdom Metazoa; phylum Arthropoda; class Arachnida; order Araneae; family Heptathelidae; genus Ryuthela; species Ryuthela nishihirai. Next base: position 3,619,395 of record JAWZYU010000029.1, on the reverse strand, counting down.
TTTAGAATATATTGGGTGATTTCAGTTACGATCTCTATCAATGTGGCACCAGCTTTAATTTGATCCCATGTTTCATATTGTGTCTCCAGCACATTATGCAAATAAAATGCATCTTCATTTCTTTAAAAGATGAATTACACTGATGCGCAAAATACACTATTGTTGGGGGTTTTTTTCGCGGGAAAAAGATATCCAGTGAGTTCCTCTCTTAATCCGACGGACGATACCATCTTCTCATCTACCCCTTAAAAATCACCCCGTGAATCTCCCTCTCCAACCCTGTCCTGAATACTAGGCTCCTTTGACCTGGCAATTTAGCTTATGGTGCAACCAAAATCTTCTTCTTAGGGATAACAATAGAAACGAGCACATTTTATTATAATAATAATAATAATAATACCCCCTCAAGCAGCTGCTTGCCACAGAGGTCTGACAGGAGCCTGTCAGTTCATATGCCATATTAGAAGATATGTGAGGATAGCAGGATCTCAGCAGAAAAACACCACAAACATCCATGCCTTACCCTGGGCTCGAACCCAGGTTCCGTTAATCAAGCGAAAACTATTCGATTTTTTTTTCCTACAATAAAATTTTCAGTTACCGAATATTTTTGTCTTCATAAGACTGAAGGATGCAAAATATTTTTAAATTAAAAAAAAATCAAAAATATGAGTATTGGATCTCAAATGCAGATTTAGTCCAGAGTAACGCCTCAAACTGAAATTCGCGTTCTTTTCTTAAAGTTCACTTTTTAGTGGCCGTGACTGACATGTCAGACCAAAGGATGGGATTGTCATGATGTTATTTGTACAAAGTCCGGCCCCGGTATCTGAGGTGACAACGCATCATGCGAAAGAAAGCGGAGGAGAGGAGGGAAGAGAGGAGTTGAGGGAAATGATTAGCGGTGGGGGGGGGGGAGACCAAACCGTACCGGAGCAACTCGACTACTCGAGAAGCATCGTTTTTCTCGTTGCAATTTAGCAATGCAACGACCAGCCCACCACGAGACCTGAATGTCAATCAAGGCCCAGGCTGCGCTCCTTCTTCCTGCGTGCAATGCTGTTCGGGGATAAATGTTATTGGAGATTTATGATCAAACATAAGGAGAATGCGATTCTGCTGCTGAATGAGACCACGAAAAGGAGGAGGAGGAACTAATGGAGCACGGAATCCTTCACACACACAACATACATCTTCTTTTTTATTTTCGCACCCTATGGACAAAAGGCCATTCCTCGTCCATCAGAAATCGTCGTGAATTCGTCAGAACATCATGCAAGCCTTCGCTATAAATAAAGAATACCCAGGTCTTTCGGCCAAGATAGCAAACTTGATGCTTATATGGTTGTTTGCTTTAACTGAAATCGCAATATTGGAACTTGAGTTACAGAATGAGCACATGTCCATAAATTTTACAGAAGCTAATTTCTCTATCCATTGTTTTCTATATGTTTGAATAATTATCGCCTCTACATGATAATATATAGTGGAAAAGTATTTAAAGCCATGGCCCCCTCAAAAGGGGGGGGGGGCTGACAGGCCTCTAGCTTGGGGGCCCGGGATTAGTGAGGGCCCGGCGTGGCGTGTCGGCCAGCTAAGCGAGATGAACCGAAGACAAAAAGCGACTTGTAAAATATTGACTTTTGTTTTGTCCATCAAACTAAAATTAATTATTTTAGTAGGCACATTACATTATCTTCTCATAATACTGACTTTTTTGTTTCGCAAGGTATATTTGCCAATATCTGCCTCGCCATTAAACTGTTTTGTACCGTACTAGTTACTGTTTCTTCAGCTGAAAAATCGTTCAACCGACTCGCAAATCCATTGAAAACATGGCAAAGAAGCACAACTAGTCAAGAGCAACTTAATCATCTAGCAATTTTGTGCATCTAAAATGATTAGCTAAACAAGTTGATTTTACTGAAGCTATTGAGAGATTTGCGACGACCAAAGCTAGAAAATATACTGTCAGATAATGTTTGATATTATTTTAAATTTTCATTATGTAAATCCATATAGTTTTTTAAATAAATATAAATATTACTTTTGTGTCATTATTTAAAACTGACTTATTTTATCCTAAAATCCTGTAGAGCAGCACGCTGCCCTTAACCTTAGCGGTAAATAGGGGGCCCCCCTAAATATCCCAATCTGCAGGGTCCGCTTCAGGATGTGGGGGCCCTGTTTAAAGCTACCACATGAATGTTACGAGCCTTCGCTCACAAACGAAGTGGCGTCATTTACACTTGTTAGCATTTGAACTAGATACACAAAGGTTTTTTTTTTGAGGTTTATCCGTGGAGAAAGGAAATACAGTATGGCTAATTGATCTTATCTCGAACAAACGCTGACGTTAGGTATGGGTCAAACCGACCGCCACCTGAGTCATTGGATCCAGAGGACAGTTCGTTACCTTTCGTCAATGAATGTTCTATGAATCTCTAATGAATGTCCAGAATACTTACATACATATAAATATCTAATTGGTTGTTTTACCTCTGAGCGGCAGTTTTTTGCACACCATGGGCTAAATGGCCAGGTCACATGGACCCCGAAGGCTCAGAGAAGGTTGGGGGAGGGGTTGGGTTGGGTTGTTTTACCTCTGAGCGGCACTTTTTTGCACACCATGGGCTAAATGGCAAGGTCACATGAACCCCGAAGGCTCAGAGAAGGTTGGCGGAGGGGACCCACTGGAACAGCTGTTGGGAGACAGATGGTAGCCTCCCGTCAAGGTCATCCAGTGTGTTCTTTAACGTGCACATCCGGTGTTTCTCCCACACACGGGGCCACGACTTAACGCCCCATCTGACGGACAGCGGCCTTTCCAAGCCCATCGGTGTTCCCTACTGACCGTGGGCAGGGCGGGGAATTTTGCGGAGATAAATCTCAACGCTGACCCAGCTGCGACTCGAACCTGGGAAATACAGATTACGAGCCTGGCGCGCAACTGACTGAGCCACCCCCGCCCCTATAATTCAAGGAGTATTGCATGATATTATTCCGCAGTCAGCATATTCTTTATCATGTTAATATTCAGGAACTATTAATCAGGTGTTTCTCTGATATACTATTTTATCGGCTGCGGTGAGTTACATTGAAAGCAAATGAAATTATTGTCCTTCTGTCAAGGATTATCATCCTGTTAGGTTTGAGCGCTTACCAAAATGGTAAAAGTACATTACAACTAATTCGCTGTAGGCAATATACAGATGATGATGACGATGACGATGACGACGACGATGACGATCATCATCATCATCATTATCATCATTATTATCATCATCATCGTCGTCGTCGTCGTCGTCGTCATCGTCATCATCGTCATCATCATCATCAAGCAGCCATGGGCTGCGGAGGTCCAACCAGACAGTGCAATTTAGTTCTCCAAGCTGGTCTATCCTGAGCTACATCTACTGCATCTGGCCACTGCACACCAATTCTAACAAGGTCCTGTTTGACATCATCTGCACACCGCATCCTAGGTCTCCCCTTCTTTCTCAGGCCTTTAGGCACACTGTTCATAACCCTATTTGCCAATCTATAATTATTCATACGGAAACATGGGCAAACCAACGGAGTCTCTCTCTGCACAATATGCTGCTTAAAGGAGGTTGCAAACTCCTTTGCCTAACCTCATCATTAGTTTCAAAGTTGAACCACCTAATGCCCAAGATACTGCATAAGCATCTGGAATCAAAAGCATCTAGTTTCCTGTTATCTTGTTTACAAAGTGTCCAAGTTTCACTACCATAACTAACCCTAGAAAGAACCAAACTAGTATACAGTCTAATTTTAGTCTTTAGGTGTATACGCCTATTTCTCCACACTCTCCATAGATTCTTAAAAGTCCCGGCAGCAATCCCTATTCGTCTGTTAATCTCATGCCGCATATCACCATTATCTGTTACATAGCCCCCAAGATAATTAAACTGTGACACCTGCTCAAGACTGCAACCATTCAGATGAAAATTGGTCAGGCAGTCTGTGATTCTGTTTATCACTTTAGGTTTCTCTCTGTTTATAGCCATACCTACTCTACAACCAGTTTCATCAATAGCTCGAATGAAAGAGTTCATCTCATCAAAATCATTTGCCAAAAGGGCTAAATCATCAGCATAATCGAAATCAGAAATTTTCGAATCTCCAGTCCATTTAAGGCCAAAATCTTTCCCTTGAAGTGAATTTCGCATAACATAATCAATAACCAAGCTAAAGAGAAAAGGAGACAAAATGCACCCTTGTCGAACACCAGAAGTAATGCGAAACCAATTGCTACAAGCCTTACCAACTTTCACACACGACTCAGTGTTGTTATAGAGAGCTTCCATTATGTTAACCAACTTGTCTGCTATACCATATGATCTCACAATCAAATACAAATTATGACGATCAACAGAGACGAAAGCCTTTTTGAAATCAACAAAACTAGCAACCAAAGGTTTCTGAAACTCTAAAAATTTCTCAAGAATATGCCTAAGTGAAAATATCTGATCCACACATCCCCTACCACTTCTGAATCCACATTGCTCATCACCCAAATGACTGTCAACCAGATTATTAATTCTATTAAGCACAATCATGGAAAGAACTTTAGCTGGAACAGAGAGTAGGCTGATACCCCTATAGTTATCACAAGAACTGCGATCACCTTTTTTGAAAATAGGGATAATAATAGCTCTGGCAAAATCCTTAGAAACCATGCCTTTATCATAAAAGATATTCAGAATTTCATTCACCCAAGTGGTAACGGAAACGTTCCCAGCTCTAAACATTTTTGTAGTACTTTCATCTACCCCTGGGGATTTATGTAGTTTAAGTTTAGAAACAGCCAAAATAACTTCAGATTGTATTATAGGGCCAACATTAAAGCCACCAATGCATTCATCATCACTGCAAATAATGGGAGCAGAACTAACTACATTGTTTAGAATATCAGTGAACGCTCAGCCCACCTAGCCATGACAGAATCCTTGTTTATCCTTCAGTCCTTGTATACCTGTTCGTTTTCTACCACACAAAACATTAACTATCTGGTACAGCTCTCTTGCTGTTGTGCTCGGCTTTGTCAGCCGAACCATCAAGCCAAAGATTCTTATCAGCAGCAAACTGATCTTTTACACGTTAATTAAGTTCTCTGTAATGGTTTCTATTATTACTAGTAGGGTATTGATTAAGGACATTCCTGCAGTTCTTTCTTTCCGAAATAAGCTCAAGTGGCTTATCACTCAGATAATTCTGGATCTTCTGCTCCTTTTTTCCTAAAAGAGTCCATAAAAGCCTGTTTAAAATGATCCCATTCTTCCTTAACTTCAGTAGTAAGCATACCATGATTATCATAATGACTAAATAACCTATCATGGTAAGCTTTGGCTATAACTGGGTCTTTCAGAGATTCAGTATTAAAGGTAAATTTTTTAACCCTAGCGCAACACTTTTTAAGTTTAAGTTGCAAGACACTTTTAACAAGGTAATGGTCAGATCCAATTTCAGCTCCCCTATATGACCTAGTATTCCTAACAGAACTAGCCCATTTGCTGTTAATTAATATATAATCAATCATATTCTTATGCAGCCCATCGGGTGAAACCCATGTGTACTTACGTATGTCGCGGTGTTTGTAATAAGTGATAGTTATTCTGAATCCATCGAGTTTACTTACCTCTAGGAGACGTTCCCCATTGACATTGCAGCTACCAATACCAAAAGGGCCTATTACTCCTCCCCAAAGGTCAGAGTCAGTACCAACTTTGGCATTGAAGTCACCAAGAACAAGGGTAATATCTCCTTGACAGAATTCAAAATATCCTGAAGTTGTCCATAAAACCTATCCTTCTCATCCACATCGGCATCCTCAGTGGGGGCATAACAGCAGATAACATTCAAGTCTTTAAGGCTTGTCTGAAATTTTGCTGTAAGAAACCTTTCATTAATGCATTCATATCCTAGAAGAGCATCACTAGCGTGTCTGCTGAGAAGCAGACCCACACCTTGGTGATGTTTATTGTCGTCCCTCCCTGAAAAGAGAAATTTAAGATTATTTTTAAGAATCTGACCTTTATCTGTCCATCTGGTCTCTTGCAAGCCGAGAATATCTAAATTATAATGATGGAATTCTTGTGTGAGGACATCAAGAGAAAAAGCTCTGTGCAGAGTCCTCACATTCCAACTACCTATGGAGAGAAAATGGTTAGTGGGATGTTTAAAGAAACTATGTTTATTGAGAGAGGGAAAGCCGACAATATCAAACAGCCCCTTAAGAAGCAAAGAGTTCAGGTGCCTGCGATGACCTCTGCTCAGGATTATCCACCAGCTGATAAACATATCCTGTGAATCTATTCGCTTGGGGCTGTCAACCCACAAACAAACAGAAAACACAGCGGAAGATTTTCCCTCCACACAAGCCCACCAGTGCAGCAAAATCAGGATCCATAATCGAGCTCAGAACCATATATCTGTCCAGTCCAGTGGGTTTATATGGTCAGCACCAGGACCCTGCGTGGTTGACCACTCAGTAGGGTAGAAAAATAAGAAAAGTAGCCATAGTTGTCCAGATCAGTAGGCCACACTAATCTGGCAGCCCTCCCCTTCCGTTCACTTCAGAAACGGTTTAAACTTAAAAGCACATTTATTCAGTTCATTTTAAAACATCTAAAAATATTTTAACATAGCACCACACTGGATTTACACCTCTTCTACCACCACTTCCTGTCGGCGCATTCAACGTTATTCAGTTCTTACGACACTTTCTACGGCCCTAGACCCAAACCGTTCGGTTGTATAGTCTAGCACAAATTTCGTGCGGGGCTGGGAACATCAACGGCTCCTAAAGCTCTCTCGAGGCAACGTGGCAATGGCAGTTACGCTACTTAACTGTGGACACCAGATCAGAGAAATCCGTTCACTTCCACAAGAGAGTATCTCTTTTGAAAGAAACTAACGGTCTGCACCAAGAGAAGGCGGGGTCGAACATTAAGTGCTAGGCCTGGCCTCGATGGTGCAATCAGTCACTGAATTCGTATTCACTTCAAAGGAAGATAGGGTTCTGGGAATCTTGTTGTGTAGGTAAATCGGCGCCCTATCTTCCTTTGAAATGAATACAAATTCAGTGACTGATTGCACCATCGATATGATTTAGTTTATTTTTCTTCATTTTAAAGCCCGTATGGGAAGCGATATATATTTTTTAAATAGTTTAATTTATTTAAATTTTTCTTTTTCAATAAAAAACACCTACCTTCGGAAACTTTCATATAATATATGACTCATAAACATCGTCCATATTTTTCCTTCCGCTGTTTTCGGAGCTGTTTTCGGAGTAGTGTTTAAGGTAACTACTGACATAGAGACGTCCCAAGCTTTAATTTGAGATAAAACTCGCTAAGCTCCACCCCCGAGAAAATAAGCTCCCTTTTCTGGGAAGGAGAATGGTGGTACGGGAGAGGAATTCGAAATGGGCTACATATGAGCTTTCATTTCACCCGAACTAGTAATTGTAGGCCCTCTCTTTCGGAAGATATAGTGGAACAAACGTTTTCATATTTACCCCTTTTTAGAGGTGAAGAATGCATGGGTGGGGGTCCATTTTTATAGTCTATGATACTCCTCGCGTAATAAGCTTTAATTGGCACACAAATCATTATATTTGACCGTTGCGTTCGAAAGATATGGTGGAACAACTGTTTTGACAAACACTTAAACCCACAAACAACAGGTGACGAACGAAAAGCAAATGGAAGATAGGTATTTAAAAAAAAATCATTTATTTATTTTACTTATTTTCCTATTTGGACCTAAAGTGTAGAAAATAAACCTAAAGCATATCAATGGTGCAATCAGTCACTGAATTCGTATTCACTTCAAAGGAAAATAGGGCGCCGGCAATCTTGTTCAGTAAGTAAATCGGCGCCTTATCTTTCTTTCAAGTGAATACGAACTCAGTGACTGATTGCACGGAAACTTGTTCGATGGAAATTTGTTTGAAACGGAAATTTCTTCGAAGGAAATTTGTTCGAAACGGAAATTTATTCGACGGAAACTTGTTCAAAAAGAAAATTTTTTCGAATGAAAATTGTTTGAGCAATATTTTGTCGACATTTTGGGAGGTCGATAGGGGGCGTTCTCCTCAGTAGGTTGTTTTCTGCTTTGTTACTGGGAGATTAACGGAGAGGTAGTGGATCTGGGAAGCGGGGTGACAAAAGAGAAGGCTTCGTTTTAGATTAGGCAGAGTAAAACATTTGTTTTCCAGACAATCTAGGTACCGCTTAATTCCTCTCAGTTTTCATTATTCTTATAAGCTAGTCCGAGTGGTTAGCACGCTTGGCAACTGATCAAAGGGATCTGGGTTCGAGCCTGGATGTTTGTGCTGCTTTTCCACTGAGGTCGCGCCATCTTCACAAACCTTCTAGTGTGGCTTATAAACTGACAGGATTCAGTCAGACCTCAGTGGCAAGCAGCTGCTTGAGAGGATATTTATTTTTTTTAATTTTATACTCAGATCTTTGAAGTAGAGGAATTTTGTTTGAAATTTAAATCTGGATTATTTTTCAAAATTGTATACGTCTTTACGAATAGTGAGATGTTTGTAATCGTGGCTTCTTGACTGGCTCTCTATACTACCGCATCATCTGTGTGTCCCTTCCCTCCCCATCTAAATTTGCACACAAAACAAATAAATAAAAAATAAATACCCCCTCAAGCAGCTGCTTGCCACAGAGGTCTGACAGGAGCCTGTCAGTTTATATGCCACAGTAGGACTGGTAAAAAACTGCGCAACTCTCTCCTCTCCCCTCCACTGCACGTGCTTTCTTTGTAGTTGGCGAAATGGACTTTGTCGGTTTAATGGGCGGCGGGTTTAAAGACGTGCTTTCGATGGGTTACCCGTAGGGCCGTAGCGTTAATTGTCCTTGTCACCGGGCAATCCTCAGAGTGGTAGGCAGCGTGGGAAACAAGAGAGTAGGCTTAGCCATGGTCCCCTTGACCCTCTCCCCCAAAATCCGGCACTTCTGGTACCACCATTTCAAAGAGGAAAACTAGAAGTGGAGAGAGTCGAACCCCACCCTTCGGGAATATTTTTTTATTGTATCATGCGGCTTAGCCTTCATAACTATATGTGTGAGCTTTATGACTATGGCTATCCACACTTTTATATGAAGGCAAACACACACCGTTTAACACAACTAGAAAAAAACAACAGAGGAAATAGAAGGTAAAATCTACCCCACCATCCAATTAAAATAATATCAAGACCTTTGGCACAGGAGAGAAGCAATCAACCACATTTTCTTTTCTAAAACCAATTTAAATATCCTCCGTCCCATGGCCGAGTGGTTACCATGCTTGGCTACTGATCTAAGGGATCTGGGTTCGAGTCCCGGGTAAGGCATGGATGTATGTGTCGTTTTTCTGCTGAGGTCCTGCCATCCTCTCAGGCCTTCTACTATGGCATATAAACTGACAGGCTCCTGTCAGATCTCTGTGGCAAGCAGCTGCTTGAGGGGGTATTTATAATTTCCTAATTCGTCCTATTCCTGGCTATTACATATTTTAAAAAAATGTATTATTATGGGAAGGCCAAATAAAAATCTTAATGTTATATAGAATGAAAAATGCTAGAAATAAATGGTAAAATCTGAAAATTCGTGAGTAATAGCAGTATAAACTCTAAGAATAATTCATTAACGAAGGATTAACAATAATCAAAGGTATATGGAACTGTTTCAATGGCTTAAGATATTTTAAACGGTTGAGACTTTAATAAAAAGAAATATTTTATCTTTTTATACCTTTGTTTCACAATTGCAAGGAAAATTAGAAATTTAAATTATGATTGTGCGCGAGCCTAAACTCGTATCTCAGGTGGAGTAGCCATGGTGATAAATAACTGACATGTATGGATGCGGTGGGCAGACAATGTCAAACAGGACCTTGTTAGAATTGATGTGCAGTGGCCGGATGCAACAGATGTTGCTCAGGACAGATATGCTTGGAGAATTAAACTGCGCGGTCTGGTTGGACCTCCGTAGCCCATGGCTGCTTGAGGATGATGATGATGATAGTCATTAAAACCTAAGTCATGGCACACTATTTTTATTATTTCGTGGCCGAGTGGTTAGCATGTTTGGCTACTGAACAAAGGGACCTGGGTTCGAGCCTCGGATAAAGCATGGATTTTTATTTTGTTTCTGCTGAAGTCCCGACATCCTCATACACCTGGCTGTTAGACCTCTGTGGCACGCAGCTGCTTCAAGGAATATTTAGTTTTTTTATTTATCTTCCTATTGCTTTTTGCTCGTCATTTATCGGTTTGTTGGTTTGTGGATTTGTCAGTTGTTCCACCCTATCTTTTGAACGCGATGACGATTTATGTATCAAACGAAAGCTTGTGAAGCAGGGCGTGTCTTAGGTATAAAAAAATTGACTTCCCATGCTTTCTTCCACACCCAAGAAAGGAGAAATATGAAAGCAATTGTTCCTTTATATCTACAGAGCGCGAGTGGCAAAAGTAAAACAAGCTATACGCCATAATGAAAGCTTATGACGCGATACAAAACTAATCTCCCATGGTGTCTTCCGCCGAAAAATGGAAAATATGAAAATGATCGTTCTGCTATATTTTCCGAAACCGAAGGCCTATAATTGCGATTTAGGTGTCAAACGAAAGCTCATACGATGTAGCAGACCTGTTTCGAATTTTATCCTTCACCATTCTCTCCTCTCCTTAGGGAGGGGGAGATTTTCGACATTGAAGACGTGACAAGAGACATGGAGACGTGATAAGCCAAGCTCCATTGTCAAACTCAGTGACGCAGTTCTAAAAAACTTTCAGTGATGCAGTTCTGAAAATATATCGTAATGAAACAGTTTGTGAGGGGGGACGTGAGAACAAGTATCACTGAAGTTCTTTGAAAAATTGTCACTGAATTCGTTTTCACTTCAAAGGAAGATTGGGCGCCGATTTACCTACTCAGCAAGATTAGCAGCGCCCTATTTTCCTTTGAAGTGAATACGAACTCAGTGACTGATTCCACCATCGATATGATTTAAGTTCATTTTCTACTTTTTAAAGTGTATATAGAAAAATGGGTACTTTTTAAATTTTTAAATTTATTTATATTTGGTACTTTATTAGAAAACAACTTACAGAGTTTGAAAAATATTGCAGTTTGAAATTTCGAACAACACTTTCTATAAAAAGTTGACTGTAGCTATTACATTAATCTAATCTAATCAACATGACACCACAATGGGAAAGCCTGAGAAAGGATCTCCCATTGTGGTGTCATGTTGATTAGATTAGATTAGATTAATGTAATAGAGAAAACTGTGAAGAACAAAATGGCGGCAAATTTGACTCGGAAACAAGAAGGTTTGCACTTTACACTTAAAAAGAAAGATCTAAACCACAATGATCCTTTTCAGCTGCCATTCTTCGATTCTCACGTCCCCCCCCCCCCCCCGTCTTCCCTTCCTGAGGTTCTTCAATGACAAAGCACAAGGCCTACGGGGAGTCCTCCTCTAGCGGACTCTCAGTCTTTCGAGCATATTTTCGTCGAACAAATTGCGATGGAACAAGTTTCCGTCGAACAAATTTCCGTTTCGAACAAATTTCCGGCGAAGAAATGTTGTCGAACAAATTTCCGGATATCCAATTTTTCGTATATTCCAATTTCAGTAAGGATATTTCAGTAGGAATATTCCAGTTTCACAACACTTTGAGTACTGAACAAATATCGTTATCGTTACAGATTTGACTGAGAGCTTTATCTGTAGATATATTTTATAGCTCTGAATGTGATTTTCTATTGAGATAACATGGAACTGTTTCCATTTTATTGTCCAGTACTTATAGCTATCTAAAGTGTATTAACCTCAGGATTCATGGCTAAGTATGTATGTGTCAAACTGGTTCACTGTATAAATGTATCAATTTTATTCACAATAAGATATCTTTTTAAAACTGCATCACTCATATAGCAGAATAAAACCATCGTTCATCTTTTGATGAAACTCTACCTATTGGTGATTTCGAATATTTTTGGGAACCTCGTTTACTCATTCCGTCGGGTTACGAACCGTCCCTGTAGCTGGGATTTCCCGTTTTCGCTATACTTGACGGAACTCCATACGGGACGCTCTAATTATCGGATGGGGATGAATCTCTCTGACCGAGAGCACTGCCAATCACGTGATGTGCTCTTAGCTCGAACTTGCTCGGAGCTGAAGCACCATGCTGCCATGCAATCTGCGCATCGGAATACAACGCCATTATTTAAATGACAGGACTTCCCTCGAATTCAAAAGTAGACTCATCCGACAATTTCAGTCAACTTTGTCTTCGTGCATCAGCAACATGTGCCGACGCCAACATTTCACATCGTAGAGATATGATATTATGACCTGGAACATATAATTAATTAATATACTGGATTTGAACGAATTTCATATTTTTTTTAAAAAACAATATTCAACGTATATTGACATGGGTGGGAAATCTTTAAATAAAAAAATAAGGATGACTTTTTCAAATTAATGATAAAAATACTTAGAGTATTATTTCTCTTATATTGCATACGTCGGTTCTCTTTCTTTCTAGAGTATTTGTTTCCAAGTATGACATTAAAATGGAGTCACTGTACGAAATATATCATCTCTGGATTTCATTAAACACCAACTAATAATTTAAATAAATTCCGAATTATTCTGTTCAAGATTTTTCAAATTAGTGCCAAATGCTAAAATAAAACTATCACTGCTTCTAAATCTCAGAAAAATATTATTTAGTGAATTGGTATCAGGAGCTCGTGTGTTCGTATTCCACTAGGCTCAAGACAATTTTTCTTCTAACTTTCATATCAATTTTAAGAATGATTTCATACATTTCATCATCGAAAAGTATGCTTGGAAGAAATGAATTTAATTTTTAACTTTTATTATCATTATATTAATATTCATCAATAATTATTGTGATTTGAATTCGTATTAATGAAGATTTTGTTGTTTTCTTAATTGAATGTAATATCTTGATTTAAAATTTTTAATAAAAATGAGTTAAAAATTTTAATAAAAAATGAGTTAAAATTTCATCTAAAAAATTCATTCCCCGAGGGAATTCATTGTCCTGTATTTCATTATAAAAACTTTAACCCTACCACTTTAACTGTATCATTACTTATCCGATTCGCTACGCTTATCTGATAAGTAATTCCACAGCTATGGGGTTTTGGGTCGTGACCACCACATGAACACGTGACAAAGTCGCCAGTTTTGTATTCAATTGTCACATGATCATCCTATAAGCGCTGCAATACTTGCAGCGATTCCTACCTATTTTTTACATAGTGGTTAGTTAACATCTCCCAGTTACTAGGTGAACATCAGTCGCGTTACTTTATTGGCTCGGTAAACTTGTTTCGGACAAAGTCGCAGGATATGAAACTAGGTTTGAAACTCATGTAACATTCTCAGAAGTAAACAATAATTCTTCAAACTGGTTAAATCGAGCCCGGATACAAGGGCTGAATCCCCATTCTTCTCTCGGATGATATAACCATCAAATTATGATTCATTTGTTGCCAAGAAATCAGATGTAAAGCATCTGTAACGTCATAAACAATCTTAAGTATTGAACAAAAATTACTTTAAACAGGACGGGATACGAAATCACACCCATCTACTTACAGATACAGCCGATGGCATTAGAACACGCTTTGCTCTATTAACAGCTATAAGCGTTATGTCATCGACTCAGTCATTACGAGAATTGTGCTTGCAATTGATGATTCCTATCGGTTTGATTAAGTGTGGCTCATTAAATTAATAATACCATGTCTTGTGATCCTAAATGTATGTTGAACTAATCGGTGTACGTAGCCAAGAGACTTCTCATCGGAAACTTCAATTACACTCACAATTATTTTAAGTGAATGAATCTGTCGGTGGCCAGTAGCTCAGCGATGAAGCTCTTCATATCCGAAGGATGCCCACCAGATCAAGATAAGTTTTTCTCTGTACTTTTTATCAGATATTTATTTATCATAGCTCCATATCGAATGAACAATCCTGCAGCTGTGTCAGCATCTAGACGTTGAAGAAAGTGATGAGTTTGAAGCAGAAATCGAAGTGTTAAATCAGTTGCACTTTCTGTAACAAAATTTGACAATATAAACTAGGTCTTGAGAAACATCACAGTAGCTAAAATAGTCAAGGACCTCATGCATACAAAAAAGGGGAAATGGATTGGGTATCAAGACAGAATACTCGAATATTAAAAATGTCGCAAATGTCGCAAACAGAATACCGGAAATGTTAAAAAAACTGGGATATTTGCGAAATTTAAATAAAAACATAATTTATTTTTATATAAAAATATAATTTATTTTTATATAAAAATATAATTTATTTTTATTTACAATGTGTCACAATAATTTTTACAAAAAATAAACGAAATTCAACATTTCTTTTTCTACGATGTGCAAATAGTTCATAAACATACAAAATAATAAATACGAAACCCAATGGATCACGGCTACTTATTACCTAGGATTGCGTAAAGTGATTGTATTTCATAATAGCTTGTTGATGAGCTATCTAGGTGGTTGAAAAGGATGCACCCAAGTGCAGATATGAAAAGGGTCTACAGTGGCACTCTGAAACAGTAAGCGTCGTTGTATCCCATAAGTTCCATGGTGAGTATCCTATTTTTCTTCTAGGCATCTTGTATCATTTGAGAGATTCAGGGATATTCATTATTCTGTATAGAAGTAAGTCATATACAGGTTCAGTTTTTCCTGCAAACACACATACAAAGGCAATTCAGTCCTTTTAGGTAACACGATTCAAATTACTTTTGGATTGCAGAAAATTTGGTTGTGCCAAATGATGATGAAGATATTGAGAGCAGGACACTCTACATAAAGATGTAGGCATACCACCAAGAAGGAAATAGAAACTAGACTTATTGCAGAATAATACTGATGGCATTTGATCTGAACCCAGGTGACACTCTTAAGACTAAATTCAAACCGAACTGTGCAAAGAGAACACAATCCAGCTTCATGCAGACAGGTCATCATAGTTTGTACACACACAACCATGGAGGCAAAAATGCAACTGTGTCTTCCAATGTATTGCAACAACCTTGAGAGAAAAACTTTCTCTCCGTCTGTGCATCTCCTCCACAATCTACCACTAATGATCTAGGTCTTGGATACAGATCTGTCAAAACCAACTTTTTTTGGCTCACTTTCCAACATTCCAATCTGGACATCGTATCGTCTTGAACTACATCATTTCTCTTGCGCGGTGTCCTCCAGATATCTCTTAGTCCCCCAACTATTGTGTCCGCGTTGTGGTGATCAAGTTTATGCATACGAATATCAAACGCCCACTGTTTCCCCAGGTTGCCTTCCAGCAAAACGGTAGACAATTTCAGAAGTGTGGATTGAGATCGTATGGCATACTTGGCAGACTGGGAGCATAATGAAAGTTTTCTATAATAACACTGAGTCGTGTGAGAGTTGGTAAGGTTTGTAGTAAGTGGTTCAGCATCACTGCTCGAGTTAGACATTACTGTGTTTTGTCTCCTTTCCTCTTTAGTTTGGTTATTGATTACACTATGCAGAAATCACTTCAAGGGGAATATTTCGGCCTTAAATGGTCTAGAGATTTGAAAATTTCTGATTTGTAACAGATACTGGTAATGTGCGGTATGTAACAAATAGAAGAATAGTGATTGCTGCTGGGACTGTTACTAAACTTTGGAGAGTGTGGAAAAATAGGCATATATGCCAAAAGACTAAAATTAGGCTGCATAATAATTTGGTTCTTTCTAAGGTTAGTTATGATAGCGAAACTTGAACCTTTTATAAACCAGGTGACAGGAAACTCGATGCCTCTGATTCTAGATGTTTGCACAGTATCTTGTGTATTAGATGGTTTGACTTTGTAAATAATGTTGAAGTTAATCAAAGGAGTCGACAATATCCTTTGAGCAGCATATGTGCAGCGAGCGTTTGCTTTGGTGTAGTCATTTGTCGGTATGCGTGACTCTACATTAGCTAATAAATTCATGAACAATTTACTTAAAGGTCTCAGAAAAATGAGAAAACCTAGATAGGCTGATGACAACGTCGGGCCGAACCCTCACTCATTCACACCTTCGTACACTGGACCTTCGTAGCCCATGGCTGCTGGAGGACTTTGTAGGTATGTCGAATGCAAGATTTTGTTGAACAACTTGTACCTGGTTTTATTCCATCATCAACTTTTCCGTTTTCACATAATTAAAAATACTTTTGCAAGATATTTTTTATTCACTCACTCACTCACATGAATGAGTGAGTGAATGTCCACGTGAAGCGGACCAAAAACTGGGATTTTCGGCCTATATGCCTTTTATTCCTAAGTAAAGATAATTAGAAAATATGTTTAATGAGGAAAAAACGTAGGAAATCGTCCAGAGGCAAAAATGAAAGTTTCCAGAGCAAGTACCAGAGCATGATTTTGGAGAGCAAGAATATCACTAAGAGACCAGGGGGCATGAGAAAAATTGTGATTTTTTTCTATAGGAAAGATACATATTCTGTCGTTCCAGTTCATAATGATTGCATTGAATAATATAGTGAATAGTTGATTCAACGTCTTGGCAGAAAGGACAAAGAGGTGTCTCGGAAAGTTTACACTTGAAAAAGAAAGCGTTGAGAGGAGCAACCTCACCTCGAAGACGAAAAATGAGGATTTCTGAGGAACGTGAGGTATGCATGATCGTCCTTTTGGGTTGAAATCTCGGAAGATATGGTAATCGTGTGCCATAATTTGAAGAATTCCACTCAGATTCTATAGTTCGGCGAATATATTTGGAAACAGCTACTAAAGCATCTTCTAAATAAAAAGGAGAAGGACTAGCTGCTTGAGGAATTGAAGCTCCAATTTTAGCTTGTCTGTCTGTCTCTTCATTGAAGTCGATGCCATGATGTCCAGGAACCCAGATAAATTGTATACTAGTAACAATCATAGACGTTTCCATAATTTGATTATTTAGAGCTAGAATTGCAGAATGAGACTGAGAGGAGATATTGAGTAGTCCGGAGAGAACCGCTTTGCTGTCGGTTAAAATGATGTAGTCTTTAGCCTCGGTTGAGTATTGTTTTAAAGCAATTCGAATAGCTTCAGCTTCCGCGCTGAAAGTGGAGAAAATATGATGACGACTGATAGCCACATTCACTTGTAATTGTGGACATATGATGCCTAATCCAACGCCATTGAGGGATTTGGATGCGTCTGTTCCAATAATTATGTCCTTATGCCATTGATTACGTTGGATCAGGTTGAAATCATGCAACATAGAACAGAGATGATTATCAAAGGAATGTTGAAACGGGAACTTATTAGTTGTAATCTGTATCTGAGGAGTAGACCAAGGAGAGTGATTTAACTTTCTGGAAGAGGGCTCGTCATCAGGGATCTGAGAGGCTGTCAATTAGGTTATTAGCTGCAAGCAAGAATGGTCTTTGCGAAGTCTTCCATTTATAATGTTTGAGATAATGCGGCGCTTGACATGCATTGCGAAAAGATGAGGCATACGGAGAGCAACGTTCTTTCAAATATATTTTGGTTGCCATCAGGCGAGCAGCTATATTCAAAGGTATAGTTGATGTTAGTGCATAGAGAATTGGGAGAGGTGTAGCGCGGGGAAGTCCAGTGGCTGCTCGTAAGGCAGCGTGATAAATTGGATTAATGATGTTCCAATTTGATTGTGGAGCAGAAGATAGAAAATGACCGCAGTATAAAACCTTTGCACGTAAAGTGGCGTTTGCAATTGCAAGGAGTGTGGCACTAGGAATATTATGTTTCTTAGCAGCAATACCTCGTATGACGTTGAGAAATATTTGGCCAGATTTACGGAGATTTAAAAAATGATTCTTCAAGGAACTTGTTTCCTGAAGATGAACTCCTAGGATTTTTATTGTATTCACCCATG
This sequence comes from Ryuthela nishihirai, assembly GCA_038380435.1. Taxonomy (NCBI): domain Eukaryota; kingdom Metazoa; phylum Arthropoda; class Arachnida; order Araneae; family Heptathelidae; genus Ryuthela; species Ryuthela nishihirai. The sequence continues at coordinate 3,601,415 of JAWZYU010000029.1, read as the reverse complement.
GAATGGGTAAATTATGCAGGTACAGAGGAGATCTTATTTTCTTCTTTCTCCGGGTTACAAGCATGGCCGAACTCTTTAGAGCTGAAAAGGACAAACCCCAAGATTTAGACCACTCAGGAATAAGTAAAAGATTTTCCTGACATCTTTTGAAAAGAGAATGAAAGTTGGCACCCGAGCCAAAGAGGATGTCATCAGCATATATGGAAATGGTGAAATTATTAGATATTCGGCTCGGTAGATCAGATAAAAAAACATTAAACAAGAAAGGTGAGAGGACGCTACCTTGAGGAATGTCAACAGTTGGATACTGTATGTCCGAAAAGCCTCCACGCCAACGAGTCCGAAATCTTCGATTCATCAGGTAATTCGTAAACCATTTGTGGCAATTACCTTTAATTCCAATTTGAAGAAGTTTATGAAGAAGAACAGGAATGGACACAGAATCATATGCTCGTTGAATATCTAAATGCAAAATAATCGCAACATGCTTACATTGGAGAGTTTCATTAATATTTATTATTAAGGGAGAAAATGCATGCCCTGTACCTTTAAAAGGAACTGAACCATGAATCTCAGTTGGAAGAAATGATGTGTTAATTAGAATCCATGATAGGCGTGACCAAATTATACGTTCGAAAAACTTGACCATGATTGAGGTTAATGCGATAGGTCTATATGATTGAATGTCAATTCCGTCTTTACCTGGTTTTTTGATGGGAATAAGGGTGGACATCATCCAGGATTGAGGAATAATGCCAATTGACCATATTTGATTAAAGGTGATCAGTAATTTTTCCAAATGGTTGTCAGGAATCTTCTTAATCCTGGTTACCGAGATGTTGTCTGGACCCGGAGATGTTTTTCGTTGTCGTTGTATAGCGTGTTTTAATTCTGATATATTAAAAGGTAAATCCAGGATTGAAGAGAAATCAAATCCAGAAGGAGAGGTTTCCGGATGCTGTAATACAATGCCAGTAGTCTCCCATTGAGTGGCAAATAAATTAGCTTGTTCCTGAGCTTGGACACAATTGGTGGAAAATGTTGAAGTCGACGATAGTGGGAGAAGATGTTGGTAGATGAACGAATAGTGATGGATATGCGATTCCAGTATCTCTGTTTTTCACGTGAAATGGTAGATTTAAGTTTAGCTACACTGTGTTTATATTTTATCTAGTCAGACTTGAGCAAAGATCATGCGATAAAAAATTTTCGATGTTTTTTGCCAACGCTTTTTGGCATTTTGAATTCTACCATGGATTCAATGATTTTTTATAATTTCTGCGAGTTATAATGGCGGCTTCCGCTGCCAAAAAGATTTGCTTTTCAAAATCGCCGTAATAAGTAATAGCAGATAAATCAGTGTTCTCCAAGAATCGTTGAAAAGAACTATAATCAATTTGTTTGTTTAAAAGGAA